>CM041000.1:14276603-14302694 GCA_022985145.1 Pangasius djambal | reverse complement strand
GACACGGTCTCAGTGTTTAAGTCGAGGTTGAAGACTTATTTATTTAACCTAGCATTTAGCGACTAGTGTCTTAGACAAAGGAGTAGATCTGGGGCACTCGTGGATGTTGAGTGTTATGGTGATCTGGTGTGTTGGATGCTGTCTTCCTCACTCTCGTTAGTCACTCAGGTGTGTGACGGCAGAGTGACTGTATGCCTTATATATCAGGGATCTCTCACGTCTGTGTTTCCCCCTGGTTCTCCTTTTAGTTATGCTGTTATAGCTAGTCCTGCCGGAGTCCCCTGCACTCCTCATTAAGTTTCATTAAGTTTTATCTCCACACGGTGACTGTGAGTGTACCTAATCACTTTCCTTCTCTTTCTGCCGAGCTACACTCCTGAGCTGCTGGTGATCCAGACCCCCCTACGCTCTGGACCAGATGAGCATCACTCCTGAGCTCCTGGTGCCAGACCTCCCCCCCCTCACTCTGGACCTGTCCACCGGCAATGCTTCACACTGTCATGAAGATGCTTCAGCTGTTTTCTATGGACTACACAAGCGCACACTGTACACACACACACGCGCACTACAATGTAAACCCATATGAGGATGGGGTCTCTGTTGAGTCTGGTTCCTCACAAGGTTTCTTCCTATCACCATCTCAGAGAGTTTTTCCTTGCCACCGTCGCCCTGCTTGCTCATCAGAGACGTCACACACACTCATTTCACTTACTTTTGTTTGTGTAAAGCTACTTTGAGACAATGACCTTTGTAAAAAAGCGCTATACAAATAAAAATGAATTGAATTGAATTTTTTAGTAATATATAATCAGCTCTAACAGAATCTGAACTCATAAATTTGACAAACTGCAGTATTTGTACTGGAACGTTGTATATCCTACAATATTTTACTATAGCTGTATATTCATTTATCTTCCCCTGGGTGAATAAAGTTTACGATTCGGATGAGCCCAAATCATTCGGCTCACTCTGTTCTCTTGAAATCAAATCCAATTTAAGGTTTCAGCTTTATTATTATGTTCATTCTTGAGAAAACATATACACAGCTTTTACACAGTTTGTGTGTCAACTTTATTTATTTATTTTCAGCACAAGCCAATAGCCTTCTTTCTGGAAGAAAAAAAAATGATTCACAGTCAGCCAAATCAAACCAAAGGAAACATTTAAAGACCATAACGTGTGTAGGGTCAGATTTCTGAGCGTGAATCCGACATCCGGTTAATAAAGTCTTCGAATCATTTCCAGTGTAATTGATTTCCCTGGTGAAATTTAATTTCAGTTCGGAGGAATCTGTGTTTTGGGAAAGTTATATATTTCAGAATAGTTCTTTAAGCAACACATGGGCCAGGGCTGTCCTTCTCACTTCCTCAGGTTTCATTCATTCATTCATTCATTCATTCATTTCCTCCCTCTCTTCAGATATTCATGGCCAGCATCAAAAACTGTAGAAACAAAAACATTGTTAAACATAGTACATAGGAACAAAGCTTTTAAATCTATTTACAATACTCTGACATGTTTTAGTTCATGTCTTGATCACCTACTTGCTGAAAGTTCATGGTCACTTCTCCTCTGTTTTTTGTGTCCAGGGCTTGGAAAACTCCTATCAAACATAGAAAAAAGATTGATTAAAAGACTCATTTAGCAATTTCCCAGTTTTAACATATCTGATTCAAGCTGATAACCAATGAATCATATGAGTACTATTAGAGATATAAAGTTCAACCGTGCTAAATCTCAGTAACTTCCAGGAGTTTTATGTAGTGATGGAAATTTCGACTCTTTTCTGTGAATCAGATCATTTGACTCAGCCCACCAAAAGGAGTCGACTCTTTGAGCTTTTAAATGGCTCATTGCCATTTTCTGTTTTAAAACAACAACAAAAGAAATTGTGCGATATTCTGCCCTGTGATTGTTGTCTGAAATCATTGTATTAAATCTTACTTTACTTTTTAATAAACAAAATAACATTACTTTGTATTGTATTTTATAAAATATGCAGACAGATTCGGACCCTCCATGTCATGAGAGTCGAACACAAGCTTCACGCTAATGAACAGCTCAGATATGGAAAACAGTTTACCTCTAAGTAGTTTTATTCAACTAAACTGCAATGACTACGACAAAACAGGGGGGGGGAAAGAAAAAGAAAGAAAAAGGAAAATGGCTTATATATATGCGAGTCGGCTCTCGAGTTTCAACTAAATGAACCGAGTTTAAAGAATCGGCTCGTTAGCAAACGACACACCACTCCTGCTTCGGCGGAATGAAGTTGCACTCTCTAAATAAAAGTTCGGCAGTAAAAAAAAAATCAACAATACAGTGATTTATATGTTAGCCAACATTATATAATCTTAAACATAATCTGTAAAATGTAAGCAAATCTATTTTCACTTACATTCCTGCTCCTGTCTCATAGCTAGTTATTGTTAACTAGCATTAAACTTATCGTCCTGAGGCAACGGAAACACAGACACTATTGACTATCGCACACATATGTTACATCTTTAATAAAGACAGTTTTAAAGCTATATAGACAGTGGAAACGAGACAATACTGTCAGGAACATCAACATTTCCCTCGGATGTGTTGGAAAATTGACAAGAAAAGACTCCATATGACTAAAAATACCCTGTAATTGCATTTAGCATCAACCGCTAACCAAACTTAGCCAAACCAGACTGTTGATAAACACCAACACTGAGCCACAGCTTAAGATTTTATTTTCAATTTCTGAGTCCCACAAAAATGCAGTTGTTCAGATGGAATCTAGGGATGAATGTACATTAGATTTTGTGTAAACTACATAAAACCTTTATCATTAGCTTTTTTTTTTTTTTTTTTTACACAAGTTATTATAATCATTTTCATACTTTATCCATTCTTCAGGGTTCAGACTTTAGCTTGTCCACATTTATTTACATTTCCATCAAACCTGCCCATTAATTCCTGTAAAATCAATAAAAGAGCACTAAACTCAATACTGGGTTTCTCTATTTTAAATCCATGTTGACCTGAGGCAATATGTGCCTTTAATGCACTCTGCAACGTGGTCAAAGCAGATACAGTTTCAATTCAGTTTACAGGTCATTAATTCATCATTAATTTGAGTCTCAGGTTACTCACGGAACATGTTCTCCAGTCGGACAATGCAGGTGAGGTAATCGTCGAAGTCGATTTCATATTTATCATCCGCAAACCTCAATGCTATCAGCTGAAGTAGTTGATTATTCAGTTGCATACCTTAAAAAAATTATCTGAGAGTTAGTAACAGTATGAAAGAGCGTATGAGCTTTGTATTAAACACTGACTGACACTGCAAAAAAGCAACACGCTTTTTTCTGTAGCCTATCAGCAAACATATCAGATTATCTTGTTTCCTCACCACTCACTCAAAAAGTTCAAAATGTAATTCTGTGACTATATTGTGCTTTAAAAATCTAGTTTTCACACAATTTCACTGTTGAAAAGCAGCACACAAAAGTCTGTAAAGCCAGTCAGATTGCCACTTTAAAGATCCTGAAGCTTGTGGCCAGAAAAGTGTACCATAAACACCCATGACCAAGGGGCAACGCATCTGAAGCTGATTATAGACTGGATTATCAGTGGAAAGATGGTAAAGTTAGTTAAATCCAATGTAATACCAATGGTAATAATATTTTAGGCCAAGAGCTGCTAAAGCAGAGAAAATGCATCTTTTAGTTCAACGATATGGTAGCTGTAACTAACAAAGATGGTAATAATAATAGTAATTATTATTATTATTATTGGTGTTGTATGTTGTATGTGACCGTGTGCTCACCTGCTGCTTTGAGAGCAGACCGGAGCTCGTAGGAGGACATGCGTCCACTCCGGTCTGTATCAAAAGACAGGAACAACATCTGCAAAGCAGGTAGCAGACATTTGACAAAGCATGACAACGTGCAGCACAATGCGACTTTTTCCATGAGAGGTTTTTCCCTTTTGTTTCAGTTTTATGCTGACAATAAGCTACTTACAATTGTCTGTCCTATTAAATGAAGATGTACGTAAACAGTAAAATTGTGTAACTATCATAAAAATGGTAGAGAATGCTTAACAGGGCAGTTAAGAATATCTAGTGGCCCTTGAGGAGCCCCACCCATCCCAATCATTTTTATTTGTATGCAAGCCTGATCAAGGATATTGTAATGAGGTTTAATAGCTGTATGTTTAAGTTATTGATTTATCCTAACATATACAGTATCATTTAGACATAAGTGGAAAGAAATTAGCTTCTCCTGCTTGTAAAAGAAACCTTTCGGATTCTTACCATCCATTTCTTCAGCTTTTCCCAGAAGACCTTAAACTCCTGAAACTCTATCATTCCCGAGCAGTCCACCTTTCCTTCTGGTTAAGGAAAATCTGGCAAAATCTTAACAGCTTATACATCAGCTATTTAACACGTGCCTCCTTTTCATTGTGCTAGAGAGAGGCCGTGGTGTACGCAATGAAATAACCGACATCGGCTAATTTAACTTCATGATGTTAATATGAGTATTCTCGCAAATAACCAACAGCATCAACGTTTCTGTGGTGAGCAGAATATCTGCAGTTCATGTCCCATGTACCATGAACCAGTATTAGAGGATACATCCATCAGATTGATGATACTGTGGCAGGTGTTCAGACTCACACCATCAAATTTAATCTCTTTCCCTGTCAAATAAAGAAGCTTTGCAATCAAGGGCATTTTCCAGTTTAGCATAAAAGCAGAATGAATCATGTCAAGCTGAGATGTAGAGTAGTTTAATGAAAACAGACTCACTCCTGCTCAGTACTCCGTTTAGGACGTCCTGCAGCTCCCTGGCACTGATGGCCTGGTCCTACAACCACACAGCAGGAGCATCAGTCATATGGCATTGAAAACACTCATAGAGCACACACAGTCATACTAATAGTGGTGGTTTACTTACATTATCATGTGTTTCTTCACAAGGTAAAAACAACAAAGCCTAATCACAAAACGCTAACTCTAACTGAAATGATATGAATATGAAATACACTATCAAGCTGGGTGCAAAAGAAGTCATAAATCATTTGTTCAAATCGTATAATCATGCTGTCAGTTTTAAATCACTAATTTATTTCAGTTACATGCACAAATGTAATGAAAATTTGATTTCTTTTTCATTTCATATTAATGACTTGAAATAAAAAGATTCAAAACAAATCCATAAATGAACACAAATAATACTAGCCATTCAATTAAGTCCAAAGTGATGGCACCCTATCAAAAGAGAAAGAGTTAGTGTGCGTCTATATTAGCAGATTGGCTTCAATGGCTGAGCTGCATTACTGGAAGATTTATCTCACGTCACACTTAGGAGGTGCTCTTTCACTGTTCAGTGACCTTTTTGTTGTTTTCACCTCCTTTTATAGAGTTTTGTGGATGTCACTAAATCTATCAACGCACTTTGCTGCTTATCCTACACCGGATGGGGTGCCAACCCCTCGCAGGGCACAATCACACACACTCCCACAACCATTCACACGCTACAAACAATTTGGAAATGCCAATCTGCCTACAATGCATGTCTTTGGACTGGGGGAGGAAACCCCCGAAGCATGGGGAGAACATGCAAACTCCGCACTCACAGGGCGAAGGCGGGATTTGAACCCCAAACCCTGAGGTGCGAGGCAAACATGCTAACCACCAAGCCACTGTTTCCCCTACAGATGCAAATTTTAAATCGCATTGTTTGTAAATCTGGCAGGAATTTTTAGTTAGATTTGACCTATAAAGAACCATGTACACACAACATTACTAAAAGATTGATAAATGGGTCCCAGTGTGTCCTAGAAGATTTCACATTAAGCAGTTGCTTAACATAAAAGTTAAATCTAAAGTGAAAAAAGGCACATCTTTGGCCCAAGTTTGCTGTCTTACTGAGCCAGCGATCTGTTCAAACAGCTTCCTCAGGCCTTTCTCCTCATCAGTCTCCTCCTCACGCTGAGTCGGCATTGGCGGCTACAGATCAAAAATGCAATTTTTGTTTAAATTCACAACAAATAATGTGACCACTGGTAAATTAACTGATTGGTGAATATGTACAATTTGAAATATGATCTCATTAAGAGTACAGTGAAATGTAGAAAGTGAATAAATGGAGCAAAAAACTAGTCTCGATTTGCGCAGTATCTTTCTTTAGTCTAACCTTTAGTCATATATATATATATGTGTGTGTGTGTGTGTATATATATATATATATATATATATATATATATATATATATATATATATATATATATATATATGTAAGGTTTATAGTATAAATAATGAAAATAAAGAAAAATAAAGAAAAGTTTGAGGTAAAAATACATCACTCACATCAGGCAGGTCAGCTTCGACAGTGGTGCCCATCTCCCTATTCACACACACAGAATTTGATCAGTACTTTAAGTTCAAACATGAAGATTAGTCCATATGCCTTGTGTGACAGAGATAAGCTTGTATATTTAGTGTAAAACAATTTTCATCGTCCACAAAACTCAAGTCGAAGTGTGTTGTTATTTATGTAATATATTGAATCAAATGCCCACGTGGCCTAATTTGTGTTACGTTCACTTGAGTGTTTGAACCTTATACATTCTATACAAATACATTATACTTTATAGTATACATTTTATTTGCATACTGATTGAGAGTATTGCCTATTTTCCCTACTGGAAAATAAGAAAATGTAGGTATAATCAATTACAGAGTGCTAGGGTACATACAATGCTCCGGCTTTGGTCTCAGAGAAGATGCGCACTAGGAAGTCAGCCTCCTGGTGGGGCTGGAAGGTGGTGGGCACCAGCAGGTAGTTGCCTGGTGGGAGGGTGAAACGCTCGGACACCTCACGTGTGTTGATGTAGGTGTGGCTGCGTGCTTTTGAACCGTTAAAGCGGAAGAAATCCTTGTCTGTGTGGTCCTCATTATTAGGGGACTGGAGGGAAAACAGTGATAAAGACTCAGACTTCCAAACTCCACACTTGTTTATCCAGAGAGCAGCAGAATGACTCTCACACTCTCTGACCTGATAGATGGCGAAACCGATGGTCTCCAGGTCGAGCCCCTCCTTGCGCAGTCTGCGCCGGTTCTTCTGCATGAGGGCCACGATGACGCTGCACTGATTATCTTTGTCCGCGTCCTCTAGCTTCAGCTTGAACTGAGGGTTCGTCCAGAAGGTGTCTGAGGAGAAAACAGACATGTGAAGTTAATCAGGTGTTAAACAAAAGGGGCTGCAGCCTCAACAGCACTTTCTGTCTCAGGATACCAAATTGCCATGACTTTCTCTAGAGGGGGGCTAGGGGGAGGTTAGGATGGAGAATGTGGGATTGAAGGGAGAGGGTTGGACTCCTTCAGTGGCTGGAGTTCTAGTGGAAGTTCACCAACATGGCTTTAACTAGAACTCTTTTACTTTTTTTGATTTTGTAATTGTGTTATATCATCACAGCTTTCTTTACAGCCCAATCAACTGACCCCCCAGTGTGTCTGTTTTGCTCACACACCTGAGCCTGCACTCCAAGGGTTCTTCAAGGATTCTTTGGACGGCTAATTGTTTTACCATTCTAAATGGACTCTGCCTTTTCTGAAAGGGAAACCCTCAGTTTTGTAGGGTTTTCCAAACCTAAGAACCCTTGTTCTAGATTGATACAGATTGCATTAGGTACTGCTGTCGTGTGCGGCAGCTTTCCATAATGTGCTGTTTTTAGGGTTGACTGATTTGCCATTGTCTCCCAATGCTTTCTGAAAGAATAAAAAAGTGAGAACTTTTTTTTTAAACTTTGCGCTTACCAATGTAGTTCCTGCAGCCGCCGGCGGTGGAGCCCCGAATCCAGCTGCCCTCCAGGATGTTCACATCCCACTTCTTCTTGGTGTCATCTGTCAGGGAGTCTGGAGTCAGGTTACACAGCTCCACCCTGTCGTAGTTCGCCTTGAAGTCCTCAAACTCCATCCTGCAACACAACAACTGGTGTATTAAATTCTGTGGTACACAATAAGGGACTCCATTTGATCAAACCTTGTTTGATAAGCCCACTTCCTTAACGATGAACAATATTTACACTCTACAACCCTTAAGGATTCATTTGTCCCTTTTGGAGGCATCCTTACCAGAAAGGGTTCTGTGCTACATTTATACTTGCTTGATGCTTTTATGTGAGTTACAACTGAGAAGTTGAAAATTAAGGGGCTTTCTCAAGGACTCAGCTGTGACAGCTTGGGAGTGCTGTGATTTAAACTCACAACCTTCAAATCAGCAGCCCAAAGCTTTAAACTGAGCTACCACTTCCCCTAGAACCCTTGAACTCTTTTAGGAAGCTGAGAACCCTTAACTATACATGGGTTGTAATTAATAAAGGCAGGAAGCTTGTACATCATTTAGTTCCATGTGGAATGTTTTAGTTATGAACATCGATCAGAAGAAAGCAGGGCTATCACAGTATACATTCGAATCATTTGTGACAAAAAATTAGAGCAAAGCTCATACCAGAACTCTCCATCATCCGTGGAGTTTTCAAGCAGTCTGATCTTATCTGCTTTATCAACAACACTCCACTCTCTGGAACTGCAAGGAAACAGGAGCGCATTGGAAACTTAATATTGATTTACAAATAATATCCATCTTGTGTACAGTATATAATTGTAAAGTTAAACCACATCCTAGCAATTAGGATACAAATACTTCTAGGTCCAAGTCCTCCTACAGCATATTAAAGCAATTCAAACTGATCAGCCAAGACATGTTTGGTGTCAATAATGAAGCTAAAAAGTAATAGAGATGACTTTCTTCAACCAAAACTGTTAAGCTCAATAATCTGTTTTTTTGTCCATCTTAAATTGGAACTATACATTATTATCCCCATTATAATCTTTGCAGTATAATTCCACCTTCAAACATTAGGAGGCGGAGCCTAAGAGGTGGAAGGATACCAAACTGCCCTGATGAATAAATTCATTGTGCTTGCTCAACATGGCAGCCTCCATACTGTTCCACTATTCAGCTACACTGTTCACTGTTTATAGATGACAAGAAGACCTGCTGTGCCTTAAACCACATCAGCAAGTTTGTGAGATATCACTGAAGAAATGGATGTGGTTTGAGGCAGAAGTTTACAGAGAAAAAAAAAATGTTTTGGTGAGACTGATGTCCATTATTTTTAGCTACATTAGCCTCGTAGTTCAAGTGCAATACTAAGGAAGCAAACATTAGACACAAAATATGTCTTGGCTGATCGATAATTGTCAGATTATATCTTTAAAGGCAAATGTATATTGTTACAAAAATATACACTGGTCTTTTTTATGGGGAAATCATGATTAGGAGGGTCATACTTATCGCTCCAGGGGCCGTTCCATTCCACCTGACCCCAGGGGTTTCTGATACGGATCAGTCGCACTTTTCCCCCTCTATAGTTCACCTGAAGAAAAAGAACAACACAGAGAAGGGTTGAGACAAAGATTCAGAGGCCATTTATTTAAGGTGAAAGCACAAATTAATTTTCCTGTGGACAGTTTATCAGCTTTTATGCATATGAAGAGCATTAGCTACTGTACATATGCAGTGCGATTGGAATGAGAGCTGGTGTAATTACCTCTGCCAGGCCGGTGATGGAGTAGGCATGACCTTTGACCAGGCCTGTGGAAGTCTGAGCTTCTGATTCAGCTGAGCTGGTGATCTAGAGAGGGAGAGACATTAATTTAAAATTAAAGTGTTAACATGATAAGTTATTTTTTATTCTTATTTGCATACATTTTTTTGTTGATGCTGGCATTTAGCTTTTTTACTTTTACATTTCTAAGGCTACAGATCCACATAAAGATCCGGCGTCTTTCTCATTCATTGCCTGAACCCTACAATTAAGTGTTTCCCCTTTAGGAAGCGAAGAACCCTGAACTATCCAATGAACCGTTGGTGGAGCAGTTTATCTAAGAGTGTATCATCAAGAGTGTTTAGTAATCCGGCTGCAATTACACTATGATCTATGATTTTACCAGAATAATGTCAAGAAAACAAATAAAAATATAAGTACCAATAAAATTTTACATTTTTGTCCAGCTCTACACTCTTAAAATTTAAATCTAGAGTTTTTTGAATGTCTCTCTTGGGAAACCATTAAAGGTTCTATGTAGAACCGTACAATAGACTGTTTCTATTCCATTGTTCCATGGAAGAAGTCCAAACTAGATAAAGCTGGAGGGTGAATGTGCACTGCTTTTGTCGAAACCTTTGCCTCATTCTTACGTCTATGGAGCAGCCCATCATAGAGCCTCTATCCAGCGCCTTCTTCAGGATAACGAAAAGGTCTGCGGGAGCTTTCTTGGTCTCGTACATTTCTCCGACTCCACCAGTGAAGTCCTCCATGGCCTCCAGGGTGCTGCCTCCCTTCAGAGCCTCGTAGCTGCCGTTCAGTCTGACGCACAGAATAAACTACAGCTCAGGACCACACTCCTTAAAAATACAAGGGACTTAAACATGCGATCATTTTCTAATGAGGTTCATATTATTCTTGTGGCCACAATCTTCAGTCCAAATTGGAAATAAATGGTGGCTGTCCAGCATCTACATGAACTCACCAGAGTTTCCTTCTTTTGTATCTAAACTGGGCGGGGCTATTTTTCGCTAATAAAAAAAAACAACTCTTGTGTATGCTTTCCCTCACTAATCACAAGGATGTTCTTAAACAAGCATTTATTGATCCTCTGCATTTACGTACTGGTAAGCCAAGCTAACTGAGTGAGCAAAAAAAGGTAATCTAATGAAAAAGTAAAACATAATTGCAAAGCTACAAAGCTAACCTAGTGAGTGAAAACTAAATAATAACTGGAAACAAACTGGCAAACAAAAACAAACCTAGCAAGCAAAAGCTTTCAAGGGAAAGCAGACTAGTGAGAGAAAGCAAACTAGCACAAGAAAGCTAGGGAAACTAGCAAGCAAAGCCAAATGCGATGCAATTAGTGACTGGTATGCCAGTGAAAAAAGAAAAAGATACCAACTAACCAACTAGCAAGTCAAAGCAAGCCTAGTGAGAGAAAGCTAACTTGGTGCATGTTGCCTCAGTGAAACTAGCAAACTAGCAAGTGAAAGAGAACCTAGGAAAGCAAGCTAACTAATGACCAGTGAAAAACATTAACCTAATGAGAGAAAGCCAGTGTAATAAGTGCTACCCTAGTGGGAAAAAGTTAAGCTAGTGAGTGAAAACTAACTGGTGAAAAAAAACAACTAGACAGAGGACATACTTGGCATAGGCCTTCTCCAGCAGTGCGCTCCAGAACTCATTGCTCTCGGCTGAATGGAGAAACACCAGGCTGTTCCTCACACACGGCAGCCTGTCGTCTATAACCACATCCAGCCATCGGTTATGCTGCCAGAACTATAATAGACACACACACACACTTCAGTTTGTTCAGTTGTTCATTTATTCAGGTGTTTAATTGATACCAAACCCTGGGGCTGCTGAGCTTCACCTGGAAGTGAAAGATGCCAGCGTAGCCGAGATCAAAACTCTGGTCAGGTGGTACAACCCTCGTCAGGATCTCCTTTTGCAGTGTCAGGGAGGCAATCGCTGCTAACAACCAGCAGTCTCCTACACACACACACACACACACACACACAACACAGTCAATATCTCCTTTCTGGAGTTATCTGTCTGGCACTGTTTCTACACTGCTTTTAAAACAGCTGCATGGGCACAAGGTATAAGATGACACTTATGAGAAATTAACATATACAAATATAAAAACTGTCTAATCTCTAATTTCTCTAACACAAAAAGGTTAGGATCAGTAGGTTCTCTTTGGCTTTGACCCTGTTATTCAATTTGTAGAATGACTAATGTGATTATGTGTAATTATTTTTTAAGACAATGTGTCATCTGTGATAATTGTGTCATAATTAAAGATTAAAGATTGTCAAACTTTATTGAGAGCCCATGAGATGGTCAGAATGCTCGAAGAAGAGAATATACTGTAAAGACACCTGAGCTGTCCTGTGAACTAACACAGAGATGTGCACAGGGCACAAAACTGTTCACTGCCCAGTTAAAATCTGATTCTCCATGCCATTTCATTAAGCCCCACCATTACAGTTTTACTACAACACAGTAAAATATGGGGAAATGGAAATCCAACAAGAGAAGCAAACAAGAGGCAAAGGATAAGCCTCAGCATGGCGCTACCACCACCATGCTTCACTTTAGGGAAGGTGTTCTCAGGATCATGAGTAATGTTGGGTTTGCATCAAATGTAGAGCTTTGTGCCAAGGACAAAAATGTTCAATTATGGTTTCATTAGACCAGAGAATCTTTTCCCACATGTTTGCTGAGTCTCCAAACCGCCTTTGGCAAATTCCGGATAGGTTTTCATATGGCTCGCCCAGCTTTGTGGAATGTCCAGGCTATAGTTGTCCTGTGAACAGCTTCTCCCATCAGAGCTGTAGATCTCTCCAGCTCCTTCAGAGTTACCCTTGGCCTCTTGATTCTCTGACTAATCCCCTCTTTTGGTGGACTGCTTCCTCGAGGCAGAGTCGTGGTTGTGCTTTAATGGTGCATGGTGAGATATTGAAAGTTCTTCATGATGCTGTTTGTTTAGGTATGTTCCCTAACAAACTCATGCGACACTTTCATTACACACAGGTCGACTCCATTTAACTAATTATGTCACTTCTGATGGTGACTAATTTAGGAGTGACTGCAATACATACACACTCACAACTAACATTTTTTATTTCTAAATAATTTTGCTAACTATATTGATCCCTTCTCTAATAATTATGGGCTATTTTGTTTAGAGTGATGACATATAATCCCAACTCAGTCCATTTCAGTTCCAACACTACAAAATGTGAAAATGTTCAAGGGGATGAATACTTATGCATGGCACATGTGACAAATTAAAGGAAAAATACTACATGTGCATATGTAGTGTACAACCATTGTGCCTCACATGCATCAATAAAAACACCCACTGTGAATAATCTATAAACATGAACATGTATCTGAAGACTGGAACATTATGAGGCAGTCTTCTTGGAGCTCCAGTGCAAAACTGAAGTGGATGTCAGACACTCTTAGTTTTTAGACTCACTGGTTGTCATCTCAATTTCAAAGCTATACTACATGATGTATTGACTAATGAAAGTACATAAGCAATTAAACACTTATACATGCAGTGCTCACCCAGCTGCCCTTGGCATATGTCTGTCCTGTCCGCTCCTCCAACAATGAACTTAGGATCTTTGCAGATTTCCTACATTAGAGATAGAGAGAGAGAGAATGGGGGATTAAGAAGGAAATAAATGCATGGTGTTGATGTGACACACTGGAATGCTGTTAAAGCGCATTATTGGGAGGAGGGCGGTGAAGCTGTTTCTGCAAGGTGTGGTCACATTTTTACTGCTGTGACCAAACATTGATCTAGTGAAAAAAACGACAGACTGTCTCTCTTTCTCTCTCTCTCACACACACACACACACACACACCCACACACAGGTGAACGCCCGAGTGAAAAATGTGGTTCAACAATCACGAGCATGTAAAGTTGTCCAATCAAAGGCTAGAGGAATGTGTGTGTGTGTTTGTGGGCATGATTTATATCTTGGTGGGCACCAACTGTCGCCAAAAGGATGGGAATATCTGACAGTTTTGGCTGGTCCCCATAAGAAAAAAGATCTAAAAGGTTTTTTGATGGTTGCTGAGGTTAAGATTAGGGTTAGAGTTAGATGTAGCATAGCCTTTATTAGCTGCATTATTTATGCCAATGCGATGTCCTCACAAGTATAGTTAAACAAAATGTGTGCGTGTGTGTGTGTGTGTGTGTGTGTGTGTGTGTGCGTGGTGGTAACCCGAACTAAAACCTGAATCATACATCTTCAACTAAATTAAGACATAAACGCTTTAATATACATTCTAATGACAAAACTAACCGTTACAGCTAATCAGCATTAATTATGTTGCACATTAGCATTGCTAATTAAAACTTGCCCAAGCACGCTGAAGAAGAACTTCACCCAAAAATTTAAACAATACCCAAAGTAGCCACCCAGCATTTTGAACATGAGGTCTTGCTAACTTGCTAGCATTCTTTCCTGCCATGTTAGCATGCTGGTATGTGTGAAGTATTCCCTTAAATAAACATGCCTTTATTATTTTTTTTTTTTCCACATCCAATCCGCTGCATGAGATCCAAGAAATGATTTGCAAAACATTACTGAGAAGTGCTCATGGTGTTCATCACACCCACTGTGTGTAACCGTATGACTCAACTAGTCATCAGTTTATACTTAAGTGTAATTATTTTTATAAAGATGACTTAAGGTGTCAGTTTGAAGCAATGTTTTTTTTAATTAACAACCCACAGGTTCACACAAACAGTGTTCGCTGACAGCTGAGGAGCTCCTGACTTCACACTTCTTCAATATGAAGAGCTAATCGCAATCTTGGAAAATACAGATCCTGCCAAATATATACATATTTTCTCCTGACCAACTGACTGAACTAGAAAAACTCATTGTCGAAGTGGAAGAAGGAGGAGGCGAAAGAGGAATGTACATTGTTTTATTTACGATAATCCATCAAGCCATATGAATCAGTGGGTTGAGTAAGGATGTCTACAACACTCCACTGATTTGCAACTTAAATCTCTGTTCTTATGGTATCTGTAACATGTGTGATTAGCACAGAGAGGAATTTCAGCACATTTTCCTGAACTGAGAAAAAAACAGAAATCCGTTTATATAAAACTCAGTTATAATGCAAGTCTAAGGGCAGTTGTTGAACTCTGTTAAGAAAAGTTTATGCTCTAAATTTGAGCTCTAATTCTATATAATTCATCCTTTCAGAGGCAGGATTTCTTTTTCAGCATTTTTTTTTTGTCTTCAATCTCAATCTTTTTTGTCTTTCAATCTCATCCTAACATTTATTGTTCCAGAGTCACAGCCGTAGTTTTGCATTCATACTATGAGCATACGTTCAAAATCGCATATATTGGAAGTCTAGGGGCAGTTGTCAAGATTTTAGAAAAATATATATACACAAACACACACACACACACATATATGTTTTTTTTTTTTTTCTAAAATCATTTCTTGACAACTGCCCCTAGACTTCCATTATAGGCGATTTTGAACGGAAAAGTTTGTCTGTATTTTCTCTGTGCGAGGAAAGGTGTTGAAATTCTTCTCTGTGATAATCACACATATGTAACAGATGCAGCAGATAGAGATTTACATTTACGGCATTTGGGAGACGCTCTTATCCAGAGCGACTTACAGAAGTTACAGAGATTGGGTTTGTAGACTTTGGCATATTCCTTTAAAGCAGGTTAATTTTCTCAATTTACACATCCATTCAGGATTCATCCGTTCAATCAATTCAAGATTCAAGCTAAACCAGCTAAACTAATTCAAAGTTTAGCTTCATGCTTTGATATGTTAACACGACAACATGTCCACCCATCTTTAAGATTGTTGGAGCCAATGAAGCAAGATGATAATTTTGGTCATGTTTTTGATCAATTGATTCAATTCACATGATTGATCCATGGCTCAGTCATGAGCTTGGGTTACTGCCTGTGTCGAGTTTTGCATGCTCTCCCCATATCAGTATGGGTTTCCTCTGGATTCTCCCAAAAACATGCTTGTGGGTTAGTGACTGTCCCAAGCACCTAGGTGTGAATGAGGTTGTGAATGAGTGTGAATGTGTGTGTGAGTGAGTGTGTGAATGAGTGTGTGAATGTGGTGCCATGCATTGGACTGGCGTCCAGTTCTGGGTGTGTCCTCGCCTTGCTCCCAGTGTTCCCGTGGATCCACCATGACCCTTCTACCAAAATGTTTTGTGTTTGATGTTTGCATATCTATAATTTTGCACTTGAGCTAGGTGGCCAAAATAGCTAAATAGCTATTCCAACTATTCCTTTATAGCAGACATTAGGCTTCTCAGTGTGCTGATCCAGCATCTTTCCAACAGAAAGGCGTTCACCCTATCATCCGGAGATTGCGAGTCTGAATGCCGATGATGCCACAGCCATTTGTAGCCAGGAGCCAAGGAGCAAAATCTGCTGTGCTGTCTGGGTAGGAGGGGCATACTCTGTCTCCCCTGTCAGTCACAGCAACACGAGGCAATCGTAGGAGTCCGTGAGCTCGTGTATGAGGAAGGGGGCTGATAGCGCTTTCCTCAGAGTGTGTTACACTGTCCAGCGATGCAGCGTGAGGAGCAGTTTGAAAAGATATTGTTGGCTAGCTTCACATGTCTCAGAGGAAGCACACGTTAGCCTTCACCCTCCCTGACTGGAAGCTGTTGTATGATAGGGGAGAGATGACTGGTGGGTGGGAATTGGCAAGTTACCAAATCTCTTCTCTTTTGCCAAAGGAGACCCTGATCTCGTTCATTTAATAGTACCGTTACTTTTTGGGTTGCCTGAGGTTTGGAATAAACCGATTCAATTCAAGTGATCAGTCAAACATAACTCTAAAAAACTAGATAGTCAATATAATAACTTTGATAATGGTGCACAAAACCCCCTTGCTATGCTTCACAAATCCCTGGGGGTCCCTGGACCCCACTTCTGAAAACCCCTGGCATAAGCAATAAGGGTCATTTTCCCTTAATAAGCTGAATCTCGGTTAGTTGGTAAAAGGCTAGACTCTGTTGATTAAATTGGGGTTTCTCACTTATCATGGAAGCTTGATAATAACTACTGAGTATAAGCTGTTGAGGGATAAGAGTCCACTCAGAGAAGCCTTGAATGATTCAGGAGCTAGACATGGGTCCTGCTTGGGCTAAAGCTTTTCTCTCGAGGCTCAGGATTTCCAGATTCACCTGTCTGGCACTCACAGTGGCACTCACAATTTTCCAATTACAAGCCCAAAACCTTCAAACCTTCAGGAACCGTCCTGATTTTGTCTGAAATGTGGCTAATATCAGTAACATACCAGTCATGCTTCTTTGCCATTTGTGTTTGAATGGACGTTGAAAAGTATCCAGTTAAAACCATATCTGTTGTAGGATTCAAGAGTCTGAGTGCAAGTCTACGAAGTTTTTAATTTCATTGATTATGAAAAAAAACCCAAATAGACAATTTTACTCAAAACCAAAACAAATTCATTTGTAGATGTTTGACTGAAATGTTTCTTGCTCTTGACAACTGACGAAATAAACACGGCTCTTGATATTGCACTCAGATTCTTGTTCTCTACGGTGTGGTTCTGTACGTACCCCGGGTCTCTTCCATTCAAAGTTGACGGGGACGCTCTGGCTATAGAAGAGAGATGAGCCATTGGCGGGGAAATCAGGATCCTCAAACAGCCGCTTCCTCTGCAGGCACTCCTGCCTCAGCTGCTCGTAGGTCTTTCCGTCAGCCTGCGTGCTCTCAGCTTGGATCTTGTTTCCTGAGGTGCTGAACAGAGTGGAAGCAGAAGGCATCCTCACACCTGCTGCAGGATACACACACACTAGAGCAAAGAGAAGACGAAACAAGGGCCTGACAATGCAGTATTCGACTGACACAAGCTCACCGTGCCTGAGCTGACTGACACCCAGCTGTGTGTGTGTGTATGTGTGTGTGTGTGTGTGTGTGTGGACAGGCTTAGCAGGTTGTTCAAACTTCTAGAAAAGAAACTGGTTTGACGTCCTGGGTGAAAGTCACCACACCTGTGGACACTCCCGCTGTGTGAGGCGTGAGAGCTACTATGAGACATGTGGAATGCTGTAAAGTTGGTAAAACCCCAATCACACCAGAGGAAACTACACATTAATACACTTAACACTTATTAATACTTATTTACTGCTTTTAATTGAGTCATAGACCTTTATTTACTGGTTTATGATTGGCTGAGATGGTTCTAAAGGGAGTGTAACAGCGATGCACTGATTTCAAACGGAGTAGCTGTATCACACCAGAAACACCAGATCCGTATCCTATCGGATTTGACATCTAGCTGACCATCTCTGTAATTACACATTTAAATTTCAAAGTGATCATTTACTAATGCTTAAAGGTACTCTCACATTCTTAATAGAAAAAACATCCTAGCTGGAACACCATCTGTGCTGAAAAAAATAAAATAAAATAGTGGCTCATGCTATGTGCACACTGTAACTAGCTAGTTTCCGCTAACTACCTAGCCTAGCTTTCTATCTAGACTAGGAATTCAGATGGAATAAATATTGGTGTAACTCTTGTGATGAGGTGGTTGTTTGCCTTCACTGTAGCTTTAGAGGCAGAAACTCAAGAGAATCTGAGCTGCTTGTGTGATTTGACTGCAGGCAGGTACAGTGAAAATGGGACGTCGCATCTCGTACCTTGCAGCCGCTTAAACGTGTCGAATAAACCTGCGTTAAAAGTGTTTTTAAAAGAAAAAACAGCAAGTGTGAAAGCTGCCTAAAGGTATTCTTTAGTACTAATATTTAAAGTATTCACAGACCCGTTGCAATTATATAACCTCAGAAATGCCCTAAATATTCGCTGTATTGCTATGCAATGTAACTCTGCAATATAATCATCATTTTCAAGCTCCTTGTTTACGTTTTCTGGCCCAGAAATTAGTTTGAATAATCGGGTGCAAAACTAAAGAAGCAAACATTGGACTCCAAATATGTTGTGGTGTGAGCTGACCTGATCAGCTACATTTGGGTAGTGAGGGTGGTGATTGTTGGGCTAAACTACACCTTTAAACAACAACAAAAATATAAAAATTAAAACACCCCAGAAAAAAAAAATCTAATTATTGAGAAATCCGTAGCAGATTAGTTTTGGCTGATATTAAAATTGTATTGAAAATGTAAAAATGTAGCATCTATCTGTTTGCTAACGTGTCGCCAAAAATGATCTTCATTTACTGACAAGCTCTTATATCTCAAAACATTTCACAAAAATATTAGCTCTCATTCTAGGATCGGCATAAATCAAGAAACTGGTGGACTGTACGTGTATTTCTGTACTGCTTCCATCCTCATTACATTTCCATAATGTAAATCAACTGCTTGTGTATCATTAACACTGAATTGTTTAATTGGATCCTAATTAGCAGAGCTATTCAAATCATTGTTTTAGCACATAATCAGTAATAAAGTCAGCACACTAGAACCCTGGAGTGTTTCGACAAATAAACACCATTAACGCTGCTTTCTACACATATCTCACAATGAGCTATTTGCAGCTCTAACCATTATAAGAAGGATAAACACGGTTAATTGGTGTATGAAGAAGTACATGTACGTATAAACATTCAACATCTCTAGACAGTGCTACACCCAGCCCCGGACGCGTACACACTCCCAGCAAAAAAAAAAGAAAAACACAGACACCATCATCATCTTTCAGAGATTTCAGAGATACTGTCAGAAACAGTTTCACAGCTATGTGTCAGACATGTTTTTCCTCTTTAAAGCCCTCTTCTCCCCGCCCTTTTCACTACCACTGAAAATGCTGCCAAGAATGTGTAGCATGTAGCACACATAGTTAGAAAGGCATCTTCACCCCATTGTGCACTCTCTGGCATTTTACTTACTCATCTGCATGCTTTTTTATCTGAGCACGTTCGTAAACAGCAGACGGAAATCATTCATGTAGTAATACAGAACTCGAGGTAAGCAGGTAAGACTGATTAGCAAAGGGTGTGTTGGTTCTCTGTATTTTTAATCGAGGATGCACTGATACCACGTCTTCCTGTTTTTCGGTACTCATGGATACCGATACCAATACTGATACTAAAACGAATAACGTACTTATTATTAATCAATCAGAGGCATCATGGAACATTTGTATTCAGCTCTGTTCATGTTGGTTTCTTCCATGTGTTGTTAGTAATGAGCCCCTTGTGCTGGGTTCTACACTATGTTTAATATGTTTTGGCATTTAAAACGTATCTTTCTTTGATAGAGATTGTGAGGCTGGACGACGTGGGCGTGCAGAGCGGCATTAGCGCGCGTGGTCAGTAAAAATGACCGCAAGACTCGAGAGTAAAGTGTAGGCCCTTTGCGTGCACACATTTCTCAGTGCTCAGTGCTCGCTGAACTGAAGTGCTCGCACATGTGACAGTTTCTCTGCGCTTTCACGTCACTCCTGTTTGCTCATAAATATCTGTGCGTGTGCAATTCACAGATCTCGGCACTTATATTAATGAATACGCCCTCTGCACGCTCACGTCTTCCACCCTATCACTCTCTATATTTAAGATACTGTTTAAACACCGTAAAGATGTTTTATCTAAGATGTGCTGTGGGAAGATGTTATATTTCCTCCTCTTGATATTTTCATAGAGCAGTTTACCCAGGTTTGCTTTGATCGACGTCAATAATCATGAAATACGTCCAGATCGCTTTCATTTCATGTTGTCTTGTTTGTTAGCGTTATAAAATATGCTAACATTATGTCACATGGTATAAGTTGTTGGTGTCAGAGCATTTTTTTTTTTTTTTACAAGTATGAGAACAAGTCGTGTACATTTAACCTGTCACATATCAATTTGGAATAATGTGCAATATTGACATTTACTGTATATCAGACTTCTGTTAGCTCCACCCCCACCTAAAACCAAACTGTTCAGTCAATTCGTGTCAAAACGCAACACGTAAAGTCATACATTCAACCAGGAGTGGGGGGAGGCTGAACACTGTCGATGTTTGTATTGGAATTGCAATTCAACTCACGTGCAGCAGAAGGCGCTAAACATTACAAACTGCCTCTTTAAAGGTACAATCCGTGATTACTGTGCAATTCCATAGTGACCTTACCACAAAAAACAATTGATAGATCAACCATGTATTGATTCATGATGGAGTAAGAAAGTCAAAAGAATATATGACATACAAGACTCCAGACATACAAGAATGCTTGAACTTTACCGGAACATCTGCAGAGTTTATTCTTCCTTCTGAGATGTTATGTGCCATCTATAACAAATATCTCAAAGCAGGTGTTAAACACAAACATGCCCTAATACAATAATATTAAAAAAAAACAGACACATTTCCTTAAATGCAAAACCACTAGGCCTGGTATGTTGATACAAAAAAATAGATATAAAAATTTGACAGAATGCAACACTAACAGACACTGAAACATAACACACCATCGTGGGAAATTCAGAGCATTGTATCACAATTTACAAACAGCTGCTTGACTGATATAAAGTGATAGAAGTTTATTTGAAGGAAAAAAAACGTTGATCCTCCATCAGATGTAGATGTATTGGGTGTATTTAGTGCATCAGAGTGTTGAACTAGAATCAAATCCACTCCGTCCACAGACACAAAACCGTGTCCTGCACTCACTGCTCCTGTTTCTCCTGCGCCGTGCCGGTGACCAGCAGCAGGTTGCAGGCGGTGAACTGGACGTTAAGGACACTACTCGTCTCGCCCGTGTAAACTCCAACCAGCTCAGGGCTGGAGCCGTCTGGAGGCACCGCACCCCCGCCATGGGCGTTCCTTACGTCCCAGACACGCACCGAGTTATCCAGAGCGGCCGAGGCTATGAGCGAGCTGTCCGGGCTGAACGCCAGGCTGGTGATGGCGCCCGTGTGTCCGCGCAGCTCCTTCAGCACGCCGCCTGCCGCCAAGTCCCACAACCGCAACCGCTGGTCCTCACCTGCAGACACCAGATACCTGCAGGGTAAAGAAGAAATGCACAGGTTAGAGACATGTTATTATAGATAATTAGTGTTAGTGTTAAACAACCTTAAAGACAACTGAAATCAAACCTGACCTTTTTCACCTTATTAACTCACTTAAATGTCCAAATTCTTCTTTGCTGTCAGTAATTTTCCGTTAACGTGCAGTGACTTTTTCCTACCTCTAAATGACTTTTGATGGCATGGTGCACTCGTGCTAGGTTTTATTTTAAAAAAAATAACCAATTATATCATGTCATGAACAGAAAACGCTGAGTCAGCATGCTCCGGTCACAGCGATACCGATTAGCATCAGTGACACTAGAGGGACTGTCTTCGCTTCCTCCAACATGGCTGCCGAAGGTGCTGCAGGAGATGAGCGACCGACTCAATGATCTGACTCCATGTTTGTTTTGGAGCGCCCCACTTTTCACCAGCCAATCAGATTTTAACATATGAACCCAAAGTTCCACTGCCCAAACATGGTGTCATGCTGTGATCCAATTTGTTCAGTTGTGTCCAGCAGTTGGTTGCGTATAAATTAAGTAACTTTAGGAGAGTAAAGGAAACACTATTATATATTTGGTTTCTGACCTGCCGTCGGGTGAGAAGGCGAGTGCCAGTACGGGGCCTCGGTGTCCTGTCAGTAGGCGCACTGAGCCGCCGTGCTGCGTGCTCCACAGCCGGACAGTCCTGTCGGTCGAGCCGGTAGCAATGTAGCTCGAGTTTGGGTGGAAGCGCACGCAGTCGACGTCGGCCAGGTGTCCAGCGTAGAGTCGCAGCGGGTGAGCGCGGGCCGGAGTCCACAGACGTGCCGTGGTGTCGCGTGACGCCGTGCAGAAGTACAGACCACACGGACTCACTGCTATGTCCCATACTGGGTAGGCGTGGCCTCGGTACACGGCAGCGTTGCTAAAACCACGCAGCTCCCAGTACCGCACTGTGCAGTCCTCCGAGCACGAGAGCAAACCCGTGGAGTCACGCAGGAACGCCGCGCCGTACACCGGGCCGCTGTGACCGCGCAGAGTCTTCATCTCACTGCCCAGCTCCTCCTCTTCTGTCTGAGTCAGAAACAATAACGCGTGTTATGAAATTCAGGCTTCAGGTTAAAGTAAATATGCACCAACAAATTTTTGTCACCACAAGTAAAGATGCCCCAAAAAGAGTATGCTCAGTGACAATGGCACTCACCTCCTCCTCCACTAGGTCGCAGGCGAGGCGTATCTTGGACACGTTGGCCCTACAAGGCCCCGCCTTCAGCTTCCTGGCTCGGAGGCTCCACAGCTTGAGGGCGGAGTTGTCGAAGGCGGCAGCGAGCAGGCGGCTGTCAGGTGACACCTCCGCGGCGTTCAGCAGCTGCTCCGTGTTCTCGAAGGCGTAGAAGCAGACCGTGGTGAGGGACGGAGGACCCTCGCGCACACGCCTGATGCAGTCCTGAAGCGCCTCCAGGGCAGCCTCGTTTTGAGGCGGTAACCCCGCTGTGACGTCTACGGAGTCCGCCCCTTCTGTCCCGTCCATGCCCAACCAGCCGCTGGAACAGGACATGGAGGTGGAGTTTCCTGTAGTGAGCCCCGCCCCATAGAGCTGGTAGTCAGAGCGACGCACAGCAGAAACCTCCACCTGCGGAGCAGAATTTATCATTTTCACACCTGAGAATTCAATAATAATAATAATAATAATAATAATAATAATAATAATAGATATTATTATTGCATCATCAAGACAAGTCATTATTTTAATCAGTAAAATTATTAACACAGATTTCCAGAAGAAGCGTCGGTGTGTGAGACCTGTAGGTGTGTGCTGAGCACTCTGCAGAGGGTGCTGTTGTCGTCACTCTGGAGGTAGCGCAGCAGGTAAGTGTAGGCCTCATCTGTCAGGTGCACCACGTACTTGTGCTCCAACAGAGAGCACAGTTTGGAGTTGGAGGCCACGTCCTATAGCGCACGCGCACACACACACACACACACACACACAGGATTGGGTAGGAATACGGGGCGACTGAGTCAGCTATAAATGAAGTTCAATATAAGACCTTTTAATAAGTTTAATACCTAATTTTATATTAACAACAATTTTAACACCTTCACTTTGTGGGCAGGTTTGATCTTTTTATTTACCAAGTTCTGATCTTATAGATTTACACTACAACACTTACAACTGTCATTGTCATGGTGATATGTTCACCATGAGATGTGGTACGAGTCACTGTTGTCATGAAGGCTGCACTGCGTTATGGATCTTTGTCATGTTGGTGGTGACCGAACTGTGGTACAAGTCAATGTTCTCGTGGTGACTGACCTGCGGTATGGGTCACTGTCGTCATGGTGACTGACCTATGGTGCAGATCACTGTTGTCAGGGTGACTGACCTGTGGCACGAGTTGTTGTCAAATTTCCAAAATAACGAAGACCTTTGTTTATTGAGTGTCTTGTCGTCAAGGCAAGTCCAAGTCCTGTCCAAGTCACTGGCATGATGGCAACTGAGTCAGCTGTTGTGTGAGAGACTATGGCGGTGGCAACCCTGTACTGACTGTTGTTGGCTTGTTGCCACGGCGACTGACCTGCGGCGTGACGACTCCTCTGAGATGCTCCACGATGGCTCTCTGCTCGGCGTCCTGCTGGAAGAAGGAGTGGAAGCGGCTGAAGAAGGAATCGACGGCGCCCTTCAGGCCACAGCGCGCCATGTCCAGGTGCAGGTAGAGGAAGAGAGGAAAGAGCACGGCACTCACCTCCCGGCCCAACGGCACCTCCGCCTCTGACACACACACACACACACACACACACACACACAGAGGTGTGAACCTCCAGCATTAACACAACCATCCGCTGCTAATGGCGGTATTTCTGCTCTCCCCAGCCTCCATTCTGTGATGCTCTCAGTCTCTCAGCTTTGTACCAATGAAGAGTCTGAGAGCTTTTCTAAAGATCACAATCTGCTGAATTTAACGATCTCACGACTGACTTGTGTGACACACACCAGCTTTGTGGTTTAAGCCAGGCCTGCAGAGCCAAACCACTCTGACAGCTGAATTTCCTGTCTTTGTGTGTGTGTGTGACTCACCCAACAGAAAGCTGCGTAACCTGGAGAACTGAGTCTCGTACTGCTGAGGGTCTGACTGGCACGGAGCTGCAGAAACCACGTTCCCGCAGCTCGACTCTGTCTGAACTGGAGAGAGAAAAAGAGAAATGATTTATTCAACATGCACAAAATTATTATTTCAATTTATATTAAATTAATTTTAAAAAGGTCAAATTTCCTTCACGTTCCATTCAGAAGTATAGTAAGATATAGTAAAGTAAAGTGTGACCAAACACACATCTGATATGATGACAAGAGTTTTTATTTATTTTCTATAAAAAGTCTCTGTATCAGGTATTACGCTACAACCCTCCGATGATGTATACAGATAAGATTTCCTAAAGGTGTTTATTTACTCTCTAGTATTTTGCGATGGCATCTGCCTGGGGTTTGTCCTGTGTCTTAACTAGTCTACAAAATGGACAGAGATCGAGTTGATGCAGTGTGTTTGGACCATGCTGGGAGTCAGAAACCCAATTCCGGAGGAATCAGACCCGGTTCGATGAACACAGTTACACCGCAGCAGTACCCATGAGGTTGGCTGCCATCTCCTCGGCAGACTGAGACAGCTTGGCCGCTTTCAGCGAACCGTCCACATCCGCATACTGCCGTCTCTTCAGGTACTGCGCCACGGTGTGCTGGATCTGCTCCGTCCGGCCACGCTTCATCACCTGAAGAAATAAAATTTAAAAAAAATCACACTCACTTCTTCATCTGGCAAACTGCAGAGAGCCACAGCGGCCTAGTGAATGTCAGCTTTATTAATCAGGATGCTCATGGTGTTTTCTCTATACTGTTATTTACATTTTAAACCACTTCCACTTACTTAAAACATTATTCCAGTACATTAATCATTATATCCCTTACACATCATGCAGAATATTTATTATTTATGTTCACCCAGAAGAGCATTTGACACACTTTCTTAGTGTTTCGATTCAATTCAATGAATCAATGAATCAATTCCAACGTTATGCATTTTGTTCTTAGTTAAACTAGAGCTCAGAGGGCAGAAACCAAACACTAACTAGAATATATAAAAAAGTGAGGTGTTCAAAATATAGCTCACTAATACAAGCAAAATTAATACATACATTACACGAATAACAAATACAAAAAAAAAACCCACAACATTTGGAGCTAATACACTGTCGTGGTCCGTATCCCAAATTAGCCTCTAATATACATAAACCGCACTAGGTAGTGTACAGGAGCCCGTTCTATCATCCCCTAAGTAGTGCGCTGAAACAGGAAGCACAGAGCTGTTTTGTTATTCGGCCCCATTATACGCGAGCTAGTCATTCACCTAGACGCTCGCGACGTCACTTTCTAAAGACGTTTCTTGAGTTAGTTACTATTTGAAGTGAGATGTTTGTTAGAGACCTGGATACTCACTCTGTAA
>CM041000.1:14258218-14276503 GCA_022985145.1 Pangasius djambal | reverse complement strand
AAAAAAAAAAAAAAAAAAAAAAAAAAAAAAAAAAAAAAAAAAAAAAAAAAAAAAGAGAGAGAGAGAGACGTAAAAGAAGAACATTATTAACTACACCAAAAGTGTTGATGAACATAAACAAACTATACTTTTTAAATTACTAATATACAATATTCATTATAATATCCATTTATCATAATACTTTTACAGTTGCCATAAACCATGCTCCTGCTAGAGATGATACATATTCCTTAAATAAGGATGGAGCATAATAATAATAAATAAAAAAAAATTAATATGCTGATGGAGCATAATAATAATAATAAAAAAAAACCATATTCTTCAATGATTTAAAATTAAGGGGGGAAAATGATCTAAACACTCACAAAAAACACCCACTTTTCACTGAGTCAGATCATTTGACTCGGCTCACCACTAGGAGCCGACTCTTTCAGTTACCAAACGACTCTTTGCTAAATATTTATAGTATTTTTTAGTATAAATTACCCTGTAAGCGTAACAGCATTGCTTACACCTACAAAAAAGACAAAAAATGAAAACAAAACAGAACAAAACAAAACAAAAAAAAAAGATCCGACTCATATATGCGAGGTGCGAGGCAAACTGGCAAGATATTTTCCCAAAAATAATCTAGAAAATAAACTCAACTCTGATTTGTTTCAAAAATAAAACTACCTCCTACATGTTTACAGAAATCGCAGGTTCATTTGTTCATTTGCTTTCCACAACTAGCTGAGTTTGGTGTGACGATCCTCCACGCTTTGAATAACTTAATGCACATTTAGATCAGTCAAGGAAAGAAAACACACCATCACAAAACCACCATCACCATGGCACTGACCAATACTGTTTAATCACCAAGATATACCATTGAAACTGTGTCTGTACTTAAAATATGAAGAAAAAAAAATACTAAGGAAGAGTTTCTGTTAAAGGGAAAATATAGAAATGGACAAGAAAAAGACACTAGTGTTCATGAACAATATTCCCAGAGTCCTGGAGTCACTTAGCTGCCCAGATTGATTCTTTCCTGCTGAAGCTTCTTCCCACAATTCATTGCTAGTGAAGCCACTGTGTAGGAGGAGAGGATGACAACGGTGCTGCCCACAAACTGAGTGGAAGCTCCTCGCAGTGGCACTTTAAGCACTTTCCGTGGTAATAAGTCTTCTGCTCTGGACATGGCCTGCGCCTTTGCCTCCATAGATTTGCAGATTATTCGTCCTGGAGTGTCCAAGAATCAAAAGGTTGAGAGACCTGTAATGGTATGCTGTGAACGATAGATTCAATGTAGATCTGATGTCATATAATTGATTCTTCAGGTTGGATGGACCTCCAACCTGAAGGAGTGTCTTCAGTTGGGAAAACAGCTAGATGGACTCTGACATTTGGATCCTTGAATTGATAAGCAAAAGAAGATTGTCTTCTGTTCAAGTGTGGTTTCAAGAGCCTCGTCATTGAGCTGGACTCATTCAGTGCTGTCACGACAGGATCCTCCTCCATCTTCTCTTAGTCCTTCGTACTTTTGTAGTCTTCTTATCCAGCTCCAATCCTGTCTCAGTTCCCTGTATCTATCTTGCGTCAGTGGGCAGCTAGCCCGGCGATGGTGTAGCTAAACCTTAATCACTCAGGCGGACGCTTCTTAGTTTAATTCTATTAGCAGAGCCTTACTGGGCTGATCACGATAGGGGATAATACTGAGGAACCAGATGGCAGGGAGCATGCTAGCCTCATGTTACGCCATAATGTCTCATGTTTGACTCGATTTCCTGTATTTCTGACACATTTGGATTTGTTCAAAAGAATTTAGCTGATAACTGATTCCTTTTAAAAAAATAAATAAAAAAAAAAGCTAGCTTTGTGGAAAGTTCCCCAAGGGCCAGATATCTTTGCCTAGATATACTCTACCATTAAACTAAAATCCGCCGGTATATCAAAAGCAGTCAGTTCCTTTTATTGAAGCAAGATCTACAGCAATTGCACTCTAAGTAAGGAATAAAAGCCTTGGGGTCATGCTGTTATAGGAAAATATTCAACAACAAGGTGGTGTGACGCAGCCACTATAAAATTGTGTTACTGTTACCAAACTGAAGTTGATTGTTTTTCTATAACAGCACACCCTGAAGTGTTTTATTCCTCTTATACCACAGCAATGATTTCATATTTATTAAAGAATGACATGTTGTACTTTTTATCGATTTACAGTTACATTTAATGTTGTGGAACGTCCGTGAAATGAGCTAGTTCCTGTTCTCACTTACTTTATAGCAGCTATAAATATTGTCGTTCCCTCACCAGCCTCTCAAACTCCTCTGTCCTAAAGGCTTTCCTGTGTTGAACAAATAAAGATACAGCTTCAACTTTGACTGTTACAAAGCTGGAGATTCCTTCCATAATTGTTAAATAAATGTCTCCTTACAGAAAACATCACAATATCAACAGTTACAATTAAACACTTTTAAAAAATCTATTACTGTGAAGAATCTGCCATACAAGTCTCCTGGTAAGTTACCAAAATGATAACGTATTAGAATGAACATATAATGGCTAATTAGTCAAGCTAATTATTATTTACGTTTCTCTGTATCAGCTGTCATTAAACATTGCAAACCCTAACTACACAAAAATTTTCCAAAAAGTGTCCATAGCTAGTTTTTATACATTTTAATACTAAAGTTTGTTAGCTGTTGAGGTAAAAAAGTACCTCAAGCAAACCTTGGTAAGGATCACGGTTGACTGGTTGAGCGAGCATCATATTGAACATTCTCTCTTCCAGTTAACATGATCCTAATTTTACAATGCTTTTGGGAAACTGGGGTCATGTCCGTTAGTCGATAGTGTGTGATGTCATGCTTCGGACATCATGCCGTAAATAACCAAGTGACCCAGGAAACAGGGTCACTAAAGCAACACCAGGGTCGTTAAGACCTTAATCTCATGCATCGCGTCTGTTTCTGTGCTGGATCGAGTCTCCTGTCCATTAGTCCTGCTAATTAAATTAGATGTACTTCCTGTTTTAGGTTACTAAGAGCCGTTTTCCTCAGTGGGAGGTATTTATTGTAAATTATTGTAAATTGTCTTTACATGGGTCCCTGGTAAAGGGTAAAGGTAAAGGGTCCCTGAAAGACTAGTGGTTAGGCCTCAGCGCGCTGTAGCCCGGGTTCGATTCCAGGCCAGGGAACCACCCCCAGCCACTGGGGTTGCACACAACAGTGCGCTCCCAGTGCCCATCCCAAGCCTGGATAAAATAGGGGAGGGCTGCATCAAGATCGGCATCCAGCGTAGAAACTATGCCAAATCAAATATGTGTCCCTGCGATCCGCTGTGGCGACCCCTAACAGGAGCAGCTGAAAGAAGAGGATTGTAACAATGTAAATCATAATTTTTTAAATGCTACTTTGTACTGCTGCTTCATCTGGTTATTATACTCTCCTATGTCTATAGAGGACTGCTCAGACACTACAACTGCACACGGCTACTATATATTTTACTACCTTTTACATTCTTGTTCACATACCGTGACTGCACATATTCCACTGTTTACAGTTAGGATCTGCACTTTACCTACATACTTACTAGGCATACATACCAGTTCCCTAATATATTCTGCATATTTAATCTCTTTCCTTCCCTTTCTTCTTCTCCTTCCCCCTTATCTTCTCATGTTTTTTTTTTTTTTTTTTTGTATCACGCAGCTATAAAGTACCTGAGCCTCACAACAAGCCTTTCAGTATACAACTGTCCCTCCCATTTTGTGCACATGACAAATAAACTTGAAACTTGAACTTCGTGCTCTCTTTTGCATTTAAGTAAAGACGTAAACTCTGAAGTTAATCAGAGACAGAAAGCAAAAAAAAAAAAAAAAAAACAGTCAGTACCAGCAGGGACAATTGTACTGTCACTCTTTAGTCTGTAATATCCAGTGGGAGGACAAAGCAAACTTAAAGCAGATGAATCATTCGATTACTGGAACGCCCGCTCTGTGCTGCTGAAGCATTAAACATTACTTAGTTAAACGCAGAGTGTAAGATTCCATTAATCTGCATTTTAGCACTGTTTATAAACTGACTGGACATCACAGCTACTCTGAGCTACGTTCATGGGAATGTGGTTTGGACATGAAGATTCAAAAATCAGATGAAAAAGGGATACGGGAAAAGAGCTAATGTTTATAATTAAAGAATAAAGCATGACAGGAAATGCTGTTCTAGAAAAATTATCCACAATGATAACAGTGACTTGCCAACAATTAGTACATATTTTAATTTATTAATGACCGACACGTATCATGTATAGTTACATGTAATGTTGGGGAACATCCATGAGACAAGTTAGATCCTGTTCTCTCTTACAATATAGCAGCTATATCTTAGTTAATAAGACAAAAAAAACTGACAAAAATGCTATTATTTAAAAAAAAAAAAAGAGACAAAAGGTTTCCGTTTGGTTACTGAGTTTGAGGTTAGGGTTACATTTAGGTTTAGAATAGTTATAATTAGTTGGATTAATAATTATGTCAATGGAAGGTCCTCACATGGATAGTAACACAAAGGTATGTGTGCAAATATGTGAACGCGTATATTAGAGACCAAGAAAGGAAGGGCCAGAAAATGTGTGCGTCTTCCAGTGGGAGTAAAAAAAGAGCACACTGATGACAGACAATAAATGACTGCTTCCTGCCACAGTGATGTCATCACCTGGAGACAGTCACCCTTGGGGATGTCTTTACTTCCCCCGTGGCAATGTTTAATGGACTACGTTTTAGACGTGACATCATTTCCAGCCAGTGGAAAGAAAACTATTAGGAGCTAAAGAGTTATGTCTGATCCCCAGTGTCTCTAACCAGTCTCAACACACACACACACACACACACATCTACAGTCCCCTGCAATGCCTGTTTTAGATGATGCTTCTTACCCATGAGAACTTGCTCTAATAAAAACTGACTCACTGTGTTCTTCTTGTACTGCCACAGTCCCCAAAGAGCACTGACTGACCACAAGCATCCATAAATGCCCATTACAGAGCCAACTTGGCCTATAAAAACATTATTATTACTCCAGTTTGAATCAGTTCTGACCCATCTTGATCAGTGCCCTAACCATGTGTCATTTCTAGGTCCATATCAAGTTTGACCTATTTCACAAGACCACAACTGTCATGTTTTCTTAAAAGAAGGACTACATCTACCAAGCTTTCACTCAGTATATTGTGTGTGCTTGATGTGTTTTCCCAAGAAACGCTTCACGTAACAATGCTAATACAGCTCATTTTTAATGAACGCTAGTGAAAACCACTTAGTGTGATGCCATTTCCATTGTCTGGAAAATGTTAAAATCGTTCCTACTAGCTGTCATTGACTACAGGTACTGTGTAAAAAGAACAGAAACACAGCTAATAATTGATGAGAGCCAGTTAGTGTGGTCCCTTCTACCTAATTAGGAAAATGCTAATTCTTTCCTAACCAATATAAAGCATTTTTTTACTTGGCAATGCTAACATGGCTAACAAACATAGTCAGGATGATGCTAACTCTCTCCTTATTCATTATGAAGGATTTTTTTTTTTTTATTGGCATTGCTAATATGGCAAATATGTTCAGGAAAATGCTAATTCTCTCCCATTTGTTCGCATTCATTACAAACTATTATTATAAAGATTTTTTTATTTGGCAATGATAACATGGCTAACATCAGGAAAACTCTAACTCTCTCCTTATTCAATGAAAATGATAATTTGGCTAACAAACATAGTCAGGAAAATGCTAATTCTCTCCCACTTGCTCTCATTCATTACAAACTACCATTATAAAAGATTTTCTTGCTTAGCATTGCTAACACGGCTAAAAAAAAAACATGGCCAGGAAAACTCATTGTAATTATTTGTATTAGCTTATCATTCAATTTTATCATTAGCCAACATACTTTTTCTATTTTCCTAGTCTGGAAAATGCTAATATCGGTCCTACTATCTGTCTTTTACTACAATCTACTGTGTTCAATTGAGCTAACACAGCTAACAATCGATGTTAGCATGGTCCACTATACCTAATCAGGAAAATGCTAACTGGCCCCTACACGTTACATTTGACTACGTTAATCATGTCAGGAAAAATGCTGACTCACTTCTACCTGTTGTCTTTCATTACAAGAAACCATTTTGAAGGAATTACTTGACATAGTAACATGGCTAACAAGCATAGTCAGAAAAATGCTAACTCTTTTTTTTTTTTTTTAATAGTTCTTTGTATTATTAGCCACTGTGCTGTTATTTGGATAGTGTCTGTGCCAAGTGTGTGTGTGTGTTTGTGTACACAGGATAAGTTAAATTATGTTAAATAACAGATGTATGTGATGATTGTTGTTCTTAGCAGGATGTCATGTCTCCATTTTCGTTTTGCTGTTATGCCTGAGTTCACATCCTGTCACACTGCATTTTTTTTTTTTTTTTTTTTTTTTTTTTTTTTTTTTTTTTTTTTTTTTTTTTTTTTTTTTTTTTTTTTTTTTTTTTTTTTTTTTTTTTTTTTTTTTTTTTTTTTTTTTTTTTTACATACAGATGCCTCATGGGCTCATGGGTGCATCTGTGTGTGTGTGTGTGTGTGTATGTTAGCTGATTACAATCTGCTCGTGTGGGTGTGTGGATGTCACATTAATAATAGCATTTCACAGAAGGTGATTGTGAAAGGTAAAATGTGTGATCTGATGTGTTTCTAAACAGTTTAAAATGAGCAGTCTTCAGATAATATAGTCTAAAAGGGTCTATCTGTGTGTGTGTGTGTGTGTGTGTGTGAGAGAGAGAGAGTGAGTGAGAGAGAGAGAGCATTGATTACTGTGTCATTATTGTTAGGAGAAGGTCATAATGCTGCTCTGGTTGAGCAATATAACACTAAGAACAATACCAATAGCTTGTAAATTCTACATGGATATGTGTGTGTTTTCATCTACAACACCACAATGATGACTAGTGCCTTTGAAATATCCATTTTTACACAGAAACTTAATGTATTTGACAAACCAAGACCAGTTTAGCAAGGTGACAAGTGCCAACAAAACGTACCTTTGTCCTGCAGAGGGTCCCAAAAGTCTCCACACATAGAGGAAATTAACACTTTTTAGCAAAATATAACTTCATTTACAAAACATCCTCTACATGATTGTCATTTCTTTGTAAACACACATGGAGTTGTCTCTTGCACTTATGATGAACTCGTGGTAACACATTTGGTGTTATGCATATAATCACTTGTCCATTGCAGGCTTGCGGCAGATTCCTGATCCAGCCGTGAGAATGATTTCAATACGTTCTTCTTTTGTCAAAGGCATTCTTAAAGGCTATCTGAAAAAATATATAATATAAATTTAGTATGAAAAATCTTGGAAGACATTTTGCTAAAAAGTGTTAATTTCCCCTATGTATGGAAACTTTTGGGACACCCTGTACAGTGTGTAAAAAAAACAAAAACAAAAACAAACAAACTTATAGCCGATTTAATCGGGAACTGAGTTGGTTCTGGACACGTCACTGATGGAGCATATTGAAGGTGGGTGGGAGTGGTAAATTCCAGCATGGTTTTAGTCCTTTAATCCTTTAAGCACATGGGTACTCATTTCCAGGCCTGAGGGCCCCACTGTTCTGCACAATTGAAAGATCTCCCTTCTGCCAACACACCTACTCCAACACATGGAGTGCTTGATAATGAGCTGATCAGTTGGATCCGAGCTGTTGGCAGAAAATAAAATTCCCCTGGACCGGATTTGGGAAGTTTTCTGGTAGAAACACACCACTGCAGTGAGGTGGATCTCCAGCAGCAAAGCTGGCAAACACTCCCTCCCGTTGTTAACGCAATATCCTGCTAATACTCTAACACACCTGCTCCTGCTCAGTCTTTAGAAGACCTCTGTTAGCTGGATCAGGTGCGTTAATGTTTGGTGAGAAGGAGAAAACAAGGAAGGTGTGAACATGTTTTAGGTTTGCAGACTTTCTCAGCACATGGTGAGATCCAACACTGTGTTCAGTAAGTTAGCTAGAGGGGGCATGCTTCATGTTTATACATTTGCATTCGTGACTGACTGATATCACTGATTACTGATGTTATGATTCTGTTATTCCTGGGTTTTTTTTGTGTGTTAATAAACGTCTGCTTTAGTTTACCCTGTTGTGTCACCTTCCCTTTATGTATCTTGGAGCTAGGTGTAACAACAGAAAGAAAAACACAGGTTGTCATGTTACCGGGAAACTGCAAAGCGTAAAGTCCTGAAGACTTTCCTGTGGCAGAAAACTTACTGTTACAAAGCTCTGACACTGGAGACTCCTCCCATAAATGTTACATAAACATCTCCGAACAGAACACTTCACCATAATCAACCATTATCTACATGTTTTTTTATATGCTTATTTGATTGTGTGGGGAATTCACTATACAAGTCCCTGTGTATGAGCTGTTACTATAGAAACTTTAACATATTAGAAGGAGTGCATTAATATAAATTTATCATTTATGTTACAACCGGAACTATGTTCTGACTTGAATTCAACTGCTGTGGTATAAAGTATATTTTGTCTGATGTTAAATAAATACTTAAAGTAATGTGAAACAAGTAAACAAACATGACACTTAAGAGTAACAATATGAACATATGAGCTAGGTTACTAGAGGACGTGTGTGTGTGTATGGGGGGGGGGTTCTAATTTGCATATCATGCATATTCATAGATCCTGTGATATTCAATAAAGTTAAAGGCATAGAAATGCTCATAAACTTTTTTAAACAATGTATGATATTGTATTGGTTATTTTTAATGGTTTAAAATGCCATTCTCAAGCCTAATTTAAAATGTGTCCATTTGGGCGTCCCCTACCGCGGTCCCTGTGGTCCAATCCAAAGCGCTCTAACGGTTAAATGGGAGTAAAACCGGGCTGCGTCCCAAACCGCATACTATTCAACTCAATAGTGTGTATCTATGGGTTACCATAGTTACTATACGTATATATATACGCGCTTTGTTTCAGGCTACTGTTTGCGGTTTGGGACGCGGCCGCAATCTCAACCCTATAGGTTGCCTCACTGGGTTGTAAATCAAGCTAGGTACCATTTGTTCAAACGAATCCGTTAACGGTGGCCGTTTTTTTGTTTTGTTTTGTTTTGGTTTAATTTAAACGACGGGGGCGCGCGGGGCGTAACTGGAGTCGCTCGAGCGCAGCCGTTTGCGCTTCGCAACCTCCTTCGTGTCGTGCACACACACACACACACACACACGCGCGCGCGCGCGACAGAGAGCGAGAAGGAAATGAGTAGCCATGGAGACGCAGAGAGGAGGAAAGGAGAAAGGTGTAGCAAAGCTGTGACACTTTTCACCGTTTAAACGCTCCTTGTAACCGGAACTCCCGGTAGCTATAAACAAACCTATGGACAGGTTGTCAGGTTACTGCGGTCAGTGCAGCGCGAAGGAAGCGGCTTTCTGGATGCCATTGAGCGACTTGTTCGAGCCACAGGAGCGAAGATGACCGACAGGGCAGGTGGAAGTACCGCGGGGGAGGACTCCGGGATTATCCGCCGGAGGAGGATGCAGGTGAGGATGCAGAGCACACTTCCGGTTTTACACAGGAACCGTTTGTAACGCAGCCAGGGCAAACACTCTGTCTCGCAGCCCGTTATAGAAGTGGTACAGTATAACCTGGTGTTTATAAACATCTCTCATTCAGAGGGCTTCATCAGCTCATTCTCATCTTCATCACTTATAAACTGATGAATGCACTTTTCTTCACTCACTCTGGCTTCATTACAGACCTGAAGAAACTGACAATGAACTGATGAAACCTCTCAGAGGAATGACTAGTCCGCCTTACTGAACCTGAAACCTGTAGTGGTTCCCGTATACATACATCACACTGTATCCATCCGTCCATCCATCCATCCATTGTCTGTACCGCTTATCCTACACAGAGTCACAGGGAGCCTGGAGCCTGTCCCAGGGGCCTCGGGGGGGACAAGGCGGAGGTGCCAACCCATCGCAGGGCACAATCACACACACACTCTCACACACACCCGTTCACACACTACGGACAATTTGGGAAAACTGCAACGCATGTCTTTGGACTTGGGGAGGAAACCCCCAAAGCATGGGGAGAACATTCAAATTCGGAAAGCCCGGAATCGGACCCCCAACCCCTGGATTGAATGTTTGCTGCAAAAAAAAACCCCAAAAAAATTTAGTTCTCATCAAGAAATCCAGCTCCCCAACCTCACACATGTCCCACAGACCCTAAATCGATGTTGCATGGCCTGAATTTGCATACTGTCACATGATTGGCTCTTATATTTTACGACGCAATAAGCTTGTGCAAACTGAACGTCTAAATCATCAAAGACCCGCCTCAAACGGCGCTGACTTAAGCCCTGTTTGTGGTGTTTGGATTTGTTTTATACAGGGAGGCGGGTTAATCTAATCATTACCGGAGTTTCTCTGGCATTTTAAACCTGTCTGAATCCGTCACACCAGTAATTGTTTTTATTCGCATCTGGAAAAATCACACCGTATTTTATCTTCTGTAAAATGACCAGTAAAAATAACACCAGCTGATACACGGAGACCGCGTGTCCCGTGCGAATCGATCACAGTCACTACAGACGTCTGGAAATCTCATCCTGGCCGAATATACTTTAGAAGGTCCCTTTTTTACACGAACACTTTAAAAAAAAAAATAGCAGAATTATACTGAACAACTTGACAAAGCCGAATGAGGTGACATGAGTGTGTGATGATCTGAAGAAGCAATCTTCAGACACCGGATGTTGATGAATCTTGGATTATAGGGGATTTTTAAAATATTATTTATTTATTTATTTTTTTGCTGAACTGTTTCTTTCAATTTCTTTCCTCACTCCCGATACGCTTACGCCTCATGTGACTGCAATCTGTTTATCTGCTTATTACAAAGACTGAAATTCCAAAGCTCACACATTATCCAGCAGATATAAAACATTACAACTGGGAATAATTTCATTTTCAACATTGCTTTCCTTTATCAACCCTAACCACAGAGACAGCTTCCTGTTTTTCTTGGTTGCTCGTTTGTGTCGGTGATTGTGTAGAGTGGAGAAGGCACGTAGCATTGTATAACACAATGCAAACACACACACACACACACACACACACACACACCAGCCCACAACCTGCAGCTCCACCACCAAAACCCATGTGTCCTGTCTCTCATCGTAACTCTACGAGGGACCAAATGATTGGCATTGCAACAAAAACTTTCTATAAATCCATTTTAAGGTTTACTTTAAGCCTCAGGAAACAAATCTCTCTCTTTCTCTCTCTCTCTTTCTCTCTCTCCCTCCTTCTCCTCTGATCATATTCCACACCAGCAAGTTTTGATTTATCCTAGGACTCCTAACAGTCCTAAAAGAATAGCATTTCAAATGTTATTTGCGCTTTCATTTATTAGATTTCGCTAAGTACTCAGTGTACCAGATTTTTCCAGACAATAAGTCGCTCCAGAGAAAGAGACACACTTCTGTCTGCGTAGAGAAACAATCAGTACATGCAGTTAGTATATACGCCGTGTTGTACAAGTTTACGTTTTGCTGCATTCGAAAGAATTCACAAGCTGCGACTCAAAGCGTTTCTCAGAAGCCTGTTGTCTTTGGTTTGCAGTTAGTTTTAGAGTCTTCTCTTAATTTATCCACAAATTTGTGGCTGTTCCTGGCAGATTTGTCTTGTTTCTGCTCCCGCTGTGCCTTTAGTTTAGCGTACGCTACTTAACAGCTACATGCTAGCTACGTAACTAGCTCAGTCAATCGATAGTTTACAGTCTGTGTTTGTATTTCCAGTTCCGTTTCCGTCACTGCGTGGCCACCGACATCGCTATCGTACTGCTTCTGGACTTTTACACACAGCCACAAAATGTACACATAGCGTAACCACTTAAACAGTATTTTACATTACACTGCCTCTAGAATGGCACTTCAGAAAAACCTCTTTGTGTAGATTGTTCAGTTTTTGTCCTGTTAGTGTTGCCATAGTGTTCACTCTTTTTACTACAGTCCTGATCTAAACACCTGAATCTGTCCATCATTAATGAGAAGTCATTATGCTGCAGTGTTTAATGCTGAAACCTCATTATTCACCAAATTTGTTTGTCTGATCACCTCTACTACAATAATGCTTTTTTTGGGGGGGTTTCAAATTACTGCAACCACTGGAGTAGCACGCCTACCCTAAATACACTTAAAATGGACACAAGGTAATCTGATGGTAGCCTAACGGTAGCTTAAGCCTAAGATGATGTTAGCATGCTAGCACGTCCATTTGTGAATCTTAGCCATCAGTCAGAGCGACAGTTTGGCTACTACGTTTGTCGAGACTTTGCTGCAGGTCTGGGTCGATGAACAGAATCATGCTTTGGCCAACGTAAGGGCCTTCAGAATTTATTTACAGAAAGGTTGCTCAGAAATGCCGTCTATCCAGGGACCAGATTTCCGATCTGAATACAATTGTCTGCAGCAAATGTTTGTGGACAATCAAAAGTAGAAAAATTAGATGAGAGTTTTTCCTGCCATGCTGTAAAATTAGGATAATCCGTATGAGAACATGTACAGTGGGATTGTAGGAAGGCGCTGTAATGCTTGGCCCCGTTACTCTGATCTCAGGATCATTACTGAGGGAGTGTTAAACACAAGATCTCCCACTCATGTATCCCAGGATGCCTATGGCAACTGTGGATTATTCCAAATGCCTACGCTTGTATACTGTGTGCATTAATACACACACACACACACACACACACACACATCTATAATATCTGCTCTATAGATGCTCTTATCCTTATTCCTTAGTGCGAATCGATAGCCATTCGATGTGGGGTGTAACTCGGGGATCTGTCCTGGGACCGTCCTCAGATGCACTTTATGGCCCATTAGGAGTAATGAGAGTCTGACAGCCCACTGAGGCGGGGAGGAAGAGAGACTGGTGGGCTTAGAGCACAGAGAGAAGAGCAGGAGGAGGTTACAGTATGGCCAGTAGGGATATCTCCTAAGTAGGGGTGAGGTGAGAGGGTCCATCTGCTGAAACGCGTGTGTGTGTGTGTGTGGATCCTGTTTCAGGGTAGCAAGATTAAAGGCAATATTTACTAAGGAAAGTGCTAATTAGCAACCATTTGAGCTTGAGGGTGTGGCCAATTTAGCAGGTCATCCACTAATTAACATATGGCAAGTGGAATGTAAACCTGTTTTATGCACATCAGCTGTCAAAGTAGTTTGAGAGCATTTTTCTTTTTAGGATTTTTGATACTCGGTCTACCTGATCGTGTAAGGACAGCATGTGTACTCTATACGCTATTATCTATCATCTTGCTAAAATGGGATAATAGGCAGTCTTTATAAGAGGGAGTATTTCTAACTAAAGAGGGGAATATATCTTGCTAATACAGTCTAGACGATTCTAGAAATTGATGTAATTACATTTAGAAGCTTCTGATTGGCCAACTGTCATAATTAGGAGTTAATTGGGAGCACACCTGTGGCTGTATTTAAGGACCTACCTTTAGAGCCAGTGCCTTTTTGCCCTTGATACTATGAAAAAATTCCAAGCAACTCAGCCAAGGCCTCAGCAAAAAAAATTGTGGACTTCCACAAGTCCGGTTCCTCCTTAGGGGCACTTTCCAAACAACTGAAGGTACCATGAGCATCTGTACAAACAACTGTATACAAATATAAACATCTTGGGATCACACAGACGCACAGAGGTACAAATTAACAGGGATGAACAAACTTTGGTCTGGAAGGTTCAACTGATCCCCAAGACAACAAGAAAGGTGAAGCAGTTGGAGCTATCACGTACCAAGTATGTACATCGCCATGGCCTGAAGGGCTGTTGCCCCTACTCCAAGATCAGCATATAACAGCCAAAGGATTGCCGGTGATCACCAGCCTTTTGGAGGAGTGTTCTCTGATCAGATGTAACAAAAATGCAGCTGTATAGTGGAAAAAGGTGAGGCTTTTAATCTGAAGAACACCATCCCAACTGTGAAGCACAGGGGTGGCAGCATCATGTTGTGGAGTGTTTTGCTGGAAAAAGGACCGGTACACTTCAGAAAATAGATGACATGATGTCATGAGGAGGGAAGTTTATTTAGAAATACCTCAAGACATCAGCCAGAAAGACCAAACACGGTTGCAGCTGGGTCTTCCAGCAGGAAAATGATCCTGCGCATACCTCCAGAGGTGTAACGAAATGGTTTACAGACAGTAAAGTGGATGTTTTGGAGTGGCCATCACAAAGCCCTGACCTGAATCCCATAGAAAACCTGACCAAGTTACGTGAGTTTGTGAAAGATGATTATGTTCACAGTGTTGGAAATGGTACACAGGCATGTGTGTACACAGAATGCTGAGACTGCAACCTTCAAGATTCTGAAGCTCGTGGCCAGAAAAGTGTACAAAAGAAATCAGGCATGCCATGAGCCAGTGTCTGAATGTCTAAGGCTGAGACGAAGACCTGCTTAGTCATCTCCTCCACATTCGGTTAACCAGTGATGGCCCCAGCCTCACTTCTCCTTTATTGACCTCTGTCTCTTTTTCATCCCTTGTTTTATTCTTGCCATAAACAATCAGGCCCACTCTCTCTCCATCGCGGGAGCGTGGCCAGCGCTAATTCATTAGTCGGCTTGTGTTACTTCCTGGCAGTCTGTAGGTCTGTGGCGTGAGGAAGTTTATCGATGCTGCCGCTGATTGGCTTTTCCTTTATTCTCCGTGTCCCATATCGATCTGATCTCTGACCGTTCCCCATCTCATCTCAGCTGATGACTGTAGAAACAAAGAACTGAAAACAGCAGGTCAGGTTTCAACATGGATCTTCTCTGATTTGGCCTTGATGGATATGGAAGACCTCCCAACACCCATAGTGTGTGCAAAGCACGATTTAATACGAAAGGTGGTTATAGAACAAAATAAATGTCCAATGTTGAAGGATAAACTTTGGTGTTTTCACATTTTAAAACCATTCAGTCTTTTGCTAAACAGGTTCATACTGAAAGTGAAGAAGCCACTTTCTTATGTTCTTGCAACATGTACGGCTGAGACAGAAATCCAGAAGATAAAGGACTGATTGAAGCATCCTGATTTCGTCTCTCTCTATGTCCTGTGTTCAGCACAGCGTCTCAGAGAGATACAATACCAGCAGTGCGGTGAGATACAAGAGGCAGCATGTGGAATGTTTTTATTTAGGCCAGTCCAAGAATGATCATCATTCTTATACCAAGCATAGGCCAATGCATAAATATAGATATAAAATATTTAAGTTTTTTTTTTTTTTAGCTCACAATGACATATGGACAAGATTTTTTTACCAGAATTCTACAGTGTCGATGCCTCGAGATGTGGTGGAAATTCACCTCTTCAAGAACTCACTACCAACACATTCACATATTTTCTTGAATGTGCCCAAGAAAATACATATTTCATCAAAGTACTTATTGACGAGCTTTACCCGAGTTTACCTCAGAGTGCTACAAAGGGTTCTCGAGTTTTGCATGAACATGCGTAGAAGCATACATGAATTATTCATCATATATGTTACAAAGAGTAAAGTACATGATTGGTTACAAACAGACCTGATTAACATAAATCCTCCTTCTTCCCTTTACCATAAATGAACTCACCATCATAGTCTTCCTTCCACATCCCATAATAGTTATTTTTCCGTCTTACCTATTTACCACAAAAAGGGAGTTCAAAACTCACATCTCTGCTATGTGATAAAGCTATAATGCAAGTCTCTTGCCAGACTAACACACACACACACACACACACACACATCCTTGGGAACTGGCACTTCTATTCGTGCAAGCATAAAACGACATTTGAACAGTTATAGTTCACAGACACACGCAGCTTCTCAGCTTCACTTGACGATAAAACCTAATCATCGAAGATGGTGGCAGGAATTTTTCCAAGTGAAAATAAATAGAAGAAGGAACTCAGCAGAGGAATAAAACAATAGTGCAGCTGCAAATCCCAGCTTTTATATGAATGCGCTCGTTTTAATACATTATCGTTTCTATAGTAACAGCTCACACATGCACTTGTACAGTGGCCGCTCCACATAACTAAGCCTAATAATAAATGAATAAAAAATGCGTTGTTATTTGACAAAGAAAACATACAGTCATTGATACGGTGAAGTTTTCTAGAAGAATATGTTTAGTTTGCATTTACTGAAGGAGACTCCAGTGTCAGCGCTATGAGGTTTCTCGTTAACAACCTGCAATGTCTTGTCTTATTGGCTTCAAGAAAGAAAAGGGAGAAAGCTAGTGAGGAGACAGCTCCTCATAGCTGCTATAAAGTAAGTGAGAACAGGAACTAATTTGTCTCATGGACATTCCACAGCATTAAATGTAACTACAAACGGATAAAACCTATGCGATGTTCGTTATTTAAAGAATTGTAATCATTGGCAAATTGCTGTGGTGTAAGATGAATAAAATGCTCCAGGACGTGCTGCTATGAGAAAATAATCAACTTCCGGGTGGTTGCAGCCTCTCCACTTTGGGTCAGGCCGCGTCACATGACCTCGTTGTTGATTATTTACCTATAACGTCTCACTGAAAAGTGTTTTTGCTTTTATTTCTCTCTCTCTTGAACGTCAGCTTTCCGGATTGACCAGGGTAACAGATTTCAAAGTGAAGACTTTAAGCAGGATTTTGGCACACACACACACACACACACATACAGAGGACATTTGCCCACTTAATCCTCCATTAGCTGCCCGGTGGCGCCAGACAAGCTGGCAGGAAAACTCGTGTCACGCGCGATGTCATGAAGGCGAGCCACGGCAGGTGAGGTCATGGTCCCCCAGGGCGAGTCCTTGCTACACCAGCAGGGGGCATTAGCATGGGCTCTTTAAAAGCACACACATTTATCTCTTTCTGTCTCTCTCAATCTCTCTGCCTATGCTGTGTGACCTTGGTGTTATGTTTTGGGGATTGCCCTCCCCTAAGTGCTGTCCAACATCTCTGTCCTAATGAATATCCCTTTTGCATTACACCGAGCACTTCAGGTTTATAAGCAGTCTGTTATTGAACAGTTAGTGGACCGTTTTTGATTGATACATTTTAATCTTACTTCCTCTGGTTTCTCTCTCTTTCTTCCTGTTCTCTTGCAGAAGGATCTGCCATTGCCACGGAAGAGCAGCGGGTAACGTACCACCACCATATCCTGTCGCCACACTATAATCTTTAGCTTAGCCTATATAAGTTCAGGACATTTTCTGCCTGCACGCTCTTGGAAAAAAGAAATCAAACGTAGCTATTCTGAAGGGTTCCTTTAGTTCGGCCCTCTCAGAGAACCTATAAAAGCAGGGCTTCTTTTCATTTCCTGTTTCCTGAAAGCTGGAAATATTAACTATCCAAAAACAAACCCTTGTAATGGAAAATCTTACATGTTTAGAGCAGGGCGTAATGCACACACTTTTATTTTTCGAGAGCACACACACCTGCCAAAAGCTAATTGCTAATTTAACTAATTTGACTTGGTGTTAAGCCCATTTTTGTTCTAACTCAATAACGCACACTTCGTTTTAACACTCTATTAAAGATAATCAGCAAATGTAATAATTTCATATGTTGATGCCTAGGAGTGAAGGAGGTGTGGCCTCTGTATCAGTCTTGGTGAAGGAGGCGTGGCCTGTGTGTCTGTGTCAGTGAAGGAGGTGTGGCCTCTGTATCTGTCAGTCTCAGTGAAGGAGGCGTGGCCTCTGTATCTGTCAGTCTCAGTGAAGGAGACGTGGCCTGTGTGTCTGTGTCAGTGAAGGAGGTGTGGCCTCTGTATCTGTCAGTCTCAGTGAAGGAGGCGTGGCCTCTGTATCTGTCAGTCTCAGTGAAGGAGGCGTGGCCTGTGTGTCTGTCTCAGTGAAGGAGGCGTGGCCTCTGTATCAGTCTTGGTGAAGGAGGCATGGCCTCTGTGTCTGTCAGTCTCAGTGAAGGAGGCGTGGCCTCTGTATCTGTCAGTCTCAGTGAAGGAGGCATGGCCTGTGTGTCTGTCAGTCTCAGTGAAGGAGGCGTGGCCTGTGTGTCTGTCTCAGTGAAGGAGGCGTGGCCTGTGTGTCTGTCAGTCTCAGTGAAGGAGGCGTGGCCTCTGTGTCTGTCAGTCTCAGTGAAGGAGGCGTGGCCTCTGTGTCTGTCAGTCTCAGTGAAGGTGGCGTGGCCTCTGTATCAGTCTTGGTGAAGGAGGCGTGGCCTCTGTGTCTGTCAGTCTCAGTGAAGGAGGCGTGGCCTCTGTATCTGTCA
>CM041000.1:14208182-14245198 GCA_022985145.1 Pangasius djambal | reverse complement strand
CGCTTTTGGAAGAATGGTCAAAAATTCCTACAAACACACTCCTCAACCTTGTGGACAGCCTTCCCAGAAGAGTTGAAGCTGTAATAGCTGCAAAAGGTGGACCGACATCATATTGAACCCTATGGGTTAGGAATGGGATGGCACTTAAGTTCATATGTGAGTCAAGGCAGGTGACCGAATACTTTTGGTAATATAGTGTATGTTACCGCTAGGAATAATGTGTAGCATAGTTCAAATCGTTATATTAATTATATTAATGCGCTTGTTCTAACACGTTATCATTTCTATAGTAACAGCTCATTCACAGGGACTTGTACAGTGGACACTCCACATAAACTAAGACTAATAATAACTAAATTATAAAAATAAGTGAATATATAAATTATCTTATGAACTGAAGTTGTATCGTATGATGTGGAAGCCTGAGGTTTACATCCCCATATGCAACGGGCAGAAAGATTTCCAACACGGAAAGTTTTCAGGACAGAGAGAGTTTGCACTTTCTGGTTTCTTGGCAACATGACAAGCTGCGTTTTTTTTTTTTTTTTTTTTGTCTTATTAACTTCAAGATAGAGAGAAAAGACAAGCTGGTGAGGGAACGACTGTTTATAGCTACTATAATGTCCTTCTTTAATAAAACAGGCGTTGTAATCTTTGGTAAATCTTTGTGGTACAAGAGGAATAAAACACTTAAGGATGTGCTGTTATAAGAAAACTTCAGGGTGGTATCAGTAACTCCACTTCATCACACCACCCTGTCGTTGATTATTTTCCTTTGACAACACGACCCCAAGTGTCTTGTTCTTTACATACTGCATATGACTAGGAAGAATGTGCAAGTATATACTCTACAAATAGGCCAGTTCATACACAGAGGCAAAGATCAGTCCAGTCAGTGAGATAATCTATATCAACTGGAGACAGCCAGTCATTCAGACACACACACACACACACACACACACACACACACACACACACGCACAGGTGTTGTTTGCAAGATCTTAGACAAACTTATTATGCAAATGAACTTTCCAATAATTGCATCATCTCTTTGGGCCGTTTAGATTAGATTGACTCGGCAACCCTCAGGGGACGTTTGATTGGCTGATGAAAGACCAGCTAATCGATTGCAGTGCTTCTTACCCGGCTTGTTGCCGTGGCAGCACCTTCCTCTTGTGAACAATGGATACTGTGTTGAGCTTGTTGTACGTCAAGCAGCTGCACAACACGTGCATTGTTAGTATGTACGCTGTTTTGATTTGGCTATGGAAAATACTTGTTTATGATTGGCTGATAGGTGGCTATTCATAGTATGTGACCATGTGGGAATGTAACCATGACAACAGAGTAAATTAAAAGTTTAGCCTAGATTGGTGTTTGTATTTTTGCAGTTGTCTTTGCTATGGCACCCCTAAATTATAATAAGAAATTCATTCTAGGTTACAGTACCTGGAAATGGCGTTTGTTTAAAACACTGTTTGATAACACTCTTGTACATGTAACCATAGCAACAGTTCTACAGTGGTAGGTAGCCTGTTGATAAATATCTCTTAGTATGCTGGTATTTCTCTTGCGCGTATGTGTACCTTTAGGAAGGTTAGGTCCTCAGTGCTGTAGGGATGGCTACGGCGACCGGCGCTAAATCCGTGTTGCACTGTAGCCATGGAAACCAAAGTCACTAATCAAAAACTAATGCTATGGCGGAACAGAGTGCGCGTTTCTGTGATTAACTACCGTGAGGGGAAATAAGTATTCGGACACCTTTGTTTTTGTTATCTAATATACTTTCAGTGCGTATACTCACTTCGAATTTACACACACACTTATAAACAACAATGCTTCTTTCTCCAAACATAACGAGCCGAATTATTGCCAAAGTCTTTTTTTTTTTGTTTGTTTGTTTGTTTGTTTGTTTGTTTGACCCGAGATGATTGCGCTGCAGTTCATTGCTTATTATTCCCTGTGTAAGTGCTGTTCCTGCTGCTTTCAGGTCGTCCTGCAGCTCTTTTCGAGTGACCGCTCGCTTCACTCTTACTTCCCTCATCGTTAATCTGAGAGCATGCTGTGAAATCTTGTGTGGCGCACTTGAGACCGATACCTGTGACTCCATGAGCTTTCCAGTTGTACTGACAGGGATGTTTAAGGCCTTGGCTATGGCTCTGTAGATTTTCCAGTTTGATTGTTATTTCATAGTGTTGTCCCGGAGAACCTTCACCATGACTGCTGCTTGTTGCGTGAAATCTTCCCAACCGATTCTAACATCTTTTTATAACTACATCTTGAATACTTTTTTTTTTTTACCAATCAATTTTTTTTTTTAAACATTTCTTTGTTTGTGCTTATTAATACTTTTTTGTTCATATTTATAAGTAAATTGACATTATGTGTGTAAATTTGAAGTGCTGTGTAAATATGCACTGGAAGTATATTAACTAACAAAAGCAAACGTGTCTGAATAATTATTTCCCTCACCGTTTGTGCTTAGAAATTGTTTTCAGAAATTGTTTATGGTATCAGTGTTGACTTGCTGTGACGTCTTTGGGTTTATGGTGTCATTGCGAGTAGAATCTGACAGAAAAGTGTCTCCGACTCTGAATTCATTGACGCAATAGTGTTGTTATGTAGTGTAAATATAATTCTAATGAATTGCACATAAAAACATGAAATGAATTCACAGAAACCTCATGATTTGGTGAGTACATCACACCGGCTGAACCTTTATTTCGCCGTAGCGGAACCGCTGTGGTTGTCTCTGTTGCCGTCGCTGTTTAAAGTCCCTAATGCGAGTTACCTGAATGGACATTTAGTGGCATAATACTGAAGACAGCAGTGTAGAGTAAATGTATGTTTTGCCTGACTTAACCTCTCTTTTCTGTATTTTCTGTTTAATAACCAGAAACAAGAGGAAACCTGCACACACACACACATGCACACACATTTATTTCTAGCTTATCTGTGTGTGTTGCAGCTGTCGCACCAGTAACAGGAAGAGTCTGATCCTGACCAGTACGTCCCCGACCCTGCCGCGACCCCACTCACCTCTCCCTGGACACATAGGTGAGAAACACGCCTTCCTCGTTCATGTGTAACAGACATCATGTCTAACTGGTGTTCACCTCCTACGGCACACATTAAGATTTTTCACAAATCTGTGTTTCTGTTCATATTCCACTGTTCTGGTGTATTGGGACAACTTCAGTTAGATGAGGATTTTAAAAAATGCCGAAATTGCTAATCATTTTTTTTTATTTCTGCTCTCTCTTTTTATCTCTAAACAGGAAGTAGTCCACTGGACAGTCCTCGTACCTTTTCACCCAGTGGCCCCGCCCACTTCTCTTTCACCCCCTCTAGAAGGTAAAAAAAATAAAATGAAATAAATCTCGTAGAGCATTATCACTCGCTTTAGTGACTCGATTCTAACAAAATATTGATTCGTTGATCTGAATCACCCTTTAGAGCTGAATCAAATGAATCAACAGCTCATGTACAGTTTTAACCATCAACCGCTACGAGCCAGATTCACTTAAACGAGCCATTCACTAAGAGCTAAACCTTTCAACGATTTACAGTTTTAAAGATTTGGTACCAAAGTTTAACGTCTGATCTATTGTTTTTTTTAAATATGGATGATGCCTTTGACATTGAAGTGTACTGTGACAATGTAAGCAGCGTGGTTTTGGAAAAGTCCAAAATATCGCTCCATATTAAACATGTTTTGGGGAAGGAATCAGTGATGCACTGGTATTTGGCTGGGCAGCCATTTTAATTTGAATTTTAACATAGCGTATATAGTTGGCTAGCTTTAGTTTTAAGGACGTTTACAAAAACCAGCGACTGCTAACATTTATTTTGTCACTCGTGACACAGCTAACGTTGATTAGCTAAACACGGTGTGGCTCGTTTGCATGGCTCTCTTATCTGATGAATACGATGCAGCGTGACAGATTTGTTTAAAAATGCAAACGTGCACAAATACATGAATATAACAGATAGCTTGTTTTTTATACAGTATGTGTAAACACGGGTTGAGATAACGAGCGGCGCTTTATGTGCTTCTTAATGGTGTAATGGTGCCAGTGTCATCCATTAATTATGATAATGTTTGTCATTAGTCATTCACCAGGCTGAGTAATTTTGCATGTGTTTGCCCACCTCCTGATGTCTGGAGCGATGACTCCTTTGTCTTGTGAGTATTAATAGTTTAGTATTACCATAGCGACCATGTTCAACAGCGCCATCATTTAATTTAATCCTTTAGGTTCCCTGATCAGAGAACAACAGCTTTGACAGATAGGCATGATGTCCGACATGGGTATCGACATATTGATGTTTCACGCTCTCATATCGATTTAGTCCTTCTGTTTAATCAGTTATTAGCCTCATGGTGGTAGCTTACAAGCTGAGTATTGAGTAAGCCAGTGGCCACACAACTCTCCACCACTCTCCCACACTGACTTACAGCACTGTGCAAAAGTCTTAGGCACCCTATTTTTTTTTTTTTTTTTAGTACAAACTTAGATACAGATGTTTATTTTCTGACTTCTACATTATCGATTCAGTACAAAAACATTTTAGATTCCAAACATTAGTTTTTCCAGAACAAAATGAAATGTTACAGAAAAATGTCAGTAAAGAAAGCAGCAGATTCCATAAGAGACACTTTTCAGACCAAAAAGAAAAGAAAAAAAACATAATGAAGGCTGCTGGGTTTCGCTGCAAAAATAAGAAGAAAGTGCAACAGTCGAAGTCTCCAGAAGAACTGCGGCTGCTTCTGCAAGATGCTCAGTGACACTTCCAGCTCATTTCCTTATCAAACTGCACACACTGCACCTGAGACACTGTTTTGTTTTTTTTTTTTTTAAATCAAAGGGTCATCACACCAAAAATTGACTTTGTTTCATTGATTACTGTTTACTGCTCTTTATAGTATTTTTTTAAAATGTAGAAATATGTACTTTCATTATTTTTCAAAGCATCTTTGCTCTCCAGGATTTGCACTTTACAACTTTTGCACAGTACTGTAGAGGATACACTAATGTCCTTATACTAAAAGCAAAACAAAGCTTTTTCCTAAACACTTCCAAGGTGGCAAAATTTTATAACTCAATTTTTACAGTTTACATTTTTCACCATTTTTAAAAGCACAGATGTCGCAGCTTCAACCTGTACATACCTGGTTGTGGTTTTGCGCATGTTATGAATGTGGTGGGACCAGATTGTTATTTTGTGCTCTGTAATTTCTTATTTGATATCTTTTTTTATCAAAGATCGGCCTGTACTGCTCTGGAATCTGCCGCTCCAGAGATATTGGATAAGACCTGGGCGAATACTTTGTATTCAAGTGTAACATTAAGCAGCAGTTCCATCTCATCGTCAGTCCACACGTATGAATCCTCGTGTTTGTCTTTGTGTTTGCTTTGTTTGTTTGTTTTAGAACTTTTGGCCAAATTGTTGTAGCGCTTTTATGTGGACAATATTTTCGAACACACTCTTCTTGTGGACTTTAGTTGTCGTCTTGTGATCGTAACTGGTTCTCGGTTCTCGACCAGCAGCGTTTTGGTGCCAACATGAAATCAATCCTTTATTAAGCCAAACAACAAGCCTCTTAGTATATCTGATGTCCTCCAGTAACCCGGCCAGGTATTGGACATTCCAGATTAGACACCATCTCTGGCACCTGAACCAAAAAAAGAAAAGCTACTATATGATGTATTAGCATATTACTGCAGTACTACTTGCCTTCCAAAGTGACAGAGTTTTACAACCTATGCTGCTGCCAGTGTCCCGGTCGGCCGGCATCGTGTGGGACAGCACACAGAAACAAACGAGACTTTGAAGTATCTCAGATCTCAGCATGGACAGGGAGGGATGGATGGATGGATTGCTCATGGGATAGTCGTTTATCTGAAAGATGAGTGCAGGGATAGGGGAGGGGAGTGGAGGAAGTCAGAGAGACGATTGATCGATAGACCAGGCCTGTGGGGAGCACATTATTTCCTGTCTGATGGACTTGGCTAAATCAGAGCAGGGCTATTGTGGAGCTTTGGCTATCTGAAAGCAGTGCATGCTGCTTGGTGGTAGTTCAGCCAGACCATGCTAACATGGCACAACATAATGCTAACTGGTAAAATCAGGTTAGTATGTTAACATCGTTTGAACTGTCTGTTTTTAGACATAACAGGTGAATGAATAAAAGCTAACAGTTTACATTAAAGATGGTGTTTGAGGCACTCCAAGTCTCAGTACAATGCTTCTTGTCTTTAGAAGACGTGTTTTCTCTCCGCATGTTTACAATGCCAACGACAGTCCGTCATCATGGAACAGTTGCTCAGCAACCAACTCGAGCGCCGAGTGAACTGTTTTGTTGGCCGTAGCTGGAAGCCTCATCAACTCTGCTTTCCATGTGTTACAGACTGAAGATTTCCCGACAGTGCGGCTCATATAACATTGCTATCGTTCTTGTTATCTGATCTGTACGTGACAGCCCATCTCAAACGCAGCATGATTGTTTATCCAGCGCAGTCCACTGCACTAAATAGGTTGCTTACTCAACTTTAATAGGTTTTTCTCTAACACACTTCACCCTAATGCATTTATACGGTTGGTTCCCATTAATCAGTTGGGAAAGCAACTCTTATGGAAGTGTCTCATAGAGTGTATCTCTTTCTCAAGTGTTACAACCAGCAATGTATTGTCTACCATGCTAACCTCCAATAAGCCATGCTACGTCCCAGTGTTCTCCAGTAAAACCATGCTACGTCCCAGTATTCTCAAGTATGTGTGTATGTGTATGTATGTGTGTGTGTGTGTGTATATATATATATATATATATATATAATGTATGTATGTATGTATGTATGTATGTATGTAAGTGGTGTCATGAAAGTTTAATGTAATGGTCTTCATTCCAGATGAATCCTACTAACATTTAGGTGATAAATTGCAAATAGTAAATAAAACATAAACTGGCATAACACATCATCTGATGGATTGGTTTCGGTTTTGATGAACCTCTGAAGGAAAATGTGTGGACATGTGCTTTGTGTCTCTTCAGGGCTGATGGACGCCGCTGGTCTCTGGCTTCACTGCCGTCTTCTGGATACGGCACCAACACACCCAGCTCCACGGTACTCTCTCTGTTCAGTCTGAATGTTTTCATCTTCAGTCACATCCCTAAGACAAATACACACACACACACACTAGACAAGTTTCCATCCACTTTTTGCGCTTTTCTGTGGAAAGTGAAAGTGCATTTAAAAAAAAAAAAGTTTGCGTAATTTGCTGTCTCCTGCTTGTTTCCATCCAATTGGCCTTTTACCGATAAAATGGTGTGCGTGATGACGTCATCTTTAAAAAAACAAACTGTCACATAAGTTTGGGCGTGTCGCAAAAGAAATCTGCCTTCTTCCCCGTTTCCATGCATAATTTTGTGTATGTCGCAAATTGTGTAGCTTTTGCATGCCGCATGTCCTCAAATCTTTGTACAATGGAGAAAATATTGAGCCAATGAAATGACATTGGCAAAACATCAGAAGACAACATCAGAATGGAGCAGTCGCTCGTCTGATAGGGCTCCAAGTAACTGCCCTTACGCGATGAAGCCCATGGGTCTGGGAGGTAGTGGTGGAGAGCTGCGCCCATCGCAGGTTGCCTCTGACCACCAGTTCGAACCTGAAAGCTGATTGCTATCGCTCTGTTCAAGCTGGCAACCTGCGCCGAGCACAGAGTAGCGGCGGAAACTTTCGGGGTTAGCAAAATGGCCATCCATCAGTGTGTGTATGCCGTGTACACAGCTATTAAAGAAAAGTTAATGCGGTGTTATATCAGGCTGCCGAACGCAGCGGAGGCCAGTGAAACTGCATACCGTAATTCCTTGGCGCATCTTGTGCCACAGGTTTTACGAAACCTGTTTCCAAACTATTTTTCCACAATATTCGAAGTATAGAATTTATGCACTAAAGTCAAACGAAAAAAGATTACTGTGAAATTTTATCGATAATTTGCGTTTCCATCAGCAACATCGGTAAACGTTTCAATGCGCTAAATGTGAATTTCCTTTAAATAATCCTGTATCTAACTGTTTAAAAGTTGAGAACTTTTTTTCAAGTAAATATTTTTTGATTAAATATTTTCAAGATAAATTAGATTACATTTTTACTTAAGTACATGAAAATTTGTGTGTGCGCGCGTGTTTGCGTGTGTGTCCTTTGATCTTTTTGACTAAGATGAAAGAACGCTTGAGCAGCTGGAAGATCAGATTTTATATTTAGGAAAGCTCACTGAAGATAATGAGATTATGCCACATTTGCATGGCATGAATATGGATGTCTCATAGGGGGATCTCGAGAAGCAATTAGCATTTATTTGCATATTTAATTTTTAACACACTGTTAGGAAAACTCGCATGTGTCTTAAGATCTCGCACATTTTCACATGCTTCACATTTTGCACATCTCTGAAAAGGGTCTTTTTTCACAGGTCAAAAATCTTTGTCACGTTTTCTTTACTGTAACAAGTTTTTCATGAGTGTGTGTGTTTTGTGTGTGTGAGGGAGAGAATTAGAGCAGTGAAGCGAATATTAAATCGCATTTCTCATCGCACAAGAGCTCTGAACTTCACACATGAGCACTTGATTAAGGCAGAGATTTCCAGGGAAGATATATACAGTGGATATAAAAAGTCTACACGCCCCTGTTAAAATTGCAGGTTTTTCCACCTTTAATGTGATTTAGTAACCAACAGAATTCAAGTGGAAAAACAAATAGAACCATTTGAGGAAAAGAAAAAGAAAAAAAACTTGCAATAACCTGGTTGTACAAGTGCACACACCCTAATATAACGGGGCATGTGACTGTGCTCAGAATTGACCAATCACATTTAAACTCGTGTTCAAAAGTAGTTATCGTACACCTGTCATCAATGAAGTGATTCTGTTTAACCTCAAATAAAGATCAGCTGTTTCTGTAGGATTTTCTTGACATTATCTTGGTTTCGTCCAACTGCTGAAGCCATGTTCCTTAAAGAGCTTACAGAGCATCCACGGGATCTCATTATCGAAAGGTACCGATCATCAGAGGGGTACAGTAGAATTTCTAAAGCATTAATAAGCTGTACCTTGAAGGCCATCATCAAGAAGTGGAGAAAATGAGGCACAACAGTGACATCACCAAGAACAGGACGTCCCTCCAAAATCGACAAAAAGCTGCAGGAATCTCTGGCAAGTACTGGTCGCTCAACAGTCTCTAATATTCTTCACATGTCTGGGCTATGGGGTGGGGTGGCTAGACGGAAACACTTTCTCACAACAACAACAAAAAAATTGAAAACATCCAAGCCTGTCTAAATCACCCCAAACCATGTCTCAAATTGTGTTACGGTCTGATGAAATGAAGGTAAAACTTTTTGGGCATAATTCTAAAAGATATGTTTAGCACAAAGACAAGAAATCTTATTACCCAAAGAACACCATACCCACAGTGAAACATGGTGGTGGCAGCATCATGCTATTGTGCTGCTCCTCTTCAGCTGGGACTGGGGCTCATGAATAGCGCTAAACCTGCAGGCCGCTGTTAAACAGCTGAAGATGAAGAAAAATTACCCAAAGCACAAATCCAAGTTAACAAAGGAACAGCTTCAGAAGATGATGATCAGCGTTTTGGACTGGCCCAGTCAGAACCCAGATTTAAATCCTATTAAGAGCCTGTGGACTGATTCGATGAGGGCTGTGTACAGGAGATCCCCTCACAGTCTGATAGGCGTGGAGCATTTTTGCAAGGAACGGTGGAATAAAATTGCCAAGATGTGCCAAGTTTGTAGACTCTTACCCAAAAAAACCCAAAACTGAGTGCTGCATTACAAGCAAAAGGCGCTTTAACAAAATATTAGTTAAGGGGTGTGCATACTTATGCAGGTTATTCGTAAAACATTTCTATTTGAATTTCACTTTAAGTTTGTTGGTTGCTGCATCACATTAAAGGTGGAGAAAGATCTGACATAATTTCTCTTGGTTTCATTTCTTTTTTATTTCACAAAAACATGCATGTTTAACAGGGGTGTGTAGACTTTTATATCCACTGTTTGTTAAAACCTGTGCTATGGCTGTAGTCTCTCTGTCCATCTCTCTCTCTCTCTCTCTCTCTCTCTCTCTCTCTCTCGCCCCCTCTGAGCCCCTCTCACGCTCCATTAGGTAGCCTATTAGCGGTGGCAGGAGCAGCTCGACTAAACTAATGACAGGAAGACAGGATGAACAGAGGAGGAGTAGCTCTCCGGGCTGAGACTCCTAATGTCAGATCCAACAAGGCTGATGAGCACAGGAGATCCCTTTCATCCCTCCAACACACACACACACACACACACACACACCGTGATCCTAACACAGTTATTCAGCAGTATTTAGCAGTAGAGTATCTTCAATGACTGAGACAGAATCATGTGAGACATTTATTCAAAGAGAAAGAGAGAGGACACGGTGATGGAGCTGGTGTAAGGCTCAACATTTCCCCACAGGGAAAGTACTCTTTATTCAGGCTCTGACTCACCCCAGAGTGGGGGTTTAGTCTGCTGAAGAAGATCAGAGAACAAGTCCCACACACTCCAGACATAAACATGGCGGTGAAGTTGTTGTTTTGGTTTGTTAAAGCACCAGTCCTAGTGGAGGTGACAAAAGTAACACTGCACCGATGCCGTGTATTACGTCTATAATATAAGCCAAGTGCTAATAATTATTTGTGCAGTACTGTCGAATTCTGGATTCTGATTGGTCAGAAGGTGTTGATTTAATTTTGTGTAACAGCAGCTCTGACTATAGTGCAGCTGCAAATCACAGATTTATATTAACGCGTTTGTTCTAATGCATTCTCTTTTCTATAGAAACAGCTTATTCGCGGGGCCTTGAGGTGAAGTAACAGTAATTTGCACATGATGTCACACCATCATGTTGTTGATTATTTTCCTATAACAGCACAGCACAAGTGTTTTATTCTATACTTATTCCCCATGCACTGTATTCATCTGCTGACGTCACATTCTCTATTAGTTCAGAATCATCTTCTCATATTTACGGCTGTTTTTTTTTTTTTTTTACATTTGCTGATTTTTAAATACAATTTCTGGAAACGCCATCTAGCTTTTTAACACCTTATTTTAAAAGTATAATGGAAGAAAAATTGGTTATATGACGTTTGTTAGCAGACCTGAATAACATGATAGATCGAGTATAGTAGTATCGCGATATTTGATGTTTTTATCATTTCGCCCGCCCCGATTCTGAACTAAAAGCCCATCCCTCTCAGACAGCACGAAGAGAAGTCAAGTCAAGTGGAGTTTATTGTCATTGAGCCCTATACAGCCAGTAAGTACATAGTGAAACGAAACAACGTTCCTCCAGGACCAAGGTGCTACATAAGACAAACACAGAACAACACAGAGCTACGGGGGACTACATAAATTTACAGAAGTGCACACGTGCATGTATTTTTGAGCCAAGTGCCAGCAATACTTTTGTTTTCCGGATTCTGATTGGTGAGAAGGTGTTGATTAATGTTCTATACCAGCAGAACTCTGTTTAATGTCTCCTTATTTGGAGAAAGATTTGGAGGCAGTATCACGTATCCTTCTTAATAAACAAATAAATAAATAAACATGGTGAGCCTTAGGACTGCAATTGCTAGAAACAGTTTTGCACTCAAGTCTCCATCACTGAATAGTTGATAACTTCAACAAAATAGACTTCAAGTTAAAACTATAATGAATTCAGAAATGACTCTGATGCTCATACTCATACGTCCCTGGTTACACAATTGCACTTTCTGACTTTATAGTATACAGTTATAGCCTCTGGCTTGCTCATTTAGGGATAAATTTATAAATTTAAATAAATCATCAATAATCATTAAATAATCGGTGTGCTTTCTGTTAAAACTTCAAGACTGTTCTCAGGCAGAGAATCACAACCGCCATTTTACTGAACATGTGATTCAGGACCTCTACAACGACGATGCGAGACCGAGTCAGCATCCTAATCTGTTCTGTTCTCGTCTTTTCCTCGTGACCAGTCGTCGAGCTCGTCTCAGGAGCGTCTGCACCAGCTGCCCTTCCAGCCCACCATGGACGAGCTGCACTTCCTGTCCAAACACTTCGGCAGCACCGAAAGCATGACGGACGACGACGGACGCAGGTCGCCGCATGTACGGCCGCGCTCACGGAGCCTCAGGTACACACACACGCGCACACACGCACAGAGTGGAGTGTTTCCACTGACCTTTGTACTACTGTAGCGAAATAACACTGTAATGATACTCCGATACATGATCAGTGAACATTAGCAGTACACAAGGTGACTATTGTGCCAATTTCTTAAGCAAAGAACACCAGGAGGAGTGAAAAGTCATTATTTTCTGACAAAATTGATTGCTTTAGATTCATTTTTATTTACTTCCCCAGAGTGATGTCATGTTATCACTGATGCTAAACTTTTATCCAATATAAAAAGTCAGCCATGATGTGTAGAAACACTGGGATTGTCCCATTTTACAGAGTAACACGCTGATTTACTTTGAATACCACGTTTTAACAAGTTTCCTTGTCTTTGTCTCACGATCTGAAGGTAAGTGATCAGCTGCTGTTTAAATTTTATCTTTATTGATGCGGATATGTTACATTGCATATCATTTTACGTCTCGCTAAAGGTGTCATCACGTCGAATGTTTGTAACTTTGTTACTTTAAGACAAAAGGGTTTTGCGTGTCTAAATTTTCTTTATTGTTAATTCTATGTTAGTATGTTAGTAAATCTTCAGCTAATTTTTGAACACTTTGCATTTAGCTCTTTTATTTATGTAAATTCACTGCATACGCTCACTACATAGGTTAAACATGATGGCTTTGTAGACCCAATAGATCTCTGTTTGGGATTCAGCCACAGAAAAAAGTGACTTTGTTGGAAATGAATTACTGTTAGAGCATTTTTACGAATTAATGAACAAAAATATGTGAAAATTGAGTAGACTTCATTCAATCAGAGCTTTTTATAAATACTAAGACTAAAGTAGTTTCGGGAAATTGTTGATAAACATACATTAGGCAATTAAGTAAGATGTTGGATTTGTTTTTTTTTTCTTTACTTTGAATGCAAAATTTAATGAAAATTATAATAGTAATTAAACAGTACAGGTTCAATCCTTATTCTCAGTACACAATTAAGATGAGTTGTCTTTGAAATGTACCCATAATTCCAAAACTGTGCATCATGTATTTCTATCATCATGGGGACTTTTGGTTCTCACAGAGGTTAACACACACCCACACACTCATACTCCGCTCGTTATAGTCAGTTTTCTGGAAGCTCCTCCAGTCTTTTGGCAGCTCCAGTGGGACCTCATGACAGCTGTGATGAGTTATTATATATCAGTCTGTACACACACACACACACACACATTCCTGATTGCTCTGTTAGCATTTAAAACCCATCCAGCTGGTCTCCAGCATAATGCAGTCTGTCAGCTTTAGGACTCACTAATCATCTTTTCTCTTGTTCTCTCTCTCTCTCTCTCTCTCTCTCTCTCTCTCTTTCTTTGTTTGTGTTCAGTCCGGGCCGCTCGCCCTCCTGCTACGACAACGAAATTGTCATGATGAACCATGTATATAAGGAGAGATTTCCAAAGGTCAGACACACACACACACACACACACACACACACACACACACACACACGATGTTGGTCATGCAGCTTAACCCTTTGAGTTTTCCATTCTGCTTGTCAACATAAAAGCAACAATACATTATTTTTGGTGTGAAACATATTTTAGACAGCATGCTTTTATATCAGAATACAATTCAGGGAAACATAGACATCTTTGATCAGTAGTTGTCGCATGAATGAGGTCACATGACCCTTCCCTGGGAGTTGTATGGGTTTGGGTGTCTCCAAAAACATTAGGCGGCCGAAACATCATTTCATTGCTTATATAGGAATTAAAGTAAATCCGAAGCTTCCAAATAATAAATAACCAACAAAAACACCAATGTTTCAAATACTCAAATATACTTCATATCAAATTTTTTTAATCAGAGTAAGACCATTCAAGAGTTTCAGAAATATGAGTGTATAAAATCTAAGTGATTTTTTATTTAGTCTTGGAGATTTAAATGAAATGAACAGGAGGATTCATCTAGAGCAAATTATTAGTCCTGGTAAAGCTCTTTCTTTTATTTATCATCAGATACGAGTGAAGCAGCAACAGACACATCTTTTCAAGCACACATATAAATCACATAAACGTTAACGGTGTTAACGTTACATCGCTGCACTGTCGTTGTCCATTTACGGATTTCCAGTTTGCTGGTTACTTGAGTTCATTTCTGTTCCTCTTGACGTATACAGGCCACGGCTCAGATGGAGGAGCGCTTGGCGGACTTCATCCAGTCCTACTCTCCGGAGAACGTGCTCCCGCTGGCCGACGGCGTCCTGAGCTTCATCCACCACCAGATTGCCGAGCTGTCCCGGGACTGCCTGACCAAATCCCGAGAGGGCCTCATCACAACCGTCTACTTCTACGAACTGCAGGAGAACCTGGAGAAACTCCTGCACGACGTGAGCTTGCAGTCACGTGTACATATGCCTTATTCACTAATCAGTGTGACGCGTGCGCTGAATTCACACGCTCTCTCTGACAGGCGTACGAGCGATCCGAGAGTTCTGAGCTGACCTTCGTCACCGAGCTGGTCAAGAAACTCCTCATCATTATTTCTCGACCGGCAAGACTTCTGGAGTGTTTGGTGAGAACACATACACAAGCGCATGCACACACACACACACACACACACACACACACACACACTACTCGTCACACTTTACACTCCTTTTCATGTCCTTATACGTTGCCCTTCTCATGGACTCACAGTTGTGTGCTCAGACTGTTGTCATGGTGCCTCGTGGTTGCCACGGTGACCACACTGATGCGGTCACATTGGGTCAGGTGTTGCATTTCGAGATCTCGAGGCATTTCGTGTGCCAGAAAGGACAATATTACCAACACAAGTGCTGTCTGAAGGTCTAATTTCTGCCCTGACTTTTCTCCCAAAGACAGACGGATCTTTAAGACACAAACATTCTCCCAATTCATCTCCTATTTTTTGATACAACAACAACAAAAAAAAAAAAACACACCACTTTTTTTTTTTTTTTAAAGGAGAAATGTCAGAGGAGCTTGTAAAGACAGACATGCAGTGGTTTTTGGTTTTAAAAAAACTATTTTAAACCCAGACACCGCATGTGAATATGCTAATTATTTTTAAAACAATACATATCACAATCACTCTTTCAATAAATAACTGATATTTGTAATTATCTTTTGAAATATTAAATAAATTCATATGTATATAATAATGAGATACTGATAAATAGAGCAGGAAACAAGGTTTTCAGGGATATATGACATGGCTTGTTTGTGGAGTGGGCGGAGCTTAAAGCCTTTTTCAAAGTTGCTAGGTTTCAGATAATGCAGCGGTTGCGAGTAAACAGAAACAGTGAAGTAAACATATTTCTGTTGAGTTTATTACCAAAGTGTAATATGTATAAATATCTTATGACATGTTATTGAAGCAACCTATCCATTTTTTTAATCCATTTATGAAAAATTAATGACATGACCAAACTCATTTCCACCTGAGTGCCTTGCCTTAAGCTCCGGAAAATTCACCGAGGCAAAACATGCAAAACAGACAAGACGTGTTATTTAGTTCATATAAATGATGCTTGAAGTCCTGTGCAGAGCCCGTTAGTAAAACAGCTTGGACGTGTAATCAGGTTTGCACAGGACTCAGAGTGAAACTCTTTCATGTTGTACAGGAGTTTAACCCCGAAGAGTTTTATCACCTGCTGGAGGCAGCGGAGGATCACGCTAAAGAGGGACACTTAATGAAGACGGATATCCCGCGTTACATCATCAGCCAACTCGGTCTCACACGAGACCCACTGGAGGGTGAGACACACACACACACACACACACACACCAAAGGCGGTGGAAGTGAAATAGAAATTGAGAGGCTGGTAGTCAAAGTGACAGAGATGAAAACAAGAAGCTGAAAAGAATAAATCTGTGAGGTGAGAGAGAGAGAGACGTGTGCGGGGGACGGAGACAGAGGCAGTGATGTATAACAAAACACAGTAAATGAATATACGAGCAAATGTACTAGATCATTTTGCCACTCGTGTCAGAGAGATTTAATACTCCAGCTCCTTACCGAAATGACGCTCTTCCATTTTCCTGCCTGTCAACACAGCAAACGAAGTGAGTTCCTGAACAGCGTAAACACTTTGATCAGTGTGAGCTTTTCAGCAAATGAAGGTGATGTCAGGTACGCAGCTGGAACAGTGTGAAAGCTTTATTGTATTATAATCAGTAAGCATGCTGTATAACCCTGCAGCTTGACCACAAGCATTCAGTTAACTTGATTATGGGAGTTTGTTTTCCGCCTTGGTGTCCTCTTCACGGTCTCGCTCCCTGCCTCTCAATGTTTTCACCTTCACTGTCTCTTTGGTTCTCCTTCTCTCTCTGTTCTCTAGACTAATTTTTAAAATCTCTAATCCCTATAAACCTCTCATCTTCTCCCCAATTTGATCTTGCCAATTCCCACCCATTAGCTAACGCAGGCTGCCCCGTGCCCTGCAAAAATTACACAACATCTATCACCTGAGCAGGGTGAAGGCTATCACAAGCTTTCTCCAAGACACTTAAAACAAGCGCCACATCTTCTCTACCTTCTCTGCTGCTCAGGGCAGCGTAAATCACTCAGAGGAAAGTGCTACCTGCCCTCTTCCACATACGTGAGCTCACAGACACCCACGAGTGTCACTGTGATTGACAAGGAAGAGAGAGAGTATGCCCCTTCCTCCCTGAGAGCACGGCCAGTTTTGCCCACTCATGAGACCCTATAGAAAGAATCGAGAACTAGACACATCTGATTTGCCTTAGTGGTGCTGTTCTGAGTAGTTAAGGAAGGTTGACGGAGTCTGGACTTCAGGAGGATGTGGGGTCGCTTCCAGTTTACATACTCGAGTTCTGGAGATAGCATGTGTGATCATGAGCAGTTTGTTTTCCCCCTCATGCAGAAATGGTGAACCTGGACAGCTACGACAGCGAGGGGCCACACACACCTGAGACTGACGACTCAGCTGAGGTGAGACGTGTGTGTGTGTGTGTGTGTAGATTTAATCTGATTAATGATTGTGCACCAATTAGTAATAAGGCAAGCTGGTGTGTGTTTATGTGCTCGTTACTGTTATGAAAGTGTGTTACATAAGCTCTTCAGCTCTTCAGATCTGTTCTGACTGTGCAGTCGCTTACAATACAACCGTGTAATGAACACGAGTGTGTGTGAGTGTGTGTGGGAGAGGTTATAATGAGGGTTATGTTGCAGTTTGTGCTGCTTTTTCACTGTAAATGCCTCTGCTGTGTTCATTCTGCAGGGAAAGATGAAGGCCATGAAGCCACCCTGTGAATCAGACTTTCAGACCATCAAGCTGATTAGCAACGGAGCCTATGGGTGAGTGTGAACACACACACACACACACACAGACACGGACATGGACACACATACACACACATTGCTGCTTCTGTCTGAGATGTCTCTATACTCCTTACCTTTTGTGCTGAAATCATAATTAGAGCTATAGGCAGATTACAGTTAGATTTAGGGGTCCATGCACCAGTTAATATAGTTAACACAGGGGAAAAGATTTTTAAAAAAAGAAGGATATTCCATGCTTTCTACAAATACTGTATGCAAAAAAAAACAGAGATCACAGTGGACTTTTGTGGAGCAAAAATGTGCGGCAGAGATCATTATATGATTATGAGCATCCTTAATACCTAATATGTATAATGATATTGCAAAATGGCTTCAAAACACTAGTACCAAATATCTAAATACCTAAAAATAACAACGAGTCAAGTAATATTTATACTTAAAGGTGCAGTATGTTACTTGTGTGGATTTGGAGACTTCCCTGGTAGAAATATGTTATTGAAAGCAATGTATTTAAGATGATTTTTGTAAAGTTAGTTGTGTTGTTTTCCAGTGCTTGTTGAACCTGGTGCTTGTAATCAACAAGTCAACACACAGGCAGGTTGCAGCATTAAGTCAATGGAAATAAGTGTCCTTTTACTATGAATTAAAGATGTAACCAAATACGAATACATTATTCAGAATGAACAGATAATATGTTAATATTGTATTTAGGAACTGCCTGGTCAGGGTCAGATGGTTTAAATTAGGCTACTAGATTGTTTGTATTTTGTGAAATAGAACCAAACGAATTTGTACAATTTATACAGGTACAAACACGAATAATAATAACCGTGTGAGCAGGATGGGAAAAAAACCCAGCTGTGCACACACCTCTAGCTGAGACCAGTTATGAGACGGAGTGATGTAGCTGAGGTTGAGGAACTGTCAGAGCCAGAATGGACAAAACATGCTGTCAGTGCTGATATTTCTACATCTGGGGTCTTTTTCAATGCTTCCAGTGTTTCTGGGGGGCATAGTGGTAGTATTCATGTCAATATATTGAAAAAAACTTTCTGGTTTAGACCACGCCCTTTTAAAGTTTCAATTCAAATACAGATATTTGGCACTACAGCTACTAGAATTGCATTACACCCCTACTATGTGATGTAATTCGTTGCAATGTTAATATCATATTGTTATATTTTGACTCCTTTGCTTTCTCCCTCTTGCTCTCGCACTTGTTCTCTCTCTCTCTCTCTCTCTCTCTCTCTCTCTGCAGGGCAGTGTATCTGGTGAGGCACAGAGAGACTCGGCAACGTTTTGCCATGAAGAAAATCAACAAGCAGAACCTGATCCTGAGGAACCAGATCCAGCAGGCATTTGTGGAGAGAGACATCCTGACCTTTGCCGAGAACCCATTTGTTGTCAGCATGTTCTGCTCCTTTGAGACTCGTAGACACCTCTGCATGGTCATGGAGTACGTGGAGGGTAAGACACACACATACACACACACACACACACACACACACACTCACACACCTTTCTGGTGCTTGGTCCCCTGGAGGTTGAGTAGGTTGTGTAATTATGCTGCGCAGTGTGTATTCAGTTTCGAGCTGACGCTGCTGTGGGGCTGAGATTGTGCTCTCAGAGTCAAACCTGAAGGAGACAAGCTTTCGCAACAGCATACCACGCTTCGCTCTCTCGACTCTCTCTCTCTTTCACTCTCTCTCTCTTTCTTTCTGTCAGTATGCAGGGTGTTATGATGACTCGTCAGTGTGTACAGTGACACACTGAGGCTAAAAAAGCTGCTCTGCTGTGTGTGACAGACAGCCCAACAAGGCTGCACTCACTACCTTTGGTCACTGATCACACCGGCGTCAGCTCAATGCCTCTACTTATAAAGAAAAGGCTGCTTATTGCACCTTCAAGGTAAAAATAGCCATAGAGTGGGTCTAGTTTAGTTAGTTCCAACACCTAAGTAGGCATTAGCTCTCATCCTCCGACTGCTGACTCCCTAAAGTGACCTTTTTATTTAGTGATTGTACAGCATCAAGGATCACAGGGTCTTTCGTGTCTTCTGCTAAATGTGTCTCCCTTCTTGCTTTGTTCACCAGGAGGAGACTGTGCCACCCTGCTGAAGAACATTGGCGCATTGCCAGTGGAAATGGCTCGAATGTACTTTGCTGAGACTGTCCTGGCTCTGGAGTACATCCACAACTATGGCATCGTACACCGAGACCTCAAACCAGACAAGTAAGTGAGCTCCCTCTAAAGGACAGGAGGTTTTACTAAAAACACAGTACACAGCCTCAGCGTTCAAATAGTTCAGTTCTCTTGTCTGTTCTGTGCTTCACTGAATTGTATACAGTTTCCATACATTTTTATTGTTTTATATCGTACAATATTGGCTTTTTATACCAAAAAGCATGATGTATAGATACCTGTAAAGCAGCTAACAATTCAATATAAAGCAGTTTACAGCTGTGATATAGTACAATTTAATGTGATGTCATTATTGTGTAACTGCTTGTTAACTTAATGTTGGACTTGAGGCCACGCCTCCTTCATTAGGACTGACACACATAAAGGCCACATCTCTTTCATCAGTACTGATGCACATAAAGGCCACACCTCTTTCATTAGGGCTGACACACACAGAGGCCACATCTCCTTTATTGAGACTGACACACCTATAGGCCATGTGTGTTATCTTGTGTGTTCATCTTCATTGGGACACCTGTAACCGTTCCTAGATCACTACTATATTCTATGACTGATCTTTGTATCTGCTGTGCCCTCAGTCTGTTGATTACGTCTATGGGACACATTAAACTGACTGACTTCGGCCTCTCTAAGATGGGTCTCATGAGCCTCACCACAAACCTGTACGAGGGCCACATCGAGAAGGATGCTCGTGAGTTCCTGGACAAACAGGTATGAGACGGTCACGAGTCAGTCCTGTGGCTGCCATGCTGGAAGTTAGTATGATGATCATTTCCAAATTCTGTTAGTGCACAGTTAGTTTGAAACAGAGAGTATGGAACATAACACCGTGCATGAAGAGAGTGATCTCTTTCTCTATCGGATAGGTGTGTGGCACCCCGGAGTACATCGCCCCGGAGGTGATACTGCGGCAGGGTTACGGGAAGCCCGTGGACTGGTGGGCCATGGGAATCATCCTCTATGAGTTTCTGGTAGGCTGTGTTCCTTTCTTCGGGGACACACCTGAGGAGCTATTTGGCCAGGTGATCTCAGGTGAGTAGAGGTGTGTATCTCCTTCCAAAGATGATGTCACCAATAACCAAATAGGCAACAATTATATAGAATTGTTAGCTGCTTTAAGACAGAAGTAATCCATCCATGCCAGTGGTGTGTCTCTCACGTGGTCCTAGGGTGAGATTTGATCATTAATGAAAATAATCCTTTTTTAAAAGACTTTGTCTTGCAAACTCATGGTGATGGAAGTAGCACTCGACTTCTAATTCCTTTGTCTCACTGGAAACGGAATCACACCCCATGTCCAGACATGTCTGAAGCTTGGTCTGAAATGTTTAGTGCTATGCAACAACAACAGCACTAAATTAACTGCAAGTTTGCTAACAAGATCAGCAGCTTTGCCAGCTCGCACAAACAAACGAAAAACAAACAGGGAGTTTATTAGTTAGTTATTAAAATAACTGTGTTTTAGTGGAGATGTGGAGTTGTGCCAAATATAGCATGTGCTAGGTTTCTCAGTAGAGGTGTTATCTGTGTGTGTGTGTGTGTGTGTGTGTGTGTGTAGACGACATTGCCTGGCCCGAGGGAGATGAAGCGTTGCCTAGCGACGCCCAGAACCTGATTTCCACCTTGTTGCAGACCAACCCACTGATGCGATTAGGGACAGGTAGGCTGAACTTCTCTAAAGGGATGGATGATATGATGGATGGATGGATGGATGGATGGATGGACAGATGAAAGATGTATTATATAATGCTATGAATGGTGATGATTGAATGAATATGTAGATGCTGTGACGGATGCTATGCTGGATAGGTGACTGGACGGATGGCTAAACCTATAATGGATGGATGAACAGATTGTATGATGGATTAGTGGATGGTGTGGTGCATGAATAGATAGGCAGATGGATTGGGTGATGGAGTGACAGGTGGATAAATGGGTGCTATGATGGACAAATAAATGGATACTATGATGCATGGATGATTCTATGATGGATGGATGGATAGATGGATAATATAATGAATGGATGGATAGATGGATAAGATAATGAATGGAAGGATGGATGGTGGATGAATGAATGACATGATTGAAGGATGGTTGAGATGGAGGAATGGATGGATGGATATGATGAATGGAAGGATGAAGGATATGAATGGATCCTATGATAAATGGAAGGATGGATGATATGATGATGGATGGATGGATGAATGAATGCTACGATGGATGAGTGGATGGGTGACATGATGGATGGATGGATGGATGAATGATGTGACAGATCAGTGGATGGAAATGGATGTACAGAAGAATTAAAATAAATGGAATAATGTTGTTTATTCCACATTAATTACTGATGTTTACATATTTGACTGTTTCTTCATAAACAGGAGGAGCGTACGAAGTGAAGCAGCACTCGTTCTTCGCCGATCTGGACTGGAACAGTCTGCTGAGGCAGAAGGCGGAGTTCATCCCTCACCTGGAGTCTGAGGAGGACACCAGCTACTTCGACAGTGAGTCTCCTGCTGTTCACTAATTCATTTTGTAATTAAAGGGGCGGGGGTTAATGGGTTGGGGGTGTTTCCAATTTGCATATTCATAGAATCTGGATTTCACATACCATTTAACAAACATAACAGAGCGTATGTCTAGACTTCCATATTATTTCCCTCTCGCCATGTCATTCCTTCTGTTTATCCGTCTATATGCCGCTCCGTCTTTCTCAGCCCGCTCGGAGCGTTTTCGGCACGTGAACTCATACGACGAGGACGACACGAACGACGACGAGCCGGTGGAGATCCGACAGTTCTCCTCTTGCTCTCCACGCTTCAGCAAGGTCAGCGCCGTCCTACCACTTTAATCTTCTCTCGTTCCCGGTCCCACTCATTCTCTGACTTATGACACTCTCGCGTCTTTCTTTCTCGCGTTCTCACTCTGCACATATTTCTTGAAAATATCACAAGAAGGCGAGATGACAAAAGGAGGTCTCGAGAATATCTCTCATTTTCCTCTCCTGCATTTTTTATCACTTTTCTCACCCTCTCTCTCTCTCTCTCTCTCTCTCTCTCTCTTCTCTCTCTGTTTTTTCATAAATGTTAACACACCACTTTTATCTCTTCTTTCATAAGTCGATGTCTCTCCTGCCTATTCTCTCACTCTAAATGTGAAGAGGTTCTTATGAGACATCTAGAGTGGAAAGGCAGTAATTAAGACCTTGTGGAAGGCGCGCACACACACACACACACACAAACTCACTCAAACAGTGCTAAACATAAACATTAAAAAAAGAATATACAGTATAGTCCATGTAGAAAAAGCAGACTTTGAGAAAGTCACTTCTAAATAGTCGTATAAAACAGAGAACTGCATCAGCATCGCTGTGCCGTGTGAAATCGGTGAAATCGACTCCTGCTCAGTTCACATCACTCCTGCCAGTATAGACTCCGACAAATAAGGAGGAGTTCATTTAACGCTACAGCGCACAATCCGGAGTGAATTGCATAATGAAACCACTTGCTGTTTTGGCAAGGCCTTTTCATGGAAAGAGAAGCCTGAGAATATTGGTTTTTTTTTTTTTTTTAAATCCATTTCAAAGTACCAAATTTCCCAGACTACAAGAAATGTTTTTTTTTCTGCTTTTGTTTTTTAGAATGTTTTTATAATTTTGCATGACTGTAAATGTAATAAGCCAACTGCTGCTTTAATCATAAAGATGACTCTTATTTACAGTATAGTTTTGGTATTTATTGTTTCATATTATTTTTATTTGGAGGCATTATATGTTTTCAGGTTGTCTGTCCATCCAAGATTGTTGTTAGCCTTGTATTATAAGAGCAAGCTTTTGGATGTTTGTAGGATTTATATGGCATTATCACTGTGCTCAGCAGATGAACTGATTAGATTTTGGAATTGATCTAGACAGGGTCAAGCTTACAGGAAGATCAAATTTTCTTCAACAGTTTCCTTCCCGTTTGAAGTAAATTTTAAAGGTGTTTGATGCCTACAAATTAGTAACAAGAAGCTCTAGACTTGGCGTTGAGTTCGACTTGGTTTAAAATGTATTTTCATTACATTTCTATATTTGTGTACTTTTTTTTTATCTCCTTATGCTTATTTATATATTTTCTTCATATTTTTAATCTAATCTTTTAATTTATTGCATTACTTTTATTATTTAATCTTTACTTCTTGATTGTACAGCACATTGAGCTACCACAAGTTTGAAAAATTCTCTATAAATAAATCTAAGCAGACAGAATATATGTAAGATGAGTGTCTTGAAGATGTTTGCTTCCAAACAAACCACTGAACTGAAGTTAAATCATGGTACATGCTCAGAACATTACCAAAAATTTGCCGGAATGCACACATCTGGCCCTCACACACTGCCTGAGATTATAGCAGGTAAAGCAGGAAAGCTAGCATGAAAAATAACGCTGATTATATGGACTGCTTGCACTCTGCATGCTGCTTGAGCTCAAGCCAACACCGACTATAATTTTTACCTTGGTTGCTAGAGCACACTCCCACACACTCTCACACACACACACTTGTGCTGTAGCAAACATTCATAACCTCAAGTTGCTCTTAAAGTAAGAACATATTTGCAAGTCACTGCAGATGCACTTATATCACAAGAAAGAGCTCCTATGAGGATAAAGAGCTTTGTGTGGCAAGACTCGATTTAGCGCAGTACAGAAATCTCTTCTGCTGGCAAGATGAAGCTTGTTGTAATCAAGAGCAAAACCATAAAAACAAAAAGTACTCCCTTCCATTAGCTATTTCTAAACTGAAATACAATCATTTTAGAGTTTGTGTAGTCATTTAGCTGCTCTTACGCACACATTAGCTGTGACAAAGCGGTAGGCGAGTGTTCATTTTCTACGTACGCGCACGAAACAGAGCCATGATTTCAGTGGCAAGCTACAAACCTACAACAGCAAGACATTTAAACTGATATTTAATTAAGAGCTATTATGCAATGCACATGATTTGATTTCTCAGACCGGTCCGTGTGGTCCGAAGTTTTTTCACTTCCTCAATAACAATTTTAGTTCCTACCTGCAATTACTTACTGTTTGAAACACAAAACAGTGGTTTTATTTTACCCTGTCATATAAGACCTCTCAATAAATATGTACAGAGACATTACAAACCAAACTAAAGCTTGGAAGGAAGTAGCAGAGCTCGTTGGTGTGTAGGTAGTACAGTTGGCTTTTCTGCCAAGGAAGCCTAGAACGTAAAACATGTCAATCAAATGCAAAAACATTTTAAACAAAAGTGGTGTGTATAAATCATAGAGGGGGCTGTAGGCTATACATATATGACAACAATAGCGTGGTATGAGTAACTATAAATAAACTATGAAGCCAGTACAGTTAAAGTCAGTAAAAATGACGGTCATGCCTCTGTAGAGTTGCCTTTAGTGTAAAGTAGCACAGAGCACATGCAGTGTGTGTGGTTGCTCTTTAAGATGTAAGTAGGTGTGTACTCGTGGAGTCAGAACTGCTCTGGCTTGTTTCTCAGGTGTACAGCAGCATGGAGCACCTGTCTCAGCTGGAGCAGAAAGCACCGGTGGTGACCCGGCGAGAGCATAAGGGACGGCGCGAGGACAAAATGGCTAAGAGAGAGAGCCTCGGCAGCTTCAGCAAGAGCTGGAGAACCGGCTCACCAGAGATGTAAGTGCTTGGTTGTGTGTGGCTGTGTGTTTAAGCCAGCGGGGCTAAGCTGTGTTTAAGTAGGTGGGGCTAAGCTTGGGGAAGGCCTGCATAAAACCAGCGTAAAACGTTGGGTCACTCATAAATGACCTAGCAAGTGAAAGCTGACCTAGCATGTATTGCCTACTATGATAACTCTATGATTGGGTCACTTTGTGCATGGAGTTGAACATTCTTGAATATACATGCCATGTTCTTCCTCTTTGTAGGAAGCGTCTTTCGTGTTCCGAGTCTCTGTACATGGAGGGAGATTCCAGTCCTCCTCTAGGCGCCAGGCGACGCTTTTCAGCACTGATGGACACACACCGCTTTGCCTCACCTCTAGAGGGCGATGGAGAGACGCAGCCTCAACAAAGTGGGGCTAAAAGCAGGGGGTCGTCAGTAGAGGGCACCACTGCACCCTCGTCACCCAGTGCTAGCGAACAGAGCACATCTGTAAAGGAGGTGCCTGGAGTGAGTGTGGGAGGTGAGGAGAGGGAAAATGGCTGTACTGTCACCATTACCATTGGAGCATAGTTATTATAATGATATATATTAGTGTAGGAGGTACTTGAGTCATATCTGTTTGCAGATAAACCAGACAGACCCAGTGAGGTATCAGCACCACAACCCATTCCATCAGCGACAGCAGCAGTAGTACCGGTTTTCCGGGACGTGGTTGCCATGGGCGACTCCCCCAGCCAACGGGCCACCAATGACCTGGTTATAAGGCGAGCGCGTCACCAGCAGCTCTCCGGAGATGGCGAGAAACAAACCACGCGTCCTGGCAGCAAGGTCATCAAATCTGCCTCGGCTACGGCGCTGTCTGTCATTATTCCAGCAGGTACATTATTTATCTAAGAACCCATAGCTGAATTAATATTTACTGATAATTGTATGATTTCCTGATCTTCTGGTATCATCTTTTTTTTTTTTTTTTTCCTCTGTAGTTGAGCAGCATGCTAGCTCTCCTCTGGCCAGCCCAATGTCCCCTCGCTCGGTCTCGTCCAACCCGTCATCGCGAGACTCGTCCCCAAGCCGAGACTATGGCCCTGCGGTTAGCATCCTCCGCTCACCCATCACCATCCAGCGCTCGGGCAAGAAGTATGGCTTCACACTGCGTGCCATCCGTGTCTACATGGGGGACAGTGACGTCTACAGTGTACATCACATGATCTGGGTAAGGATCTGGGATGTATAGGAAAGGTGCATGATTACTTTATCTATTTTTTTTCCCCCAGTTTAGTTGTAGACAATTCCCACCTGTAGTCTTTCTTAATGCATCTCTTTAAACTGCTGATTATGCAATGAATAGCACTCAGTGCCCTGTTCTGTTAGCAAGAGATGACCACTGACCATAAAAAAGCACGTAAAGTACACCGTTTACTATTCCATATGTTAGTGCACCAAAATGTGGTCAAAATGTGCAGTCTTTTTAGTTTAGGCATTCATTTAGTGGCCTTGTGCTGTTTTGTTTTCTCACAAAAGTACTATGTCACCTTTTTAAAGAAACTTCTTGTGACCATAAAAATCTCTTTCTGTACATTCTTAGCACATAGAAGAAGGCGGTCCGGCTCAGGAGGCAGGGATGTGTGCTGGTGACCTTATCACACATGTCAATGGAGAATCTGTGCATGGGTTGGTTCATACAGAAGTGGTGGAGCTCATTCTCAAGGTGAGGACAGTATTCTTCAATTAATACTGTTGAACATGACCAACATAATTTTAACCTAGAGAATATATTTTGGGGCATTCAGTTCCTTAAAGTAATCAGACATTTTTCTCCAAAGCAACCGATAACCATCTACAGAAACAGCTTATGGGCATAACGGCTACTCAAGTAGAATACATGACCTTATGTATTGAGATGTATCTCAATTCTCTTACTGCAGGATCTTAAGTAGCACTCTGAGAATCCTACTACTAAGATTGTTTTTTTTTTTTCCTATGACTTCAGAGTGGTAATAAGGTGACCGTGACCACCACTCCCTTTGAGAACACGTCGATCAAAGTGGGTCCTGCTCGCAGATCCAGCTACAAATCCAAGATGGCCAGACGCAGCAAAAGAACAGTCAAAGAGGGACAGGAAAGGTAACTTATTAGCTGTATTTTTAAAAAAAAAGTTAGTGTGATAGATAATATTGGCCAAAATTACATGGTATTATAATTGAAACGTTGTTACTTTTCACTCTTTTCTCTCACTCCCCAGTAAGAAGCGAAGCTCTCTGTTCCGCCAGATAACCAAGCAGTCAAATCTTCTGCACACTAGCCGTAGTCTGTCATCTTTAAACCGCTCGCTGTCCTCTAGTGAGAGTCTGCCGGGCTCTCCTACGCACAGCCTGTCTGCTCGGTCACCCACTCAAAGCTACCGCTCCAGTCCTGACTCCTCTTACCTAGGTGAGTAGGTTACGTGTGTAAAATAGGATGTCTTCATTAACATAGCTAAATTGAGCAGGATAATTTAGATGAACAGTTGTAATATTATCCTGCTTGCTTGTCCATTTCAGGTGCCTCTTCTCAGAGCAGCTCTCCAGCCTCCAGCACTCCAAATTCTCCCGCTGCCTCCCAGCACATGCGCCCCAGCTCCCTCCATGGCCTGTCCCCTAAACTGCACCGTCAGTACCGCTCAGCCCGTTGCAAATCCGCTGGCAACATACCTCTGTCCCCTCTTGCGCATACGCCATCCCCTACTCAGTCTTCACCACCATCCTTGTCAGGTCACACTGTTGGAAGTTCCAATATGACCCAGAGCTTCCCTGTCAAGCTTCACTCATCTCCTCCTATTACAAGGCCCAGGCCCAAGAGTGCCGAACCACCCCGGTCTCCACTTCTCAAGCGGGTGCAGTCGGCAGAGAAGCTTGGGTCACCTCTGTCCTCTTCTTCGTCTTCCGCAGACAAGAAAGGCGGAATTGGGGCAATGAGAAAGCACAGTCTGGAAGTTGGCCATTCAGATTATCGTAAGGAGGGCTTCCACTGTGAGCTGGGTCTCCAAAGCTTGTTGGAAACAGAAGGGGAGACTCTGGCCTCGACTTCTGCAACAACCCCATCACCTACCCAGCCCACAGTTCCATCACCCCTGGAGACAGGCGTTTTGAAGCCAGTAAGGAAGCTGGGCAGGCAGGAATCTCCGCTGAGTAGAGATGCTTTGCTTGCTGGAAGAGTGAAGGAAAAGGACAATGGCAGGGTGAAGTCTGGTGATTTAACCCAGGGAAGTGACAGTAAACTAGCAATAGTCTTGGAGAAGCCACCCCCTGCCACTGAGGTTCAACAGGATACCATGAGCAAGAAAGTCCCAGATGATAAGTCAAGTCGCATAAGATCTCCAGTTGTTGATGTGTCTCAGCAATCACCATCCACATCAAGAGATGCTAGCATAGCCAAACTTGAAACTAGTCAGCCTGTTGTGACCAAACCTTCACCTGTTGCACCAGAGTCTAAACTTAGTGTAGCTCCGTCAATTCCATCATCTCTGACCACTTCGTCCACCACTGCTACAAAAACCACAGATCTTACCTTCCCAAGTGTTGGTATAGGAGGCACGAGTCAAATTTGTGACACAAAATCCCCTAGCATGATTGTCCAAAGCCAGACACCAGGGACTGCCAAAGCTCACCAGACTTCCATCAGTGTCATCAAGGACTTGCAAGGAAAAGAGGCTGACAAGAAAGCAGAAATGAAAGAAATGAAACAGGACACAGGAAAGACTGTCAGCGCTGTCAAGTCTGGTGTACCGTGCAGTGGCCCTGTAAAGGCAACTCCACTCCCTGACAAAGTGTCTGTCCCAGCGAAAACCACAGAAGTATCCAGAGTTATCAAGGGACCATCAGATGGAGACACTCTTAAAAAGTCAGGTACAGAGACCCATGGTAGGACTCCAGATATGAGAGTGAGACCTGTCTTACCTCCATCCAAGGGGGTTGTTCCACCCTTCCCACCCCAGGTCCAGTCTCCTTCTCTGGGCAAGCTACGACAGGACAAGGGCCTTTCTCCGGTCAACTGTTACCGAGGCACCTTGGACTGGGAAGACAAATGTCTCTTGGAGGTTGTTGAGGAGCATTCTCCTTCTCCAACACCGTCCCCTACTGGAGCCACTCCTAGCTTGTCAAAATCACCTCTCCAACCCGTCGTTACTCAATCCTTGTCCCCTGGTGACAAAAGTGGCTCGACTAGTGTGTCTAAACCTGGGCAAGAACCAGCCAAAGGGTTAATCCAGGAGGTGGCAAAGGGCAAGGAAGCTGCTAAATCAGCAGAGGAAACCAAGGCTATTGCACAAGGAAAGACTGAGGTTTCAGGTGGGAGTAGCCCAAACTTAAAAGTAGCAACACCAAGACCTACCGGCACAATACCACAGAAAAAGAGTGAGAGCACGAAGAATGGCTTGTGACATTTCAGCACAGTCTGATTTTTGCCTTTATTGGAAATTTAGCACTTAAACACATCAGGACATTCCAAGTGGAAAATATTAAGATCAAGCAAGACAAACGTAACGTGACGAGACAAAACAAATTGTGCAAAGGTTCTTCTGATAATCTTCTGATTTTATTTATTGTATATATAAAAAAAGATAGTAGATGTATTACAGGTATGTTTGTAGAGAATGATTGAGTGTTGCTTCAGTGGCAAGGTTAAAAAGAAAGTGCAAAGTGCTTTAACAGATCAAACAATGCTGAAAACTGTGAATGCCAATTCATTGCTTAAGCGAAGTGGTAAAAAAAAAAATGGTTTCTTCCTGAGACATTCACTAAACAAACAACATTGCAAGGATGAATCTTATTTGGTATACGTATGAAAGAGTTATTTCTCTTGAGTTTGATTCCTCTATGTGTGATTAGCATGCCGTCCAGTGATTACGCAGCTAGCGCTCAAACTGCCCGTGGCTTCTTTTTAAGCTATGTAGGCGGAGGGATAAGTAGGACCAAAATAAGAAAAATAAACCTGAGAGATTTCATTTTCTGTCAGCCCGTAAACCAATGGAAGATGTTTCAGGGGGAAAGCCTTAAATTAAGATGGTCTTGAATTATCCTGCACTGCATGAGTGACCGTAGCCTTCTTATCAGGTGCCAACAGGAGGCCTAGCATAGTAGTAGCCCAGTGACCGCTTCCTCCACCGCAGCTTAGACAGCGCTGATATAATCGCTGACTTGGGCTAATTTTAATACCATTTGTGGGCTTCGTATCCGCTCTGTTAAACAGGTGCCTTTCAGCCGGGTTGACCAAAACACGTTTATGAGGGCTGTCAGGATGGATAAAGAGGAAAGGTATTAGTGAAAAAGCAACGTTTTGCACATGCTGGTTAGGAAACATGGGTTTAAATGTATTTAGCTGAGCAGTAGAGGGTCAGAAGTGTAGAGGGTCAAAGTGGCTGAAGTAAAAAAAATACACAATTTCAGTTCCATTTTAGAGGCAAGGGCATTTTGCTGATGCTGATGTACTTGAAGTATTGCAACACATTTCAATATATTGTGGAAATCATTCAGCCAAAAAAAAAAAAAAATCAGCTTTTTGCTTCCAAACACACATCTTGGTGTATGAGTTGACTTTATTATCACATTTAATCCTTTGATTAAGATTTAGGATGTCACATAATTCAGAGTTCAGCATATGATGTATCCCATTTTAAAATGAGACATTCCCAATATGTAATAACTTTTCCTTTAAAAAAAAGAAAAAAGATGGTACTAGGTAAAATATGCAGAAATGGTTCGTCTTTGTTGTTCAGTGGATAGAGCTATGATGTGTAGATCTATGGCAATGTTTGGGCATAAAACAGAGTGCAGTTTATAATTCTTCATATATTCTAAGTATCACAGTCGATCTAGCAGTGTAGTTTCCCTTGGGGTCTGTCTTTGTATTTTTTGTGATCTTAGTAAAGAGAGGCCTAAACATCAACACGTTTAGTTTATAACATCATTTTGTCATTAGCTGTGCTGTTTACTACATTAGTGTGGTGAATATTCATAAATATGCAGCCATTAAAAAAAAAAAAAAAAAAAATGAAAAAAAAAAAAATCCCTTTACAGTGTAAGTAGGAATACGTTGCCATCTGGTGGCTAAACAGCACCTTGTCATTATTTTTGCACTTGGGTTGATTTTAAAAAGATCCTAAATCCCTCTGCTGCCTGGGAGGTGAAATGCAAGTGCAGTGAAAACAGACAAGTTTCTCCATCCTCTTCAGTCAACCCTACCTACTCTGCTGTAACTTCGTACGCTTGCCTCATGGGTTTGCCTTTTAAAGAAAAGTGACAGATCTGAGCAGCTTTGCTTTGCCTAGGGGGCGGCGCTAAAGAAAATGAAAAACGCAAAAACAGAAGCCTGAAACGAAGAAACTAGCGGCATCAGCTGCACGCCCAAGTTGCAGTTGACAGTTTTGTTCATTTGTTAATGTTGAAAATTTACAAGGTGCATCTTTAAGAGTGATGACGTAGGAGTCATTGCTTTCAGTTTGCTAATAGGATTAGTAGATATTGATCATGTGCTTGCTCATTGGAGAGCCGGATTCCTGATTGGGGTATTGATCTTGAATTTCTGGTGTCCATGAGCCTGATTACTGGACTGATGTGTTTTAGGGAGACGTGTATTGATTTTTAGGGGTGAAGTCTGCAAGGCTGTGTGTGTGTTTGTGAAGCCTGTCAGGTCACGAGTGCTAATCAACAGCCTGCTCTTTCCATCCTGTTCGTTTGGAATGAAGTTGATTACTGATGCTTAATCATGAGCTGAGTGACGTCTGTATGTTGCATACTACGCTACCAGGTTTTTAAACTGTTTTTCTCCTCACTCTGTGAACTGTAGCATGCTATGGTCTGTATGTATACTGATATATCAAACAGCGATCTGTCTCGCTCGCTAAACAGTACCTCAGTCGAAGACCCGCACCTGGAATTCATAAAGCATCTTGGTGATCTGTAGAAGCTGGAAACAATGTAGGTCTACTTTTGAACAAAGTGGAACTGGTGTACATAACTAAAGGACAGCATAGAAGCAGCGAATACGTGTACTTTTTTTTTAAAAAAAAGCTGTTAAACAGTGAGTCAGAGAGCACAGGGTCGGGCTCAAGGGTTAAAGCAAACATTCAGACAAAAATCAAAAGTATGCAGTTTTTCACTTTACTCCAGATGGAGTCGTGTTTGGTGTCTAAAGTTTGCTTCTTTCGTTTTTCACTTGAGCTACGAGGTTAATGTAGCGAAGATGCAATGGAAGTCAGTCTCATTTACAGTTACAGTGTTTAGAAGTATCCAGGATGACTTACAGAGAACATATCCTCATGCTAGTTCAATAAATAAAAACCCTGTCAGGAGAGAGAGAGAGAGAGAGGGAGAGAGGAAGATGGTACAGGAAGAAAACCCACAAGTCATAGGATCACAGTTCCAGGTCCCCCGGTTTGATCCTAAGCTCGAGTTACTGTCTATGTGGAGTTTCTTTGCATGTTCTTCCCGTGTGCCCATGTGGGTTTCCTCTGGGTTTTAGCTGGTTTCCTCCCAAAAACATGCCGTTATATTGAACTGGCTACAGTAAATTGCTCCTAGATGTGAACGTGTGTGTGTGTGTGTGTGTGTGTGTGTGTGCATGATGCTCCGCGATGAACTGGCGGCCCATTCAGGGTGCGTTCTCGCTTCACTCCCATTGTTCCCAGGATAGACTCCAGATAAATTCCTTACTGAAAATGAGTGAGTCCAGCAGATTTTCCGTCACAGTACAAGGCCAGGCTTGCTTGCTGTGAGGGAATTTGTTCTTCTCATACAACTTTCATGCCCCTAACAGGTCTCCTCTTACCTTCCTAGCTGTAGTCTATTTTAGCCTGCTGTGTGATGGGGGGAAAAAAGATGGCTGCCACCGTAATGTTCCAGTGCTCAGTTACACGGCGAAGTCCTACTGTGTCCTAAACCACATCTGCAAGTCTGTGTGACATCACTGAACATCTGGACGTGGGTTTGAGGCAGAAATTAACACCATATCACACTAACTAAATATTTAAAATTAAACAAGCAAACGTTGGACACCAAAACCTTTCGAAGGGGAGGAACTTGTTTCCGTTTTACTTGTTTAAACACTCGATTTAAACTCAACTTTCTGGTGGTGAGCAAAGAACCTTGGGAGATGCCGTAGATGTGTATTAAAGGTAAACCTAAAACGTCGTCTGTATGCAAAGCCTTAACCACATCATATCCACGTTTTTCAATTTTAAACGTATTCTCGAGTCCACCGATGCCTCCTTTCTGAAGAGTGGCGTCACGTATTCAGAGCTTTTAAAATTGATTTTGCTAACTAACACTCTGTGATTTAATTGAATATTAGAAACGTTAGTATTTTGAGGCAAAGTATTCCTTATTTGGTTTAATAATAACACCAGTGAAAGATTTCAGTCAGTTTTATAGCCACGTGATGGAAAAGTTCCCAGGTCATGAGACTCATTACAGCTGGAACTCGGACTCATGACACGTACGTAACACACGTCTCTTGACTGTTGTCACTTTTATCACGTGACTGTTATAGTATCAAATCATGAAATAAAAAAAAAATAATAATTTTGTAATGTTTTCTGTTCCACTTTATAGCCTAGTTTCTTATTCCTGATGTAAAATGATGAATTTGATGAATCACGTCCTGGCTCGTTCCAAGTAAATAACGGCGTTCACTCCTGACTCCTGAAACATAATCAGTTCCTGTGCATCGTTTGCGATTTCTCTGTGGATTATTTATTTATTTACTTACTTACTTACTTACTTATTTTTACGATTCTGTGATCTACTGCGAATGCACTTTATTTTACGTCAGAATGGATCTTCTTTTACATGGACGTATAATATGTACTGTATTCATTTACCACGTAGAAAAATGTACACTGAAATGCAGATATTCTGTGTTTAACGTGAATGTTTTAGAGAGGAAAATAAAGGAACAACCATTTATTATGTACCAGTTATTTACTTGCACTGTCAGCCTGTCCCATAACTCATTTACACTGTTGTTTGTTTATTTATTTATTTATTTATCTACAGCACTTTTGATTATCAGTTGATGCAGACATGCCGCTTGTTTGTGTAACCAAATAAATAAACTGCTATTGGTTAGAAGATTTTTTTTTATGCATTTAGAGTAAACGTGTAGTATTTTATGGCTCATACCATTAGATCTATTTATCCGATTATTCAGCACTCAAGTGGATCTCATTCCAGCTTTGGAAATGAGGAACAACAAACAGGAAATCTTGACTGTATGTATTTTCTGCATACTGCGTATATTATCTTTGGAAGAAAAAAACGATGAGGGTGTCGAAGATCTCAGTGAAGAATAACTTTGTCGCAGCGTAGCAGTGACAAAGTACGTGAAGCACTTCAGATTCATCGGAGTCTAAGTGAACCTCAAACAGTATCAGCTCAGACATTTTCTACTGTTTTTTTTTTTTTCAAGCCAGTGTTTCCTGCCCATAATGTAAATGAAGTCTCGCTCTAAATGCAAATTAAGGATAACAGTTGAAGTGATCACTTTCCGTTCTCACATCGTTGATGTCTTTACAGATGCGACCACCCGAATGCTACGATGTGATACGATTGTCTGGACAGATGTCTTTCTGAATGATAAACACAGTACTGCTTTGTTCAGGGACGGTTCTTGATGTCCTACTACCGCTCCCATGCTAGAATCGATTGTTACTTCAGGTGGTATTATCCACATAATGCTGACACTGAGATCAATTGTCCCTATGATAATTAAACCTTTTTGGGGGATGAGCTGGTTCTAACACCTTGGAGTGAAATCTGCTTAGAAGCACTCTATAATTTCTTACACCTTATATATCAAGAGCCTTCCAGGATCTGGATCTGGATCCACCATGACCCTGACCAGTGATTAAGCAGATACCGAAGATGAATGAATGAACGAATGAATGAAGTTTCAGTAAAAGTTTCTTCAAATGAAGTCAAATAAATCATTAAAAAAATTCCACTAATTAGAGAAGCAAAGAGATTTTCCTTTAGTTACTGACATTAAGATTGCTAGGGTTAGGCTTGGATTAGGTGTTGGAGTTTAAGGTTAAGGTTATGCTAGGTTTAGAATTGGGCTAGTTAGGACAGGGTACTGGTTGGGTTAGAGCACAGGTTCCCAAACCTAACCTGTCCTGGAGTACACCCTGTCCTGCATATTTTAATAAACATTTAAACATGAAAATATGCAGAACAGAGGATTCTCAAGGACCTGGACTCGGACCCTGTGGTTTGGGGTTGGGCAAGGTGTAGGGTTATGGTTCGATGGGGGTTAAGGTTGGGCTAGGGGTAGCTTTGGGGTGCAGTGGGTAGCTTTGCCACCACAGATCCAGGGTGACAGATTGGATACTAGATGCCTGGATTGAACTAGATACTTGGATACCTGAGCTCATGTTACTGTCTGTGTGGAGTTTCACGTGTTCTCCCCGTGTCCGCGTTGCTTTCCTCACGATCTCCAGTTTCCTCCCACTGTCCAAAAACCTGCTAGTAGGTGGACTGGCTATGATAAATTACCCCTAGGTGTGGATGTGTGTGTTGGGAAGTGTACTCCAGTGTAAACCAACCAATTTGAAATCTGATGCAGATTTTTTCAATGGATTACACACCAGTCATAATGAGGGAACTTAGTGTCCGATCATTTCAGTTCAGTGTCCGATCGTTTCAGTTTAGCGTCTGATCGTTTCAGCTTAGCGTCCGATCGTTTCAGCTTAGCGTCCAATCGTTTTAGCATAGTGTCCGATTGTTTCAGTTTAGCATCTGATCGTTTCAGCTTAGCATCCGATCGTTTCAGCTTAGCGTCCGATCGTTTCATCTTAGCGTCAGATCGTTTCAGTTTAGCATCTGATCGTTTCAGTTTAGCGTCCGATCGTTTCAGTTTAGCATCTGATCGTTTCAGTTTAGAGCCCAATCGTTTCAGCTTAGCGTCCAATCGTTGTAGAAACGAATGATCAAGAATTGTGCCAGTTCATCACCAACCATGACCTTCTCGTGCGACACAATGTAGTTAGCGCTATAGCTATCCCTGTGTGTTTGAGTTTGAATATAGATAATCTGCCGGACTGCAGTGTGGAACTTGAGGATGCACGCTCCTGGCCCTACCTCAGTAAAAAAGCTTCAGTATGCTGGAGTAAACAAACACTCACATAAAATTAGATATCTCCTTTTGCCACCCTAGAAGACATGAACTAATCTAATCTGAAAAGCATGTTGAGGTACAGTGAGTTTTGCTAATTTGCTAACATTAACAGGCCATATTTAACTAAGCTAGCCTGTTTTCTTTGCTAATGCCAGGTTAGACTAGCATCAGTTCCAGTAGCTAACATAAACTAAGCTAACATAAGACAGAGAAGCAGATTCTAGCTAACAGTCATTTTCGGTTATTTACAGGATTTTATATATTTTACTTCTGATTAATTCATCAGCAAACAACTCAGCGTTAGTCACGCATATGAGCAGCAAACAAGACTGATGTTTAAAAGCAAGCCAGTGAAGTTGCTTCTAACAGTTTTAGATAAATTATGACAATTTCATCAAATAAAAACATTAAACAATTTTTTTTACATATAAAAGTAACTTTTTGCACATCGATAGATAGATAGATAGATAGATAGATAGATAGA
>CM041000.1:14180876-14208082 GCA_022985145.1 Pangasius djambal | reverse complement strand
AGATAGATAGATAGATAGATAGACAGACAAGCAGGCAGATAGATAGATAGATAGATAGATAGACAGACAAGCAGGCAGATATATAGATAGATAGACAAGCAGGCAGATAGATAGATAGATAGATAGATAGATAGACAGACAAGCAGGCAGATAGACAAATCAGATAGATGGATAGACAGACAGACAAGCAGGCAGATAGATAGATAGATAGGCAAGCAGGCAGGCAGATAGATAGATAGATAGATAGATAGGCAAGCAGGCAGATAGATAGACAGATAGATAGATAGATAGATAGATAGATAGATAGATAGATAGATGGATAGATCGGTTAAACAGCTTTGTATGTAAACACTTGAAATGTAGTAATGTGTCCGTTTATAATAATAAATACAGGGTGCCTATGCACCTGGGCTGTGTTCCAAACGGCACCCTGTTAGTGGGCGAGTTCCCTGGCGTTAACTACGTAGAACCTTTACTTAGGGCGCCTACGTAGGGCGCGTGGCGCTGTTTGGAACACGGCGCCGGTTTGACAACAGGAAGTAAATGGCGTTGTGGTGTAGTGCGAGAGCGGCGGCTGCGGAGGCTCGGGCTCGGTGTGTGCAGTCAGTGCGAGCGGAGGCAGAGTGGGTCAGAAAGCGGAGTGTATTCTGTTTTTAATCAGTTCTGGCTGAACGGAGGTACATGTCGCATCATAGTAGCTGGTTATCTAGTTATCTAGTTAGTTAGCTAGTTAGCTAAAGCCCTTGCCTTGACATCTAATACTGCTGTTCAGCGGCAGCGCCGACAATAATAACAGCCGAATACAAAATATTACATAACACACAAACATGAGGCATTTATTACTGAGGTAAGTGTTTATTCCTTAACAACATCCCACTAGCTAACTAATGTAGCCAGATTATTAGCATTAGATTAGCATTAGCTCTCTAGCAAGCTCATATTGGTCACCTTTTAGTTAATTATTTGTTTAAAATAAAAGATTTGTTTTTTTTTTTTTCAAAGCAGAACAGAGTTGTTTGCTTATATCTTATTCTTTTAGTTTTATACATGCAAAATAATGTGGATTTATTCATTTCCTCTAACTAATGCCTTACACAACTTAATGCATATATTATTATTATTATTATTATTATTATTATTATTTTTACGTATTATTATTATTGATTAAGTGATTTTTTTTTTGGACTTTTTATTTCTTTGCAAGTCTTAGTAAGAATTTCTGCATTCAGTCACACTCAGATCACATGCCTGCTTTAAATCAGGTTGTGTGTCCAATCTTCTGACACACACACACACACACACACACACACACTGACTGTTGTACAACTTTGCTCAGTACTTTGCCGAATGACGTCACAGTGTTCATTTGCATATTTGCTAAATCGTCAGTTGCGTGTGAAAATGTGTCACATTTCCTGAAGACAGAGTAGAGTTTTGTCCAAAGGAATAAACCACCCGGGGGTGCGGCGTTACAGGAAAATAATCAGTGACTGGAAGGTGTGAGTCACTTCTTTCATGGACCTCCCACGGCGTTAAATGTAACTATAAACAGTTAAAAACAAACGCGATGTGGCAAGCGTTGGCGAGTGCTGTGGTGTAAGAGAAATAAAACATGCTGTTGTAGGAAAACAATCAACATTTATTGAACATTTATGGAAGGAGTCTCCAGTGTCAGTGATCTGTGACGGTATGTTTTTCACCCACAGGCTGTGGTATAAGAGCAATAAAACGCTTCAGGTTTCGTTACCGTACTTCACTTTTCCCTGAAACTGTGCGATCCCGTGAAAAAGGAAGTGAGCCCTAAAAAAAAAAACTTACAAGCAAAAAAAAAAGCAAAAACAGAAAAAGGGAATCAACTTATAATCAAATAAGAAATGTATTTAATAAACGCGTCCGCGTGGAACAAAGAGAAGAGAAGAGAAGAGAAGAAAAGAAAAGTCGGCCATTTTTCGGTCGTGTTTCATTTCACTCGCCTCTTCATCGGCTGTACACTCTGTACTCATGCACTTGAACACAAAGCAGCACAGCCGGACACACAAGGTGTTCCTGGAAAGGAAAAAGGAAGTGAGACGCCGTCTTTTGACCTCACACACACACACACACACACACACACACACACACACACACACACACACACCTGGCTGTAGGTGTCCCGTGACTCACTTTTCAGTCACGTGTGTTCCGAGGCCACAATGTAATGACATGACGGAAGATGCAGCAAAAGAGCACACACACACTCACACACACACACACACACACACACACTGCAGGGCTGAATACACACTCCTCATGTGTGACTGATCTCCAGACTTCGCGCTTTTCCTGTATTTCCTGCTCGCATAAAAGCAGCTCGCCTTCTCCTTTTGTCTGTTTATTTGCAGGAATCTGGTTATGCAATGAATTAAAACACATTGGGAGTGTGCTGTTGTAGGAAAATAATCACAAACCCAGGCAGTGAATGTAGCCAGCATTGTTAATTAGAAGAACACTGATGCATTTCGACGTTCTGAATGGCATCGCGTGCGGAGTTACCAGCCGTGGTGTTACACCGCGGCATTCAGGACGTCGAAATACATCGACGTTTCACGCTCCCTGTCTCGCTTTATTCCCCTTTTCAGCGCGTGCTGGTGATGATGTCACTCCGCGGAGGTCAGCGCGAGGCCTGAGTCATGAACTCGGTCACCCCCAGCGCCGCCCAGTACGCGAGGGGCGGAGCTCTTCACAGCGAACTCGTCGATGGGAAGAGGCTGCCGCGGCCTTCCTCGCCGCAGGTCCTGGAGACGAAGGGGCATTTCGGGAACGGGTTACTCGCTGACGGGGCGGGAGAGCCGGATGAGGTGGATAAGCTGAAGCTGAAACTGATGTCGGCGTGGAACAACGTCAAATACGGTGCGTTTTAGAGACCGTGATCTGCAAAAAAAAATCGTGGCCACCTTTTCATGTAAACAAGGAAACCTTTTAACTTGCAAGTGCTAGGTGTTCCTTTTTTTAAAGAGGGGGTGGAGCTTATCTTAAATTCAATCCTCCAGCTGCAAACTTGCTACGCTGTTGATCATTTCTTTTCCCTTCGTAATGCTTAACGTAAAACGCCAAACTAGCACTAGTTAGTTTAGCTAACATGAGCATCGCTTCCTGAGCTAGTCAGCTAGGAATTAAAGATTCGCTAGCAAGCTGTGGTGGTGATGTCACGCAATCAAGTTCGTTGACGGAATGTGTGAAAGGCAGGATTTGTCAAAGTTTTTCAGCTAAGCTCTGATAGGTTGCTAAATTTTCCTCTTTTTTTCCCCGCAGGATGGTCAGTCAAAAGCAAAACCGTCTTCAACAAAACGTCCCCGCTGATCCTGATGGGACAGTCCTACTTACTCAACACCGAGGGTGAGACTTCCTTCCCTCTCGCTCTTTGTGTGTTAATTATAGAGCTGTTACTGAAACGTGACTCACACCTGCAGTGTGTTTACTGTGCGCTGAAGCCCTCAGTGTGTACCTGTCAGCGTTTATTACAGTACTGACTGAACCTTTAAAGAAACTAAACATTAAATAATAGTTAATAAATGAAAGCTAGCCAGTCAGGAAGCCAGCTAGCATTATAGATGTGACGATATAATAGCTGGTCCATTCTTTTCATTAAAGCAGTTGTTAGCAACTTTGAGTGTTTGTTTAAAGGTACAATCTGAAGACTTTACACGTGATTCTCGACTGGAAATAATTGTATAATTTTAAGGGGGATGATGAAGGATTAACAGTGCTGCCCTTGACGACATAGCAATTTATCTCACAAGCTAAAACCTGCTTTAAACCTGCGAATTGACTCATCAGTTTCACGAGTTCATTGCCTCTTTCCTCAGAGGAAGTGGAGCGTTTCCGGCTGGCGTTCGGCTCGCGAGTGTGGCTCACCTACAGGAAGGAGTTTCCTCAGCTGGAGGGGTCGAACCTGACGTCGGACTGCGGCTGGGGCTGCATGCTGCGCAGCGGACAGATGCTGCTCGCCCAGGGGCTCATGCTCCATCTTCTGCCTCGACGTACGCAACAGACACGCAGTGACACAATAAATCGGGTGAAATTCTGACGAACGCGTCACGCGTAGTATCTGTTACTAACTGCCGGCGTCGTATGTTTTCCAGACTGGAGATGGCCGGACTGTCCTCAGCTGGCTGACGTGGATTTCGAGGTGCTGAGACCCCGCTCCCCGTCTCGTCCGGCCGGTATCTCCATCCCCTCCTTCAGCTCTACGTGGTGCACATCAGGACCCGAGAAACGCCCGTCCTCCACGAACGAGGTTCCGAAACGAGCTGAGTCGAGACGGGACATGCAGACCGAGAGCCTCCACCGCAGGCTGGTGTCGTGGTTCGGGGACGAGCCAGCCGCGCCGTTCGGGGTTCACCGGCTGGTCGAGCTGGGCAAGGAGTCGGGGAAGAAGGCGGGAGACTGGTACGGGCCTTCACTCGTCGCACACTTACTGCGGTGAGGGAGCGGCTATAGCGAAGCGTTACCATTCTCTGCGTTACCGCTAATTCATACTATAAACATGCATCACAGACAAGATGGTTTACTTTTTACTTGGTTTGTTTGTTTGTTTAGAAAAGCTGTGGCCAAAAGCACAGAGTTGGACGATCTGGTCGTTTACGTGGCTCAGGACTGCACAGGTGCCGAGTGTGCATTTACTCTATTACAGTAATACTCTATAACAATTAAATACTGTGATAAAGTACACTATACGGCCAAAAGTTTGTGGACACCTGCCCATCACACCCATATGTGCTTGTTGAGCATCCCATTCCACATTTATTCTCTCTTTACTGTTATAATGAGCTCCACTCTTCTGGGAAGGCTTTCCACTAGATTTTGGAGCGTGGCTGTGGGGATTTGTGTTCATTCAGCTATAAGAGCATTAGTGAGGCTTGGGGTTCATTCGGCATTCCAGTTCATCCCAAAGGTGTTCAGTGGGGTTGAGGTCAGGGCTCTGTGCAGGACACTCGAGTTCTTCCACTCCAACCTTCACACACCACGTCTTCATGGAGCTCGCTTTGTGCACAGGGGCGTCGTCATGCTGGAGCAGGTTTGGGCCTCTTAGTTGGGAAGGGAAAATGTAATGCTACAGCATACAGAGACATAATATACAATCGTGTGCTTCCAAATTTGCGGCAACAGTTTGGGGAAGAGCCACATATGGGTGTGATGGTCAGGCATCCACATATTCTGCCTATAGAGTGTAGTGTAGTTCACGTTTACACATTTCTTTGTTTATAGTGTATAAAGGGGACGTGATGCGGCTGTGTGAACAGAGCTCCTCTGACTCCGGTAGCTCCGGCTGGAAGTCTGTCATCATCCTGGTCCCTGTGCGACTGGGAGGAGATTCACTCAACCCGTCCTACACCGAATGCGTCAAGGTAAAACTCAGCACATCGTAACCAGGAATATAGAGCGGGAGATAAGTTACGAACGTTTACCAAGCGAATCAAATCCATGACTGAAAGTTTCGGAAAATCAGTAAGTGTTGTTAAAAGTGGCTTGACTTTTTCCCCAGTGCCAGTTCATTTCCTACATGAGTGTGTGGCACCTCAGGAGCGATTCTGTTCATATGGATCATTTATTGTCGATTGGCTGTAAGCTCACTTTTAAAACATTATAAATCCACGGTCATTTTATATGTTTTAGACCTCATTTATTGTCCGTATTTAGACGTAAGATTTACATCACACTATTGAAGCCCGCTGAATTCCTGACTCTGAAGCTGTTGATTAGTGTCATGTAACAGCAGCTCCGACAGTTGTTCTGACTCTAATGCAAATCACAGGCTTACATGAATGCGCTCGCTACCGTTTCCATAGTAACCGCTCGTTCACAGGGACCTGCGTGACAGGCGAGCTACATAATCTAACCCTAGTAAAAGATAAATGAAAAAGAAATTTGTTATTTAAGAAAGAACTTTATAGAAGGAGTCTCAAGTGTCAGAGCTTTGTCAGTAAGTCAGTAACTTCAGTAACGCGGCAAAGTCTTCCGGACGGAGGAGTTTACGCTTTGCTTTGCGTTTCTCAGTAACGTGACAAACTGCAATTTTTTTAAATATTATTAGCTTCGAGAGAGGGGAATAAGATGACGATGGTGAGGAGACGACTGTTTATAGCTGCTATAATGTAAGAAAGAACAGAAACGATCGAGATTCATGGATGTTAAATGTAACTAGAAATGGATAAAAACAAAGTGTAATTCGTTGATGAATTAAAAATTGCGATCGTTGTCAAGAGGAATAAGACAGTTTGGGGAAAATAGTAAATAGTTTCTGTTTTCTAGAATCTTCTGAAGTTGGACTGCTGTATCGGGATCATCGGCGGGAAACCCAAACACTCGCTCTTTTTCATCGGCTTTCATGGTGAGTAGCGGTGATCGCCTCTTGATTGGCCGCCTAGTCTTTGATCTGTGGTCTGATTGGTTGCTTTGTGTCCCTCAGATGAGCAGCTATTGTATTTAGACCCACACTACTGTCAGCTGGTGGTAGACGTCACGCAAGGAAACTTCCCGCTGGAGGTAAAACCCGGGTCGTTTTAACGTCACCTTAAACTACGTGTTTAATGTGTAAACTTAGTGTGTCTGGGTTCAATCCTTTTTAGAGGAATCTGTCTTACAAAACTCAGATCTTGAAATCCCACTGAGTTGAATACGTGACAGACAAGGCTTATCGCGTCATAAAATATAAGAGCCAATCATGTTCCAGTATGCAAATTGCAGGCCATTGCTGCTTTTTCCACATCATTCGGGTATAAACATAATGACCACCTTCCAAGTGGAAAATCCTGATCGGAATTTTGGGAACCTGGAAGTAAGGCAAGGTGATGTGAATCTTAAAGTCTTAAACCAGGAAATTTTGTAATTTTCAGCACGTAATCAGTTACGTTCTCTTCGCATATAGGACACATCTGTATGCTAATGCTAGCTAATGTTAGATTTAAAAACTACAGTCTGCATTTTTATCTAGTAAACAAAACGACAACAAAACGACTTGAAGCTTTCAAGTTGTTTTCCCTCGTACGTAACTTTTCTTCCGAATTATTTAGAGGTGTCATATTCATAGAATCCGGGTTTCTTGATGAAGGTGAAATTGTAGCCACTACTGTGCTGGTTCTGCAGTCTAATGACTTTTTCTGCACCACGTCATATAATTGATTTTTCAGTAGAAAGAAAAAAATGGTGTGGAGATTTTGGATGGCGTTAAAGGACGGGATTCCGTTTGCACTGATGTAAGCTTTGCTCGTGCTGTGAGAAGTTGTGTGAGAGATTTCGTAACGAGTCGCCCATCTGTTAATGCCTTTCTAACACTAGCAATACTTACTTCCTAATTTCGCGTTTAAAAATATTTAAGGAATTTCCCGTATTGGAAAATGACTTAATGGTGCAGAAAATGTGTTCATGCATCTGTAGTTTCTCAGACAGAAGGGGAATTTTTATTCTTGATTCAGAAACACACATGCAGGCTTAGTGCTTGCTGTGATAATGCTGGTATGTTGTAATGTGAAATGTTTTACATATGATTCTTGGCCAGAATACTTCCCTGCTGTTTCTTGACAAACCTGAGGATTTGAGTATCATTTAGATAAACATGTCTGTGATTTTCCAAGCAAACGGGGGGGGAAAATCCCGCCATATTTAGTCATCTAAGCGCTCGAATACTGAGAATTTATAACCACTGGATTAACTAAAGATTAACTAATAAGATATACTAGTTATGGTTCATGTTGTTCATATGGTTCAGACTTGTTGATGAGTTTTTATCAGTCGGAGTCGAGTCGCAAGTTGTCCTCTCTTAACCCAAGTCGAGTCCACAGTCCCAAACCATGGGGTCTGTATATAGACCCAAATCCGAATCAAGTCCAAAGCTGTAGAGTCTAATCCAAAGTCCCCAAGCACTACAGTCTAAGTCGACTCCTGACTCCCAGGCTCTAGAGTCCAGACTCTCAAGTCTGAGTCGAGGACAGATTTCCAAGCTGATTTCCAAAGCTTTAGAATGTGAGTGTAGTCCAGAGTTCAGAGCTGTAGAGCCTATAAATTTCTGATTCACGGAGTCCGAGTCACGTCCACAGGGTCTCGGGAGACGTGCGTGTATTTAGTAACGTATATCAGCCTAAGATCAGCATCTGGAACAATCTATTACGCAGAAGATTTTTAATGGATTTAATTTTTAAGAAGTGGTGCAGACACGTCCCCAGTGTGTAAATCACAGTTATCTGCGTACATACAATACAAATATTTACACAGTGACGTATCAGTATAAAGGTCTGTGTTCTCTTTAATGCTATTTCTCTCTCCCTCTCTCTCTCTCTCTCTCTTTTCTCTTTCAGTCCTTTCACTGTAACTCCCCCAGGAAGATGAACTTTAATCGCATGGATCCCAGCTGCACTTTGGGCTTCTACGCTCACAGTAAAAAAGATTTTGAGTCTCTGTGCTCAGCCGTTAGCGGGGTGAGTCACACGTTCCTGCCAAACCTTTAACTATCATTAGCTTTACTCCAACACTGTCCCTGATCAGCTACTTTAACCTCATTGCTCTAACGCCAGACGTCAGACGCGTCCTGGCAGCTGGAATAAGGAAAGGGACAGTGTGTATATTTTATCCAGCATGGCTTGGTGTGTTCTTTATTGAAGCTTTTTTTTTTCCTACGGGTTATCTTCTCCTCTTTAGGCTTTGTCTGTGTCTAAAGAGCGCTACCCGATCTTCACGTTCGTAGAGGGCAGGGGGCAGGACTACAGCCTGGAGGGGTACAGCGGCGGCAGCACACACCCCAGCGCCCACATCCTCCCCCCTGACACGATGAACAGAAACAGCGCTGAGGGCTTTGTGTTTCTGTGAGGACACGCTCATGTGGAGCACACACTCAGCCAGAAACTGAAGCTGAAGATGAAGATGAAGCTGGGGCACGATGGAGCGACACCATACAATGCACTGCAGTCTCAGCTGTGTGTTTGAGTGTGTGTGTGTGTGTGTGTGTGTGTGTGTGTGTGTGTGTGTGTGTGTGTGTGTGTGTATGTGTGTGTGTGTGTGGGGTCATAGAAAATTTAATAGGTGTGTTGAGGATTTTTATTTTAGGCACAACCATTCACTACAATTTAACTTTCTTTCTGTCAGTCTCTTGTGGTCTCTCTCTCTCTCTCTCTCTCTCTCTCTCTCTCTCTCTCTTGCTCTCTTTATCTCTCTCACTGTCTCCCTCTCTTACTGTCTCTCTCTCTGTCTCCCTCTCTTTCTGTCAGTCTCTTACTGTTCTTCTCTTGCCCTCTGTGTCTCTCACTTTGTCTCTCTCTCTCTCTCTCTCTCTCTCTCCCACTGTAAGGTGTCGGTGTCTAATCAGGAACTGTTCTGCACTTTTCCATCACAAAGGGCATTTTAGTTCGAGCACCCAAGTTTGAGAACCGCAGTGTTGTGATTCCGTTACCGTGACAGCAACCCGTGATTAAATCGAATGTCAGAGTTACGTGTGGGAATCACTGGACACCTCACGATTCATAATTGTGAATTTTTTTTTTTTAATTCGGCTTGATTTTCCGCCCTGCACGAACAACTTTTGAAACATAATAATATCATTTAAAAAAAAAAAAAAAAAAGAAGAAAAACACTAGAAATAAAGTTTGTCCCGCTGTAGCGTCCAGACGTTTCTCTCACAGACGCAGAATCATTCAAAAGAGGATCACGATTCGTATAAAGGAAGGATTTTATTTCCCGCTGCTCATCGCATCCTGAACTTTTACGGCGTGAGGAAGAAATAAACATTTTAAAGGAAGCTGTAATGAACTGAGCGCGAGTCACAGAGCTAACGCACTCGGAACAGTCCGCTCCAGGCGATGAAAACGGATCCTTCCCCTTCTCGTGGCGTCTCATTGATGGAAAAATCTCCAGAAATCCCGGAGTGCGATCTGTAAAATCCTCAGCGGGAGCCGTTGTAATATTTACGCCGTACGTTTGTGGAAAAACTGCATGAATTCGTTAAGTTCGGCTCTTAAGCAGAACAGTTTCTTGAAGCAGCACCAGGTGGGAATTCCGAGCGCATCCCAAACCAAGTGTTTTTTTTTTCTTCTTCTTTTTAAAAAATTTTTTTTTTTTTTTTTTTAAATCACTGCTGAAAACTCGTGGTGTGATGGTGAGAACAAGTTGCTGCTGCTGCTGTCGTGTCCCAAATCTGGAGCTGATCTTCCCTCACTGTTCCCAGTCTGATTAATGATTAATATCCGATCTATTTGGGATCAGACTCCTTGTTCTCGTACGATATTCCTCTTTCCTAAATCCCTAAATCTCGAATGTAAACAGTGCTACCGATCATTCCTGGACGTTACTCTTCTTTTCCACATGTTTCGTATCTCATCGTGGGATCACGAGATTATTGTCTGATAAAATTAAACACTGGATTAGTTTTTGTTATTTTTTTTTTTTAACGTAGTTTAAAAAATGTCTGTATTCGATGTTGTTGAATGTCGTTAAATCTAGAAATGCTACAACGGATGTGCTGTTACTGTTGTTTAATTTATAAAAATTGTTATTTTTTTTAATTGTGTTGCCTGAGAATACACCTGCTGAAGCGCACCTTTACTGCTCATCCCTGCTCCTGTATCTGATCGACTTCTTGTGTGCGTCTTGGTTTTAAAACGTTTTAATCCTAACTAACGCTGGCTGATACGACTACAAGATATCAGTATTGCAATATTTTACTCATAATGCATTTTCTTACAGAAGTCACTGATTGGACGTTAAACTCTATTTTGCTACCAGTTGTTTCATTTCCCCATAATTTTGTTATTAAAAACTTGAAGGATTTGTGTATGACAGTTTTCCGTATCGTCCAGCACAAGTTTAAGCTCTAATAAAACAAACGCAGCTCTGAATGTAGCTCTCCAGCAGAATACTCGTGGCTACTTTATAGGTGGAATTATGAATTGGACCAAAGAAACGATGCTTTTCTGTTACCTTTTGAAAATTGTACAAATTTGTTGTCATACATTTTGCAATGCTCCCTGGATAGGCTCCGGCTTCACTGCGGCCCTGACCAGGATAAAGCAGTTACTGAAAGTGAGAGAGTGATGGAGTTTTATTGCTGAAGTTTTGACTGCAAGGGAGAGGAGGATTTAATTTTATAATAGATTTCTGGCTGTATTTAAGTGGAATGAGGGGGACTTTTATTTTGAAAATGATCAGGCTGTAGTTGATTAAATGTAGTAAATGGGAGAAAGTTTTAATGATGTAGTTTTAACTGCAGCAAATTGGAGAATTTTGATATTTTCTTGGCTGCAGATAATTAGAGGATGTGATAGAGGGAATTTAATTTTAAATGTTTTCTGGCTGTAGTTGATTACAGTAAATGGGGGACTTTTATTTTGAAAGCTATAGGCCGTAGTTGATTTATATACAGTAAAATGGGACTGATTTTGGAAGCATTCAGGATAGAGTTGAAGTCCATTAATAGAGGCTTTAATTTTGAAAGGTGTTTAGCTGTAGTTTACATTTACATTTACATTTATGGCATTTGGCAGACACCCTTATCCAGAGCGACTTACAATAGTGCTTTGAAGTCTATCAAAAATACATTCTGATATTGGCTCACTAGGTCACAAACTAGGAATACCATCAGTCCAAAACTCTGTTGGGGAGGGGTTTTTTTTCTAGAGGGGACTTTTATTTTGATTTATTTCTTATTGCCCTAGTCATAACTGCAGTAAAGCGGAGACTTTTATTTTGATATATTTCTAATTGCCGTAGTCGTAACTATAGTAAAGAGAGACTTTTATTTTGATTTATTTCTTATTGCTGTAATTGTAACTGCAGTAAAGAGGAGACTTTTATTTTGATTTATTTTTAATCACCAGTTTTAGCTGCCGTAAGGTTTAAAAAACCTTTATTTTGAAAATATGGCTGTGGTTATAACTGCCGTAAGACGGGATTTTAATTTTGATTTAAGACTGGAATTTTAGCCTCAGTGAATATGGCTATAGCTATAAATACGGTAAAGAGGAGACTTTTATTTTGATTTATTTCTTATTGCCGTAGTCATAACCGCAGTACTTTTATTTTGATATATTTCTTATTGCCGTGGTTGTAACTGCAGTAAAGAGGGGACTTTTATTTTGAAAAGTTTCCCGGCTGTAGTTGAATGCGGAAGTGGAGCTGGGCGGCGCTTCCGCCTGTGCTGAGGAAAGTTGGGCTGCCAGATCAGGGCGGATTCTCGGATTTTGATCAGAAGATGGACAGTCAGGGGAGGAAAGTGGTGGTGTGTGATAACGGCACCGGGGTGAGTGCACGCGCTCTCTTTCTCCTGCGTGTTCAGTGCAGGCTGTGATTAGCGACTGCGCCATTTTAGATCGCTCGCTGGATGGAAACGGGAAGTCGCCTCCTCACCTACCGTCCGTGTTGGGTGGCGGTTTGTCCGTTCGCACTCATATTCCGGCAAGTCCCGCCTCTCGCGCAGGGATTGGTTAGCCGTATCCACCTTCCGTGTTCTGATTGGTTGCGATCGACCGCACGTCTTGCGCGCAGCCAATCGGATGTTGTGAAGCGGAATACGGGTGTGTAAAGAAGTGTTGGGGTGGGTTACGGCTAGTCAATGGAATGTGATTGTCAGCAGTGTTGTTATGGTGGGAGAAATAACATTTCGCTTAAAAATACCCGATGTGTTTAGAGAACAAGCCCCGTGACGTGTTGCGGGTGTGTTTTACATCACATTAAGGTGAAAGTAGACGGTTTGTGAACTAGCATGCTAGCTCATTGATTCTTAGCCAGTGCAAATCCCATCCATAATGAGACAAATTCACAAATCCATGATGAGGTGAAGATGTGTGGATGAGGACTGGGGGGGAAAGGGTCAGGCCTGCAGCTCAGACACACCACAGGAGGGGTGTTTGGTAGTGTGTGCCACTGCTCAGGTCCTACAGATGCTCCTGATGCGGAAGAACATTTATGAGAAACATACACAGGCTTGTTTTACTGTCCTTGTGAGGACCTGCTATTGATCTAATTCTTACTGCAGCTAGTTAATGCTAGTTTTCTCCACCTAAAGCTAACTCTATACATAACCTCAGTAACCAAAGGGAGATATTTTGGCTCTTTAATTAATTTTTTTTAAAATAGCAGTTTTCCTCATGGGGACACACACACACACACACACACACAGAGACATCAGTTCTCACCATCTAAAAAACTGCTTTTGTCACTCGCTCATGTCAGTCATGAAAATCTAACATGATTAATCACAAATATTTATAAATAAATGAAACGCCGCTTAGCTGAGATCCTCCTCCACCCTCCGATCTGCCTCGAGCGTTTTTCAGAAATAAGCTAAACAAAACAAACTTGGATATGCTCTTACAGGGAAGTGTTTTATTCCTCTTATACCACAGCAACATTACAACTGAGTTTTAATGAATGACACTTTGTGCTTTTTATCTGAATACAATGTTAGAAGTTGGTTCCTTTTGTCACTTATGTTACAGCAGCTAGAAACAGTCGTTCCCTCACCAGCCTCTCATTTCTGTCTCTTTGCTGAAGTTAATCAAATAAAAAAAACGTGCAAGGTAACGCCAGCGACTCTTCCGACTTGTAAAGTGATGAAATAAAATTCTTACAGATGCTTTGATGTGAAACGTGACAAATAACACCTAATCTGCCAGCCCTGCCCTGAGTCGTGTGTGTGTGTGTGTGTCTCCATCTTCTGACAAACCCAGCGCTCACACAGGAAGCCAGCTCGCACTTTTCTAACACTGAGCATGACTCAAATCTAAACCGTGTGCAGACGTGCAGCAGAACTTCTGCCTAAAAAAGGATGTTAAAAATCCACCTTCAGCGCTTCAGTAGTTTATATCCTGCGCTCTGTGTCGCAGTAGGCTGCAGTTGAGGGCAGGTTTGTGTTGTTACAGTCTGCACCAATAAAAACACAGGGCCATAATTCTGTTCACTGATTTTTAAACTTTCAAAATCATTGATTGACTCAAACTAGGAAGGAGATGCTCGAGTCTGGGTAGAAGAAGCTTGAGGCTGGGCAAATGAAGCCCAAGGATGGGCGGAAGAGGCCTGAGACCAGGATTGGAGAATCCCGAGACCAGGCAATGGAAGCCTGAGGGCGGGCAGGTGAAACCCTGAGGGCGGGCAGGTGAAACCCTGAGGGCGTGTGGTGGAAGCCTGAGGGCGGGCAGGTGAAACCCTGAGGGCGGGCGGTAGAAGTCTGAGGGCGGGCAGGTGAAACCCAAGGCTGGATGGAAGAAGCCCTTGGTTGGAGAAGTCCAAATTCAGACAAGTTAGTCAATTTGGTGGACGGTTGAGTAGAAAAGGACAAAACCATTTAGCTCAGTCTCTCATGCACACAAACACACACACACACCATGGCATGTTCAGACAGGCTTTTGGTTTTGTTCCACTAAATCACACACTGGTGATGGGCAGGGGATCAGCCAAAGGCTTGTGTGTGTGTGTGTGTGTGTGTGTGTGTGTGTGTGTGTGTTGAATTTACTGAGCGCTCCATAAATTAATATTTAAAATGTATGTAACACTCTGTTGTGTGTAACATTAGTGTATTAAGTGGACAGTAATGACTCCTCTCTCTCTCTCTCTCTCTCTCTCTCTCTCTCTCAGTTTGTGAAGTGTGGATATGCCGGCTCTAATTTTCCTGAGCACATCTTCCCTGCGCTGGTGGGGCGACCCATCATCCGTTCCACAGCCAAAGTGGGCAACATCGAGATCAAGGTAACAGTATACTCACTGACCAGTGTGCCTGCACCCTCACACACCTCCGTACCTGCATACATGCACCCTCACACACCTCCGTACCTGCATACCTGCACCCTCACACACCTCCATACCTGCATACATGCACCCTCACACACCCCCATACCTGCATACATGCACCCTCACACACCTCCGTACCTGCATACATGCACCCTCACACACCTCCGTACCTGCATACATGCACCCTCACACACCTCCGTACCTGCATACATGCACCCTCACACACCCCCATACCTGCATACATGCACCCTCACACACCTCCATACCTGCACCCTCACACACCCCCATACCTGCATACCTGCACCCTCACACACCCCCATACCTGCATACCTGCACCCTCACACACCCCCATACCTGCACCTTCACACACCCCCATACCTGCATACTCACATGCTTGCATGCACTTGTTTACTCACACAAGTACATTGTTGCAAACCTGCATACTCACACACTTGCATGTTCGCGTATCTCGTACCTGCATACTCGCACACCTCCACACTTGCACACTCGATTTCTCCGACATTTGCATAGTAGCACATTTTATATCTGCATACATACTTGCACACTAAAGTACCTACACAAATGGCCTACTTGCACATTTGCATGCCTGTATAAGTGCACGCTTGCATACATGCACAACTGCGTAATTTGCACACTTGTTTACTCTCACACTTGCACACACACACACACACACACACACACACCAACACAAACACACACACACCAACACAAACGAATATATTTATGCAGAAGTCGTGATCTTTCAGAACTGTTCAGCATCTGCAGTATGTGAGCTGTGCTGCAGCTCAGGCGGCTTTTATGATCTCAGCAAGTGGAAGAAGACATTAATAATAATAATAATAATAATAATAATAATAAAAAGAAGAAGAAGAAGAATAAAACACGTCTCTGTGGGTTTCTGTACTGAACTGACGGATAACATTAAGACATTACACACTCACTGTTATCACTGAATGGGTGGAGCACACTGATTAGGAAGCTCTCTCTCTTTCTCTCTCTCTCTCCCTCTCTTTCTCTCTCTCTCTCTCTTTCTCTCTCTCTCTCTCTCTCTCTCTCTTTACTGTGATGTCATGTGTTTGCTCAGCGTTTCATAAGAGATGAAGGCTCTGATTTTAATCATTACCGAGTTCAGGGTCAGGGGGAAAAAAAAAAAAACGCCACTGAAGCTGACACTTAGGAAACAGGAAGCTGAAATTCTTTTTCTCTCGTTCTCTTCGTTTTTGTCACTCTTCCTGTTTGTGGCTTTGTGTTCTTTAGATTACCCATTCATGTATTTATTCAAGGGTTATGGGTTGATCGTGTGTGTGTGTGGCTAATAAATAACAAGGTCACAGTCTGTCATATTTACTTCAGTTTTTGAGAGAGGGAGAGAGAGAGAGAGAGAGAGAGAGAGTGTGTCTGTGTGTGTCTGTGTGTGTCTGTGTGTGTCTGTGTGTGTCTGTGTGTGTCTGTGTGTGTCTGTGTGTGTCTGTGTGTGTCTGTGTGTGTGGTGTTGGCTGCCTTTCAGTTCTCTACCCCGATGAAGTCACTGATGATTGCATCAGTGTTCCTCATCCTACTGTGCTGCAGATGTGAGCTAAATAAAGAGCTTTACTCACCCTCTCGGTGTCTTGACTTTACCAGGACACGGTAAAGATTAACACTGCTTAATTGTTCTCGATAAGGAAATGTTACACACAGAAACGCTAACATGGCCAACAGTAATGACAGCCCTTTTTTTTTTTTCTTTTTTTTTCTTATGGCCGTGTAGTCTATTTATTATTCGTCCACACTGAGGAAATGAAACGACAGATCGATTACACCTGTGAGAGGGAGAAAGAAGACGACACTAGATCTGGTCTGATCTCGCACTCGCTTTTTAAACTAGCATACTCGCATAGCTGACACAAGCATACTTGCAGCCTTGCATACTATCATACTCGCACCTCTGCATACTAGTACACTAGCATGCCTGAATACTAGCAACTCACATTCACACAAACTGCATACTCACACACTTTCATACTAGCACACTTGCACCCTCACACACCTGCATACTGGACTGCATAATTGCCAGTTAGCATGGTCGCAAACTTGCTTGCTCGTACACCTGCATACTCAAGCTGCATACTTGCATCCTGGAATGCTAGCACACTATTATACCTGCAAAGCTGCACACTTGCATACTTGCATACTAGCATGCCTGCTAGTATTTAATACTTAGGCACTCACACACTTGCATTCTGAAACACTTGCATGCTTGCACAGTCACATACCTGCATACTTGCAAACTTGCATACTTGCACACTTACACACTTGCACACTTAGATACATGCATAGTTGCATACTTGTATACATGGGTAGTTGCATACTAGCACACACTTGAATAGTTGCACAGTTGCATACTAGCATACTCACATACCTGAATAGTTGCACACTTGCATACTAGCACACACACACGTGCATAGTTGTACACTCGTATACTAACTCGGTTACATGCATATTTGTAGATTTGCAGACTCGTATAACAGGACCCCTGCATACCTGTGTACTACCAGTTGTGTACTTGTACACTCGCACACCTGCATACTCCACAAACTTATATACCCACACATGTGCATACCTGCCTAGTAGCACGCTTGTTCACAAGAATGGAAATAGCATGCTACAATAATTAAAATGCTCGTAAACAAAATCGCAGGTGTTATGGTAAGCAGTAATAACCTAATAGCAGCTATATTTCCCATAAGACACGTTCTTGTCATATAGCAGGTCCTGCGACAGTATGTGAGGGCGTTTGAGTGTTCCTAGCTAAAACGCCACAAGCCTGATGTGGCTCCCTTTTTTAAAGAGAAATGTTTTGACCGTGTGACCTGTGACCCCGACAGGACCTGATGGTGGGGGACGAAGCGAGCGAGCTGCGCTCCATGCTGGAGGTCAACTACCCAATGGAGAACGGCATCGTGCGCAACTGGGATGACATGAAGCACCTGTGGGACTACACCTTCGGGCCCGAGAAGCTCAACATCGACTCACGCAACTGCAAGATCCTCCTCACCGAGCCCCCGATGAACCCCACCAAGAACCGAGAGAAGATCATCGAGGTACGCTATCTCTCACCGCTAGCTTTTAGTCATCGGTGCTCACTTCACCCTTGGTTCTGGGAATAGTTTAACTGAAAATAACATTTGCACAATTTCTAACTCACATGACCAGGATCTGCGTCTACACACGGACACTTTTATATGGAACTGCTTATGTGGAATTTTGTCCCTCCTCACTCTCTGTAGGTGATGTTCGAGACGTACCAGTTTGCTGGTGTTTACATCGCCATCCAGGCCGTGCTCACGCTCTACGCTCAAGGTATCCAAGCAGCAGGCGAACAGTCTCAGTATGGGAAAGATGTTGATGGTTAAGGGTTGAGAGTATTAAGTGGAAGGATTACGGTTGGGGTATAGGGTAGGGGCTCACCAAACCTCAATAAAAGGAACACTGTGGTTATTTATTTATTTATTTTTTTCAGCTCGATAGTAAAAGTGGAATCAGATGTGCTTCTGCTTGGTTGTAATGAAATTCTGCAGCCAAGCCAGGCATTTGTGGATAAGATTGGTGACCCCTAGTATCGGGTATAAGTTTAAAGGTTTACAGTTGAGAGTTAGATTTGAAGTTTGGGATTTAGCATTAGATTTGAGGGTTGCTGTTTAGGGTTGCAGTTGAGGTTTCAGTGGGTAGTTAGGGGTTTAGGCTTGGGGTTTTTGGTTAGGTGTGACTTTTGGGGTTGGGGGTTTGGATTTAATTTTGGGGTTGAGTTGTAGGGTTAGATTTGATGGTCTAGGTTTAAAGGTTGGGGTTGAGGGTTGGGGTTTAGGGTTAGATCTGAAGGTTGAGGTTTAGGGTTGAGCATTAAGGTTGCGGTTTAGGGTTAGATTTAAAGGTTGGGGTTGAGGGTTAAATTTAAAGGTTGGGGTTTGGGGTTGAGCATTAAGGTTGGGGTTGAGGGTTAGATTTAAAGGTTGGGGTTTAAGGTTAGATCTGAAGGTTGAGGTTTAGGGTTGAGCATTAAGGTTGGGGTTTAGGGTTGAGCATTAAGGTTGGGGTTTAGGGTTGAGCATTAAGGTTGGGGTTGAGGGTGGAAGGTATATGATTGAGGCTTTAATGTTGAAGGCTGGTATTGAGGTGGATGGTTCGAGTTGAGGATTGAGGTGTGGGTATAAAAGTTGAGGTATGAAGTTATCAGATTGAGGGCAAAATCAAGGGTGTAGGTTGACTGCTGGGGTTGGGAGTTTAGGGAAAGGGATAGATATTTAAAGTTTTGGGTTTACGGTTAAAGGTTTGTGGTTGGGGTTGAGGGTTTGTGGGTTAATATTTAGGGTTTAAGGGTTAGGTTCTAGGGTTAAAGGTGAAGGGCTAACTGTGGCTAATTGTTCATGCAGAGCTCTTATAAGTGTTTATAACTTGTTTGTTTCGTGTGTGTGTGTGTGTGTGTGTGTGTGTGTGTAGGCCTGCTCACTGGTGTGGTTGTAGACTCTGGTGATGGTGTGACTCACATCTGTCCCGTGTATGAGGGTTTCTCTCTCCCCCACCTCACACGACGACTGGACATCGCCGGCCGAGACATCACACGCTACCTCATCAAGGTACATACACGCATACACACATACACACACACACACATACACACACACACAAGGTACACACACAAGGTACACATGTACACATTCCTTTACATCAAATTACGCATCTACACATGTAACCTCAGCAAAGTACACATGCTTACACACAAATCAAAACACAGACTCACAGTCCTTCTCCTGACCTCATGAGTGTGTGTGTGTGTGTGTGTGTAGCTGCTTTTGCTAAGAGGTTACGCCTTCAACCACTCGGCTGACTTTGAGACGGTGAGGATGATGAAGGAGAAGCTGTGCTACGTGGGCTACAACATCGAACAGGAGCAGAAACTTGCGCTGGAGACCACCGTGCTGGTCGAGTCCTATACTGTGAGCGCGCGCACACACACACACACACACACACACACACACACACACACACACACACGTTTAAGTTCTACTTTGCCTCCACTAGAGGGCAGCAGGGTGAAGTTGTAAATTTCCACTTGTTTTCCTCTGTTGAGGCCTTTGGGGAAAAAGTTTTCCAGACTGTAAGTCGATCTTCTGCACGAGACGTCTGTCCTAAATGATGTTTCCTTAGAGGCACCCTTAGTGTTTAAGTTGTGCATTATGGCTATTCCATGGCTACTAGGTTACGTGCTACTTTTTGCAGTGCATTGTGGGACTGAAAGAGAGTGTACTGCATTCCACAATGCAACATGTCTATTTTATTTTTTTATACTGCAGCATGGAGGGTGACCCGTATGCAAGTATCCGAGAAAAGTACATATGCTGATTTACTGATTTATTTATAAATCTCTCTCTCTCTCTCTCTCTCTCTCTCTAGCTCCCTGATGGCAGGGTAATAAAGGTCGGGGGTGAGCGTTTCGAGGCTCCTGAGGCGCTCTTCCAGCCGCACCTGATTAACGTGGAAGGGGTGGGTGTAGCCGAGCTGCTCTTCAACACCATCCAGGCAGCCGACATTGATACCAGGTCAGTTACCATGATAACGACCTGTCACTCTGGGCTCACACACAGGCTGCTCATGAAGTAAAGCCAGGTGTTCAAGGACGTTCATCATCTTGCAGGAGTCTGCTGTAGTTTCATGACAACCCTCACATAAATCTCTCTCTCTCTCTCTCTCTCTCTCTCTTTCTCTGTCAGGGCTGAGTTCTATAAGCACATTGTGTTGTCTGGCGGTTCGACGATGTATCCTGGTCTCCCGTCCCGTCTGGAGCGCGAGCTCAAGCAGCTTTACCTGGAGAGGGTGCTCAAAGGAGATGTGGACAAGCTCTCTGTTAGTACACACACACACACACACACACACACATATATTCTTTCACATTTCACAAGCTATTTCTAACTCATAACACGTATGTGGATCTTCATTTATCCTAACAATCTTCCAAAATTGAGGTTTGTTGGAAAAAGTGGTGTGTTGTACCTCCACCACCAGGTGGTGCCAGAATCCACAATGCAGCTGATAGGACGTTTCAGTCAAATAAACCTGGTTTAGGGTAGGGCGCATCTTCAGAGCTCATACAGCATATGAATAAATGAGATGAAGCCAATAAGCTGGTAAAGCTGCTTGTGCCATATTTGTGTAAATCTCAGTCAGAAACATTTCTGCACGGGCGCAAGAGACAACGCTAAGGATTACCGCCAATGAACAACTCTACTTCTTGCTTGTTAATGTGAACGCACACTTAATGTGGTACTTGTGACAGACAAGCTGTACTGTGTCATAAAATGTAAGAACCAATCATGTTTCAGTATGCAAATACAAGCCATGTAACAATGTGTTTTCCCCAGTGTTCACAGAATGTGCCTATTTATTGAATTTGGATTTCTGTAGATGTGGGACTGGCAAGAAACATTATATTTATCATAGAAAAAAAAGTTTATGGTCTCAGGTTATGGGAGACTCTCTCAAAAAACTGGTGTTTGAGAGCTTTTTGTGCCTGTCTATAAGTGCAGTGGTCCCCAGTACGACAATATATCTAGGTGGTAAAAAAAAAAAAAAAGTAGACATGGGCTACTTTTCGAGATATTCTGCACGTCTCCATCACAGTATGAGTGCGTAATATCAGTTTATCAGTTTATTAAATATTTAAAACTTATTAGAACCCTACCACTCAGACGCATCATGTCTCCGGTACATCACAACCCTGCCCATCGGCGCTGCTGACGCTCAAGCTCGGCTCAGAAACGCGCCCCATAAATCCAGAAATCACGTCAGAATGGATTGGTGGGGGTGAAGGCGGCAATGAGAATGTGTTTTTCGTCTTAAGCTAGTTCGCTAAGCTACTGTGAGGTTTGTTTAGATTCGGTGGTTGTGTGGCGTATCTCGAACGCTATTGGCTGTCAAGCATTTCAACACGCTGTCGCTCTGACTTCCTGTTTGGTCAACATACAGGAAATAAAACAAAACCTTCCATGGGGACTTTACACCATTTTATATATATATATGTGAGATGGTTTAGTTACATAGAGTAACACCTCTCTCTCTCTCTCTCTCTCTCTCTCTCTCTGTCTCTATTTGTCTCTCTGCAGAAGTTCAAGATCCGTATCGAGGACCCCCCTCGCCGTAAGCACATGGTGTTTCTGGGCGGAGCCGTGCTCGCTGACATCATGAAAGATAAAGATAATTTCTGGCTGACCAGAGAGGAGTATCAGGAGAAGGGCATGCGCGTGCTGGAGAAACTCGGCGTGACCGTCAGATAAACAGCACACACACAGAAACACACACACACACACACACACACACACACTTGAATTAATTCACACATTCATACAGGGTGGCATTTTGGCAGTGTATAAATGGGGAAAATAAGCAGTTCTACCTGATTATAATAATAATGATAATAATAATAATAATGATACTTGAATTTTACAGTTGCAGCATAAAAATGTCATCGTCTTATTGGTGCAACCTTCTGACCACGATGTGGACTTTAAAGCTCTGATAAAGGGGAAAAAAACGGTTAAGTAAAATCCTCACACATTAAAGTACTTGTTTATGCTGCCAAAATTTATCCTAGGATGGAGCTTCTCTCTCTCTCTCTCTCTCTCTCTCTTTTCTTTCAAAATGTCTCACATTTTGTTGCCACTTGTCATTTTTGAAGGACGTACAGCTCACACAAATGATTAAAAAGAGGTTAAAAATGTGCAAAATAAACTTGTTTAAATAAATAAATGAATCGCCAGGAGATCCAGACAGCAAGAACAATGAACTTTACAAGACATAAACTGTAAGATGTTTAAAGGTGCAGTCTGTAATTTTTCAAAGAGTTCCTAGACCTGCAATAATCATGCGATCTTAAAGATAACTCAGAAAAAATTTGTGTCACAGTATTGGTATATAACAGATTTTGGCAAAAGAAAAAATTTAATTTCAGGTTTCTGTTTACATTTTTTCTGGCCCTGAAATGATCTCCCAGACAATGCTGGTGCACAACTGCCATTTTGCCATAAAAGGCAACTCACAAGGCAAATACACTTTGAACACAGGTTGTGGTTTTTGTTTGTTTGTTTTGTTTTGTTTTGTTTTGTTTTTTTTTCTCTAAAAATTACAAACTGCTCCTTTAAAGCCAACAGGATCAAATGTGTAACGGCACCCAGCTGAGATGAGCTGCTTTTTTTAAAAATGTAAAATGTGTTACTGTCCTTTCTATTTTTCTTTTTTACTTCCTTTTTATGTTTTTATTGTTTTGTTTGTTGTCGGTTGTGCACACACTGTTCTACGAAATGCTCTGGTCCACTAGAGGGCGCTAAAGTGAACAAAGTCATTCAAGTTTATTCGCCATGTAGTTTAGAGTGTAGTGTAGGAAAAAAAAAATTAGGATCGTGTTTCATGCATCAGGACCAAATTACCATCATTCCCACTTAGTGTCAGAACTGGTACGGGACCTTTCAGAAGTTAGCTCGGAGGGGGGAAAAAAAAAAAGTGATTCCTCGGAACATTCCCTCTAAAGTTCAGATATGCTAATCAGGCTAACGAGGGGTGAAAGCTAGTGTTACTGACAAAGCTAACCTTCGTTCATCGCCTGGAGAATTAGCATTGCTTTTTTTTTTTTTTATCGAACTGTCCCTTTAGCAGCCACTTCACCGTCATGTCCACCATCGTTTATCAGTTCAAATCTGTCTGCTAATCACCGTCACACATTTTTAACGTAGGCTGGAATTTTTATGTTCTTTTTGGTTTGCGCTTTCTATTTTGATACGGTTCATTTTCTCGTACGCGGTTTGTTGGGTTAGCGCAGCTCGCATACACAAGCAGGTTTTGTGCGGTCTAGATGAAACGTTAAAAAAAAAAAAAAAAAGAGCTTACGAGGCTAATTTATCAAAACAATGCTAATAAGGCTAGCCATGTTGCTAATGTTGCTATGTGGTATTCGCGGTTATATTAGCAACAGCTATCCTCACATTTAAACGGCTAATAGATGGCTAGTGTTGGCAGCTGGCTAGCTAGCATAGAATGGCATTAAGGAAGGAACTAAAAGGTGAGGAACTAAAAGGTGGTTGGAAAAAAAAATCACAGATATAAACAAAATTCATGACAGTTAACTCTTTATGTAACGACATCATAAAAATCATGAAGGATTTTTTAAATTTTATTTTAGATTAGCGATAGCTTTTTACCCCAGGCTTGAAAGCCTGGCCGCCATTTTGAGCTGCACATGTTGCTATGGTAACAGTATTACATAGTAAATCTACTGGCAGTTACAGAGAACACGCTTCATTTTAATCGCGTGCTAACAGGCATTGTAGCATAGCGCTCAATAGTTACTAGCATAAAAAATAAAGAATAAATGGTAAAAAAAAAAAGAAAAGAAACATAAACCACGTTTTGAATCAACATTTGCCGACTAGCGATCCACATTAGCATTGTTTCTGCGTACTGGCCCTTTATCTGCGAGGATGGTTGTTGCTAATATGATTGGCGTTGTAATTATGAGTAATGCTAATGCTAATATTATTGATGATTTATTATTGTCAGGAATAATTTTAATAATGATTAATAACAGCAGCGCGAGTGGTTATGAAACCTAAAGGCTTCCTCACGCACAGAATAAGTGAATAAATATATCGCAGGATTTTTTGTCATCCCCGAGCAGTAACACAGTGCCAAGTGTGGTAACTTTTTTTTTTTTTTTTTTTTTTTTTTTTTTTTTTTTTTTTTTTTTTTTTTTTTTTTTTTTTTTTTTTTTTTTTTTTTTTTTTTTTTTTTTTTTTTTGGGGGGGGGGGGGGAGTTTGTTTGATTTCTGTATTTTGTTTTTATTTTTGTTTGTAGCATACTGCCAAACAGCTGATTTAAATAAAGTAAATTCATTTATAATTACACAGTGAAGCCTTTTATTTATTATACTGACTTATTGAAAGCAGTAGCTGTGTGTGTGTGTGTGTGTGTGTGTGTGTGAGAGAGAGAGAGAGAGCGCCTGAATTTCTTTGATATGAAGCGCGTAACCATGACAGTGCACTAAGAATGACCACCGGTCTTGGTTTCCATGGCAACTTGTACACAGCTGAGCAACTCTTTCTGCACATCTTTAACAGAATCAGCCTTTCTGCCTCTCTCTCTCTCTCTCTCTCTCTCTCTCTCTCTCTCTCTCTCTCTCTCACAGCCTCTGTCTTTCTCTCACTCTTTTCCTTTTCCTAATTCCAGAGATGGGTCTGTTTCAGCGGCCTGCTCTGTGTTCGTGTGTGTGTGTCGTGTGTGCATGCACGCTTGTGTCGTGTGTGTGTGTGCGCGCGTGTGTGTGCATGCACGCGTGTGGCGTTTGCTTGTGTGAGTGTGTGTGTGTGTGTGTGCGTGCCTGTGTGTGTCACAGTGGGCTGTGTTCACATTTGTTTCAGATTTGCTGCATGTAAACACGTTGTGGCAGTCAGACTCAGTGGGGCCGTTTAAATTAACGCCAGACTGCAACACATGACATACAGTACAGTGTTATAAACTACACACACACTACACTACACACACACACACACACACACACACACACACACACTACACTACACTACACTACACTACACTACACTACACTACACTACACTACACTCTTAAAGGAATAATCCAGTGTTTTTCAACACAACCTCTATTTGCTCTCTCTGTGTGTGTGTGTGTGTGTGTGTGTGTGTGTGTGTGTGTGTGTCTGTATGTACCCTCTTCTCTGATGGTGCAGTGGTTGTATAAAGTGTTTCCTGATGCATGCTGGGTATCAGAGCACCAGCGCACTGGAATGTGTCGGAACACAGCTATCGAAAGTTTCATGACACTGAAGTTGAGGAGATTCACAGCTGCTTGCTATGGAAATTTACACACTAATACAAATAATATGAAAAGCTTGTTTCTTAATGAAATGTATCCCCTGGGGTCAAAGGTCACATATAAAACACACACACCATGCATCCTTTCATTCATAACTGCAGATAATCAGCAAACAAGGGTGTGTATAGCGGCAGGGAGACAATACTGACCTCCTCCTGTTTCCTACACACACACACGCACACATACACACACACGCACGCACGCGTACATGGTTGTCTCCGGCTCACCGCCCTGTAGGCAGCGTGGGAAAGCTTGTTTGAAAGTTCCCAGAGTGTGTGTCTCTGTTTTCTCTCTGTCTCCATCCTCTTTTCTCCCCTGACTGTCTGCACTTTGTACTTTTTCCTCCACTGATATCGGAGTGACCTTGACATGATCACGCACACACACACCGTCTTGCCTGCACCACTTCCACCCGGACTGATTGTTTCATGTCACGCACAACAACTTCCTGACGTGTGTTTGTGTCTCTCCAGTGTGTTTTTAATTTTCGGGGTGTGAACCAAATGTCCCTACAAGGATAGGGATAGCTGACAGGTTTGGCAGGTCCACACAAGAAAGACTGATTTTTTTCTAAAAATGTGAGCTTTTTATATATATATATATAATTATAATTACACACGCGCGCACACACACAGTTAGGTCCGGATGTATTTGGACAATGACAGAGTTTTTGTGATTTTGCTTTTATACACCACCACAATGGATTTGAAATAAAACAATCAGGATGTGATTGAAGTGTAGACTTTCAGCTTTATTTTAAGAGGTTCCACAAAAATATGGCGTTTACCATTTAGGAATTACAGCTATTTTAAGCAAAGTACTTCCATTTTCAGGGGCTCAAAGGTATTTGGACAACTGACTGACAAGAAGTTAATTGGCCAGGTGCGGTCCATTCTCTCGTTACTTCAAGACTAATGAAGCAGATAAAAGGTCTGGAGTTGATATCAGGTACTGAGTTGGCATTTGGCAGCTGTTCGACTGGAGCTACCAATATGAAGCCCAAGGAGATCTCAATGCAAGTGAAGGAGGCCATCAGTAGGCTGAAAAAACAACATAAATCTATAAGAGAGATAGCAAAAACCTTAGGTGTGGCCAAATCAACAGTTGGGTACATTCTTAAAAAGAAAGAAAGCACTGGTGAGCTCAACTACATCGAAAGGCCTGGAAGACCACGGAAGACAACTAAAGTGGATGATCTCAGAATCCTTTCCTTGGTGAAGAAAAACCCCTTCACAACATCAACAGAAGTCAAGAATACTCTGGAGAAGGTAGGCGTATCATTGTCAAAATCTACAATCAAGAGACGCCTTCATGAATGTAAACACAGAGGGTTTACAACAAGGTGCAAACCACTGGTAACATTCAAGAGCAGGAAAGCCAGATTAGACTTTGCCAGAAAACATCTAAAAAAGCCTCCCATGTTCTGGAATAAGATTCTTTGGACTGATGAAACCAAGATTAACTTGTACCAGAATGACGGGAAGAGAAAAGTATGGCGAAAGAAAGGAGCAGCTCATGATCC
>CM041000.1:14123307-14180776 GCA_022985145.1 Pangasius djambal | reverse complement strand
ACAGAGGGTTTACAACAAGGTGCAAACCACTGGTAACATTCAAGAGCAGGAAAGCCAGATTAGACTTTGCCAGAAAACATCTAAAAAAGCCTCCCATGTTCTGGAATAAGATTCTTTGGACTGATGAAACCAAGATTAACTTGTACCAGAATGACGGGAAGAGAAAAGTATGGCGAAAGAAAGGAGCAGCTCATGATCCAAAGTATACCACATCATGTGTCAAACATGGTGGAGGCAGTGTTATGGCATGGGCATGTATGGCTGCCAGTGGAACAGACTCACTGGTGTTTATTGATGATGTGACTGCTGACAGAAGTAGCAAGATGAATTCTGAGGTGTTTAGGGCTTTACTCTCTGCTCACATTCAGCCAAATGCTACAAAACTGACTGGACGCCGCTTCACAGTGCAGGTGGATAATGACCCTAAACATACTGTGAAAGCAACTCAAGACTTTTTGAAGGCAGAGAAACGGAATATTCTTCAATGGGCAAGTCAGTCATCTGATCTCAACCCAATAGAGCTGCTTTTCACTGAAGACAAGACTGAAGGCAGAAAGACCCACAAACAAGCAGCAACTGAAGGTGGCTGCAGTGAAGCCTGGCAAAGCATCTCCAGGGAGGAAACTCAGAATTTGAGTTTTGAGAACATGGGCTTCAGACTTCAGGCAGTCACTGACTGCAAATGATTTTCATCCAAGTATTAAAATTATGGTTATATTTACAATTATGTCACTTTGTCCAAATACCTTTGAGCCCCTGGAAATGGAGGTACTTTGTTGAAAATGGCTGTAATTCCTAAATGGTAAAAGCCATATTTTTGTGGAACCTCTTAAAATAAAGCTGAAAGTCTACACTTAGATCTCATCTTGATTGTTTTATTTCAAATCCATTGTGGTGGTGTATAAAGGCAAAATCACACAAACTCTGTCATTGTCCAAATACTTCCGGACCTAACTGTCTGTGGTATACACACACACACACACACACAATATATATATATAAAGAGCCAAAAGGTTATCTGAGGTTAGGGTTAATGTTAGACTTAGGTGTGGCATAGCATTAATTAGCTGGACCTCACAAGGATAGTGAGACAAATCTGTGTGTGTGTGTGTGTGTGTGTTCCTGGACCGACAGGAAGCCTGCTCGTCCGGAGACCGGTGCATCTAGCAAGAGACAGACCTGAGTTCAGCGCCTCAGTGGCCCTGAGAGAAGGCCGGAGTGTGATCGTGCCCTGAACCGAGCGACTAAACCTGTATTTAATTACATCAGACCTTAAAAGGTTATTTGTTAATAACATCAAACTCCACCTGAAACACATTAAATATGTTTATACTAAAATATTTCTGACATGTTCAGTGATTCTGGTGTTCATTTGTTGTAATTTATTTTTTTTTTGGTTATTCCTGTGAGAAGTTAGTGTTTGTGTTGTGCTTTAATGTCACAGGAGGACATGGTTATAGCCAGCGTAGTTACAGTGGAGTTAATAGAAGTCATCTCACATGGCCAGGTCTCTCTCTCTCTCACTTTCTCTCTCTCTCTCCCTCCCCTTGTCTATCTGTGGATATCCTTCTGTGTGTGTCTCTGTCTCTCACTCCATGTGTATCTGTATGTCTTTCTGTCTCTCTGTGTGCCTGTCTCTCCCTCTCTTTCTCACTGTCTCTTTCTCGCACTCTTTCTTTCTATATCTATCTTTCTCTCTCACACTCCTTGTCTCTCTTTGCATCTGTGTTTTTGTGTGTGTGTGTGTGTGTGTGTCTTTCTCTCTCAGTGTTGTGTTCCGTTTGGACGAGAAGCACATGATGCACCCTCAGTGTCAGGAAAACAAACTGACCCTCCACTTTTACACTAAGTTCCTTTAGTCCGTGTGCTCGAACTACAGACCTTGTATAATAAGAAGCTGATATTAGTGGACATGGATCCAGCTCGTTTGACTTTTTTTTTTTTTTTTAATCTGTGGAGTTTATTTTTATTATTCTCACAGTACCAGAAACTGCCATGAGCCGGGCTTGAAGATAACCCTTTTCAATTTTATTTTTAAAAGAATCTTGAACATAAGATTGCTGATCTGGGATCAGGTTCTTCTCCGTCTACAGACCTGGTTTCAGTGACCCCGAGCTTCAACAGGAAGTCTCTGTAAATACGAGCCACTTTCTCTTTCTGCGACTTCATTAAAGACAGTAGAGTTGTTCGTTTGGATTTTAGACATCATGATTGTGAGACATCCTGTAATTGTTCTGTCACTTCCTTTAGGCAGGATGCTGTAACGTTCAACACACGTTTCCTTTACAGGAGGATTTCACCAAAAAAGAAAAAAAAAAAGATGCTCAGATAGTCAGATAGTTTGCACAAGTACGACCAACACCTTCTGACCAATCAGAATCAAGCATTCAGCTGGTATAGACTTTTAAACATCACTGCTATTTTTCAAAATGTACACAAGAAACATGGAGCAGGTTGTTCAGGCACTTTCCTTTAATGTCTCAATGTCTCTAGGAGCAGGGAGTCCACAGGACACACTCACACACACACACACACACACCCAAACACACACACAGGGCTCTTTGGGCTTCCTGCTTCTGTTTATCATTAGAAAAATAGAACAGCTTTTTTCCCCCCTCTTTTCACTCTTTCTCATTATTGAATGACACCGGTATTGCAGAAGCTCGCAGAAACAGAAGAAGAAGAAAAAAAAAAAGGAGAGAGAGAGATGAGAGACGAGGGTACAGAATTTACAATACCTCACGGAGACGTGGTTGTCCACTGGTTGGTTGTTGGTGTGTGTTATGCATGAGCGTTAAAAGTCCATTTGTCTGCTTATACTGTGTGTGTTTGTGCTTTAGACAAAAAAAAAAAAAGACAGCTTTTTATTCGTCTTGTAGATAATTACATTGATTTTGAGGCTGGTTCTCGATTTCAAATATACACAGTGTAAATACGGCTTCATACATTCCCACACACACACACACACACACACACACACACACACACACACTGACATTTACAATACAGTTTGACAGCAATGTAGGCTGCATGTTAACTGGACATTCAGAAGAGCAGTTACAGTTTTGAGATTTAAAACCTCTGAGGGTTTTTTTTTTGGATTTCTGCATGAATCGGCTTTATCCGTGTCGAATATATAAAGACGACGTTATTTAATATAACAAACCATTTTTACAAAATGGCGTCTTGCACAGGTTGGTGATTTCCCCGGTCTTAAACGACGGCAAACCCAGAACGAGCGAAATGGAGAACTTCTGACCGCTGCAAAATTCATGTTCACGTGAACACGCTTTAAAAAAAAAAAAAGGTTCTTTAGAGAAAATTTTGCAAGAACCATCTTTAAGATTGGAGGGTTTTCAAGGAAATTTCAAGAACAGTACAGAGTTCGAACAGACTACTAAATCATGTCCGACATGTACATGTAAATCATGTACATGTATCAGGTCCAACTCCGCCCACTGGACGTTTGATTCTGGTTCAGAGAGGTGTACTTACGTTTGCCACCACAGGAAAATCATGTGGTTCACCCAGTTTACAATTGAAGGGTTAGCAAAAAGTTGTCCTTGATTTACAGGTGTTTCGAGAACATGTAGTACTTAAAAGCTACAACTTTACCACAACATTTTAGTAAAAATGTTAGCAAAGATGCTTCCTTAGTAGTTTTTTTGTCTAACTAAAAAAAAATGTCATGTAAGCAAAATTATAAGTACACTGCGCAGCACAACATAATTTTTCATAACGTTGCGACGTTTGTTCATAACAGTACAGTATCTCAAAACCAGCACTGTAAAGCATTTGTTAAATAAGATTGTCTTTAGTTATTATTATCATGACAGTTGAAGGCCCATTCACAGAGAAATCCAGATCATTCCAGAGGTTTCACACACACACACACACACACACACACACACACACGCACACACACTTCTATCACAGTTGTATTTCACTGTGGCACATTCGGCCTGTATACTTGCTCGGCAGCTTATATCGTTTTGGCTTCAGCAAAAAATAAGTTCCACACTTCTGTCTCCATTTCATCACATACAACACACATTCGGGTTTGTCCGTTTGGACAGGGCGGACGTTCACGTATGAGTTAAGTGCCTCAGACGGGAGAGCTCCACCTCGGACTGGCAGGCCACGGCGACAGAACCAAAAGTAAACATAAAAACGAGACAAACATATGTAATCCAGAATATTGTAAAAACATAAAAGTACCTGGATTTATATATATATATATATATATATATAGCTCGTTAGCCAGGTGTATATATACACTTTATTATATATATAAATGACTATATAAATGAATTTACTGTTAATAGCATAGAAGCTGAATGGCACCAAAAATAACTGATAAACACATCAGGAGGTGTCCAGAGAAAACAAAACCCCTGTGGAAAAAAAAGTCGCCGTCTGACATTTGTTCACTTCCATCTCCCTCCACTTTCTTGTCCCTGTCAGCCAACAGCCTTGTGTCGGGCACCGCAGCAGTGGCACGCGACGGCACATCGATGGCAGGCACGCAGCGGCGCGTAGCAGCACATGCAGGGTGCGATGAGCGACAGGCCGAGCAACGCAAGCCAGCGCAGGACGAGACGCCCGTCACTGGGGTCACATGAACACGGCTCTGAGTACTCGCCCTCGGCGTCGGCCATGCAGTGGTACAGCAGGCTGTCGGCACACCACATGAAGCTCACGCGCCGTATGAGTGCCACCACCGGGTCAGGCGCCTCCTGGCACTGCCCGCGGCGGTTCTGTGCCGGGTTGAACACGTCCTGGCAGTACACGCAGCGCACGCGTTCATCCTCCGTGCGCCACGGAGCTCGCGGCTGGCACGACACCACGCCACCACTGATACCTGATTTACTGTCGTCTCCAGAGAGCCGGTGCGGGTACGGGTAAGTGTAGTCATGTTTGGGCACTTCGCTCTTGGCGAAGGAGACATAAGCGTCCGTAGGTTCCGGGCAGAGGAGTTTGTGGGCGGCCGTGGTGGCGTGACGGTAGTCCTCGTAGCCCGTTAGCCAGGCGCGCTCACGTGGGTTTATGCGCACAAGCTCTTCCTCTTCCTCCGGGAAGTTCACAGGAACATGGGGGAATATCGGCACCGCCTGGAGTCACACAAGAGCAAGAACAATATGGTAGCTTAACGTAGACAGAATGCTTTCAAATGGGGACAAATCCACATGTATAGTCTCACTTTTGATTTACAACTTCTAAAGTAAAAACTTCTCTCATACATATCTCAACATTAACAGAGGCCACAGAAGTACTGTTCACAGTACTGATGACATGTGTAAGTGTAAGTCATCGGTGGAGTTTTAGGTATACAGAATCTTTTCTTAGTAATTTTCCGGCACACCTGAAAAAAAAATGTCTATGTTCTTGCCAGTTTTCTGGATTTTAAAGTTTACACTGTATAAAAGTCTTAACAGCTATGAGTTAGCTAGCTAAATAAGTAGCTTTGGTCATTAGCTAGCATACACTGAAGTACAGCTCTTGCTACCGGGCACTGTACACACAAATGCAGACATGATGAAGTACCTGGTCCAGGAAGTAATGGTCGGAGTGCCTGTGCTGGTTGTAGAGATGTCCCAGTATGCACTGGTGGTGACGCGATTCACAGAAGCTGATCGGTGCGAGCGTCTGCAACGACGGCTCCCTCTTTTGCGACGAGTTAGACGAGCTGTCTGTGGCAGTCTGAGGGACAGAGTGAGAGAAATGAATAAAAACGTCAGAATAAGGAAGATTAACATAATTCTTATATACCGTATACGTCGTAAATTGTTTACAGCCCATGTTCCGTGTATTTAATGTCCTGTTCTATGTATTTATTGTCCTGCACTCATCTCACACTGTTGTGTATTTGCACTTTATATGGTCTTACATACTGTTCTGTGTTGTACCATGGTTGTGGACAAGCGACATTTCGTTCCAGTGTATACGAGCTTCACAGAGGAATGACAATAAAAACCCACTTGATTATTCTACATGTCTTGATGTTTCAGACGTAAGGAACACACTCTACAGAATCCGCTCTGATTGGTCCCTTTATGGCAGGACACGGCTTGTTATTTGTAAACTCAATCCCCATGAGATCAGCGCAATCACATCCTCTAATCTGTCCTCATGGATATGGAATGTGTGTTTGGAAAAGGACAAGAGGCCCTCAGCTCTCATCCAGCAAGGTTCAGCACAGAAGTTATCCACGAGGTTAAGACCAGTATGAGAAAAACGTAAGCCGTCAGACAGCACGATAAACTAATGCAAAAATATAATACGAAAAAAATCATACACAGTAAGACGTACGTAGATATCTGTACACAGTGACGTGAGCTGTATTGGGAACATAAGCCACTGCTATAGCAATCAAAATTGAGAGAAATGCATTACATTATATGCAATATGCATTATATTATATTATATATGTCTGCTTTGGTTCAAACTGGTTGAGACCGATCCTGCTTGGGGAAAATATAGAACAAGAAATGATAAATATTAATTTTAAAAAAGAAAGAGAAATGCATTATAGTACTAAGCATGTTATCCTCCACTGGGACTGACAAGCACAGAGGCCACGCCTCCTTCACTGAGACTGACAGATGACACAGAGGCCACGCCTCCTTCACTGAGACTGACAGACAGGACAGAAGCCACGCCTCCTTCACTGAGACTGACAGATGACACAGAGGCCACGCCTCCTTCACTGAGAGTTACAGAGGACACGCCTCCGTCGCTGAAAGTTACACAGGACACGCCTGCTTCACTGAGAGTGACAGAGGCCACGCCTCCTTCACTGAGAGTTACAGAGGCCACGCCTCCTTCGCTGAGACTGACAGACGACACAGAGGCCACACTGCTGTGGTAACGTTTCTAAATAAACACTAAAAATCATTTAAAAAACACTCCATGATCTTGACCTTTCACCTCTTTTGTGCTCTAGTGAGGAAATAAAGTGCTTGTATACGATGATCTTCACAATCAGCCATAACCTTTGCCCTATAGAGTCAGAGCTATCCTCTTCCTGCACCACTTCCTGTCTTGTCAAGACTATTCCGAGCCATCATTGTGTGTGCATGTGTGTGTTTGAGACAATATCTGAATCAAGAGTCATGCTGGGAGAGCTGTCCTGCCAGTAATAACAACAAGACAGCCAGTGTGTGTGTGTGTGTGTGTGTTCGTGTATGTGTGTGTGTTCGTGTATGTGTGTGTGTGTGTGATTGCAAACTGTTGCTCTGTTCAGTGTGAGGAAACAAGTTATAGTAAGTTACAGAAAGAGCCAGACTGGGTGATTAAACAGATCGGTGAAGGATGTTTTAGACACACAGGAAGTTGTTTTTGTTACAGCACAGTCTCCAGTGTCAGAGCTTCAGAACAGTCAAAGGTAAAGCTGTAACATTTTGTGTGTGTGTGTGTGTGTGTGTGTGTGTGGTGTTTCAGCTCCCCTGCCTTGAGGCATTCGGTGTGTTTTTGTTGTCTTGAATTAGGATCAGCAGGGGAAAAGGTTAGAGGTCACTTCCTGAAAACATCAAAACATCCCCTCTTATACACACACACACACACACACACACAAACCATGAATCTCTGTAAAAACCCAACCACAGACTTAGGGGCCGTTTACACGACAACGTTTTCAGCCAAAAATGGGAAACTTTTTATGCGTTTTGCCTGTTCGTTTACACGACAACGGCGTTTTGGGGACTGAAAACGCATATTTTTGAAAACAGGTTTTGAAGTGCAAGTCTTTGAAAACGGTGACGTCATGCGCGTGCGTAGTACGTGTTAGGTATGTAGACATGCGCAGTACGTGTCTATTGTAAAGACAAGCGCGAACAAACATACACAACAATGGCGGAGTACATGGTAGTGCTGTTGCCGCTCAAGAGTTTGCTAACGCTTCTTCAGCAAAGTGTTACTGTTTAACTGTTTAGGTACTGTTTACTAACAAGGTGACAGCGCCAACTACTGGCCTGGCGTACGTAATACAGCGTTTTTGGCCGTTATCGTGGATATGTGTAAACCTGAATCGTTTTGAAAACGTTGTCGTGTATACGGGAAACTGTTATATTTTGACTACACCGTCGTCGTGTAAACGTAGCCTTATTGGCTATTTCCTGATACATGTATTTATATTTATGAAAGTCTGAGACTGAGAGGAAACGAGTGAGAGGCATAGACAGAGACAGTGAGTGAGACAGAAAGAGTAACAGAGAAAAGGAGAGAGGGATCCTCACCGTGAAGACATCATCGTCTCCCAGCTCCGTCTCGTTCTGCAGAGTAGATGAGGACGTGGTAGAACCTGCACACACAACAAACACAACACTAAATACACACATTAAAGACACAATCCACAGCTTTCAACTTCAGAATGCACTTACAGCGGAAGTCTTTCTAATACGTTATCGTTTCTATAGTAACGGCCCATTCACAGACTTGTACAGTGGACGTTCCACATAATCCAAGGCTAATAACAAACAGCGAAAGAAAACGTGTTGTTATTCAACAAATAAAACGTTTAGTTTTGTGAAGTTTTCTGTAAAGCGATGTTTATTTATAATTTATGGAAGGAGTCTCCAGTGCCAGCGTCCTGTAACAGTCAGCAAGTTTTCCGACATGGAGAAGTCTTCAGGACAGAGGAGTTTATGCTTTCTGGTTTCTCTGCATAAACATGAAAAGCATTTTTTTTTGGTCTTATCAACTTCAAGAGAGAGAGAGAAAATAAGAGACGCTGGTGAAGGAACGACTGCTTATAGCTGTTTAATGTAAATGAAACAAGATCTAACTTGTATCACGGACATTCTCAACATTAAATCTAACTATAAATGAATATAATGTATATGTATCTAGATTAAACGTTAATGTTGCATTTTTCAAAATACACGATGTCCTGTAGGTGATACGACTTACAAATCGAAGCTTATTTGTTAACATGTTTATGGTAGTTGCGCTACACCAGCAGCTTTCTCTTTATATACTGTATTTACTCACAGCTATGTTGTTGTTGCTGAAATTTGCTTGATTTTAAATTTCCCAGGTGACCCAGGATTCCCACCGTCTTTTATTTTTTTCTTATTTAAACCTCCAACACACAATTAAGCCGCCCCGACACAGGGTGTATGTAATGGTGCTGTAGACTTCCATCTGAGATTCAGACCACAGGAGAAAGTGCAGCTCCAATAAGTCGCCTGTTTCGAAATGAACTACTTGTGTGTACTGTGACGTTTAGGGCACTTGCTTTGTTTAATGTTGTGCTTTATCAGAAAAATAATACAGCATGCCATAAATGACATTCAATAATTTAAAGGCTTTTACCTTCATCAAGTAACACAACGGCAAAAGGTTTAGTAAACGTTTTGACAGTCCAAATGTGGAACACAGGATCTTAAACATTCCAGCGTGTAAATATTATGAAAATTCCTGTAATATTTGTCCTCCTCACTCACCATCAGTCAGGTCTTCGATGGCCTTCCTTACGCCACGGTCGAATGCGCGAGCGTCCGCCGGACTCTGGAACGTCAGGCCGCACTTCTTGTTGTCCACTCGCCAGTGATGGAACGTGGGAGTGGCTTTAGTGTAGATCAGGTCCTTCTTCAGGAAGCACTTGAGGATCACCTGCGTACGACACAGCACTCTGTGTCACTGAGTCTGTAACTTAGCACTGCTAAGGAGCACTGCTTCTTCGTCTACACTCGGCCCATGGCTAAGCAGAGATTAGAACCAGGTTACAGGAGGGTTTGTTGAATTTCTGTGACGGACTACGGAAGACACAATCTAATGAGGTGCAGGTTGGGTTAATACTATGGACGCTTTGATACCACTACTGGTATCGGCTATTGGTCAGATACCCTGCTTATTTACTGGTCCTCATTAAAAATGCTGCGATACCAATAAGATGCTAACATTTTCAGTCTGGATGTGCGACATATCCATGCTGCATGTAAATCCACATGAGTATAGTGAATGCACTTATAGATTGTAAATACATGTGGAAATAATATTTTCAAAGTCATTGTTGTTGATTGTTTTGGTATTTCATTTGTGCCCTGGTGATGCACAAGTGTCACATGCTGTATATGCTAAGCTACTGGTTAAGCTAATGTAAGCTGTTATTTATTACATTTTTTGACTGCAGTTCCATATCACATGGAATTTTTTTTTTTTTAATCTCTAACTACAAAACTATGATTATAAAAGTTTTAGCAATGACATTTCTTATGGCATTTCTGCAGTGCCCAGGTGAGGTGATGCATCTGGATGTCCTTATTTGGATGTAAAAATTTATTACACTTTGTCAGTGAGGCAACACTAATGGGACAAACACTAAACGAGACTACACCAATAGGGGGCGATGAAGTGCCATTTTAGAGATAACTATAACCATCATGGGAAGTAATAAAATATCTGGTATGTTGGTGCTCCTTAGACAAAAATATTTTACTTTTTTGTCTCTTAGCAACATAACTCATACTCCAGAGATGCTTCTGGAATATAAACAATATACAGTATTTGTACACTTTTTAAACTTATGCTCACACCTGCTTGTCTCTGAGTCTCTCTCCGTAGATGAGAAACCCGTTACGACCAAGGAGGTCCAGATCGGCCGGAGCCACCTTACACACGCCCACCCGGCTGAGCCCGCCCCCTTCTTGAGCCAGCCAACCACCGCTCGAGTCGTCCCTCGTCATCACCACTGCTTTCACGCGCACCAGGTAGTCGTCACTGTGGAGACAGGCAAGGAGAAGACGAGGAAGTGTCACATGAGGAGGGCAAAAGCTTTTACTACTCAGTAATGTACAGCACAGAACCTGAGATCCAAGCAAAGTGTCAGATTTACCTACACACCCCAAAAGGAGAGCTATGCAAAGCGGTGGTGCAGAGAATCAGATTAAAGGTGTTTGTGCTGCCAACCCAAAGCTAGTTTAACTCTGGGAACAGCAGCTAATCACAGCCCCGGGGCTGTTAGGCAAACTCTCACCTCACTCAGCATTACCTCTTCAGAAGCTGCCGGTTTCATACACATGCACACAAGAGCGTGCAAATATTACATAGAACAGATGTGAAATCATCTCACAAATCATCTCAGATTGCTTATTGTTCCACAGTGCTGTTGAATTCTCAATTTCCGATTGGTCAGAAGATGTCCTGTAGTTCACCTTAAATGTAGATAGTAACAACATAAACAGGGACTTTCAGGTGATGTTTTCTACAAAGAGATGTTTATTAAACTTTTGGAAGGAGTCTCTAGTGTCAGTGCTTTGTAACAGTCCATTTTTTAAATTCATTTCTGCAATATAATCAATTTAAAGCAACGGTTCGTCACTTTTAAATTGGCAAACTACAATTGCAATAAACACCCTGACAACCAGCTGACCAGCCTCGCCTACACTTTTATAACAATGTATGTGGTGCTTTTTTAAAGAAAGGAGCAGCGTTTAACAGTTTTGTTCTCTCTGGAGGCAGGGTTAATTTCAAGCCTGGAAAACATAACTATGAATGCATTACATGTTCTTTTTTAAAGAAAGCGGTAGAGCTTAGAAGTTTTTCTCCAGGAGGGGGTAAAGGCCTGAGTTAATTTCAGGGCCGGAAAGTTTTAAATAAACAGAATCTCGAAATAAAGACTCTAGAAACAGCCCATACAGGGTAATAATGTAAATCGCAAATGTTTTGTGTATTTTTGAAATTATAAAATAATTACAGGACTAGAAACACTTTGTAACATTACAAATAGCATCTTTAATCCTGTCAGTTGATTCTATAAAATGTTGAAAGTATCCACCTATACTTTCTGACTGAAGTCCTGTGCGACACGTCTGCATGTCTGCGGTGTAATCAAAGAGGACCTTGGCTACAGATGTTTCAAACATCTAGTAATTTTGATTTCCACCATGTGTGTTACGCGACACGCCTCCCCGCTGACCTCTAACCCAAGGTCTGTGATGCAAAAGAGGACTCGTCAAGTCACAAAGAGGAAGAGACTCGTTATGCAAATGGCGCCGGCTCTTGGCAGAGAGTGTGGGAACTGCTTTAATTGAGGGCCCAATTTTCATGCCTGGGTTTGAGGCTACGGATCAAAGAGAGACGCGGAGAATGGCGACAGTGTTTACGGTTCATTCAAACAGCGCTCCCTGAACCAGACATCCAGACAATTCATTACCATTCGTTATGTTTCTGAAAATTTTAAGGTGTAATTTTTTTAGTTAATCACCCCCATTCTGTCACTTCTGTTTGTTCAGAGTCAGCTCCAGATCCTTTTTTTTTTTTTGGTGGGAAAAATGAAAGAGGTTGCCATGACTACAACTCCTAAAAAAGGGAAGACTTCCTGTTGTCTCTTGTTCGGCTCCTGATGCTACACCGACAGGAACACGACACCGCATCAGCGGAGCAGAAAAACGGCGTATAGACTATGCATACATGTATACGTGTGTGTGTTTGCTCTTGCGCAAGGTGGGTGACATATCTGTAAGACTAAATCAATACCAGATCAACAGTTACAATACATGTGAAAAAAATAACCCTTACGTGGGGTTAAAGAACTTTATCACTGAGCCCATTCTAGGGCAGCAGTAGCAAAGGTGAGCTTTTCAGCCCAGCTAGATCCCCTCACCTTCTCACTGGTTTGATGATTGTTTACTAAATGCACACCCATTTCCTGTTTCCTGTACATTCATTAGCTTATATGCAAACAGAAAAAGGGCTTTATTAAGACTTAACTTTTATGTCTTCAAAGAACCAAACCCTGCATCTCTGTGCTTATTCTGTGTATTTCCTTGTCATATTTATTAAAATACTTAGAAACTAAACCAATTATTTTGACCCTTCAGTTTAATTTTCTATTATTTTTTTAAATTGTCTATTATCTTGTAATCTCTATCATTATTATTTTTTAGTTAATTTTTCATATTCTATCCATCTTCTGTGTGTGTATGTGTATATATATATATATATATATATATATATATATATATATATATAGTATTTAAAATTTTCGATTATTATTTTTAATTTTAATTCTCTATTTTGTCTCTAGCCAATGAGCAACATGTGGTGCTCTGAACTCTGAGCCACGTGGAACCGGAGGTCATTATTAGAACAGGATACAGGAAGTGGGCTGAGCAGTAGGACATGCTGGGTGTGGAAGTGTCAGTGATGACCCACTTCACACATCCCGCTTAGACAATCACAAATGATAGTGGGACCTTTCAGCTAGCAAAGGGCTTTAATGCTTAACTGCATGGCCATAAAGCTCATAGTACAGCACATGGGCCAATTAAAGCTGAACACACACACACACACACACACACACACACACACACACACATACACATCTAGTGAAATCATCTTGACCTCTTAGTGGTTTCCAAATTCAGCAATAAAAAGCAATCCAACAATGTAACTCAAAGTAAAATCTCTGTTGAATTAACTTTTACTGTACCACAGCGGTGTCAAATTCTCAAATTTGATTGGTTAGAAGTTTTAATTACATTTCTATAACAGCAATTCCGACAGGTCAATATTAACTCTATAATTAATTCTATAGTAACGATTTACGCAGGGGCTTGTACAGTGGACACTCCATTCAATCTAAATCTGACAATAAATCGATTTTAAAATGTGTTGTTATTTAACAAAGAAAAACAGAGCATTACTGATATGATGTTTTCAGTAAGGAGACATTTATTATGGAAGGAGTCTCCAGTGTCAGTGCTTTGTAACGTTTTCAGACACGGGAAAGTTTGTGCTTTCTGGTTTCTCTGTCATTTTTTGTCTTATAAACTTCAAGAGAGAGACATAAAGAGAGTCTGGTCAACTAACAACTGGGGTTGTAACAGTAACTCTGCTTCATCGAGCCGCATTATTTTCCTACAAGAGCGCTATAGTGACTCATTGCGTTTTATTCCTTATATAAGACTTATTGTATTCTAAGGTGTACATTTGCTGGACTTACAAGCTGAGGCTTTCACATTACACATGTCCAGACAGCCAAAAAAAACAACAACAAAAAAAAAAACAAGCCAGACATCACTGCATATTGACACGACTAAAAAAATCTATTCATCACTCTTCTTATTGCGCCTATCTCCTACATACTATCAATATTTTACACTTTTACAAAAGTTTTAAGAAAAGCTGTTATCGATCCTCCTAATACACTGACTGATAGATCAGTGAATTTAAATAAAAAAAGAGATTTAGATCAATAATCAAGAGCTTATTAACAAAGAGTGTAACACTGCCTAAGTAAAACTTCATAGTAAGAGCAAGTAGCTAAGAGAGTAGCATTTATTATCTACCCCTTGCTAGCAATGAATGACAACAAGAAGAAGAGAGTTAGCATTTTCCTGACTATGTAGATGGGATCATGCTAACTGGCACTCCATTAGCTTTTAATGATTGTTAGCTGTGTTTGAATTGTCCACAAAATCATTAGGAGTGAGTCAGCATTTTTCCTGACATGATAACTCTTTGAGATTAGCTTTAGTTCGCTGTGCTAGCATTGTCAAGTTTAGCAAGTTACTTTTTCCTGATTAGGTAGAGGCGACCATGCTAACTGGCTCTCGTTGACTGCTAGCTGTGTTAGCAATATTGTCAAGTGAAGCATTAGTTTTAAATAGTAGATTTTAGCAAAAGACAGCCAGTAGGACTGATATTAGCATTTTCCTAACTAGGGAAACAGAAACAGTACAGTGGCTAATTTTCCCTGCTATCTGGCACATTTTAGCATGGGTTTAACCCTCAAGCCCCTCTGTATGACATTATTATGATTATTATTATTGTTATTATTAGTAATTTATTATTTTTTTAAATTATAGTTTATGAAACCGAACAACTTGCTAAATCTTGCAGTGGCAGGCTTGTAATAACAGAATGCCGGCTACAACATCTCTGGGAAATTTCATTTCATCATTGTCCAACAGCATGGATTGTCAACGCGTCTGCTAGCCTGTTAGCTAGCTAACACAGGAGCGTGCTATTCCTTGTCCCCACAACCAGATGTGCAAACACTGGTCATACATTTTTTTTTTTTTTTTTAACATTGACGATATTCATTATTTGGAGGCATAACACTGGATTTCATCAGAATTCTAGCTTTAGCTACTGTTAGCTAATGATATTGAATTCAAAATATTAGCATACTTCATAAGATGTAGCCTAACCTGAAAGCTAAGACTTTTTGTAGCTTGCTAGAAACAAATGTTGTTTAGCTATGTGAAAGTAATATCTGATGAAGATCCTACTAAGGCCATACACAGATGAGGTAGCCACGTTATGTAATTTTTTTTTTATGGATGTGGTTTAGTATTTTGTCCCACCCTAGATTGCTACCCCAATAAAACCTTCGGGCCTATCCTGGCCACCCCATTGTAAAAGGTCTGGCTACACCGTTTACTTTCCTATCAGAAAGGCTTCTCAATAGAAATTCTCTAGGACATAAATCCCTGACTATCCATAGAACCCTTGAAAAAGAAAACGTATTTCTAGGAGCGCACTGAGTTATGCTATCCTACTACAATGCATTGTGGTATTTCATGAGCGCACTGGATATTATCCTTTATGGTTTTGGACATGGCTACAAAAACTTTTTTTTGAGACATAAATCCCATGATACGTATCGTTAAGTACTGCAATATCATAATTCAGCCTTTTTCCATCTGCGGATAAAACCCAAAGCATTTCTCGGACCATTACTATTTATTATTATACGTTGCCTGACATTCCAGCCCGCCTTGTGTGTGTGTGTGTGTGTCGGTGTGTGTTTGCTCAGCACGGGTGTGAGCGGGTCATAAATTAGAATAATAAAAGATAACAACCCCCACAACGCCCGAGTCACACACACGTTCTGTCCACAAGCCCTCAGCAAGAACAAGATAAACAGCAGCGATAACCAAAGAAAAGAGTTTTAGCTGATAGGCTGCACTGGACCTGCGGGAGCCGAATGCTATCAGTCTTGTGCGCTAATCAATAGCGTGCGCTTTACTGTAGTGTATTTAAGCAAAGAGAGTGCCAAAGTGCTGTTGGATTCTCGATTCTGATTGGCCAGAAGGTGTTGATTCATTTTCTATAACAGATAACAGCAGCTCTGACAGTAGTTCCTGTTGTAAATTAATCACAGGTTTATATCAATGTGCTCGCTCGAATACGTTATCGTTTAATAAACAGATAAAAAAACATGTTATTTAACAATGAAAAAATGAGCAACCGTTGACACAGTGAAGTTTTCGGTAAGGAGGTCTTTATTTAACAGTTGTGGAAGGAGTCTCCACTTTCAGCGATTTGTTTTTCTGCCACGGGAAAGTCTTCAGGACAGAGGGCATTGCGCTCCATTTTTCTTTTTTTTTTTTTGTTTTGTCTTATTAACTTCACAAGAGAGAATAAAAGAGGGGCTGGTGAGGAAACTACTGTTTATAGCTTCTGTACTGTACGTGACACAGGAACGAACTTGTTTCACATCACCCCACCCTGTTATGGATTATTTTTCACTCTTCCCATCGTGTTTTATTCCTCACATATTCACAGTAGGTTTGCTGAGCCTGACATGTTGCCTTTCACATGCTGAATAACAGTGCTGATTACAGGAGTTAATGTTAAGCTCCTAAAGTGCTCGCTTAGCCAAAAGGAAGGTGCATAACTCCATGCTAATGCTATTAGCCAGGGACTTTGATCACTTTTCCCTGCGATATAAAAACCCAAAGTCCTTATGACAAAGTCCTTATGACAAAAATAACATTGATATCCTGAAATTACTGATATCATGAGCATATTTATAATGCAAATCAACTACTTTCTTTATCAATGACATCATTATTATTATTATTATTAATATTATATAAGAATATATATAATATTATTACTCACAGCAACAAGTAGCCGCTTGGAATTAATTTTGTACCAGTTCCTTTTTTTTATTGGTTCGTGCATTTCCTACTATTTAATTTTTTTTTTTTTGTTATGTTTGTTTGGCTGACTGTTTTGTTTAGTGCGGCTGTACCCTTTTGCTGGTTGTTGAATTTCATCATGTGTGTCATGGAAATGTCTTCAAGTATGATTATGTTGTGTAGGAAGCCAGTTTAACAAATGTGGTGGTAAAAAACAGTCAGTATGCCTAAATCCATGCTAGCTAAGTATGATTACCTCGAACAGTAAATGTCATGTTTTGATCAAGATGATGGATAGCTACATGCTACTGACAAACCGACATAAGCCTAATCAATTCAGATCAAATCAGATGTCCGTGATACTCCTGCACTCAGTCATAATTAAATCTTTATATGTAATTTTGAAATATTTCATAAAATGTTCAGAACTATGTATATATAGTAGAAAATGTCAAAGTTTCAGCATGTGAAGGGTCTTCCCAGACTGCCGTGCTAGCTAATATAACACGCTCTGATATCGTAGCTGATACTTCAGTAACCAAAATGACGAGATCTGCATGTGGCCTAAACAGATAAGTAAAAACCGTGACATTTGGCACCTTACAAACGATTGATGGTACCACACCAGTGACCAGGAAACAGTTTGTTACAGTTGGTACCTTTAGGGCCTTTCGCACCGCTTTAGTTCCAGAACTAAATGTACGGTACTAAAGTACTGGGTGATTTTGCGCGAGTTATTTCCCAGTACCATTTAAAGGGTTGCGTTCGCACCGACAGCGGGCACTAGGAAGTGATGTAAGCCGGTCGACAGCGACGTCATTTGTGCGTGGCGTTCAACAACGGAAACAAAGAAGAACAACGTAAACACCCGGAGGATGGAGGACGCTGTGATCGGAGCTGTGTTTTTGTTGTGTCTCGCGGGTTTCACAATAGTGGACATGGAATGTCTGCGTATACATAAAGCGAAATAAGTTGACACTACAGTATGTTTACACGGCGTTTTAAACCATGGCGGGTGAGGGCGTTTTCGTACGCGTTTGGCCAATCAACATCTACTTACGTCACGGATAGTACCAGTTGTGCTGGTTAGACCCTGCTCCGGAGTAGGAGCTAATTTGGTTCTGGAAAAAGGCAGGTACTAAAATCGCAACCAGTTCCGGAGGTGCGAAAACGCCAAAAAGTGGGTAGTTCCACAATTAGTTCAGGTACTATGAAAAGGTTCCCACGGTGCGAAAGGCCCTTTTATCTCTGAGAGTGTAAATATGCCCAAAATGTTTAATAAGCCAACCTCTTCTCTTGGGCGTGGCCACATCGAGGCACACAAACCTCACAACCTCATGACTTCAGTTCTGACATTCTGAGATGTCTTCTCTCAGTGAGCACTGACTGAGCAGGGAAGTCCATTATTAGCCATTAATAAGACATTTTGTCCATTTAAGTTGGTACTGAGCTGATCCACTACAATCTGGCCCCTACACAGGCTAGAAAATCCTACTTCCGTTTGTTGATAGATTTCCTTTTGAAACAGGAAGTCAGAGTGATAGCGTGTTGAGGTGCTTGACAGCTTTACACAACAGCCTACACGAGAGCATTCAAGATACGTCACACCCCCACTGAATCTTAACCAACCTGACAGTCACCTAGTGAACTAGCTAAATATAAAGATCATTAAAGAGTTTCGTGAGAGGTTTTTTCAAGTCTGGGGGATTTCTCAGTCACCTTCACCCACGTCTGTCCACTTAAAGAAGGACAACATTCTAGATGTTTCTAGGGTTATGCTGTACATGTTTGAGCCAAGATCTACCAGAGGCTCTGATGAGAGTTGCATGGTCATCATCAGGAGACATCTGAAGCATTAGATGTAATGATATTACTGACTCTTAATCCCTGACGGCATATAAAGACAGAATCCAGTCCGAGGTAGCGATGTGTTCTGGTATTGAACAGCCGCAAGCTGTAAGTTAAAACACTTACAAAAGTCACAAAACTGCTAACTCACACAAACTCCACCCTTTTCCAAATAAATAAGCTCCAACTACTTTTTTCGTAATCAACTCAGGATACTTGCGAAAAGGAAAGAAAAATGCTACTGTTGAGCAAGACATGCCCCTGGGGGTGGGACTTATACACTCTATAGAGCATTTAATTAGACAAAGACAATACCAGTACATGATGAGTCATCAAAAAAATATAATCATGAAATTAGAACATCTCCATGTCTTGTCTAGATGTAATATCATACTGATGTCCAGAACACTGTGGGACTGGTGCGAAAAGCTCTCAAACTCTGAAAACTGATTTCTGGGAAACTTTAATGAATCATATCTGAAGCCTGTATGCTGTTAATCATCACGGTAGCCTTATGAACAAATGGTTTCGATATTAAAAACTACACAGCAGGGATGACACAGAAACGCTATTCTGCTCTTCTGAAACCGTAGATAAGTCACTTTATCTTGCTAATCTCACACTTCCGGTGTTATGTCCGATCTGTGAGGTATGATAATGTAACCATGTGTTTTGATATGGTGTTGTGTTATGATGCAGGTTAGAGGTCGAGCAGAGCTGAGCTCCGCCTGCGCCGTCGGGATTTTTTTTTTTTTATGAATGAAGCGTGGTATGCAAATAAGCGCGATTCACGAAAAAGGAGAGAGAGAGAGAGAGAGAGAGAGAGAGAGAGCGAACATGGCGGACTCAGCGGCCCACCAGCACGCACAGAAAGAGACAGATAGAGAGAGAGAGAGAAAGAGAGAGAGAGAGAGAGAGATGCAGAAATGCGCCAAAGGCCCGCGCGCACCTCCGGTTTAACACCACGTGGGCTTATAAAGTATCTACAACAAGCTTAACACCGACGTGTTTTCAAAGAAACATCACGCTCACGGGAGAATCTTCTGTTCACAAAACGTTTCCTCTTCAGCCACCCCTCCACCTCTACCTCCCTCCCCTCATACTCCCTTCTTCCCTCCCCTCTCTCTCTCTCTCTCTCTCTCTCTCTCTGCTTTGCTCGCGCGGAGCGGCCGGGGGTAAAAACGGAGGGCCCGACCCGGGGCCGTCTCTCTCTCTCTCTCTCTCTCTCTCCCAGTTTTGAGGCAAACGGAGGATCTTTGGTGCATGAAGAAAAAAAAGTGCATCAAACGCGCACGCCTCAGATTTGACGAGGAATAAATAAATCCCAACCGTCACGCATTCAGAAAATAAACGCACCAGGAGTAGGGGTATTGGGGTAGAGGGGCGGAAGGGATTGCGGAGGAAGGGGAGGGGGGTTACTTACTCGTCTGGCTGCGATTCCTCGGTCATTTTATCTCCCTCGTTTCACCTACAATAATAACATCCCAGAGCGCGCGCGCACCAGCGTCCAGGCTCCATTTTGTCTCCCACCGATCCGGTCTGTCGGTGTTTTTTTTCTCCCCAGTTTTCTTTCTCCTAGTTGTGAAGTATAGCAGCGATTTTTTTTTTTTTAACCCCACTTCTTGTTTGTTTGTTTTTCGTCTTGCACTTTAACCAGCGCGCGACACCGTATAATCCAGCCCGATGGTCTCGTGGACGTCGGAGTCGTCGGTGTGTGATGAGCGCGCGCGCGGCGACAACGCCGCGGCTGCAGTCGCGAGCTGCTCTCGGTGAGGACGGCCCCGCGCGAGCCCCATCGCCGCTCCGCGTTCACTCCATGTTGGATTGTATAGTCGGCAAAGGCAAAGCGCCACCGACTGAGAGAGAGAGAGAGAGAGAGAGAGAGAGAGGGAGGGAGGGGGGTGAGGGTGAGGGGGGGGGCGGAAGTAATGACGTCAGAATCTAAGGACCGACAGTTTCGGACGAAAGGGATCTGGCTGCGCTTGTTCTCCCTTGGCACAGACGGATATATCAAGAATCACTTCAGTGAACCGATTCTTTTGAACACATTTATTTAAATGCGTTCTGATTCGTTCGATTCCTCTACTGTATACACTCTGAGAAAAAAGGCTCTTTGGATGGTTCTAGCTTTCTGCTTGGCACCTTTTGGAAACCCTCTGTTGTAGGAGACCTAGAACCATTAATTGGTTCCACAAGGTACAAACTAAAGAACCATTTAGTGTGCTAGATGGAACTTTTTTTTTTTCCATTCATAATCAGGGACTGATTAGTAAATCCTGATCAGGAACCTGCACAGGAAACCCTCTCCTCACCCTGCTACACGTGAACCAATGACGGCCCCAGAACCCACATGTGCTAATAAATAAATAAATACATACATAAACAAACGAAAAAAAATATATATAAAGTATATATTTCTACATTACACATCCATTATGAGCATTTGGGTAACCTCAGTGCTATGCAGAAAGCAGTCTCAACAGTCTCACCTTAGATGACTGGCTTCGTTCTTGATTGTCTCCATGCCAAAATCATCCACCAAATCAGCAAGGTCCAACTCTTTAACAAGCTCAGACTCAATGGCCAGCCAGCAGTGACATCATGTTGAGTCGTCTTTGGCATGTTTTAATTCAGAGTTTGTTTATAAAGCTTTCTTTTCATCAGTGCACTTATTCTGGGTTTACATTTATCAATGTTTTTTCCATCCACATACACTATATGGCCATAACATGTGGACACCTGACCATCACACCCATATGTGCTTGTTAAACATCCAATTCCAGACTTATCCCCCCTTTGCTAAGCTCCACTCTTCTGGGAAGGCTTTCCACTAGATTTTGGAGCGTGGCTGGTGGGATTTGTGTCCATTTAGCTACAAGAGCATTAGTGAGATCAGGCGCTGATGTTGGTGAGGAGGTCTGGGGTGCAGTCGGTGTTCCAGTTCATCCCAAAGGTGTTCAGTGGGGTTGAGGTCAGGGCTCTGTGCAGGACACTCGAGTTCTTCCACTCCAGCCTTCACACACCATGTCTTCATGGAGCTCGCTTTGTGCACAGGGGCATCGTCATGCTGGAACAGGTTTGGGCCTCTTAGTTCAAGTGAAGGGAAAATGTAATGCTATAGCATACAGAGACTTTCTATACAATTGTGTGCTTCCAGTTTTGTTGCATCAGTTTGGGGAAAGACTACAAATGGGTGTGGTGGTCAGGTGTCCACATACTTTTGGCTGTATAGTGTATCTACCTCCAGTTAAAAACAGTCAGGGCCCAAATGACCGTTTGTTGGTTACAAATTCAGGCAGAACATTTCCAAATTCATTTCAGATTCTGTGAATTTACATTGTTAGGTGTGACTTAGCATAATGGCTAATCAGTCTAATCAGTCAGTTTAAGTGTAAAGCCTGTAAAGGACGTCCCTGTTCATAATGTAACATATCCTCATTAGGATCCGTAATGTAGCTAACAAGTAGTGGAAGTCTGTCTCATAAGAAACCTTTTACGTAAACATCTGCCCCAAACCACATCCAGTTCCTCTGGTGATATCACACATACGTGTTGAGGTGGTTTAGGACACAGTGTGACTCACAGTAATCTATAAATAAGTACAGAAATTCCCTGTTTAGCTGAACACTGTCACTTTTTTTTTTCTTAACACACTTGTTCTACAGGCCTCACCTACAGGCATCAAAGTTTCAAGAAGAACTTGTAGAGAAAATCTGGAAGTGATGTGGATTATAATATCATTCCAGTTTAATATCAGTTTTAAATACAGAATATGAATGTTGTTTTATGAAAGCATTTATATGACAATTTGTTTGCCATATGTACTGTTTGTGAAGATTTGTGCGAGGATTTATGTCAGATGTACTGGCTGAGGTGGGCTAGCATTACATGTTAGCTACATTAGCCTTGTAAGCTCCAGCACAAGCATAAGAAAACATAACACAGAAAACGTGTATTGGCGGAAAAAGGGATATTGTGTAAATTTGTCCTTTTTTCCCCCCTCGTTTGATTGATAATAACACAGTATATAACCACATAATAACAGTTAAAGTGTGTGCTTTCATTTGAAAGATGCTTTGCTTTCACGGTTTTAGGTGTGTGAGAGGAATTTAAACCACATTCATTCATGCTAAATCGTAAACTAGCATGAACTAGCAGAATGTTTATAACTAGTTTGTTTTTCAAGACTAGCTTATGAGAAAAAGACTATTTATATTTTGACATACAGTAGAAATGACTTATTAAATTCACAGAATCAATGTTTACATATAACAAGTGTTTAATATTTACACTTTTTCTTTCAATTTACATTTTATGTTCTTTCTTTCATTCTTTTTTTTTTTTTTTTTTTTTTTTTTTTTTTTTTTTTTTTTTTTTTTTTTTTTTTTTTTTTTTTTTTTTTTTTTTTTTTTTACAGCTGCATCGTATGTACATTTACATTACAACTACACACATATACTTGTTATTACACATCTTATAACACGAAACCATGATTTTTTTTTCAAAGTTGACATTAATTATTAATCTAAAGAAGAGAGCAATCGGCAGTGAACTAAAACCCTGTCATCTTCTGCCACCTAGTGGTCATGTTACAGAAATACATATTGCTAAACTCATTAATGGATTATCAAAGGGACAAAATCACCTTGAACAACTTGTATATTAATCTTTATAGCCTAAACACGTGATTTTAAATGGTGTTCCAGATTTATTTTTGCATCGAAATTGTGAGCTGTTGCTCTGTTGTCACTTTGGTTAACAGTTTCCTACATTACCCACAATGCCGTTCGATTACCTGCTGGTGCAGTGGGATTTAGCCCTCGCTTCATCTCTACCTAAAGAGAGTGATGCAGCAGCGCTTTAGTACTTTAGTCTGTCCAGGTCTCTCACCCCCTCACATCAGTTTCCAAAGCTTCACCTTTTTTTTTTTTTTTGCTGCTAATACCGTCATCACATTTGTCATCTCGCTAAGATAGATCGCTAACTTATCAAGCCGAGTCTCTGCTGTAATTCAGCATTGTATAACTACATGGCATTCTGGGACGTAGAGTCCAATGTTTTCAGAAAAAAATTTTCTCCACTGGATTTTCTCATTAATATGACGTTAAGCGTTGCTGGAACATCGAGAAACAAAGCTGTTGTTCTTTTTTTGTTTTTAGGAGCTAACTGTCTGAGATCTCTGACAATTTTTCTCAGAGCGGTGCATCTTCTCTAAGTTCTCAGAGGAATAATGAAAATACAGCACCAAGCAACAAGATAGCACAGGAATCACTAAACACATCACGAATATTTCAACATAAACATATTTAATGGGTTTCAGGGTGGAATTTTACTTTAACAAGCCCGTGAGAAAAGACAGCTGTGCTCTCTCTCGGCCCACACACACCACAGCGATACTGATTTAACAATAAACAGCTAGTTATTAAGCTAAATCTTGGTCAGACATAATGTAGCATGTTTTTAATAATACTTAATGTGAATTCACATGTTTTTAATTTGCAAATAATTAAATAATGGAATCAAAAAGACATATTCTGTACCCTCTCATTATGAGATAAGTTGCTCCAAGCAATTACAGCTTTTTAAATGTTTATGCAATTACAAAACCTTGAAACAAGTTCAAACAAGACGATTTCACAATAACCAAATAATATCATAAGCACATTCATAGACAGATGTGTTGTGTTGGGCTTTATTATAACCAGTGCAGCTGTCTGCAAGTTGAATATATATATATATATATATATATATATATATATATATATATATATATATATACACACACACACACACACACACACACACACACACTCAGTGGCCACTTTATTAGGAACACCATACTAATACTAAGGACCCTCTTTGCTCTCAGAAAAGCCTCAATTCTTTATTACATGAATTTCACACAGTGTTGGAAACATGCCTTTGACTGACTCCCGCGGAATCAGTGAGAAACGACTTGCCCTTGTGACATGGTGCATTATCATGCTGGAAGTAGCCATTATGAGATGAGTTAATTGTGGCTGTAAACCGATGCACGCGGTCAGCAATAGTACACAGACATGCATTCAAATGATCCTCGATTAGTCTAAGAAAACATTCTAAGAAAACATTCCCCACACCATTACACCACCCCCACCACCCTGAACTGTTTACACAAGGCAGGTGGGGTCTGTGGATTCATAATGCCAAATTCTAATCCTACCATCTGCATGTCCCAGCCGAAAGCAGGATTCATGAGACCAAGTGATGTAATTTCTGGGTCGAATAATAATAATTGAATAAACTGACTAGGGAAGGTAAGGGAAAAGTTAATCATAACCCAGGTGAGTAAGTAAGTAAGTTCTGAGAAAAATCACACTTTTTTGGCACAGCAAATATCTGTGCATACATACACCTTACATCCTCACCTTAAATACTTTTATACTACCTTTATATCTCACACTGCACGGAATAATTATTGTATCGTATTGTGTTTTGACTAATTGCATTGCAAGAAGTGATTTTTAAATGACGTTTTTCTTCCAGTAATGTGTTGTTAATGTTTAGGGAGGCTTTGTCTTTAGCAATGTAATATATAAATATGTGTACATTGCATTTTTGGTACAGTTTACGGAAGTTATTTTAAGAGATTATGTTTTCGAACTAAGTTTTTGGTTTTTCTGTCTTTATACCGTAATTTTCTCATATGCTATCCCACTTATCCCACAAGAAGACCAGTTATTCAACAATATTTTTTCTAACTACCGAAAAGTAAACAATATTTACAATATTTATTTAGTCCAGCAGGAGGCGCCATGTGCATTGAAGATAAACGAGCTTTATGCTTTCTGTTTTTTAAAAATTGTTTTTTACTGTTTTAATTTTTTTTTAATTGCCTAAGTTTGAGTAATTCTTTTGAACATAGATGGTGGCCTGAATTAAGTAAGGAATAAAACACGACAGGGGCGTGCTGTTATAGGAAAATAATCCATGCCAGGGTGGTGCGTCACGGCCCGATGTGAAGCAGACAGTAGTTCCGGCTGTAATTCAAATTAAAGGTTTATATTAATGTGCTGGTTCTAATACATTATTGTTTCTATAGTAACAGCTCACTCACCCGGACTTATATGGTGGACGTGCCACACAAACAAAGGCTAAAAAAAAATGATTAAAAGCCGTGATGTTACCAAAGAAAATGTGTCATCATTGATCTGGTGACGTTTTCTGTAAAGAGACGTTTATTTAACGTTTATGAAAGGAGTCTCCAGTGTCAGTGCTTTGTAACAGTCAGTACGTTTTCTGCCACAGGGAAGCCACAGGACAGTATGGTTCCTCTGCGACATGAAAAGCTGCATTGTTTTGTCTTATTAACTTCAAGAGAGAGAGAAAAGAGAGGCTGGTGGGGGAATGACTGTTTACAGCTGCTATAAAGAACTAACCTGTCTCACAGAGGTTCCACAACATTAAATCTATTAAATGTAACTATAAACAGTTAAGAATCATGAAAAGTCATTCATTAACAAATTAAAAATTGTAATTGTTGGCAATTTGCTGTGGTATAAGAGGGAAAAAAAACACTTCGGGACGTGTTGTAATTGGGAAATAATCAACTTCTGGTTGCTAACAGTAACTGCGCTTTGTATCGGGCCACATCACATCGCCATCGCTGATTATTTTCCTAGAGCATTACACCCCCGAGTGTTTTATTGTGTAACCTGAACAGTAATGAAGTGAGTAATAAAAGTGGAAACAGTGTCTGCTGGTTAGGTAGAAGACATCAAACTTAACATGGACCGCAAAAGCGTGTGTATTTAGACAGACCAAAACGTACTAAATTTACGGTCAGTTTCTGTTAGACATGCCGAGGATGGACATGCGTGGACTTTTCTGTCAGACCCTGAGAAAGTTATGATAACATACAATCTAAACGATTTTACGCTGAATGTTTTATAGCCTTTATTCATCCAGACCAGAAAAACAACAGGACACGAAGTCAGAGGCAGTCTAGAGTCTGATTTAAACTGTTTATTCTTTTGGATTAGAAATATTTACATTTCAAGTTACGTTATTAATTTACACACTGTACTGTACTGCAGTTTTAATGGAAAAGTAGTCTGAGATCTGCAGACTGTAGAGAGGAAGGTGACTAGGCCATGAGTCTGGGATTCATTTGAAGAAAGCTTTATTACACACTTTGCGGGTTCTTTAAAAGTTCTTTAGACAGCTAAGAGTTCTTAGCTTCCTTAAATGGTTCTACCTGGAACACTTTCTGATAGACAAACACTCAGCTGTAGGGTTTTACATGCAAACTGTAGAAGTTCTTCCAGAGGAACAACCAAAGAACCGATGAGGGTTCTAGCTTTGACCTTTTATCCTGAGTGTAGCTATCTACCTGATCCAACACAAGCCTGTGTTTGTGCACAATGTAAATAATATAAATAACTTTTGCAATTATTTATTCTTAAAGGAAGATGTACATTTGATTTATTTGTTTGTTTGTTTGCTTGTTTGTTTGTTCCTTGGCAGATGCTATAACAATGAAGGTTCCATAAGGAATTATTTAAATTAGTGTTCTTTCAGGAAGAATTCACGTTTTTGAATAATCCTGCCACAACGTTCCTGGAAGCATTGTTAAGAGTTCGACGTTTAAGACAAAAAGATTTCCTTCGAGGTTGTTTGAATAGTTAAGGGTTCTTATAGCTTCCCAAACGGGTTCTAGTTTGAGTCCTGCATAAACTCATTAAGGGTTCCTCCAGACGTACAAATCCATAAACGCTTCAGGGGTCTAGATTTCACCTTTTTTTTTTTGGAAAAGTGAAGAAGTGTTTATTCTTATTGAAATTAAAATGAGGTTAGGAACCATTTGTGTTTCAAGAACATTTGCAGCAAAGTATCTGGAGACAATTTTAAAGATTATGGCAGTGAGATAACCTGAAGAAGTCCCTAGATCTTCCAGGAACCTGGAGCTTTTGTCTTGTTCCTAGAGTACTGAACTGAAGCAGAACATTCCTGAAGGAGCTTTGAGCTCTCTGTACTGCCTACAACTACACTTCCATCTAGCACCCTAAAGGGTTCTTTGTTTCGCTGCTCTGAGGGAACTCTTGAACGGGTCTGGGTCAAACTCTAAAACAGACGGTTTCCTTTTCAGAAAAACCTTTCAGGAAAGCTAGAACCATTAACCATCCAAACAGTGAGTGAATGTATACACGCAGGACTTATGTACACCATAGGCTTTCTCTTCAAAGTAGAACCCTTTCAAAAGCTTAAGAACCTGTAACTGATTAAACGGTACATTGTCTAATTGTTTTCTCTACGCGATTGGGAACTTGAACATATTCTGTGGTGCTTATGTCACTTTTCGGCAGCTGTACGAACAGTGTGTATTCTGCCTCGCTTATAAGTCTTTGGATAAAATCATGCACCGAATGGGGGAAAAAAACAATTCATGGAAAATTCTTAGGATGTTTTAAGGTTTTCGTAGTTTCTAAGGGATTTTAAGATAATTCAAACATAGACGCCCCAGATATGTATTGGCAAACTCTTATTTTAAGGTTTGACCTTCAGTAATGCCAAAGCAGATCTTAAGATTTTAAAACCTTTATACTTTTAAGAAATTATTTTTATTCAGTTTGATATTTCCAACATATATTCAGTGGCATATAACATAGCCTGTTTGTAAAATGAACTAATTTTCTTTTAGCAAAAAAAAAAGTTTATTATATAGAAGTATATTATATATATATATATATATATATATATATATATATATATATATATATATATATATATGTGTGTGTGTGTGTGTGTGTGTGTGTGTGTGTGTGTGTGTGTGTGTGTGTGTATAATAGCAGTGTATCATAATGTCAAGTAAAAGGATACTAAAGACCTTTAATAAAATGTTGTATCCTACAGGCTGGTTGCTGATGTGTGCTATAGCGGCTCCTTTAAGGACAAACACTCCCTCAATACCTCCTTCTCTCTCTCTCTCTCTCTCTCTCTCTCCCTCTCTCTGTGTCTGTCCCGCTGTCCAGCTCGGAGACACGACACTGAATTAAGACTAGGCGACTTTCCTCGGACAGCATGGGGATTTTATCCGACTTGTAAACACGGCTGGAATAAACGCAGCACCATTTTGGAACATCCTCAGCTTCGACTCTTTGGTTTGTTGTTGCTTCTTGTGGCATTAAAAAAAGAAAGAAAGAAAGAAAAAAAGGTGGAACCGGGCACTTTTGGCACTTAACAGCGAGCAGGAGTTTGCGGGCGGATTGACAATGTCGCGGTGTGTGTGAGCAGCGCCTGAGCTCGGTGGACTCCCTGATGCGGTGTGAGTCCGAGCGGCTCCGTGGTTCCGCACAGCCGCCCTCGGCGCGCCCAAAGCCGGCCTCGGTGTGAGCGGGGACTCGGTGCTGCGCCGCCACCTCCACTACCACCACCACCTCCTTCTCCACCTCCTCCTCCACCGCCTCCTCTTCATCCTCCTCCTCCTCACCCTCATCCTCCTCCACCTCCTCCTCATGGCGCAGCGGGTGCGTAAACCAAAAATACCGGGCAAAAAAGTGATTTTTTATCTTCTTGGGTTCAGTGGAAGTCAACCATCAAGTGTACACAGATTCAGCATTAATAAATTACAATAATCATGGAGGACTCACTGGTTATCACTCTTAAAAATAAAGATGGTAGAAAAGACGGTCAACAGATGATTCTTTTAACCCTTTTTTGCTTTTGTTTTGTTTTTATTTGGTGCCACAGTGAAGTAAATTCCTGAAACGTGGGATATACTGTATAGGCACATCATGTGGACATGTAAGGTGGATGTAATGATTCTTCAGGACTTTCTGACACCAAACAAAAAAAAAATTATAATCCAAATTCTTTAGAGGAACAAAAATGTAATTGTTATTTAATTGCATAGCACTCATTCTACCAGAACAACTTGTTTATTCCGCTTTCATCTGCTGTTTAATTTCATTATTAGGGTCTTTATGACTTTTTTTTCTTCCTCACCTGAATCTACACTTATTCATTCATCTTGACAAAAGCTAAAAATCTATGACTAAAAAACTCATTTGTGTGTATATATATATATGTGTGTGTGTGTGTGTGTGTGTGTGTGTGTGTGTGTGTGTGCGCTACCAAAAGACTTGAGACGTGGCCCATTTCCGTAGGTACAAATCTGAATGTAGCCTCGAGGACATTTCTGTGTAAAGTAAATTCTAACACTCTTTCTGAAATGTAGCCAAGATTCGGCTTTATTTCTCAATAATTAATAATTCCTTTGATGATTTTTTTTAGTAGTTTTTACACCATTAGTATAGATGGTTAAAGAGTTAAACACGGCTAATGAAGGCCACACACACACACACACACACACACACTGATATTTTGTTCAGGGTTCCATGCAATGTTTTATTTTTTCATTTGCTTAACAATTTACCAAAAGTTTTACACTTAATGTAACCTAAAGTTTAAAATTATTATTATTATTATTTTGATTTTTAAGATTTGAACAAACTGAGAAAAAGAAAAGCCTGAAGTTTGCCCAATTATCATCAGTCTTATCAGATTGCAGGAAAATTGGATCAGATTTGTGGTTAATTTTAGGCTAATCTTTAAACACACGCTAATAAAACTTGCTAAATGTTTCATAATATTCGCAAAGCTTAATATTTATTCAAAATTATTTAATACATGACAGTATTCCTGTTGAAAAGTTCAGTCTCATTATTTTAGGTTTGTTGGTTTGAACTGTTGATTGAAAAGAGTTAACTTTTTTTTTTAATTTTAGAAGAAATAATAAATACTTTCATATGTGTTGGAACCTTTAAAAATAAAAATCTGGGACAGGAATGTGATTAGTCTATATGGTTATGCAGTTTTTAATTATGAATGGTTATAGATTATAATCAGTAATACTGGTTAATATTTGTGGGTTATTGTTATTGTATTGTGCGTGTGTGTTGTTGAAACCGCATTTCTGTTGGACTGCATTTCTGTGAATTTAATGTTTTAGATTAATCCAGTGTGTGTGTGTGTGTGTGCGTGTGTGTGTGTGTGTGTGTGTGTGTGTATGTGTGTGTTCAGTACGAGGATCTGGTGCATTACGGAGGGGACGGGCTCGGGATCCCGGCCCCGGCGGTGTACGGCGAGCCTCACGCGGCGGCGCGCGCCGTGCACGCGGTTCACGGGGGTCCCGGTCACGCCGCCGCCGCCGCCGCGCTGCACGCGCACCACTATCCGCTGGCTCCCGGCGTGGGCCCGGCTGTTAACGACGCGCTAAAACGCGACAAAGACGCCATTTATGGGTATGTGTCCTCCTTTTATGGCGTTAATCATAAAAAAAAACCCGGCACCTATTATACAGAGCGCTTATGGCTGCTGGAAGTGCTGTATAGGCTCTGAATTTCCTGCTCTGTAATGTGTAAAATGAACTCATTTATTATTTTACTGTACGCTGAAATATTGATGCTGAACCTGTCTTAGCACGAGCCACCAAAAAAAAAAAAAAATTAATAAAATCTAGAAAACTAGAATCTAGATGCGCGAGAGCACTGTGTTACATATTTAATTAAATGGTGCAATAATGATGCACAATATATCGTCAGAATAATCTTTGATAGATTCATTATAGATTCATGGTTTTTGCCTGAAGCTTACAGAGAAGTCACGCAGACACGTAGTTCACATCTTCGTAACTTTCACCCATCTCTCTCTACCTGTAGTGCACGTGCGTTGACTGTCACGTGAAATTTTCCATTTCTTTTTATTTATTTGATTCAGTCGTTCTCTGCTGTGTCGCGTTTGTTTTCACGTGTTGTTCACGTGCTTCGTCCCCCCCCCCGCACAACATGGTGAAATGCACCTTCACGTGCTCTCCCCCCCCACACACACACACGTTATTTACATAAACACACGTGGAAAAACAGGATCACGTGTGACCTGTTTGTGATTTTCTGTAAGCGATTTATAACTATATTTATTATGTTCTCTCTAGTTATGTTTTCTGTGCTCTGTTAAACTGTAGCACTGGCGTGTTCGGAGGAAAAAGCGATTTAATTTAGATCAAACAAACAAACAAAAATAAGTAAATAAACAAATGACAGAGGGACAATGGCTAAGGGGAAAAAAAACAAATTTCTTAATTAAAACAAGGAACAATTTTAAAATGTGAAAAATGGAACAGTAATAATATAGTAAAGATCCTTCATATGATCTATAGCAACTATAGCATCTATATAGCAGCTGATTTCTGTGTCTGGATAAACACACAACAAACAAACAAACAAACAAACAAACAGCACTTATGTGGACATTGATTTGTTAAAAAAATTATTTGCTCAGAAACTAAAAACGGATTTATTAAATAAAACAAGGAACAGTTTTTAAAACTTAATGATAATAGTCCTAGCATTCACACACACACACACACACACACACACACACACACACACACACACACACTGAACTGTTCATGGTCTATAATGTCGAGGTGTAAATGCCGTTATACTGCAAAACACTTAACACACTGGCTGTGTTCCAAACCGCACACTGAAGTAACCCACTGAAGTTAAAATGTTGTATTAATACAACAGTAACCCCCTCATCTTAGGTAACCATGGTAACCCATAGTTGCGGGGTTCATTCCGTTGTGTGAGTTTGTGATTTGGGACAGAGCCAGATTGTCCCTTTGTGTTCAGACCTTTTATGGTGTTTGTTGTGAAGTTATCTGAGATTAACACAATTATTGCGGACTCAGCCTCGGGATTAGGCTCAATAATTCCGAGAGAATTGATTAAATTAGTCTGTTTATTTAATCGCTATTTAGCCAAAATGTTCTCGAGGAGCTGAAGTGTATTTTTTTCAGGTTTTACCAGAGTAACAATGTCAACAGAACAACCCATTAACGCGTCATTTACAGTAACTATGGTAACCTGGGAGGTTGTTTTGGAGTACTGTTGAAGATTTATAGCATTCCTCCATCTTTTATTTAAATTTCTACTCATTTGAGCTGGTTGAGAAATGAAGTGAAGAGTATCTCATTAACAACATGTTGTAGTATATATGACCAGCTGTTTAATAAATGCATGTTTTTGTTTTGTTTTGTTTTTTTTAAAGCCTGGATTAGTCTACACAGGCTAACAACAGGCTAACAACGACACCAAGACAGCTAAATCTGCAGCTAGATTTTGTATCAAACCTGCAACTTTTTATTATATTTCTGTTTTATTTGATTTAAATCACGTAATCCACTGAAAAAAAGGGATGCACTGAGTTGACTTGATTCAGACGTGTCCCTTATTTTCACGTGAATAAAATACACACAATTTACACACTTGTCTTTTAATTGACTTTTGGCAGTAACGTGTATATACATTTTTTTAAATTTTATATTTTTATGTTTCTATTTTAACATGGAAGTGATGTATATACTACATCTATCTATAGATCCAATAAATAAATCCAATTCAGTGCATCATCTTTTTTTTTCTTCTTTTTTTATTTGGATGATGTGAACTTCAGTTTAATTATAGGAACTATTTTAGATAACACTTAAAACTTTAAGGAAGGAAACAGAGTGATTGTGTATCAGAAAGCTACATCAAGGATTTTATTTCTTATTTAAAAAAAATAAACATGTGATTAACCCATGTTTTTTAAATTTTTTTTTTAATTGTTTGATGTTTTTAATTGTTTTTTTCTGATTGTTTGATGTTTTTATTGTTTTGTTTTCTGATTGTTTGACGTTTTTATTGTTTTGTTTTCTGATTGTTTGACGTTTTTATTGTTTTTTAAAAATAAATTCTTTATTTTTTGTAATCCAGACACCCGCTGTTTCCTCTGCTTGCACTGGTTTTTGAGAAATGTGAATTAGCGACGTGTACGCCGAGAGAGAGCGGCCTGGCGGCTGATGTCTGCTCATCCGCATCCTTCGACGAGGACATTACCGTGTTTTCAAAACAGGTCCCACTTTCCCACCTGTAACACTCTGCATGGCCCAAATGACTTGTAATGAGCCGTGTCGCATAAACGCCATGACTAAATGACGTAATAAATAAATAAATAAATAAATAAATAAATAAATAAATAAATGACGTGTCGAATAAACGCCATGGCTTGTACATGTGACACTGAGCCCGACTGAGCATGCGCTAAGATTGAGATTAATTAAGCTACTCTTTATTTATTTATTTATTTGTTTGTTTGTTTATTTGTTTGTCTGTTTAAATGCTATTTGCATTGCAGATAAGGACAGAAAAGCCGTTCTTCACACCCAATCCAGACTTGGATAACCTGGTAGGATAAGATCGCTTCTGTGCAAACTGCATAACAAATCCTCTGTAAAAAAAAAAAAATAATTATATCAATAATATGAATTAATAATTCATTTCAAATTTTTTCATTTCACAGATGGTGCAAGCCATACAAGTGCTCCGTTTTCATCTTTTAGAATTAGAGAAGGTGAGCTGCTATTATTATTATTATTATTATTATTATTATTATTATTATTGTTGTTGTTGTTGTTGTTGTTGTTGTTTATGTTGTTGTTGTTATTCTTGTCTCAAGAACCACATGTGAAATTTATGCATCTTTTTTTTTTGTTGCATTTTTTGTTTTTACATGTAGTGCTTGTGTTTTTATTTCACGCGTGATTTATTTTACAATTCGTTCATTTTTCATGTTTTCTTCCCCACGTGCTTGGTTTATTCTCACGTGTAGCCTCTAATTCATTCATGTTCATTTCCCACATGTAAGGGCATTGCTCTCTTTCATCCTCCTTCTTCATTAACACGTAGACTAATCTCACATTATTCACATGATGTGATGTGTTTACACGCAGTGTCAGGGCATGACGCGCTGAAATGCACCTTCACACGTTTTCCACGTGTGAAAGAACATACAAAGGTGTGATCGCGTGTTTTTTTTTTTTTTTTTTTTTTGCGCACTGCAGGTCCACGAGCTTTGCGATAATTTCTGTCACCGGTACATCAGCTGTCTGAAAGGAAAGATGCCGATGGACCTGGTGGTGGATGACAGAGAAGGATCCTCCAAATCCGACAGTGAGGAATTCAGTCGAAACTCCGGCGGCACCGCGGATCAAGTCAGTCTCTTTATAATCTGCAGGATTTCACTGTGATCAGCCTTTATTTCATCTCGGCTTTATTTCATTTGGAGCCCGATTGCAGCGCAGTGAAGCGGAAAAAATTCAGTTTGGCCAGTAAACCTTAAACTGTCGGCAGATTTAACGTCTGCTTATGGGTAGTTATCGATAAGCTGCGTGTGCGCATGCGCGTAGTCTGGTATTCCGTACATCAGGAATAAAGAAACACTGGGTCTATGTCTGGAAACACGCCCTAATCACCCTTCAGCTGGGAGAGCAGGGGATATCCAGTGCACTTCTCAAACCCAACTGTGTCAGTAAACCTGTGTCAGGTTTTGGTTGTACTGTGACAGAACATTACATGTATTTTTTTCATCACTGCATTTAATGTTTAAGTTATTGAACATAAATATAATATAAACTAAGAATTGCTTGAGATGTCCATATAAGTAAATTACAAAAAAAAAAAAAAAAAAAAAAAAAAAAAAAAAAAAAAAAAAAAAAAAAAAAAAAAAAAAAAAAAAAAAAAAAAAAAAAAAAAAAAAAAAAAAAAAAAAAACCCAACCAAACATAAAACAACTGACTAGGCTATACTGTATATCAGCGGATAAAAGATATCCTGTGCAGACGTGGATACAAATAAAAATCATAAATAGGTGTACAAATATTGTAGGCAAGCGAATACACAATGTACAGGCTGTCTGAAGATGACAGATTCATCTTTTATAGTGACTAGAAAGAAAGCAGGTTCTAATACAGTGAGTAAAAGGGTCAGAATATGACATGCTTCCCTACTAAATACTACCTGCATGTAATCTTCTTCTTTTTTATTTTATTTCTTTCTTTATTGTTTTTTTTTTTTGTTTTTTTTGTCTTAAGGTCTGTTACCCGAGAACCATTCACTCGTGTTTCGCTGTGTGTTAGGGTTTGAGCTTGCTAAATTAAGCTCTTGTTTCCTTTAAATGTAAATATCATATCATTTAGTCCTTTAGAAATACTGCAATATGTGGGCTTTTTCCACAATACACAAAATAGTTTTTCTGAAATTTCCCAAGACACTGAATCAACAACAACAACAACAACAACAACATGAGAAACTAGAAACTTTTACAGTGCATAATATGGACCAAAAAAAAAACAAAAAAAAAAACTAGACTGTATTATGTTTCCTCAAGGTTTCTTTAAGGGTTGCTTGGATAATTAATATTTAGGATATTATCTTATCCTCCACAAAAAGAAGAGTTCTACCATGAACCCTTCTAACAGAGAAATAATCTGTTGTAGGCTTTGACATATCACCTTTAACTGTTCTCCATGAAGGACAGCTGAAGAACCCTTTTCTAAGCCTCTACATGCTGTGAAGTGGATTGCAGTATATTTAATATATTTACAGTATTTCATCAAGCCACGACGTGTCACAGATTTAAAGATCATTCTTTTCTTTTTACTTGTAGCCCTAGAACAGCTGTAATAAAGCTTTTGAAATGAGACGTAGGAACTAATAAATGATCATATTTTTCTAAGTAGCTAAGACTCAAGCACATCTTCGTCGAAGGTCTTCAAGTATTACAATATGTGTAGATAATACTTACGCAATATTTAACCTTTAAGACAGGAAATTGGTTGACTATAGAGAGTAAACAGGCTAATCCTATTTGTCCAGTGCTAGCGTGACACAGTGGCAGGACTGGAACGTAATTCTTGTTTTCAACCTTGTTTGCTATTAATTTTAGATGACAGCCATTCATTCAGTTTCATTTTAATACCGATAATACGACTATTCCTGCTTCCTATGTTCTAACCCCAACCATATGCCGTTTACTTCTTCAGTACAACGTGATAAAAGTGATAAAAATCTCTCAAGCTCACTGGCGCAGAAAATTCGAATTGTAAGCACTACAGATATGTTAGTGTCTTAACCCCGGTGAAAGCATTTATAAAGCTTACACAGACATTTGAGCTCATTTTCTGAAAGTAGGCTTGAACGGCATTGTGCTCGGCTCGCACTCAGTGTTGTGTGAGGGGAAGTTTCGCTTCGGGTCTTATACAGTTTACAGAAGGTTTATCCACAGCAGCTGTTTCGAGGTCAGTGTGGAGTTTGATGTTTTATGAATGTTCGGGCTGGAAAAGCACGACGATGACGCAAGGGAGGAATCAGTGTTTATGTGCAAGTCGAACATTATTATCCAACAATCATGTTCTCTGTTGGGGCTGAGTTTAAAAAACATCCTGCTTTTCGGGTTGTGTGTATAAAAGAGCCGATGCGGGTCTGGCTTCAAAGGCTCGTGGGATCGTGTTGTTTCTGAATGAAGCCACATGTTTACATTTCTGTGTTTGCTTTGCATATGAGGGAAATGCTCGTGTGTTAAATGGACTTTCAGATTTGCCTTGTCAAATTTTCAGATTTGGGCTTGTCTCTCTCTCTCTCTAACTTGCTTTCTGTGTGTGCACGCTTACATTATGCATATGCACTTATGCGCATGTAAACATACGCGCACGTGCCGCTTTTTCATTACATGACACTTAAGTGTAGGAGGAGTTTCTCTGGAGGTTGTGGGATGGTGATTTTTATGCTATGCACTTTGAAATATGCAATCAAGCACTTGAAATTTTCCATATTGCTTTGACAGTGAATTAAAAAAAAAAAGATAGAATTACAGCCTTGCCGTATCACAGCTCCAGGGTTCCTGGTTCGTTCCTGAGCTCGTGTTACTGTCTATTTGGAGTTTCACATGCTCTTCTTATCCATGTGGGTTTCCTCTCTGGTTTCGTTCCACCTCCCAAAAACATACCTGAAGGTGGATTGGCGACTCTAAATTGCCCCTAGGTATGAATGAATGTGTGAATGTGTGTGTGCCTGGTGCTGTGTCATGGACTGGCTTCCCATCCAGGGTGTATGATGATCTCGCCTCACACCCAGTATTCCCGCGATAGACTCCAGATCCACCATGACCCTAACCAGGGAAAAGCGTCTGCAGTAACGCAGTGACCCAGATGAAGCCGAGGGCACCAATACTTTAATCTCAGTGAAAGTAGAGAGAATGTTGAATACAAACTCAGTCTGATCATGTTAAATACTCAAATCCTGTTTTGTTGTATATAGTTTACACTTCATACATCCCACAGTGCTATTATGTTGTATCCTATGTAATGAGCATATGTAGTGAATAAGAAGCCATTTTTGGATTTGGGTTGATTTTAAGATGGTGGATTTTTTAACGTAGTTGATGGACAGCTTAAAAAAATAGTTAAATCGCACTACATGTCAGCGAAGAGAAAACATTACTGTGGGTGGATCAATAAAAAACTAATCTCAAACATTCCAAACGCTGCATGAAGACTAATGAAGATGATGTACTGTCCAGTAGAAAAGCTGTTGTCGAGAGATTCAGGCAAGAATCCGTGATGATTGTGTTTGAACAATCAATGGTCTGCACCACTGTTTTCCTGCACCATTGCCCACCTCTGATGATGCTCCCATGCAGAAAAAAATAAAATGCTTACAGAATGCAGACACAAAAACGTGTATTAAAAAAATTCGTTAATTGGAGTATCTGAGAGATGACTGAAGTGCAGTTCGGACCAGCCACTTGACTCTCATAATAGCATTGTATGCTTCCTATTTTTTGAAAGCCCAAATGGAAATGCGCAATGTCAAAACAGAGATGCTTTTGCTGCCATCCACATTCAATCTCAACCGCAAATAACACTAGCTAGCTACATCAGCTGTTAGCTTAGCAAGCCATGTTAATTGGTCAACACCTCTGACAATCTCTGACACCTCTGCTGTCGAGAGCTGTCCTCACAGGCTAGCTGGATAATGCTAACCAGGCAGCCACAATCTGTGCAGCTCACGTAATGGGGTATCTGTCCTGAAATGGCAGAACGATCTGTCCAACAGAAATAAGTTTTGTCAGTAAGAAAAAAAATTACAGAATTTTGGTCTGCACTATTTCTAGCTCTGCCCACTAGTCCTGTTTGTTAATCATAATACATCGGGAAGAATGAAAAACTAATTTGTTATTGTACTTAGTTACAGAACAACTTATGTGGCAGTGGAAATAAAGAAATAATCTAGCAAGTTAGATGTGATGGGCATTATCAAAAGTAAAGACGTCCCAGACTAGAAATAACCAGGATGGTGGGAAAGATGTGTTAATATACCTGGTACATCATCATCTTTATTGTAGATGATAGTTAGTTTCATTTCATTCCCCCTACCTCCATATGTTCTAGCTGTGTTCTAGCCCCGTGTGTGTGTGTGTGTGCGTGTGTGTGTATGTGTGTGTGTATGTGCGTGTGCATGCATGAAAACCGAGCATGTGTTCTATATTATCTCTTACAGCATGAGTCTGGTATGCAGTTTCATACTGCACTGGACCAAATCATATATCACCAATATATCTAATTCTCTCTCTCTCTCTCTCTCTCTCTCTCTCTCTCTCTCTCTCTCTCGTTCCCTCAAGATGTGTTGGAGGGAAGATGACTCCGTCTCCGTTCACTCCACCGAAGGTCCGGCACCCTGCGGCGGACGTTCCAGTTCTCTCAACGGAGACAACAGTAGTGAACATGGTACCCCCACCCACCACACACACACACACACACACACACACACACACTCGCACACACACACACACTCGCACACACACATAGTGGCTGTCATATTAGCATGAGTATTTGCGAAGTGCGCAACGTGTGCCAAGTGAAACAGAGCTGCTGAGGTTTTGTCATCTCTTGCATAGGTTTACACTTTAGCACCACCCTGGGGGTCCACTACTACTACTACTACTACCACTACAACACACACACACACACAAACACAAACACATGTATGCATATGGGAATGAAGATATTTTAGGTTTTTAGTGAGGCTGGAGTGTGTGTGTGTGTGGATCAGTCAGGAAATGGTGCATGGTGGATAGAAAGAGAGTCTGGTCTGTGCTATTCAACGCTGTGCACCAAACCATGGCCAATAAAAAACAGAATACACACTTCCCCAAAGCATTCATGTGCGTGCAAATGTGTGTGTGGTGTGTGTGTAGATGTGTGTTTCCTCACAGCTGTTTGGCTGCTTCTGTCAGAATAACATGCTCCCTTAGTTGAGAAAGAAAGATTATGTGTTTAGGCATATTTCTAGTTTTTCTGTGACTTTCCTGAACTAGAACTACACAGTTCCCCGATGAGTTCCTGTTCTGCCTTTCCACCACACTGCAGGGACCGTGACTGTTGTGTAGAACAACAGCGGTGATGCAAGCAATGGTTATGTCACTTAAGTGTTTGGCAAAAAAAAAAAACATTAGATATAAGTCTAAGTTTCTTGAGTTTCTTAAAAAGTTATTGGATTCTTGTCAACATACACACAGTGTAAATGCACCTGAAGTTCTTGAGTTCCTGAAAAAGTTCTTGGGTTCCTGTCAATGTATCTGCAGTGTAAATCCATTATGAAAAGGTGCTCATGTTTAGAAACACCTTTGTGTATCTCAAACCCACCTCCACACACAATGTGCCCCTGCTTCTTACTAGTTCCTTGTCCATAAAAAGTACCTACTCTAGAGCAGGAACAAAAACATTTGCAGAAATACGGTATGGCCCAGGAAATGTCCCTGAAAATGTTCCTGTATTCCTAAAAAGATATCTGCAGTGTATGTGCTCCTGAAGTTCCTTGAGTTCCTGAAAAGGTTTTTGGGTTCCTGATAATACATCTGGGGTGTAAATGTGCCTAAGGTTCTCCAGTTCCTGCAAAAATCTTAGGTTCCTGAAAAATTTCTTCCAGTGAAAATGCACCTACTGAAAAAGTACCTGGTTTGCTGATAGTATGAAAACACCTTGACTTCTTGAGTTCCTGAAAAGGTTTATGGGTTCCTGACCAAGTTCCTGCAGTGGAAAATCACTTTACAAATGTATAAACATGATTAAATTTATAGAAGTTTTCTCCACATCACCACCAACCCCTGAGACAGTGCAGGTCCTGGTCTTTACTTTGAACTAATACAGGAACATCCAAGTGGCCAGGTTTCCTCTCCAGAGGAAGTGAGGTTTCTGCACAAGCGTAACAGTCTAGAGAAGCTTTCCACTGTCTTCCATTCACTTCGTGTCATCTTTGAAAAAAAAGATACGTCTTTGTCGTCTGGAACTTATCCACTTCTGGAGACAGTAAACAGTTTATTATTTGAAGCACAAGCTTGACAATCAGCTCATTGTTTCAAAATAACCATGTGTTCACACTAGCTAGGGACAAGCCGATGATGTCACCACAGGTTTGTCTCGTAGTAGCGCAGCTACCACTACTGTTGTCTCTTGTGGGCGTGGCCTATCTGAGTTATCTGAGATAAGGAATGGTAATAGCTACTGGTAGAAGCCTCAGGCTTCCACACAATACAATATGATTTCAATTCTTAAGGCACTGATTTGATATTTGATGATACCACTGAATCTGCTACGATACGATTCGATTCTTATGACAATGATATGATTTTTATATGATATAATTTAGTGTCCTCAGATTGATATGTGACCAACTTTGTTCGCTTACCTTTAATTCGCAAATGATAATTACATAGAGAAAGACTATATTACGTATCAGAGTTACGGGCAAATCATCTTGCTAGCCTATTCTGTTACTTACACATCAGTTTAAAAATTACTTTTATTTATTACTAATGATAAATTGATTTATTATTGTTGCCTCGATTCGTTTTAATCGTTGCGTTTTAAATCGATGCATCGATCCGTATCATCTGATCGTTAAACTCTTAGTAACAGCCAAAATGTATACAATCAACTGTATAACTTAAGACTCCTTTATTTAAAACATATTTTACTTTTGTAATAAAATTACGGAAAAGATAAAACGTGGTTATTGCTTTAGCTTCTGTCTTCGAATTTGCCATTGTTGACTCACAACTGGACCTAAGTGGGACTAAAGTTCTGAGAGTAGAGACTTCGGGGAACACCGGACAACTTTTGCATTTGTTGCCGAACCACATCACTGTACCGTGTCATAAACTTACATAGGAAATGAATGGCCTCTTGTCACTTGGTTGCATGCGACAGCTCAGAGTTTGTGTTTTTCTACAAGTATGTCATAAGTATGTAATAGGAACCTCCTTTATATATGTTTATTTCCTATAATATCACATCCCAAAATGTTTTATTTCTCTTATACCACATTTGTCATTCTCTCACTGTCTCTTAAAGTTAGCTTGTAATAAAGACACCGCAAAATGCAGCGTCCTCTATCTTTAGACTTTCCCGGTGCCCTAAAAAATAAAGCTTTACCTCTGAATGTTACACTGGAGACATGACTAAGCAATAAACATCTCCATACAGAAAAGCTCACCATATCAACCATTTCTATTTTTCTGTTATTAGACGAAGATTATGTGGAGTGTCCGCCATACAAGTCCCTCTGAACAAGCTGTTACTACAGAACATATGTAACGTATTAGCAGGAGTGCATTAATATAAAACCTGTGACTTGTCTTGCAGACGGCACTTTTGTCAGAGCTGCTGTTATAGAAAAGGAATCAACATGTTCTGACCAATCAGAATTGAGAATTCAACCTTACTGTGGTATAATTTCAGCTGTTCCTTCAACACGTTCATCTTCAAAATGTTGCTACAAAGCTGATATGGGGTTGTACAGAGATGTATCTTTTACATATTTTCCCTCCTGACAGCTGAAAATGGTTTAGTGGATGGTCCTATTTCCTGCTTGTGAAGTCATAAGAACTACGTCTTTGCATTAGTGCATCACTAACGTTAGCTAATTAGCTAGCTGGATTTATTTTCACCCATTGCAAAAGAAAGAAAGAAAGAAAAAATTACATAATGCAACCAAGGATTAAGCCAGCATTTATAGCTTAATCAGTCACTATTAGGTCAATTGTATTTTAAAAAAAAAAAAAAAGAAAAAGAAAGACATACTTACCACCGAACACAAAAACTAGCCTTTCCTCAGCCATGATGAAAAAGCTAATGGTTAGCAAAGCCAAAAAGTTAAAATACTCAGCTATCAAAACTGTTTCCCCCAAACTCTCACTTCTTATTATGAGTTTACTGAACGTTTAAGTGCAAACTTTAGGTCTGAAACTCAAAGCACATGAAGGCAGCATGCAGTAATTCTCAGCGGTGTCTGCTTAGAGGCTAAAAGGTTAGCGTAGATCGGAGTTAGCATTATTAATTACGCATCTCTAATGAATGGAATGATCTCAGAGGTGTCACAAGGCAGTTTTTGTATGGATGTGTGTGTGTGTGTGTGTGTGTGTGTGTGTGTGTGTGTGAGTGAGCTCCTTGGCCAGATGGGCTCAGTGTAAATACACATAACTGCACAAATAAACTGTAGCAGCACAAACCATGGTTTAGAGCATGATGCGCACACACACACACACACACACAAACACATACAGAGAGAGAGAGACAGATGAACTCTGCTGGCTAGTGTGTATGTATGTTTGATGTGTTTGTACATGTGTTAGCCTGTGTGTGTGTGTGTGTGTGTGTGTGTGTGTGTGTGTGTGTAATAGTCAGGAAATGACGTTCCTTATGATAGCAAATTCTGACTGTACTGCTAGTGTAGCCTGTGCGTTTAAAGGGTGGAGCAGTGTGGGAAGGCTAAAGCCGGGTCTGTAAAACGGGAATTAAAGTACCTCAGAATTTAGAAATGTTTTTTTTTTATATATATATATAAATATTTAGCTCCTCTTGGATGGCTTAGACCGACGATATAGAGTCGTATTTGGGACGAATGTTTTACCTCAGCACTAAATTCACCTCAGCTCCACAATGTGGTCATCAGAAATATTTAATGCTTAGCTGACTAATTTAGTTCACGTTATTGAAATTATTTTGATTGTTAATATATATATATATATATATATATATATATATATATATATATATATATATATATATATATCTTGACAGGTTACCACATTGTCGAGCTGAGGCGAATTTAGCGCTAACACAATCTACCCGAATACAAACCTATATCATCTGTTTAAACCATCCAAGAGGAGCTAACTGTTAAACAACACATTTCTAAGCTCCTTAATGTGCTAACCAGAAACCTTTCACCACAGAAAGTAGGTGCTAAGCTAGCTACTTGACCTGCTGATGCTAACTTTAAAGTGTTTTTGTGTGAATTCCATTACATTTAATGTCTTTACCAAACTTTTCACTAAGCACTGCACTATTTAGATATAGAGATTGGTGAATTGTGAGAAAACATTTCAGAAACACGCATCTAAAAAATGAGTAGAGCTCATTGTTTAACTTTAGTGATCTCCTTAAAATGGTTAGATAGCCTTAGATGGCTTAGACCGATCATATAGGTTTGTGTTTGGCTCAGATATATCACCTCAGTGCTAAATTCACCTCAGCCACAGAATCAAAGTGCTAATTTAGGTAATGCTAGTGAAAATTATATATATTATAATTTTATTTATAATTATATATTTTGACAGATTTGGCTGCTGTTAAAGTACGATGATGCTAATCACGACTTAGATACTAAAAGACAAATGCTAGGTAGTTTACTAGCAGTTAGCTAGCTGGTTTGTTAGTAGAGACGGCAGGAGGAGACGGTAACATTTTTAATGGTTAAAAATGAGATGTTTAAGCTGACTAAGATTTTTTTGTGTGTGAATATTGTTACATCTAGAATCTTTTGCGCAAACTTTCTCTAAGTTCAGCTCTATTTAGATATACAGATTTGTGAACTTTGAGGCATTACAGAAACAGACATGTTTGCAAAAATAAATAGAGCTCAATGTTTAATGTCATTATCAACATCAACGTTCCCGATTTAATTAAGTCTGAAGTAAAAAGTGAAACATTTACACTTGTGAATTGAAGTGAATTTATTCAAAAGGAGTTTATTTTACTACTCTCTTAAAAACTGCTATATAAACACAGCGTATTTATGCACTTTGCGTATTTGTAGAAAGTTATTTATGGGACGCTTTCAACAACAGGTGACCTTTTGGACCACGGAGCTGCTTCTCCAAGCACAGGGGACGACGACGAGACGGACAAGGACAGGAGGAACAACAAAAAACGAGGGATTTTCCCCAAAGTGGCAACCAACATCATGCGAGCGTGGTTGTTCCAGCACCTAACAGTAGGAACAAATATTTTAATTTTACTCTTTGCCTTTTTGGGGGTTTTCATTGTTGTGTACACAAACGCCATAAATGTTTTATAGGAATCATATATGAAGGGTATGCAGCTCTCTGTTTATAGATGTTTAAGGAGGAGTGTAAGAATTTATTTCACTGTTTGAGCAAATCGTGGGCCTCCTAAAGGACAACATTCCACACCAGCCATTACACATACCGCAGTTTATTCTCGACCAAAAAATTAGCTGAAACACATATCACAGAGGCAGTTTGATTGTAAGATTAAACACAATAAAAATGTTATAGGCTACTGGGGAGTCTCTTAAAAAGCCATACATTACAGTACGGCTCAACCTAAAGTGCTCGTGCTATCAGTTTACAGTGACTTTACAAGGGCTGCATTACGTTAAGGGTTCGCAGACACAAGAGTATAAACACACAACGCAAGGCCAAAGAAAGTTTCAGCTGCACGCTGCGAAGAACAATCTTATCATGTTGAAATATCTTAAATACAGGCAGAATTATCTAGTATTTTTCATTACACAATTAATAAAACAAATATAACGTTAGTTAAATTGCTTATTAGTTCTATTTTCTATTTTAGACATTGTTTTATCAAGCGTATATTTCTAGAAACATGAAAAAAGATCAAGCGTGAAAACTGAAAAACAAATATCTAGAAATAGGTGGTATAATTTTATGAAAACATTTTTTTAGCTGATCATAATCTCAAAATGAGAAATTTTAAACAATATTTAATAAACTTGATATTCTTTTGCAGTGCATCTCTAAAGAATAAAGACCTAAACAACAACAACAACAAATAAACTGTAGCAGATAGTTGCACAATATTTTGACCTCCTAAACTGGACCCATGGTTCCATACTTACACTTCTCACTTAAATAATGTAATATATTAGCTTAATAATTTTCTTATATACTTACTAGTTTTAATAGAGCATCAGAAATTCACATATTTATTCCCATACTAGAATAAAAATAAAACACACACTTTATTGAAAGCATTGAAATTTAAACCTTTTTAATGGTTTGTTATACTTAAATATGTATATATATATTTTATAAATTATTAAAAAAAGTTGGTTCAAATTACTTTTGTTTTGTTTTACATCTTTAATTTTAAGGAACACTTTTGGAAACAGGAAAAAAGCTCTCATGTGAAACCGACAATGGGGTGGAATTAAAAAATTAGTACCACTTCAATCAGAAAGAATCAGACTGCAGTAATATACGGGTCATCTGTGGATGTACGTGAGCTACTTACTTTTGCAAACGTCTTACTTTTAGCGTTTCTCCAATTCTCAAATGATTACTGTTAGAGTACGAAACATTATAGCTAAGAAAAAAATGTAAATGTTTTTGGATAGGCTGTGACACAAAGTGGCCTGACGCCAAATTTAAGGCATTTTTGAACACAGAAAAAAAAAATTCCTTATTGTACTTTTTCTTTTATTGTACATGGTTGTTACTTGGAAAGTACTTGTAGTCCAAATACTACAGTAAAAATTTTTTTGCAGTAATAAATTTAAACACCAAATGAAGACTTTTAAATATTATTAAATATAGCCAACCATCTTTGGTTAAAATAGATTAATTAAAGATTTATGTTACCGTGAAGAACTAGGAGAACTTATTGAGCCTCACCAAATTCAACCCTTTGTTAAATTTTGTACTTTCAATTTATACATATATTCTTGCTCTTGTTTAGCACAAAAAATAGTCTATAGATTAAGCAAAAAAAAACAGTTTATACTTTTTTCAGCACAAATTCTGCTAGAAATCTGAACATTTTTTTTGCCCATTCAGTCAACTGTCTAGCTTCCAACAGAAAGAAACATGAAAAAAATAATGAATGTATCTAGAAATTCACATCTTTAAAATCTTTGTGAATTGCTAGATGTATTAGTGTTTTTCCCCACTTTAATCTTTTGGCAGCTACACAGTTATCGGAATGGACGAAAAGCTTATTCAGATGTCTTGCAGAATTTGTTCAGAAAAATATGATACCATGCGTTTGAGGTACACGGTCATTTTTTCTGTTAAAAAAGGGCACAGTTATGTGTATAAATTGAAAGTACAAAGTGTCAACAAAGTGTCAAACAAACAGGTACCATAAAAAACGGCATCAAAAACTATGCAAGTCGCCAAAAAGGAGGAAAGTGTATCTAGCAGATATATCACATATATTTTACTGAAAACATGATCAAAATTGTTTAAATTGATTATGTGAAAATGTTTATTGAAAATCAACTGGGGAAAAAAGATTCCAAACCTGAAAACTTTCCAAGACTTTAGAAGAACTTGACAAAGTAAGTTGGATAGAATTTCTCAGCTTGCGTTTATGAGCTATGAATGAAAACGATAGTTTATATAAATGTACAGAATGTGTCTTATTTAGAAATTTTCCATTGTTTGATAAAAAATTGAAGAACTTCACATCATGAAGGCATGTAGCACTGTCTGTCTCTCTCTTCCCTTCTATCGCTATTTTGCTTAAGCACACACACACACACACACACACACACACACACACACACGCGGGCTGTACTCTGTGTTGGGTAATTAGCGTGTAATTTGCCGCCCTCCTGTTAGCAGATGTGCAGCAGAGTGTGTTAAGCCTCCAGCAGCAGTGAACGGGAACAGCGCTGGCATTCGGCTCTCGTTTCATATCTCACTAATCAAACGCATGCCCCTGATGACACACGTCCTGTGTTCACATTCTGTAGCGGCCAATAAAACGTCACGCTGCACTGTTGTTTTTTTTTTTGCAATTTTTTTTTTAGGTGCAACAGAAACATGCCTAACGCACGTGCAGGGTTTAGGACACATGCTGTTGTGTAACACAGACTCACAGAGCTGCCGGTGTTGTGACTTCACTTTTGAATTCATGCTTGTTGATGTATTTTAATTCTGGAGGCATTTTCGGATAACTGCAATAAAGTAGCACAAACTACGTGCGGTATTGTTTCACGAAGACCTATAAGTGCGTCCCAGAAAACGTTAGAACGTCAGACACGTGGACAGACTTTGTCTAAGTTCCCCAAAGCTCGTTAAAGGTCGGGGGTCACAGATACCGCAGAATCCTTCAGTTGTCGGGCTGCTCATATCTCGCAGAGTCACCCGCAGAGAATGTACACACAACAGCAAAACGGTCCGGCCCGTCCTCTGAGCTCCCTTTGATGTCACGGGATCCGAAATAGAAAAAAAGGAAAATGTATTCGAGACTCCAGCGCTCGCCTGCCCGCACGCTCTCCCGTTAAACTCTCACTGTCTACATTTCTTATTCATTCTGATGTCTGTAAAATTTAATTTCGCCGACCTACGCCTGCTGATTATTGCTTAATTTCATCTTCAGGGTGGCTGTCAGAATCACAGGCGCCAGACTAATTAACAAGTCCATGGCGTTACTCACACACACACACACACACACACACACACACACACACACACACACACACACACACACACACACACACACACACACACACACACGTTTACTTTTGCACCATAGATCAGAGGCTGGCAACGCTGCCCTCTTCATGACTTGTCCTCTTTTTTATTAACAACCTCTGGTTTCCTTCATTTGTGGCTTTTTATTTTTATCTCCAGCGGGGGTTTTTTTCACGCTACCGATTTTAGTTTTTGCGCCTTTTCTGTTTGCCTTACTGTTTCTTTTGAAGTGCCGAGACATTTGGAAGCAATGAACAAGACTCTATTAGTGTCACTAAGGTAAATGGGTGAAAAACATTGTGGAGGTGGAGGAGGGTTTTTTTTTTTTTTTGGTAAATGGGGGCCAAAGATCCCTTGGTTTCCCTATTCTCCTCCTCACGTCTCCTCCATCTGTCCAGGGTCGAACTCACTGTTATCAAAACATCATCCATTACGGAGCTGACAGCCTCGTCGGGGGACCCGGGACCCTGCGAAAAGCCGTGGGGAATTTCCGTCACTGCCCTGCACCGTGAGGGGGGGAAAAAAGTAGTGAGGGGGTGAAGGGAAAAAAGAAAAATGAAGGAGAGAATGAAAGAGAGGAGAGGTGATTCATCATGAGGAACCCCCCCCCCCTCTTTGAGGTGGTAAGCGAAGATTGGTGGAGTGAAGAGAGATGGAGAGGCAGGGGATTATCAGAAAATCTAGTCGCTCCCTGTCTTTGTGTTTTATTCCTTCAAGTCACGATCTAGAGGTTGTGGAGTCATTTATGTTGATTACGAAAGATTTTTTCATGTCACAGTGCGCAAAAGTACCTAGAATTTAACAGATAAACAGTTTTAGTAGCTACAAGTAATTTCCACATACGTTGCATTGCGTTGTCTTTTACACAACAGTAATGCAGTAAATGCTCTGAATTTTATCTTCAATAATGTAAAACTCACGAGTTATACTTTACGTTTTGAAACCATATGTACGTAGTAACTGATGTAGTTAAAAAAAAATACAAAGGACTTAGTGCTAAAAAGTAATACAGTAGTAGTAAATCTTGAATATGGGCACATTTATCTAATATTTCTTATTATGACATCATTATAATCAAAAATATGATTTTACACATTTCAGTCTAAAGACTGTGAATGTTTTCTAGAAATATAATAAAAACTGTCTAAATGAAGGCGAGTGCTAATATTTCAGTGGGCAGGACTTGTGGTTTAGATATAATATACACTTTATCTTATGTGTTAAATACATTAAATATGCTAAGACGGAAGAGAGAAACTAAAAAGGTAAGAGAGTTAAATGCAAAAAAAAAAAAAAAGCATTATAAAGTGTTGTAAAGAAATTTGGACATTTAGTGTGTTCGATTTCACACCAACATTTCATTTCTGAATTCTTGGAATTCCTCTTATTATTGTAGATAATAAATTATAAAAGAATTTTCCTTATTTTCATCCAGCCTTGTGCACTGTATGTTGCCTTTGGTTTTTTTTTTTTTTTTTTTTTTTTTTTTTTTTTTTTTTTTTTTTTTTTTTTTTTTTTTTTTTTTTTTTTTTTTTTTTTTTTTTTTTTTTTTTAAATAATTTAGTTTAATAATGCTGTTAAGTGTTCTTGCTAATAAATATTTAGGCAAATTTATTGGTCGTGGACGTATAAATAAAAAAAAAAAAATTCATTTTGAGAAGTTTTGAAATTCAGAAATTCGTATATGGAGGTATTTTTCTTGTGTGGTTACTCCATTTTAAAATAAATAAATAAAATAAAATAAATAAATAAATAAATAAATATAAACTTCATTCGGAATATGTGAACTATATGTTGATAATAAAATTTCTCATTATTATAATCTTTTACCACAATATGTTATGCTAATACAATATTGAATTTTACAGTTGAATAAAAAAATTGTATTTCTGTGATGGAGCGAGACATCTGTCTGTCATTGTCTTCAAAAGTATCAAAATAACACCTACGATACTGATACTATATTACTCTTCCTTTGTATCTACACAGACTTACACTATAAGTGTTCATTTATACTGCAGTTGGAATTTTTATATGTATAAGATCGTCTGAAAAGGAAACATACAACAGTGTAAAATGGCGGCAAAATAAGGAACCCGAGTAGACAGGCTTTATCTCATGAGCTTGGACACTGACGGGAAAAAAAAAAAAAAAAAAAGCTTCTCATCCAGGCAGACTAATCTCAGAGGAATGTTGGGGAGGTGGCGATAATTGGAAACGTCCGTGATAAAAATATCGTTTTAGCTGAAAATCACTTTAGAAGACTCTACTACTACTTATTATTTATTTATTGTATTATTATTATTATTATTATTATCATTATTATTTAAATTCCTTGTTGCGTTGTTTAAAATGAAATGCTTCTTGATGGTTCCATTCATAGTTTTTTTTTTTTTTTTAACATAGTGCCTCTATATGCCTGTGCACACACACATGGTGTGTTTTAAAGGTGTTTTAACTTTAATTCCCCCAGAATTACTGATAATTAGGGCACTAACAGTTTTACTACTCCAGAAAACAGGATAATCGCCTCCACACACACACACACACACACACACACACACACACACACTTACTTCCTCAACACCCAGGGAGCAAACCAGGCTCGTTCAGCTGTAAACCACTAAAGCTCCCTAAAGCTCACCCACCATTTGCTAGCAGAGCAATAGCGACAGGTGTTCAGCACCCAAACCCTGGACCGTGGCCGAGTTGTTAACATCGCTGACCTGGGGTCAGATTTAGCGCCGGTCTCTCCGTATTTTCAGCTCCTGATGAGATTTAGCCTCTGATCCTGGGTCAGTGCGTAATCACACGCGCGGTTTCCTTCATTTCCGCGCAGATTTCCTCCAGGATTACGACAAGCGTTTAGGGGTTGTGTTGCCCTTGATTGCGGGATTGTTATTCGTAATTACTTTGTTGCTCGGCTTTTAGGAACCAGAACGCAAACGCATTCAAATTAGCACCTCTGGCACCGACGTTTCCTGTTGTCCTGTTGTTTTTATGTCTTTTGTTACAGAACTGTTTATGTGTCGGGTCGTGATCGTTAACTGGCGTGAAGAACTGTTGTAGGAAAACAGCTCCTGATTTATACTGAAAGATTTGTAGTTTGTTGGCACGTGATACCAACAAATAAAGCATTTGTAGAATTTTGTATATTTTGTATAAATCTAGAAATTTCCAAAGGGAGAAAATTCACAATTGATCCATAACTTCAGCTACATTATTGTCCTAATAGCACATTAAAACATAATTTACTCATAAATGACATATTAGGTAACCTTTAGCTAGCTTGCAAGCAAACTTCCTACTTATTTTTTTGTGTTCTAACAACACAACAAAGTAATTAGTTTAACCTTCGCTAGCTTGCTAGAAGGCTTGCCTAGCTTCTAGCATCAACAAATAAACCTATTGCTGGAAAAGGTACCTTAGCTAAGATAAGTTAGCAAGGCTGATCACATGACATCACAGCTAGCCTTTATTTTCACTTAGCTTAGCTTAATGTAACCTCTCCAGCAGTAGGCTTGTTTAATGATTTCTATTTATTTGTGTTTAATGGTACAAATAGCTGTTTTTTTTTGTTAGCATAGAATTAGCAAACGCAAAATATGGTTAACTAGCATCCATGCTAACGGCACGAGGACATTAAGGACATTCTGATGACTTGATTAAAATGTATTTTTAATTAATAATTTGCTTTCTATAATAATTTGAGCAACAGGGTAGTACTATCAAAGTGACCTTGTACAACATGGAAAATAAAAAAAAATAACCTTTTGCAAATAGCTGTACCGTGCAGCCTGTGCTAATAAGCTAACTCTATTTACTGAATGCCTCATTGCTATGTTTCGTGGGCGTGGTGATAAATAATAAAGGTATATAAAAGGTAATTACTCTGAATTTCCGACCTCCTACTAAGAAAAAAAACCCTGAGAAAACACCCTCTCGACCCGGAAGCCTTCCTCAACCCCCGAGTTCAGCATGTGTTCATCATATCCACATGGCTGCTTACATCGTCGACAGTAAACAAAACGACACGATTCTGCTTTTAAATGAGATCGTAGTAGTGTTTGCTTTAGAACGCCGACCAAACAGTTTGCCGTTTCGAGAAAGTAAATACGTCATGAATGTTAACTAGCTAGCTTCCTGCTCATGGAGACAAGTTTTCACAGAGGCGTCTGTGTTCTTTTCCACTTTGTACCTCAAATGTACCGAGTTCAAAAATGTTCCCACGCTCTCAGTGCTGCTTACGTATCGTATCGTATCGTATCGTATCGTGTGATTAGTTCTCAGGTCTCCCTGTGCTTTCGTTAATGTTTTGGCTTCAGTGTCTCCGCCCCTCAGAGGTCATTGGTTTATTTTCTCTGTCTCTTGTGTTTCGTTATCAGTTAATCCCACTGTGTATCCTGTATATTTCTTCATCGTGGTGTATTCTTGCTTGCTTTTCACCATTCTAGTTACCTTGTCTATATTTTTTTCTTCCGACTCCAGTTCTTTGTTATGTTCTTTTATTAAAACCTTTGTGCATCTGCATCCAGTTTCCGCACACTTCCTTGTTCTCGAGTCTTCGCATAACGCAAAGGTATATCGCAGGATATCAGATTAACCGTGTACATGCACTCAAAAACCTGATTATTAGACTATAATCCAGTTCCATGAAATGTCAGAAAGCCGATTGAAGCTTCGAGTTCAGGAACTTTTCCACCGGATTTAAAATCCTGTATCGTGGAGAACGCTATCAGATAACGATCACATTGTTAGTGTGCGTGTAAACACCCTTTGATAAAAAAAGAAATCTGTCTAGAAAATCAGTATAATTGATGTGTGTTCTCTGTTCTGTGTTAGCACCCGTACCCCTCTGAAGAGCAGAAGAAGCAGTTAGCTCAGGATACGGGTCTCACCATCCTCCAGGTCAACAACTGGTGAGTGTGTTTTTAAGTGTAGAGACACAACGACACACCGCAAAGTCACACAATTGTGAAGTCGATGTAGTTTGTGTGTATTGATGCTAAACGTTTGCGCTGGTGATGCTTCAGTGTGTACAGAGTGATGCTAGAACTGGTTTAATATGACTTTGCTTTCATGTTCTTCGTATAGAAGACTTCGTGGCCGTGATTCAGCCAGCCTCAGCTAGCTCAACATTAGCTACCGTATGTTCCAATCCGTATTATTTCAGTTGCCTGGCAACAGTAGGTCTTTAACCACTTGCCTATGTCTTCGCCTTCCCACGTCGTAATCACAAATTTGCGAGTTCAATTGGAATGCAGCTAATTCTTTTTCATTAAAGTTCTCCGTTCCCTTGGTGACGGGGACGTTCTAGAATTTTGCCAGATCTTTTTAGAGTGCAATTAGAATACAACAAATTATTTTTCATTGAAGTTCTGCGTTTTCTTAACAAACAACGCACCAGATCCTTTTTTTGTTGTAGGTCTGCGTTCCCATGGCAACAACGCACCAGATCCCTTTTTTTGTTGTAGTTCTGCGTTCCCTAGGCAACAGTCACATTCTGGAATGTTTCCATATCAGTCTACAATGCAAGTTCTACTGGACCGCAGCAGATTATTTTTTCGCTGTAGTTCCAAGTTCCCTCGGTGATGGTGACATTATAGAATGTTGCCAGATGGTTCTAGAATGCAAGTTAAATTGGAACTCGCCAATTATTTTTCGGTGTAGTTCTGTGTTCCTTTGGCGACGGTGACATTCTAGAATTTACGCCCTTATCCAGAGGGACTTACGAAAGTGCTTTGAAGTCTATCAAAAATACATTCTGATGTAGCAAGATAGAATGTTGCCAGATGGTTCTAGAATGCAAGTTAAATTGGAATGCATAAAATCTTTTTTTCTACAGTGTCACTCTAGAATGTTGCTAAATCATTCTAGATTGCAAGTTGAATTTGAACACACCATTTTTCCCCCTGTTGCAGTTAAACGTTCGGTTGGTGATAGTAACATTTTCGGATGCTGCCAGATGATTCTAGAATTCGAGTTGAATTGGAACGGACCAAATTTTTTTTTTCTTTGTAGTTCCGCCTTCCCTTGATGTCTTTGAAGAGGGTTGCCAGATAATTCTAGAATGCGAGTCGGATTGGGATGTACCAGATTTTTTTTTTCATTGCAGTTCTGCGTTCCTTTGGCGACAGCGACATTCTAGATTGTTCCCAGGTCATTCTACATTCTACAATCTAGAACGTTGCCAGATCTTTCTAGAATGCGCCTTTGCATGGCGACAGTGTGGTCCATTTTCAGAACAGGTGAGGGGGCAGCACGAGGAGTGCAAACAAGCACTTGTCAAATTAAACAGAATTTTCACAGTGAACAGCTGGACTGGTTTATTTAAACACATACACACACACCCACCCACACACCCACCCACACCCAGACACACACACATACACACACACACACACACACACACACACACAAAGGCTGACCGCTGCATAACCCCACATTACGGTGAGGCCAGGGGGACGTTTTATGATGGTGCGACCCATGTGTTTTTAAGTTCTGAGGCTCAGCACCCCAAGTGTCCCTAACAACACATATGAATTCATTCCCGACCTGGACTTGAATTAATTAACTGTACAGATTCAGTACTTTTTCAGCACTTGCCTTTTTTAAAATTTATTTATTTATTTTAAACGTATCTTAATTATGAACTTCAATCATGATGCGCATATGATGAACACGTAGCGGTTGTGCTGCGTAGCGTGTCTGGGTGAATAACCTTCATTCGTGTCTCCGCGAGAGCGCCTCAAATAGCTGTAGCATATTTACCACGTGCTTTGTATTTATGGTACATGCTTGCCGTGTGAGTGTGTGGTGTGCGTGTGTATATGATGAGGAGGCAGAGCCTGGCGCTCGTAAAACCCTGCCTCATGGTGTGAAGCGAGGGGTCAGCCAAGGGTCAAACTTTTACCCCTAAAAGACGGGGCAGGATTTGCAACCGTATGGGGTTTTGTTCTCGGCTCTGATTGGTCACTGGACAGGTGGCGTGTCATAACGGAGCTGATTTATTGGCAGTGGTGCTGATCTGGGGTCAGTTTTAATAATCATATCCTTGCTAATACAATGATATAGACTCTCAGAAGAAAATGGTACTAAACTCTACCTTGCCTTGTCGTTGAGGTGGTACCCTTAAGTGTACAAGTTTTGTACATTTCGTATCTTTTACCTAGAAAGGTGCACGTAGTGTAAAGCTTTAAAGCTTGACTCCTAAAGGTAATCATGGTCCATTTATGTAACTTAAATCTTGCTAAAAGTACACTATGTCCACATTGCCAGGTACATATTAATGGTACTAAAGATAAAGGTGACAAGGAAAGGTAGAGTTTAGTACCCTTGTTTCCCTCGAGACACAGCGGAGAGTGATGTCTGATTTAAATCATTTCAAATGGAATCACTTCTCCTACTTGCTTTAATGCCCTGAATCTCATTTAAAGTCAAGGACACCTTTTTTAATATTTTCAAAATGGATTCATTTGTCCTCCATAAATTATTTTAGCTCTTCCCATTTCTGGTGCGTAACCTTCATTAGCTCAGCGCCAGCCATTTGTGCCGCACGACCCCCAGCTTTTTTTTCAAGGGAACAGGAAATGGAACCGTGTGCCCCGAGGTCAAACAGTGGGGACATAAATCATGTACGGACCCAGGGCACTGGCACCTTCAGGTCAGAGGTCACGAGGGGGGTTTTAGACTGAGGAAGACCAGAGCTGCACCTCTGCTCAGTGTGTGACGTCATGGGGTCACAGAGTCAAAGGGTGAAAGGTCAAGCACTGTAGGGGAGTAGATACTAAAAGCATTCTGAGATTGCGTCTGTACACTGACATCCCTGACATTAAAGGAGTACTCCACCGCTTCTCCAACCTAATCCCTGTTCAGTGCATCTGCAGTGTGTGTGTGTGTGTGTGTGTGTGTGTGTATGTGTGTGTGTGCTTAACATGGACTAGAGGTTCAACACGTTTCTCACGTTTCTGATTAAAAAAACCCAAAACATTCAAAACAAGTTTAAAAACTTAACACACTAATAATTTTAATATTAATACTTGTTAATGAGAGGAAGTCTTAGCTACTTAGATACTATTTTATATAATAGAATTGATTTATTTATTGAATAGTTATTGTTTATGCCACGCTTTGACTTTATTTTATGGCCATAAAATTACCGTGATTTGTAAAACAACTTGTCATTGTTGTGATACGTGGTGTTCCTGCGGAAACTGGTGTGCGTCCCCGCTCAAAAACGTAGCCCTGTGACTGAAACAGCTAATTATACAGATACAAAACTTAAATAATGTATTACATAAGTAGTGTTTACTAAATAAGTACATTCATAAATACGGCTGACTCAAGAATTCAGAAAAAAACGTTCTATAAAATATGTTTTTTTTTTTATTGAGAGAATCCAATGGCTGCCCTTAGACTTTCATTATGAGTGAGTTTGGAGTTTGGAGGTTTTATGTCCTTTTCTCAGGGAAAACTATGTCCACATTCGGTCTAACAACAATCTGGGGAAACCTCTTTAAAAAACCAGAACCCGGTAGCCTCCTAGGAGGCTGTGTTGGCGCGTCCATTGTACCATACCTCCACACCTTTCCTATTCATTTCCCTGTTGTTTTGGATGAATAATTGAATACTAAGCTGCAAATCCTAAGAGGTTAACCATCTAAAGAACCATCAAGAAACCATTTTTTTGTCTTAGAATGTACACTACAGATGCTGCAGATAAAGATTCGGTTCCTTTAAATCCAAAGTATTCTGTGATGAGATGAACTGTGACATATAACCAGGTTGCTCTCACTATATTTATCTCTCCAGGTTCATCAATGCCAGGAGAAGGATAGTCCAGCCGATGATCGATCAGTCGAACCGCGCAGGTGAGTCCACGCTAACGCTGTCCTACTCCCGCTAAAGCTACTTGCCTCGTCTGCGCTCTCACACACTTCCACTAAGTGGGTCCAATACAAACCAAAGACGTTAACAGAGTTCCAAGGGTCTTTATTAAGTGACGCAAAACGAATCGCTGAACCGAGTGATATATTTCATCCTTCTAGTCTCTTTTCTCTCTCTCTCTCTCTCTCTCTCTCTCT
>CM041000.1:14092872-14111377 GCA_022985145.1 Pangasius djambal | reverse complement strand
CCTTCACACACCATGTCTTCATGGAGCTCGCTTTGTGCACAGCGGCATCGTCATGCTGGAACAGGTTTGGGCCTCTTAGTTCCAGTGAAGGGAAAATGTAATGCTACATCATACAGAGACTTTCTATACAAAAGTGTGTTTCCAACTTTGTTGGAACAGCTTAGGGAAGAACCCCATATGGGTGTGATGATCAGGGGTACACATATAATGTAGATCCATAATGATATCCTTTGTATTAACAATCAAAAAAGTCAGTTGTTCCTAAAACACTTTATAAATTTAAATACTGTGTGTGCTTAGTATTGTTATGCTGGTGTGACTGGATGTTAAATTATTCTTATATTTAAAAAAATGTTTAAATGTATTTATTACGTTTTAATTTAATGATTCAGTTTATATTTAAACTATATTGCTTTGCAGTTGTGTTTACAGACCCTTCTGTAGTGATAAATAGTTTTGTTTTGTCGACAAACAAATAAAATAAATAATTTCCATTCTGATTGCGCATTTCGAGCGCAGATGGTATCCTCTCGAACAAGCATGCGCACTGGCTCATGGGAAAAAAACTTGGCGGTTAGCTTGAATTAACAAACAAACCATGTAGACGTCAAAAGCGAGCTTATAAACTGATAAAGTATTGAAACTAGGTGTCAGAAGTAAGCAGCTGGTTTAATGTTTCTTTAAAAAAATGCGCTGTAGGCGTCGGGAAACAGTATGAATGACGGGAGGAAGAGCTGCAGCTCGACGCCGGAGGAAAGACAGACTGAGATACTGAGACCAACACAAAACAAACTAAAACTGAACAGACTGAAGAGGAGCCCGAAAACAAACCAGACTCCGAAATCAGACTTTACTAACTTTAGAGCTGAAAAAAGTGAGTTGGTCGTCAGCCTGAGTACTATTACTGTTAAATAATATTAAAGTTAAAACATGTTGACGCATTATTACGTTCTCTTAAAATTGAAAGTAAAAAGAAAAACCTGTAAGAATTGTAAAGTAGAGGTGAAGTTTAACACTGGTGACATTTCACCCTAAAAACACATTCAGTTTCAGATAAATAAGTCAGTATCTGGATCTGTATTCGGGTTTAAACCCGAAGTGGGCGTGGCTTAAACAGGAAATGGGTGTGTTTGCTTTTGAATTAATGCTGCAGAAAAGTGTGATGTCACTTCAACATGGCGGCGCTCGAAATGAACAGTAAAGTTGTGTCCCAAATGACATACTATACACTCTACCGTCTAGTGCATGAAATTTAGAAGGGTAGGATCATCATGGTTGGGGATCCCTGGTGGTTTAGCGGCTAAGGATTCCGTTCTCTCACCACCGCAGTCTGGGTTCAATTAACGGTTCGATTCCTGGGCTGGGAACCACTGGGAGTGTACTCTCCAAGCCGGGATAAAGTGGGATGGTCGTGTCAGGAAGGCGTAAAACCTGTGCCAAATCAAACATGCGGACCAATGATCCGCTGTGGCGACCCTTAACGGGAGCGGCCGAAAGAACAACAACAGTATCGTCACGAATGGACCACTGATGTTTTTTACTAAGCAGAAGTATAAGCCGTTTCCCCAGTCGACAGCAAGTGGCGTCAAACGCATATGGTGAATTTTTAATATGCTGAAACATAACTCGCACAACGTGGGCTAATTTAAAAGAATTAAACTCACATTCGTAAGATGTCTTGTCCACCGGAGTGTCGTCGGCCATCTTGAAAATTCTTTCTCATCCAGCGTCAACGCCTGGTAGCCCCGCTCTCTTCCGCTACGTAAGCAAAGCTGCGACCGTTGTGTGCATGAAGTGTCCAAAATGGCAAAATGGCGTAGAACAGTGCATAAGTATGTGATTTGGGATGCACCTTAAGTTTTCAATTTCCCAGTAGGAAAGATCCCATGGAAAGGCTCTCCAACTTCAGCTGTAAAGTCAGAATTATTCTGTTAATGGTCTTTCTTTGTCTCCACATGAACGTGAAAACCTCCTGTCGTGTATTTATGTTTGGTTGCATCCAGCAGGATCCCAGTCCTGTGCATGTTTTTAGTCTCAATCAGATGCCTTGTTAACCTGGTGCATTTCATATTCGTATCTGTTTAGAACACATTATAAATTCAGTCTGAAAAACATATCCTTATTTAGTTACATCCCTTAAAACAGACAACAATATACACATTAGCTTCACTTGCCATTTATTACGTTATATACAGTATATACTTACTGGCTGTGTCCCATATTGCTATGTTCAGTGCATTAGTCCCACTTTATCCCATCCATTAATAGAAATGAAAACTATGTCAGAGCCGTTGCTGTGTTCTTTGGTCAGTGGTGGACCTTGAAGGGTTAACATGGTTTCTTGGTTATCTCTTGTATCAAACCACTGAACTATGAATAAAGAGGAAGTGAATATAGACTTAGATGTCAATTTATTTTTTTCTTTTCCTTCTTTTATTTCACCACTTCCAGGATTTGTTATGTCAAGATGCATCAGTAATTCCTAAAACTGAGACACACTTTAAGTATCACGAATGTTCAGTAATCAGTGCTTTCACTTGCAGGTGACCCCAACTATAAGTACAAACAGTATAATGAACTCAACAGTGTAAGGCATTTGATAAATGTAATGGAGTCTAAAGTATCTCTTTATTAACATTAAGTACATAGATACATAAATACAAAAAAGACAGCTCTTTCATGTAATTGACTAAACTGGAGATACCAACAACTACCTACATCATGATTTGACCTAATTTTGTGTAATCAGATTTCAAAACGCCGACCCGTATACAGAAGGTCGGTTTCAGGAGCTCCGTTACTGTAGAATCTCCAAACAACGATTCTGAACTTCAGCATGAAATCATCTGGGATCCAACATCACCGGCGACTCCTGTCAGGAACGGCAAGTGGGCTTTGATCCTATATATACTGTCTTGTTGCTTGAGGGATAAATTTGTGATCACGTGATCGTTTCTGATTTAGGACGGGGCCGGAGGAGGACCGCTGTTTTCAAATCAATGGACATATCAGACATCGTCAACAGGATAGCTCCAAAGGTTGTTAGCAAATACTCAGCTACTCAGTTATATACTTTTTGTTGAGGTGTACATCAGCATCGGTGTCCTGGTTTTGTATTTTAGAACAAGAGGGTGGAGGAGGCGGAGTCTTCTCTGCTGCAGTGGATTGGGGACACGGCCGTTCCGTGCACACCAGAAATCCGAGAGCCCAGGACCAAGTCCAAACCAGCAAGGTCTGTTCCTAAACCACTTTGATATTGGCAGTAAACGAGTAACAGTACAGGTGTTTGGTTGATATAGATTTTATTCACTACATAGTGCACTATTTTGTAGGCATGACTCCAAAACCATAGTGAGAAATATCCAGAGCACTTAAAATGCACTGCATTTTTAAATGACCGGCTGCAGCTAAAAAAAAAAAGCTTTGTTCCTACGCAGACAAAACCCTGTGGATGACCTGCTGAAGTTAGCGAAGCAGTTCGACTTCAACATGCTCCAACAGGAGGAAGCTCATCTCCAACCAAACCCTCAGGGCTCTGCGGAAGCCACGAATGAAGACCATGATCTGTTTTTCAATGACAACAACCTACCAGCTTCACCACAGACACGCTCCGAAGCTGAGAGACCACCACTGGGTTTGGAGGACACCAGAATGAACGGCGATGATCCTCTGGACGATCTGGGTCCCATACAGGAATTGGACGACGATCTGGATTTGCTCTTCGAGGGTTCGACGCAGGAGGTCAGCGGCGGCCTGAGCCAGGGTTTCAGCGCTCGTTCTCAGGACTTGGCTAAATTTGCCCCACAGTGTGGTGTGAATCTTGCTGCTAGAGCAAGAGCTAACTCGGTACATCCGTGTGGTGTCAGTCGAGTGGGCGGAGCTTCTGAATCAAGCACTGTTCATGTGTGCGTGGCCGCACCAACACTCAGCACGATCAAGCAGCTGGGAGTAGCTGATGATTTCGATGATGACTGGAACAATGATTTGCTAGACGACTCACTGGTGATGGAGATGACCCAAAACCCGGAGCTGTTCTCCGCACCTCAGTGCAGCTCGACACAGAAACAGACGAACAAAAACAGCGGCTCCGCAAACACCGTTTACCGCCAGAATGGTGATAAAGAAGCGAAGTCTGGAGAAGCACAAAGGTTGAATCAGAGACGTGAGAGCTTTCAGTGTGGCCAACACTGGAGCAAGGCTATAGGAAATGAGAATGCTAGGCAAAGTGGATTTCATGCAAAAAACAGTCCAGAAACACAGTTTTTTTCTTCCAGCAAAGTTCCATCAATGGTTCCTGGTTCCCATAGTGTATCTAAAACTAATTCTCAACCCAGGAAAACAATGGAAATCCAACGACCATTGGCAACCACCAGTGCTAACTCCACGCGGAAGGTTCAATCTCCGAATACAACCTCGTTAGTTTCCAGATCGGACCCATCTGTTCCCTCAGCCACAATAGCAACAACTCCCAATTTCAGGATCAATAAGGTCACTGAGGAGAAGAAAAGCCACCCAACCATGGAGGACGATGTCCTTGGTGACCTCGCAGCCGAGGACCTGGACTCCATCTTTGCGTCAGATGACATCTGGGACGACGGGGCAGAAGACGACGACCTGTTCTGTGAAGCATGCGGGAAGGTGGAAGAATCCATGGCTGAACCTGAACCTCCTCCGAAAGCGTCCGTATCAAAACCGGCACCACAGATCAGTTGTGTGCGGAGTAGCGAGAACACCATGGGTAAATATGAGGGTGTGTTTGTGCGGCCTTCTCCATCTAACGCTCAGGTTTATGACCGCGGCGCTACTGGGAACCGAGCGGCGTTGAATACCGAAGTTCTTCCTGGAGCACTTAATAATAACACTTCAGCACTGGACAAGAGCACGATGAAGTCGTCTGATAGAAAGTACAAATTTAGCCATGTTAAAAGCACTACAGGAACAGGAAGTGCCGCCTATAACGCAGCTAGACAGGTTAGTGAGAGCGCCACGCCAACCACCGTGCAATCATATCAAAGAATTCAAGACCATCAGTTCAAAAAGCCTTATAGCACCTTTAATGCTGCACCGTCTGTTTCCAAAGGTAAGAGAATTCCAATACCTATATTTCTAGCGCAACTCCATAATTATTGGCACCCTTTCAGAAAATGGGCAAATGATACACTCTAACTAAAATTCTTATGATGTGTGTTTTTTATTTATTTATTTTATTTTATTTTATTTTAGTATTGTGTTGTTTTTTTCTTTAGTATCACTTTCTGTTTGTAGCATTGATAACTGCTAACTTTATTTTCCATGTATTTTAAATTATAAATAATTGATATTACATGGAAAAATGAAAACAATATGTCTAAAAAAGTTCTTTATGCAGGATTAATTAAAGATGGCAGATTTTCTAAATTGAAATCTTGGGTAACCTAAAAAAAAAATTAAAATGTAAGTGTTAAGAAAATATTACTGTGGGTATATAATAAGTAAAAAAAAAAGTAAAAAATGAAACAAAAAACTACATTTTTTGATAAAATAATAATGATATTACCTTAGGATTTTCCTTACTTAAGAAAGTGACAAATTGTTTTCCCTGGTTTATGTGATAAGGACACACAATCTAGTGCTACGCTAGTGTTCACTCTTTCAGTATAAACTTACAGACTAAAATATACAAATGCATTTATTTACTAAATATTTTAAATATTTAAGGCTGAAATTTGATTTTAATGGGCTCACATGAACACTTTCGCTCTCTACAGATGTGAGTAAAGTGGTGGTGACGAGATGCAGTGACGCTGAGATCGAGAGGAAGAAGCAGCAGGCCATGGAGAGGCGGAGACTCCGAATGCTGGCCAATCAGAACCTTCAGGCTCCTGTATGACATCATGTAACCACGAAGATGGACAAAACTGACCCGGTGATAGTGGCAGGTCTAAACTGTCCAGCGCTCTGAGCGCTAATTTGCCCCGTTTGGGGATAAAACAGTGGCCTGGATCTTCTCACGGTCAGTTGTTCTGAACAGAATCTCTAACAGCTGATTCTCAGCAGGGGCTCGTCAGCTGAACGTGTTCTGCTCCGGACCTCAGAAATCCACACTGTAGCTACAGGAAATCAGGGGACGTTTGGAATTTTTGCAGCACATCTGTCTCTCTGGCACGTTTGAATGGTTGTAGTGTTCATATGAAAATGTTCCTCACTGTCTCTAAATCTTGACTGTCTTTCAATTTTATTCCTGATGAAACTGGTCCTAAATTTTTTCTGTTTGTTTAGGTCTTGTAGATATATTTTTGTTGTACAGATGAAAGAGAGATCCAAACCTCCAGATTCACTCACTGTGAAGTGAATAATATTTTAATAATAATGTTTTATTCCCATTCTATTAAAAATATCAGTAAAACCCATCTCCCATGTACGGCACTTATTAAACACCTTGCAATTGCAATTGTAGTGTGTAGAATGAGATGTAGACGATCTCCTTCACTGAGACTGACACAGAGGCCACGCCTCCTTCACTGAGACTGACACAGAGGCCACGCCTCCTTCGCTGAGACTGACACAGAGGCCACGCCTCCTTCGCCGAGACTGACACAGAGGCTACGCCTCCTTCACCGAGACTGACACAGAGGCTACGCCTCCTTCACCGAGACTGACACAGAGGCTACCCCTCCTTCACCGAGCCAGACACAGAAGCCACGCCTCCTTCACCGAGCCAGACACAGAGGCCACGCCTCCTTCACCGAGCCAGACACAGAGGCCACGCCTCCTTCACCGAGCCAGACACAGAGGCTACCCCTCCTTCACCGAGCCAGACACAGAAGCCACGCCTCCTTCACCGAGACTGACAGAGGCCACGCCTCCTTCACCGAGACTGGCACAGAGGCCACGCCTCCTTCACCGAGACTGGCACGGAGGCCACGCCTCCTTCACCGAGACTGGCACGGAGGCCACGCCTCCTTCACCGAGACTGACTGACGCAGAGGCCACGCCTCCTTCACCGAGACTGACTGACGCAGAGGCCACGCCTCCTTCACTGAGACTGACTGACGCAGAGGCCACGCCTCCTTCACTGAGACTGACGCAGTGGCCACCTTTCACCTGTACTGATACAGAAGCCACGCCTACTTTAGTTCTTCATTTCACACAATCAAAAGTAAGTTTGGCTTAGTGATATAAGAAAGTGCAATATTTAGTGTTTAGTAATCTAACATGCACAACTTGCAATGTTTCAGACATTTTCAGACGTCGTAACTCAGTCTGGAGTGACGTGACCAGATCAGAGGTAGATTCAGGTGAGATACAGCGCCTCTCTCACTGCCGAGCTCACTGACACCTGTGTGACTGCAGCACACCTGAAAGATGACTCCTGTTGTTATCAGGCTGCGGGGAGGTAACTGTAGACAGCACTGTGTTTAAAAAAAAAACACCCCTGTGGCCATGACATGTTGTCATTTCATCTGTCTGAATGGCAATGCTGGTAACACTGCGCCTCTACAGCTGTGTGTGTGTGTGTGTGTGTGTGTGTGTGAGAGTGTGTGTGTGTTTACATTAGATAGTGTTCAGGTTTAATATGCTATATGTAGAACTCAAAATGGGCATGGCTTCTGGGGTCCCAATGCATTTTGGAATGTCAGTAAAAGGGCTTTGTATCTCTGTTCCTGAAAGTATAATGTAATTATACACTCAAAAGTACAACAGTACTTACTAAGGGCCACTTATGTGTGAGTTTTAAGGATCGAAAGATTCACTTTTCCCCAGTGATGACAGGTACCAAAACATCAAGACCACCTCAAACACCACCACCGCTTCACACTGTGACAACTTTTGTACTGTATTTTGCAAAAACCTGGAATGGATACTGCAATATAGAGCTGACGTTTTCAAATCCAAGCCTGAAACTCCACACTATTACACTGTTTAGTATTTTTAGTTTTATGATTTCTCTGTTCTTCTTTTACATACACAAAATGAATCAACGTGCTAGTTCATAGCAAAGAGATTCATTTCCTTTTAAACTTGTAGTTTACATATTTCCGGTATTTCCCCCCACCTTGACCCAATCTCTGAAACCAAGACTTAAATCTTAATTAACAAGTAAATCTCAATTTCTTACAGACAAATTTGTTTTATTAAGATGTGACCTTAAAGGTTATTATTCTCCCATAACTCTCCCAAAATCCTCTAATGTGCCATGGGAATCTGAATGGGAAAGATAAGAGTGTGTCTGGGTTATGTTCCCACAGTGCTGTGTTCACTTCCTTCAATATGGTAGGGGTCATGAGGTCACCAAAGGTCAGACCTCCTTAGGTAGTAGTCATAGACAGTGTATATATGCATACGACAGTGGTGTCAGTTTGCCAACGTGAAGAGCAGTTGGACACGTGACCTCACGTAACCACATGAACCTCAAATGCACTAGCTACTAAAAGTTATTTTAACCCTTTCATGCACAGTGTCCACACTTATGGACAGTCAATTTAAGGCTTTTTTTTGCACATTTTAGGAAAATATAAGATGTACATCACCAAATCACTTTAGAGCATTACTGTAAATTAATGTACATTTCTGTAGCTATCTAGATCTGTCCTTCTCAAGCTATACTAACTTTCTACATTAAATTAAAGTTAAAGTAAAAAGTGTTTTTGTGCCAGACTCCACTGAAAGCCTTAGATTTTTAAAAACTAGGGTTTGTTTTAAACTAGTGGGGGGTTTTGGGGGAAGATTTACTTACCTACCTACCTACCTACCTACCTAGAATTTCGAATACTCTGCGTTATTGTTTCTATAGTAACAGCTCAGCCACTCGTATGGACTTGTGAGAAGATGTTCATTTATCATTTTGGAAGGAGTCTCCAGTTTCAGCGCTTTGTAACCATGGTAGTGTCTTCAGGACAGAGGAGTTAATGCTTTTTGTTTTTCTTTTTCTTGCTAACATGACACGCTTATTAACTTACTAATGTTTGTCTTATTAAGTTGAGAAAATAAAGAAAGAGAGGCTGCTGAGGGAATGACTCTTTATAGCTGCTATAACTTGTGTCATGGATGTTTCACAACATTAAATGTAGCTATAAATGGATAAAAACTCATTTTAATCTTTTTTTTTTTTTTTTTTTTTTTTTTTTTTTAAAGGCAATTGCTGTAGCATAAGAGGAAAAAACACATTGGGACATGTCTTTGAGATGAGAGGCTCTATGAAAACCTACAGAAATGAAGAACGCTACAACAGTGTTTTCCTATCCGAAAGTGTTTTAAGTAGACCCTTAATTATCCCATAAACCCTTAAAGAACCCCTGAAGAGCCATTTTTACGCGTCTTTAAGAGTGTATGTTACTTCTTAAGCCATTTCATAACTACATAAAATACCGGCAGTTTCTTTGAAGAGCAGGCCATCTCCGAGTACAATGGAGCTTGTTTCTCTTTAAACGAGCCGAAAGCGAATCTTAAAGAGGTTTAAAAATAGCCCTGCCTTGTCGTGTCCTTCTTTCCCCCCGTACTGATAAACACGGTGTTATCAGTGACCCACATGGAGCTGAAGTCACCCGAGAGCGCCGGTGAACTCCCCATGACCCCGCTCTCCTGTCCTCTCTGCTTTACACAGAGCTTCTGCCTTTCATCAATTATTCCCCTGTAACCGGGCGGGAGGGACACCGATACGGAAATCTACGCTGGCTCTGTATCTGCAGCGACACCGAGCCGCCGGGGAAGCAGAGCGGCACCAACGAATACCTGGGCAATGAGCAAATCCACAGACTCTGGGTCTCCTTACCTTCTGTAAACCTTTTCATCCTGGCCTTTTGAGTGTTCCTTGTACCCAGTGGTCACCTGGGGGGTAGTCAGTTTCACTGTTGCCCCCCTACAGTGATGCCCTGCTGAAGAGAATCCCAGTACACACAGGTTACATCCTGTATTTTTCTTCAAGGCCTGCTGGAGGTCTGCTTTCAGCTTTGTTCCAAACTGTACACTAAATAGTATGATGATAACCTGGTGTAGGCCACCTACAGGTGCAGTGGCTGCTTGGAAAACCATGGTGGGGTGCTCTGTTTTTATGGAGGTATGTGATTTGAGATTGAGATTATAGATTCTGAGACTGCAGCCTTTGGGGCTCAAATCACACAGGGCTACGCTAGCAGACGAGTAGCTTCTGCTGAGTTCTCATTGGTCAGATGGTGTTGATTAGTTTCCTGTAACTGCAGCTTGGACCGTAGTTTCTAATGATCGGTTTATATAATAATAAGCGGACAAAAGTGTGTTGTTATTTACGGAAGAAACCATGTAATGACATGTCATTCTTTAATACATTGAAAATTGTAATCATTGGCAAATCGTTGTGGTGTAAGAGGAATAAAACGCTTTGGGATGTGCTGCTGTTGGGAAATAATAACTTTGTTGATTATTTTCCAATGACAGCACTACCCTCATCTGATTTATCTTTTATTTATTCAATTTCATTAAAGCAAATTAAATCATCGTAAGGATTTTTTTGGTTGGTCCCTCCGGGGGAGCCGTTTAAAGTTCCATGTAGAACCTTACAACAAAGACGGGGTTTTGGAAGCTCTTTAGGAAACTATTCAGAGAGACCATTTTTTTTCCCCGGAATGCATGACACAGATTTGTACAAATGCTAACAAATTTTAAAAGCGTGCCTGAATTTAGTTCAATTTTATTTAAAATGGAGACGTAAAAATAGTGCAAGCTCTGACTCCGCCCCTAACCGTCAACCTTAGAACTTTACATACAACTCGAGTCGTGCAGAAAGTGTGAGACCATGACCAGACTTCGATCGGTTTGTTAACTCGCTAACTTCACCATGTCCATTACCTGCTATCTCTTTGTTCTGTGGTGCATGATGGGACGAGGTCATGCAGAAAGTGCACGCTGTCCTAGATTTCTACTTATTTCTACAAAATAGGAGGCTGCATAAGTATGCAATATGAGACACAGCTAAGAAGTGTGTGGACATGAGAGTGTGTGTGTGTGTGTGTGTGTGTGTGTGTGTGTGTGTGTGTGTGTGTGTGTAGGGGATAGCTGTAACTGATAGAGCTTCTAATTTGTCTGTTGTCCCTCACCTGACGATGACTGATAGCTGCAGGTATCGTGTCTCACAGCGCTGATCCGGGATCAGTCCCTGTGACTGTACTCATCAGGATATGAAAGATGACAAACTGACCTGGGATCAGCGCTCTGACTGACAGACCTGTTCTTGAGTCCGGTCCAGTTTCCGCTCAGGTCTCTGAAAAACAAACACCGTGTTGGAAACTGTGTGTTCCCCTGTGTGTGATATTGTAGCCCCTGGATTACATTTACCTCTCTACCAACTACAGATGCCTCGCACCGATAACCCGGGCCGAGTTCACCAGTGTGGGTTTGAGTTAAGGTAAGCTGTGAGTGGAACATCATCTGAACAACACTCAGGGCTTATGCAAAAAAAAAAAAATCTGTTTGGGAAGAAAATCCCATGCAAAGCTGCGCATTTGTCTGAAACCCACATTTAAAGATCAAAAGCACAAAAGTCTTTAATGTGAAAGAGTGAAAGCTCTGCGAAGAAACTATTCAACACCCATCTGCTTTTCTCTCGTGAACCTGAGCTCATAAAGTCAAATCATATGTAAGAGTGACGTATTTAATGCTGTTCGGTTCCTCAAATGAAAGGCCTGGAACGTTGCTGGTACAGAGCTCTATCTGCGAGGAATAAAACACCTGGAGTTGTGCTGCTGTAGGAAAATAATCAGTGATGGTTTGGTGTGATGCGGCCCAGCACGAAGCAGAATTACCGTTACCACCTCAAAGTTGGTTATTTTCCTCTAACGCTATGTCCCCAAAGGATGTTATTCCTCTTGCACCACAGCAGTCTTCCAATTTTTTTTTTTATTTGTTCAAGAATGACATATACATTTTATCCAACTAATATTGTGGAATGTTCATAAAACAAGTTAGTTCCTGTTCTCAGTAACATTATAGCAGCTATACACAATCGTTCTCTTACCAGCCTCTCTCTTACCAAAGCGTAAACACCTCTGTCCTGAAGATCTCAGAAAAAAAATAAAGCTACAGCTTTACTTCTGACTGCTACAAAGCGTTGACACTGGAGACTCCTCCTACATCAACGTTTCCTCACAAAAAAAACCTGCATATCAATCATTTTTAAAGTTCAGCCACATAAGTGCCTCTGTAAGCTCTTACTAAAGAAAAGATCATGTATAAGAAGGAGCGCATTAATATAAACCCGTGATTCGCAGCTACACTACTGTCAGAGCCGCTGTTGTAGAAAATTAATCAACACCTTCTGACCAATCAGAAGGTTTCGTTTTCTGGATTAAAGTTTCAGTAACAGCACGACAAATACTGTCGCGGATTATTCCTCAGCCTCTGAGAAATGCAACGTTTGTTTATTGTGTGCGTTTGAAGCTCGTGCCATGTTTGGTCTCTTTCTAATAAAAATGTGAACAATCAGAGCTCTGATGATGGATAAAGTGCGACCATTGCTAGCGGTGACGCACAGTCGGCTTAAATCTGAAATGATTCTTACGGTCCGAGGGTCAGGACGTCTGCTTATGTTTTATCTTAAAAGAAGAGTTTATTTCTGGCCGGCATCGACTTTGAAGCTCTCACATCTGGAAACCCCGGAAAACAAATAAATTAAAAAAATATCTTGGACGTTTAAGATTGTTATGGTCGTATGCACAAGCTTCCTTCTTAGTTGCACGTCGTCATGGAAGCTTCGGTAGAATATAAAAGATCAGTGATAATTCTTTTAATAAAATAATGATAATAAATAGGTTGAAATACAATCCACTTGTGCGAGGTAGTTGTGCAACACTGGAACAAAATAAAATTTCAAAAAATAATGGTACCCAGTTGTACCTTTTTTGTTGTCACTGATGGCTACATCTTCTGTACCTTTAGTGTTTATGCATTTTTTTTTTCTGTTTTATTTATGAATTTTTATGCATAAACAATTTCTCTTCCTCGAGGATCAAAAGCCGGATATATAAATGTACATAGCTTTTCAAACAAAAGTGCAGTTATATACATTCATATATATATATATATATATATATATATATATATATATATATATATATATATATATATACAATATATAATAATTCCAATCCTAGTGTTTATACATTTGAAAATAATTTCTGATGTACCTTTTGTTTAAAGATTTACTCTAATGGTACACTTTATACAGGTGAAAGATAACGTACTAAAGGTACTAAAGCAACTAAGCAACACTGTAAAGTGTAATTTGGTACCTTTATTTCTGAGAACGTACTGAATTTATAGGCCACAAACTCATCCACTTCCTGCGTGAACTGATGAGAGCTCTGTTAAAGGAGTTATGGTAAAAGGAGCACACAAGAAAAACTTTACAGAGATTAAATTTCAGCCGAAGAGGAGTGTGTTGTGGAGCAGTGAAAAGTCAGGCACATGGATGCAAAGCTGCTGCAGCAGAAATGGATGAGTTGTTTAATGATTGGTGGCGTTTCCAGAAGAGCGCGCGCTCTCCACGAGCACAATTAGGAGAATTCAGGAAACAGTGACTAATGATGTGGGTAATGGAGGAGGCTTTAGTACAGTGTGTGTGTGTGTGTGTGTGTGTGTGTGTGTGTGTGTGTGTGTGTGTGTGTAAAACATGGGGATCTCCGCACTCTCAGTGTATATTTGCAGTGTAGTATCAGGTAACACTTTAATGTTTCAGATGACATCTGTAACACATCTGCTGCAGAAACAGCCATTTTAGTGTGTGTGTGTGTGTGTGCGTTTGTGTGTGTGTGCGCGTTTGTGTGTGTGGTAAAACGGCTCACCAGCTTCTCGACAGTTTGCATTTGTGTACTCAAATTGCTAAATTAACAGCCATGTATCTTTTATAGGCCATGATGAAAGACAAAAGTGTGGTGGAAACCAATCTTGGGCAGAACAGAAACAAATAAAAGTCAGGGAGTTCTAATTTAACGTTTTGCCGCCACCTGGTGGTGGATCTTTGTTACTACACCAGTTGTCTACAATTGTCTTGGCTTATAAACTCACATCCTGGAAAATTAAGACAGCTCTTTACTACAAAGTACTTTACGTGCAAAAAAAAAAAGTGATATTTTGTCAGTGTCTACATTTAGAAGCAATCGCTGAGTATTTGTTGTGCTTTTTCATGTTTTCTTGTTTTGTCGTTCCAGCGATCATTTACTTTGCTTCACTCTCAGAATAAAAAAAAAAAGAGTACTAAACTGTCACTTCTTTGTCACTTGTGTGGTACCTTCAAGCATACACTGTTTGTACCTTTAGTGTGTATCTTTTACCTGAAAAGGTGTATGAAGTGTTACTACTACAGTTCAAGTTCATCTATTCAGCGTGAATTCAGGTCAACTGGAACAGTTTAACAACTTAGCAGCATTTATCTTCTGACCTGATAAGTGAAAAGTCTTTCAATGTATGTGACAGAACCCTGCCAGTGGAACTGCTTGTTAGAAATAACAAAACCTCATTCATGTTACATCATATATGATGGTCAGCATCGAACAGGAACCCCAAGAATTTTGAGGAAAGAAAAATGACACACTTTGGCTGTTTTTTTTTTGTTTTTTTGTTTTTTTTGTCCATGAAGATTTTAAACTTGTCCTGACTGATATATCACACATTTTTGATACGTATATTTATACAATGTAAGACTACTGTAGCAATAATAATAAGCATAAAGTTAGTCCAAATTATTTACATTTATAATGCGATGTGCCAAATTAGCAAACGTGATGATAAAAAAAATGGCTTTTACTCTTTTGTCTTGACAAAAGGTTTAGCTATGCTTCTTTTCTTTCCTTCACATGTAGGTAGTGAACACCGTGGGGATTTCAGGAACGTGTCGTCTGTCAGGAGAGAACTTAGACACGCTGGAAATTGAAGACTCATCCTACCTTGAATCCTTTTTAAAAGGTAAACTAATTCACATTACCATGTGGTTTGAGACATGGCTACAGAAAGACACTTGACTTTCTTGAAACGTGAGAAGTCATTCTGGAAACAATGCATAGATGTTTCTGTGCAAAGTATCGAAAAATAAAAGCCTTTCAGTTTAACAGTTTATATTGTGTTTTCGTTAACACACAGAAGCTTTACAGAAATCCAAGGAACCAATCTAGTCAAGCTGAATGCACCAATGGCAAGGGAGAAAAAAACTGCAGGAACATTAGGAAGAAAAGCTGAGATGATCTGCTCATCATCTTACCTGCTGTTCTACAAAATATCCAGAAACACTAAACGTTTTGAAGTGGTTCTGCTGCCCCCTTGTGGTAAACCATCAGCACCGCCTCGTACACATCTACCTGTACCGTAGCTTATTAATGAAGGGAAAAAAATAATCTACTTTATACATCTTATACATCTTAACTGTGTACTACTACGCACTCTCTGTGCCTGTTGTGGTACCTTACCTTATGTTTACACAGCAATGTGAATATAGTGTACCTTTAAAAGTACATTAAATTAAAGGTTTTTATTCCTTACTTGTACAAGTAATCTGGAAGATATGTAGAACATGATTAAAAACAAACAAAAACAAAAAAACAACAACAAAGGATTAAGTCATGGCCTTAGCAAAAGTTAAGGATCTTTAAGGACCACTGTTGTACCTTTAATTAGCTTTTAGAGGATTACTTTAAAAGGTACACTTTATACACCTTTTCAGGTACAAGATACATAACGGTACCACCCAAGTGACAGGCTACAGTTCAGTACCCTTTGTACTCAGTGTGTGTACTTGAGTATGTACTTGAGAAAGTAGTGCCTGATTTTTGTAGGACAGGAACATCTCAGCTCACATATCTCCATTTTCTTGTTTTGTTTGAAACCACCCCTTTAACCCCAAAAATAATCTCACAAGGAAGCAATTTTCCTATCAAATAAAGAAAAGCAGGCCGTTTTACGAGGTTCAAATGTTTTATTTCTCATTGTCATGAGTGGCATTTCAATGGTTCCCACAGCATATGACGCAGCATGCAGAGATGAAGAGGCCCAAAAAAAAAAAAATTCAACAAAAATCCTAAGACTGAAATGCTGATTTCTTCCCCCATAGCAGCCCTCCCCCCTAAAACCCACCACCATCACACTGATATCATACGAGGTAACAAACTGACCGATCCCCAACATAAAGTTATAGAAAGCACTGAATCGAAAGCAAAGAAGCACTGACTGTAACACATGTAAATAACAAAAGTCTGTACAAAACAATTCATCCAAATCAGGAACTGAAAAAAAAAAAAAAACCCAAAAAACCCCAAAACACAAGACCCGGTTTCCACAGCACGCTGCTTCCAGAGGGCCAAAGAGAAGTTTGTTTAATGTGACACTGATTTTTCTGATTATTATAGTCATCTCGTTATTATAAGAAGTATGGATACATGATGTAGTGGAGTAAGTTTGTCATTTATTTAAAACATTTACCAAAAAAAGTTTGGCAACATCCATATATTTATATGCAACTGTCATTCATATAATATCAATTCTTACAATTCATTATGTAAACAAGAGGATTGTTTTTTAAATGTTTTCCCAAAAGTCAGACCTACATGCACAGAGAAAAGAGAGACACCCGCCCATTTCATGCAAAGCACATCACCAGACCGTTAAAGGTCTTTTTTTTTTGTTTTTTGGGAAAATGCAAGTCGTGCAGCGCGTGATTTAGAAAAAACAGCAGACGTGCGCGAGAGAGAGAGAGAGCGAGAGAGCGCATCCTGGTGGTCATCTAGAAGGCGACTCAGGCTATAATCACTAAAAAAATAAAAAAAAAAAAGGCAGTAGGCAGAGCTTATGCTAATTTTAAACGCTAACTGATTTACTGCCAGTGTTCTGCAGAAACCTCGTAACTCAAATGGTCACATCTGAGTTTGTTTTTCCAGCATCAGAGGCTCTTGTCTATTTATCGTAGTGATGGCAGACTGGAGTTAATAAGGTTCGATGAAAATGCTTTTAAAAGTCTCAAATCATACTTGTGTACTAAACAACTTGTCAGTGTTCATAACTGGATAGACACATTTTTTTTTCACGTAGCACGGGAAATCTTTCAGGCCAGCTAGCTCCCATCAAGTAGGACTGAATAAATCTAGTGCGGTGACTGAGGCCACGCCCCCTGATGCCATGGAAACCACATACATTTACAGTATTTAACTAGCTCTGTAGCATCACAGCTAACTCCTCAAGCTTAGCGACACTGATGACGAGACGTCAGTGTAACCAGATGAGTAAAGCTAGCCGTAGCTATATTCAATGCCTTGGTTTTCTGGCTCAGTTAACTTGCTAGCTGTTTACGTTTATGTTAAGCTAACGCCTCTTGTTGCCACACTCACTTGTTTATTTAATAATAAGCTACCTCTGGGTGTAGTTACAGTTTCCCAGTTTTTTTTTTCTTTTCTAATTCCTCCCAATTCCCACCCATCAGCCAGCTCTCCCCATGTCACAAACCATGACATGTGAAGCCAGCCCACTGCATCCTTCTGAACTGCTGCTCATGGGACGCGTAACACACACCGAGGAACGCGCTATCTGCCCTCTTCCTCACACATGCCAGTGTCTGGTGCTCATTAGACTCAGGTGACATTAGACTCAACTCGGAAGTTTGAAGTCATAACTGGGAATTACATCATTTTTTTTTTTAGCTTGGTGCGTTCGAGTTGCTAAGGAGGGGGAAAAACATGGACGCCTCCATGAAAGCATGTGTTTTATTGTGCAAACATTAGTGATCAGTGAGTGTGTGGTAAGTGTTAACTCTATAATACACTCTATAACGATCTAACCAAATAATACTCATTTTTAAGTAAAGATGTTTTATTTACTGTGGATGCTATAAGCAGCCATGTTCACCTTCCTGAGTTCCTGGATAGGAATTCAAGTTGAGGGGGCACTTACTTTGTTTCCCTCAGAAATTCTGAGCTACGAGCTTAACAGTGTGAGTGAACCGCGTCTAATACGCAACAACGGACCACCAAGACATTCTCGATTAGTACGTCTCGTGTACAAAACACTTCAAAACATGTTTTTTTTTTTGTAGTCACAGCGTGTGATTTGAGACTTCTTGCACTTGGTGATGACGGAATTAAACTGTTTTTTTTTTCCTGCTGAAAATGTGTAGAAGTACAAAGGCTGCATCTCAACATCCATCCTCCAGCACTAAACGGTACGCCTACATCACAACACAAGCACTGGTGTGTCCTAGTTTAACCTACGATTTAGTATGCAAGTACGTGGTTCGAAACATAGCCAGGGTTTCTTCTTCTTTTAAAGAGAAAGTCAGTCCTGAGGTTTCACATGGCTGGAAATGAGAAGGCGCGAATGAAACGTGAACCTGCGCTCAGCTTAGCCGCGGTGTAGGAAACAACAGTCGATATGAAATGCTAACAGCTCAACCTCACGACTCAAGTCCATCCGTCCTAATATACAAATAAAAACGAATCACAACTTCACAGCGCTGCCCGCAGTCACGTCGGAAAACTAAGCCCATTGTTTCTTACGTGCTGTTTTGTGACTCAACCTC
>CM041000.1:14029117-14067041 GCA_022985145.1 Pangasius djambal | reverse complement strand
ATCAGTGAGATTGTGTGTAACCATAACGGGGCAGAAAATGCACGGCCTATCCCTTCTTTCTTAATCGAACGGATATTCGGTTGAGTTTTACACCAGGACATTTCACACATCTTGCATCTGTATTTCTTGTAATTGCTTCCTTGGTAAGATTTTAACCATGTGCATTGACACTGGTAGCCAAATGTTGATATGCAAATCAGCTCATGACATTCAAACACCAACTTCCACTGCTGGCCTTGAGTTTCAGTTGTTTGGTCAATAACATGGCTGCTGCATAAAAAGGTAATGAATAAATAAATGAATAGAATTCACAGAGTATGCGCTTCACGTATTTGGACAGGGTTTAGTGTCCGAGTGGCCACTTTATTAGATACACCTGTATCCCTATTCATTCCTGCAATTACCCAGGCAGCCAATCACGTGGCGGCAGTGCAACGCATTAAATCATACAGGTCGGGAGCTTCAGTTAATGTTCGCATCAAGCATCAAAATGGGAAAAATTCTCAGTGATCTCACCGACTTTGACCATGGCACGGTTGTTGGTGCCAGTCTGAGTATTTCAGAAACTGCTGATTTCCTGGGATCTTCACTTGCACAGCAGAATGGTGTGATAAACAACAAAAAAACATCCAGTGAGCGGCAGTTCTGCTGACTCAAGCTGACAGGAACTCAAATAAGCACTCTTTACAACTGTGGTGAGCAGAAAAGCATCTCAGAACGCACAACATGATGCAACCTTAATGCAGATGGACTACAACAGCAGAAGACATCGGGTTCAAGACATCGGGTTCTACTCCTGTCAGCCAAGAACAGGAATCGGATGCTACAGTGAAGGCACAGACTCAAGACTGAAAAAAAGACCAGGCACCGAGATGCATTTAAGATACGTGATATATGGGGAAACCCTTTCCAACTGGTGATGCACATGCTCTGTGAATGCCAGTGTTGGCACTTTTACAAACGGCTCAATAATAATCTCAATGCTGCTAAGTCAAGATGTTTAAAATGACGAAGTGTGACCCACTGAACAACCTACCTGGAGAAAGGTCTTGATTTGCTCCTGAGACGTGACTGCAATCTTTAGTTTCATAAATAAACTGCCTTGACTATCTACCTGTAAGCGATTTCCGCTGTAATGCCCGTACATTTCACAAAGTATAAGAAATCACGGGATTGTGGTTCTACACTATGTCAGTGCTAATAGGAATGATCTTAGTGTCACTAATGACTAACTAACGTTGATATGTGTAAACACAGAACATGCACGAAAAACACAAACTGTAAGACAAGTATGCGTTCAGGCCACAGATCCTGACCCAAATAAAGCTATGTGTAAAAGCTTACATGCACAAAAGACACAAAAATAACCAATGAATGTCCACTGAACAGAGAAAAAAATTATAGTATCGATCTCCCCAGGTTCTCTCCTCTTTGCTAGTATGGCTGACGGAATAGAAGCAGGAGAGAGTTAGCCACGCTAACAGGTTCCCACCATCTTGACTTCATTATTACACAGTACACAAACTGCCCAGTGATGGTTACTGTTCACACAGATGTAGTGCTGCCGTGCTGTGCTTGAATCAGGTAACGCCACGATGACCGCGTTTTACTGGAAGACCTCCTTGTTGATCCACATGAGGCTGCGCGTCTCGTTGGGCTTCACCTCGTACTCGATGTAGCTGAACTTGTTGCCGAACTGGCAGTGCTCACGCTTGTAGTAGTTGTAGTACTTCACCTGCCACACCGTCTCAAAGACGCCCGCCTCCTTGAACTGACGACAAAACAGAACATCAGACATGGGTTTCGCTGCCCCACCCCCCTACCGACCACACCCACTCTGCGGAAACCACTGCGGTGTTGGACTTGGCTCGGGAAATTTTAAACGGAACTTGGAATTACATCATTTCGGACCTCTATGCATTTCAAGTTACAAAGTGAACAAAAAACAACAACAACAACAACCAAACAAAACATGGGTGTCTCTATGTTCGTCTTTTGTTAGCAACAATCTAACAGTGATATAAGTGATGTACAGACCTGCGTAGTTATATATTCATCTATGCTGACTGACTTAAAGCAGACACTAATATATACAGTACAACTTATTTATACGTAAGAGGTGCGACGTTGTTTACTGTTGATGCTTTGAGCTGCATCATGGACCTGCACCTTCAAAGGAGCAGGAAAGGACGTTTTGTGTTTGAGAATCTCTAACTTCACAAACTGATGAATTTCTCGGAGATCACTGCGCGATTGTGAGAGACACTGAGAGACACTCACCAAAAGCTGAGTTCTGTACGGATATTTATCATTACATCACAGTGCTGTTGAATCTGATAGGTTCGAAGGTTGTTGATTAATTTTCTATAACAGCAGCTGCAAATCACGAGGCACTCCTTCTGATACATTGCCGTTTCTATAGTAACAACTGACGCCGGGAATTTTATGACAGACACTTATACAACAGATGTTTATAAAACGTGTGCGATTGTCGATATGGAAATGTCTCCTGTGGCAAGATGTTTATTTTGCATTTCCGGAAGGAGTCTCCAGTGTCAGTGATTTGTGGCACACAGTAGCCTCCACTACAGAAACCTATATGCGTTGCTATAGTGACCAACCTCCCTGAGGACTGCAGCATTTTTAGCATTGAAACCATATATTCAGGTTTTTACGGTAACCACCAGGTGATTGAAGAGAATAAAGCTGCCTCTCATTTGATTCAGTAGAAATAAATATATTTCTTATCTGCTTATTTAACAAGTGGAATCAAATTTCATAAATTTGATATAAACAATTACCCTTTCAGTTAGCATATATAAAATTATAATTCACAATAATTAAATAAAAAGATGTTTTATCCATTTTATTTATTTATTTTTTTACCTTGTTGCTCGTTTTGTTTTAAATATGTCGATTTGTGTCGGTTCTGAGAAACGTTAGAGTATTTTCTTGATTTTTCCTTTATCACAAAAAGGCAGATGTCTTTATTTTAATTTAAATCTTTTATAAAAAGGATTTCTTCTTCCTGTTATTACTGCTGTTTTGTGTTCAGCCACTTTGAGTGTTAGAAAGGTGCTAGAACACATTAGTTATATTATTATTTATAATGTTCCTACTATTTAAAGAATGATTTTTGAAAAGAAGAAAATTTCAATTAATAACAAAAATATAAACGATGTAGTCCTACAAAAGACCTTGTGTATTATGTGGCCCATTTAGGATGAAGGCTACATTTCTAATGAAAGACACAAACGGCTTAGTGTTTACCGTAAAACCCGGATGATAAGCGCACATCAGTTTCGACCGCAGAGGTGAAATATCAGCTGTTATTACTCCACACACAGCATCACCTTCCTTCCACACGATCTTATGCCTATAATAAGCTGTAACCTCGCTGTAAATGTTAGTTCACCTGTATGGAAACCTGCACTGGCTGTCTGTCTCCGCTTTTGGTGTGAGGAACACCCTCAGTGTCGTAAAACCCGTGATATACGGCAGACTCTTCATCTTTAGACTGCTGCTCCAGATCAAAGCTTTTTCCGCCGATTCCCATAGTGCTGAAAAAACAAACAAACAACAACGAAAAAAACAACAACAACAAATTAGTTTCGGCTTAGGTTTGCTTATGTTTCATCACCCACCGGTACTTTTATTTTTCTTTTTTAAAGAGATATAGTCGGTCAGCTAAAATGTCCATGCCCAGGCCAGCCATTTCACAGGCCTGCATCATGAATAAAGAGCTAGACGATGCTGCAGTGTTTGCGGCTGAAATGGAAACAGAGCCGCACATTAAAAGCATCTTTAAAGCAGCCGTGGTCTAATTTCTCCCGCACAGTAGTGGACATGAATGTGAGGCGTACACCGGACAGGTGCACCGAGCACCACACCCAGAAACTAAACATGAAACGCGCGCGCGCTATTTCCCCCATGCCACTGATAGCTGCAGTTAAATAGCCTCCTCTGCACGCGCTGCACGCAGGACACTCACGCGGGCTCGACGCTCCCCGGTTTTATCACCACCTCGATTTTATATTTGGAGCCCGTCAGCAGTTTTATAGTCCGCGTCTGGCCAAACCGCGAGCCGTCCGCTTTAAAGAACACCGGGCCGTCGTTCGGCTGCATCTTTAGCGACACGCTGATGTTAATTAACGCTGGAACGTCGGCCATCATGAAGAAACTAGCAATAACGGGCCTCTGTGCGTCTCGTGCGCTCCCTGCGTGTAAAGGGATGGTGGAAGATCCCAGGTAGGGTTGCCAGATCCGTGTGGCGAAAAGCATCCCCCAAACTAGACCCATGTCCAATCAAATTCAGCCCCCAAACTAGACCCATGTCCAATCAAATTCATCCGCCAACAAGCTCCATGTCCAATCAAATTTATCCCCCAAACATGACCAGTGTCCATGCCTAGACAAAACAGCTCAATGGTCAATCAGAAATTTCCCTAAAACCCATCCAATGTCAAATGTAAACCAGCCCCAAACCAGACCAACGTCCAATCAACACTGAAAAGTAGCCCATTGTGAAATAAAACCAACCCAAACCAGACTAATGTGCAAACAAAATTAGCCCCCAAATAAGAATATTGTCAGTCAAAAACTTACCGGAACCAACCCAATATCCAGTGAAACCCGGACCTAAGACCAGACCGACGTCCATGCACTCCACTCTAAAATATATGGTTTATGATTAATCCCCAAACCAGCCCAATGTCCAATCAAAAAAATCTAGATTTTTGATATTTTTCAACTTTCATACTTTCATATTGTGTACACAGTAATCAAACTTATTTATATATATCAATTTTTTATTTTATGCTATTCTTTCTATGCTATATTTAAAGACATATTACCTTAATAGCATATTGTACTGAAAAAGAAATAAATAAAGAAAAAAAAGTGCAATCAACTGCAGCAAATGTGTTCAAATTTGGCATGAAAAATGAGGACTTGGCAACCCGGATGCTGGTCGCTCCCAGGAAGCTGCACTGGTGGATTCTGTGATGTGAGAACAATTCCCAAAAGTAAAACTCTTTAACACACAAGTCTAACCTCTCAAAAATAAAGTCTAATCACAACTGTGACAGACTGACAAACAAAAATTACTAAGCAGATGTTTTGTAGCACATTCTATTACATTTTTTGTGACTGAAATTGCAATTCTTATGTTATTTTTTAAATTTTATTCTATACATTTTCAGATGTTAGCTACAGACAGGATGCAAATGTGCTGTCACTTGTACCTTTGAGATTGTACCTGTCTATATCTGTGCATTTTATTTGCAAAAATATGGTATTATTATTATTATTATTATTATTGCATTAAAATGGCACAAGACCCATGGAGTATGTAATATTTCATCCTTTTCTGTTTCTTTTTATAGACTGAAAGAAATGTAACAAAAATCCAAAAGACCACCAGGGCAGTGAAGTGAAATGTTTATCTTTAAACCCCAGTTTAGCACTTGTTAATGTGTAGAAGCATATCGCAAACCTGTTCTGTTCTTTCATCAGTTGAATGATAAATAACCTGCCCAGTGCCCTAAATGCAAAATATCCTGAATATCTAATCAACATTTTCCCCTTATGCATTTCAGACAAAAACAATCAATTCACATAACATAATTTACATCATGAGCCGCTTGCATTAAATGAGGTACTTTCTCTTTGTTATTAGAAAACCTGGTTTACATTTTCCCCACATTGACATGCGGCACACATTAAAATAGGTTTTACTTTAGTCCTGTAATTTTTTTTTTTTTTTAAATAAATAAATAAATAAATTAGTAAAATGCATCAAAAGAAAAAGTTCATTATTCAAGTGTTTATTTGATGAAACGAAATGAAAAAACGGGCAGCATAGTATATTGTGAGATTGTTTTCATGCAATAGCGACATTAGATATGAAGATTAGGGAGATAATTTAACATATAGCTAATATATTACATTTTTATTATTTCTTTTTTTAAATACTCAATAATAATGAAGTGATTTCAGCTGTTAACGGTAACATAAAAACAGCTTAAAAATAAAAAAGTTGCATTTTCATTGCTGATGAAGGAAACTATAAAACGAGGTGATACGTATTCCTTTTTAAAATCTTTGATTTACAACTGCATCCCTCCTTTCTGACAATTTTCTCACTATACAAATAAAGAGAGTCTGTCCTGATTAACTGCATGACCAAGATCATTTCTCACGCCAACTTCCTGGCAATTATAACATTCATTAATCGTTTTTTTTTTTAACACAAGGCATACTCTTTAAAATATTTCTAAAAATACATATATACACAGTCGGGAGTAAAATCAAGTGCTTCAGATATGTTTGTGCTCAGCAGGTAGTCCATACAGCATTTCGTCATCACTGTAAAAGTCTGTTCTTTATCTCTCGAGCTCTGCCTCCAGGATTTCCCCCCAGGTCTCCACATCCAGAGGACACATACTGTTCGGGGGCAGATCTTCAGCACAGCGGATGTTGCTGTATTTTCCCTTTAACCATCTCCTCTTCACACAGCTCTTCTCGTAATTACGCACCAGGGTCACCTAGAGGGAAAAGCCAAGAAATGAAAAGTGGAACCACACTGAATGGACGTTCCTCATCACAGATCTTAGGCTCAGTGAGACCACCGAGATGCTGTTCGTACTTTGGATCGTGGATTTCTCTCCCTGTCACATAATACCATATATAGTACTGTGCAAAAGTCTTAGGCACATGCAAAGAAATGCTGTAGAGCAAAGATGCCTTCAAAAGTAATGAAACTAAATGTTTCTACATTTAAAAAACACTATAAAGAGCAGTAAACAGTAATAAACGAAACAAAGTCAGTATTTGGTGTGACGATCCTTCGCTTTAAAAAAAAATAGTCGTCTCAAGTGCAGTGTGTGCAGTTTGATAAGGAAATGAGCTGTAAATGTTACTGAGCATCTCGCAGAAGCAGCCGCAGTTCTTCTGGAGACTTTGACTGTCGACTCGCTTCTTATTTCTGCAGCGAAACCCAGCAGCCTTCATTCTGTTTTTATCTGAAAAGTGTCTCTTATGGAATCTGCTGCTTTCTTTACTGACATACAAACATTTTTCTGTAACGTTTCATTCTGTGCTGGAAAAACTAATGTTTGGGATCTAAAATGTTTTTGTACTGAATCAATAATGTAGAAGTCAGAAAATCTAAAACAAAGTCTTTACTAAAAAATAGGGTGCCTAAGACTTTTGCACAGTACTGTACGTGAGTGACCAACCTTCCAGGACAGTCCGTCGCTCCGGTCCCCGTCCACGTCCCTGCGGCAGACGGCCAGCGTGCTCAGACAGTGGCTCCTCCACAGGTTATCGCTGCCCTCGATGATCCCGTTCCAGCGCCTGCAGGTCCCCGAGGCACGACACAGGCTCCTCACGTCCAGCTCGCTGAAGATCCTCACGCTCATCTCTGTAGGGAGCGTCTCCGTGAAGTTCAGCTCTGGTCCTCCATTCCTGAGGGACATCAAGGAGACGACTTCTTCTCCAACAGCACGGGGGTTGATGTTCCTTTTAGAGACATGCTGCATCTCTCAGCATCGCCGTACACTCCTCTTAACTGAAGCTGCAACAGATAGGAGCTGGATTAATGACACGGTTTTGACTCAAGCGGACTTCGCTGATGATCTATTACATCACACCGCAGCTCAGGGTCCACTCGATGATGACAGAGCTTAGTCTCGATTGGCTGGATGCCAATTCTAAGACCTTCCATTCACCATAATTTCTGGTGAATAATATTGTGATTTTAGCTACGTTCTGTATCTGTATCCCAAAACGCCCTAAATGCCTGCTTTTCCTCCTCTCTTTACTATATTTTCTATTACAAAAATACATATGGCTGTTTTTTTTTTAATATTTAATTCTCACACAAAGGAAGGTGGAATAATAATAATAATAATAATAATAATAATAATTATTCTTATTATAATAAATCTAAGATCTTCTTATGTTTATTCTATGTGTGGTAATAATGTAATACATCCTTACGGTAGTAGTTTCATGTGATCATAATCATAATTTATCGTGTCGTGTTTATCCAAATAAAATGAATAAATAACTCAATCTCAGATATTAATAATAATAATAATAATAATAATAAAGGAATCCCTTGATATAGACAGAAACTATTGTCAACAACCCTAAATCCTTCCTAAAACACTGCACTCTTATTAAAAAGCTGTAAACAGAGAGCTAACCTCTTGACTCAAATAAATGTGTTCAATTATCTAAAGTGTAAATGAGATAATGAGATAATGAGATACAATAACATTATATAGCTGTATACAGCAGAGACTGAATACAGGCCAAGAAAATGCAGTTAAAATATAAAGTTCAGCGTCTTTTCCCAAAACTTATCATCGTAAATATGAAGCGTGCACTGTATAATCCATGATTTGCGAAACATAATCATAACAATTTAGCTAAAAGAACTGAAATTTACCTCCGGTTCTCCAGCTTGTTTCGGTTTAGTGACAGCTCACCGTTTAAATGCCTTGTTTATTGACAACTATGGCGTCAGGACACCGCCTAGCCTCTCACTGCGCATGCGCGGAGGTTTCGAAACCGTACTGAAAACACGAATTCCCCCTCAAGGTTTTTATATATATATATATATATATATATATATATATATATATATATATATATATATATATATATATAATTAAAAATAAATTTACACAACCACTATATATGAATCAAAACTAAAATAAAAGTGTTCGAATAGTTTAATTAGATGAATTAATCAACGAATGATTAAAAAAAGGTTTTCGTTTCGAAATATATGTTGCCCATGGCTAACGGCGCTTCTGCGCATGCGTGAAGGTTTTCAAACGTTTCCAAGACAACAAATATTTTAAAATGTCCATATAATAAAAAAAAATACAAATAGCTAAAAATAAAAATAAAATAAAAATAAAAAATAGTCTAATAGTTCAATTAGAGCATTAATTGTTCATTTTTAAATATTTGCGTTTTAAAAGCAATGCGCATGCGCAAGTGTCTTGCGCTACCCGGAAGTGCCTGCAAAAACGTGCAAGAATGAAGGGATTGTTTTGCTGCTGAATATTGTTAGTTTTGTTGTTGTTGTTGTCTTTTTTTAAAAAAAATCTTTTTTATATGTACAAAGCTGATCGAGCAGGTACGTCATCGTTTTTTTTTTTAGCACAGTTTATTTAGTTGCCTACATACAAGGATAATTTTTGAATTTTTGAAAGTTTTGAATGCTGGATCTAATTAATTCACTAACTTTAAAGCATTTTAGAGATCATTGCCTAGACTGGCATTTATATCTCTGTATCTATGTTGTCTGGTTCTATGCTGTAAATGTGTGTAAGTGTTAAATGTGTGCTGATTAGTGTTAGAGTAAATAGATGTCTCTCGCTTACTCAGAATGCCAGGCTTTGAGCTGGAGCAGGTGGATGGAGGAGGAGAGCCCATTGACCTGCCACACGGAGACACTGTGATCGGGAGAGGACCATTTCTGAGCGTGAGTCATTAATGACTATTTATTACAAGATGGAGGATTGACAGAATACAAAACAACTCCCGTTATTGATCTCTATGGCACAGGCTCCCAGCCCTGGTCCTGGAGTTCTCCTTGTCCTGCACACATTAGTGTTTATCCTGCTCTAACACACCTGATTAACCTAATCAGCATCTTAACATCCCTTCCTGAGCTGAGGTCGGTGTGGAAGAGCAGGAAAAACACTAGACCGTCCAGGACAAGAGGGTTTCTGCATGAGCAGGGTTGGGATCATGTGCTCTATCATGTCAGCGTCTGAAAATCACAATCACAGTTTCAGTGTTTGAGTAGTAACTCCAGAAACTTGGATCAAACTTTCACTTTCGATTGCACAAGAAGAGAGTTTCTCCTATTGTAATTGCAATCTCAGTCCACTAGATGGTGCTGCACTGTGTCTCAGGACTGGTCAGAGACCACCAAGTGTTTTTACTCAACAAAGAGGCTTTTAAATTTTAAATTCACCAATTTCACCTAAAACAATAATGATAATAAATAAAGGTTAACTGTGTGAAGAGTTATGACTGATGGTTTCGTAATAGGATACAACAGGAATCTGGTGGTCACTAATGGCTGTAATGTAATGGACCTAATTGACCTCTGTAATAATTCTATACTTTAACCATGAAAATATGCACATATCAAATATGCAGCCTTCATGCTGAACCAGATCATACATACCGTATACACTGTATGGCCAAATGTATGTGGATACCTGACCTTCACACACACCCATATGTGGTTCTTCCTCATACTGTTCCCACAAAGCTGGATGCACACAATTGTATAGAAAGTCTTTGTATGCTGTAGCATTACAGTTTCCCTTCACTGGAACTAAGAGGCCCAAACCTGTTCCAGCATGACGATGCCCCTGTGCACAAAGCGAGCTCCATGAAGACATGGTGCGTGAAGGTTGAAGTGGAAGAACTCGAGTGTCCTGCACAGAGCCCTGACCTCAACCCCACTGAACACCTTTGGGATGAACTGGAACACCGACTGCACCCCAGACCTCCTCACCAACATCAGCGCCTGATCTCACTAATGCTCTTGTAGCTGAATGAACACAAATCCCCACAGCCACGCTCCAGCATCTAGTGGAAAGCCTTCCCAGAAGAGTGGAGCTTATTATAACTACAAAGGGGGAATAAATCTGGAATGGGATGTTCAGCAAGCACACATGGGTGTGATGGTCAGGGGTGCACAAACTTTTGGCCATATGGCATATATATAGAAACTATCAGATTCTGATGGAAATGTGTTTATTGGTCAAACATTAAACAATATCTGTACCACATTAATAACAGTTGCCACAGGCACTGTGAGTCATACTTATCAAAAACTGGATCAATGTGTTTTTATGTCTTGGTTTACTTGGAGAAGACCTGCCGCACTTTCTGTCTTTCCTCGAACAGGTGAGTGATAAACGAGTGTCCAGGAACCATGGGATTCTGGAGAACACGGACGGACAGCTGCGTCTCAAACCCGTATGTGCTCCAGGACCCTTTTATTTCTAACCTCATCTGTGCTGATGGTGACGTTATTATGGAGTGTTTATTATGCTGTGTTGGAGTGTTCGCATGAGAGGGTCGGACATCAATCGAAGGACAGGATCAAAAAGTCTTTGATGTCCTGCTCTCTGTCTCTCTCTCTATCACTCTTTCTCTCTCTCTCTGTTTCTTTCTAACACTCTTTCTCTCTCTCTCTTTCTTTTTATGTTTCTCTCTGTATCTCTGTCTCTCTCTCTCTCTCGGTCTGTCTCTCTCTCGGTCTGTCTCTCTCTAATGCTCTTTCTCTTTCTCTGTCTGTCTTTCTCTTTTTCTGTTTCTCTCTCTCTCTATTTGTTTTTGTTTCTCTCTGTATTTCTGTGTGTGTCTCTCTCTCTGTTTCTTTCTCTCTGTCTCAATTCAATTCAGTGTGTGCTTTATTGGCATGACAAAATATTTTGCATTGCCAAAGCAACATACAACAGAGCAAGAGAGCTAGGAATTGAACAGGCAACATCATGTACATTAATGGTAACATATGAACACGAGAAGTGTTGGGGTAAGGTATTGAAATGGGGTTAGGGTGGGTGGGTGTTTATGGTGGTAGGCGGGGTTAGGGTGGGTGTTTATGGTGATAGGCGGGGTTAGGGTGGGTGTTTATGGTGATAGGCGGGGTTAGGGTGGGTGTTTATGATGGTAGGTGTGGTTAGGGTGGATGGGTGGTGGTAGGTGTGGTTAGGGTGGATGGGTGGTGGTAGGTGTGGTTAGGGTGGATGGGTGGTGGTAGGTGTGGTTAGGGTGGATGGGTGGTGGTAAGCAGGGTTTATGGTGGTGGGCGGGGTTAGGGTGGGTGTTTATGATGATAGGTGTGGTTAGGGTGGAGGGGTGGTGGTAGGTGGGGATTATGGTGGTAGGCGGGGTTAGGGTGGATGGGTGGATGGGTGGGTGGCGGGGATGGAGGGGATTATTGATATGGAGCTCTTCCTTAGCTCTGTCTCTCTCTATCTCTCTCTGTTTCTTTCTCTCTCTCTCTCTCTGTTTCTTTCGGTATTTCTGTTGCTCTCTCTGTATTACTCTCTCTCTCCTAGTTCTCTCTCTTTTTTCTGTCTCTTTTTTTCTCTCTCTCTCTGTCTCTCTCTGTTTCTTTCTGTATGTCTGTTGCACTCTCTCTCTCTCTCTCTCTCTCTCTCTCTAGTTCTCTCTCTTTTTCTCTCTCTCTGCATCGCTCTCTTTCTGTCTCTTTTTCTTTCTCTTTGTTTCACTCTCTTTCTTTGTCTCTCTCCTCTGTCTCTCTGTCTCTTTTTCAGTCTCTCTGTGTCTCTCTCAATCTGTCTCTCTCTGTGTCTCTGAATCTCTCTCACAATCTATCTATCTCTCTCTTTTCTCTCTCTCTCTCTCTCTCTCTCTCTCAGATGTCGGTTTTATTTGCAGTAGAGACAGTGAGTAACTTGGTTTGTGTACTCGAGAGTAAACAGCTTGTAAAAGTCCACCACAGTAAATATCTGAACAGCTCTCATGTTGTTGTTGTTGTTGTTGTTGTTGGTTAGGAATTACATGTCAGTGTTGCCAGCTGTGCTGAGGAACTGTTTGTCCTGCTGATGAGATTAGCTCTGCAATGGCTGTGCATCACTCAGAGTGGATTTTAGCTGCTAATTTCTCTAACACCCCTGTAATGATTTGTAGTGTTTACAGACTTGCAGAAGAACGTAATTTGCAGCTAAGACGCGTGTCCGTTACAGAGCGCTGATAAACATGTACTGTACACTAGGCTTGGGTTCGATGGCTTTTTCACGTATCAGTAATCAGGAAATTTTCCTGATGATTATTGATTTTGTGATGTTCAGATATAAATACTGGCCACTTAAATCTATAGCGAAGGCCGAAATGTATACTATTAACACCACACGGACAGTGGCGTATCAGGAAAACCCACTAGATGGAACTTCATTACGTGATCGAAGAGGATGGAGATCAATTATATCTACAGGATCTGTTCTATCTCCTCCCTGTGGTCTCGCAAAGCTATTACACCAGACAATATTAAATAAAATGGCGGTCTGGGAAAACCCCATGGGATAGCAACTGTGGCTGAATTCCACCAGAAATGTTGGGTTAAAATTAGAATTTTGGCAAAATAAAATGTAGTTTTTTTGCCTATAACATCCTTTATATAACCCCAAAGCAACATGGAAATGTTGTGTGTCTGCCTGCAACGATCAGCTAAACAAACACAGCAGTAAATTTAGTCAAGATGTTTGAAAATGTCTTTTCGTGATTTGATGGATTTGAAGTTTTAATACAGTAACATGCCGTAGTGAAAGGGACATAAGCCTACTCAAGTCAGATTGTTCTCAGATACCGGCTGTGAAAATGTCCGTGATGCTGCTGCTCCGTCACATCATCATGAAAACACAGAACGGCCTAATAAAAGACATTAATGACAAGAAATGTAGCCAGCGCGAACGAATCAGTAACTATTTCTCCACCGACGTTAGCGCGAAGTGTGGAATGAAGAGCGACGATGAGGCTCAGCGAGCTTACTGAGGTACGTTTCAAAAAGGAAATATAATTTCAGTGTGTGAAGGGTTTTCCCAGGCCGCCACACACACATTCACTGTCCGTACAAGATCTGTTCAGCCTCAGGAGGTCGCTCACTCTTACTCTGTCCACTGCAGACGCATGTGAACCCCTGTTTCGTTCAGACGTGTCTGGACGCGTCGCCACAACCGCTAGAGAAGGACCAGTGGCACTGCCTGAAGGATGGATCCATCTTCTCTCTGCTCCCGGGGAAATACATCTTCAGAGTGCGTGCTGTAGCAGAGGAAGGAACACCCAGGTAACACTTACAGTGAGATACACACACACACACACACGCACTGCAGACTTTAATCATTAAGTTGTGTGTATATATATATATATATATTGTATATCGCATTGGAATAGACAGGCTTTCAGAGAAATTGGACATTTTGGATCAAAAGGTTCAAGTGAAAAGTGTTTTAAGCGTTCGTTTTAGATTATTCGTTTGTCACATTGTACAAGATCCCAATAAAATTTTGTCCAAATTCTATTACAGACGTGTTTGTGTTCTCCGTGTCACATTATACGATGATATGAAGATTCTCTAACGGTAGACCTGTGATTAAACGAACCGACTTACGTTCTGCTCACGCCATCAGTCAGCGTGATCAGGAAATCAGCTCGTGCAGTGAACGTTCTTCAAAGTGAGTTTGCGGTAATAAGCTAATTTCTGTCCATTAGCCTGTTTCGTTTAGGATTCGCCCATCGCTATGACCGTAGTCGTCGCTGAGATTCCCGCGAGATTGCCGTCCTCCTTCTCCGCGTCCTCCTCTTGGTGGATTTTGGACGAGTGTCACAGCAGCGCTCACACGCTGAGATTGCGAGCGTGAATTTCTGACTGGAATCTGTCGGCGGCCATCTTGCGGCGCTAAACGTGCGAGCGTCACAGCGTGCATTCGTTTACACTGTGTGATTTTCAAAAATAAAATCGGGCCAAATATCATTGAGTGTGGTTGCTTATGTATAGATAGACAATTGATTTGCCATAGACCCCCTTCTTCAGATTTGGTCCAGTTGTGTTCTTATCTTTTTGTTTTCTTCTTGTAGGTTTCACTCAGAATTCATTTTTAATTTCTTCTTTTTTTAAATTTTCCATTCAAAAACCCAATGGGGGACACAAACCTTTGCATTTTGTTGTATAATACGTAATCCCAATCGCATTACAATCCTAATATGTTCTTTTTGGCCATATGGTACAGGCCTGGTGCTGACTGAGACATGGTTTAGACTCTCGTAGACATGATTGTTGAAAATTATATGTATATCAGTTCTGGGGTGGTCATGCCACCCAATACCCCCGCCCCCCATCCTTTTCTCCACCCCTAGTGGAAGTTGTTTTAAAACGCTGATATGAATTTAAACATTAGTTAAACCCTAAGCATATGTTTGCCATTGAAACCAAAAACACTTCGGACGCACTTTAAGATTTGTCTTCCTTAGCCATTAATCACGCAGGCTTCATCCTTCTTGTCGCCAGCGCTTTTCCAAACAAAGTTGCGCCCACATGGCATGCAGCTGATAGGGGAGAAATAAATGATGGTAATTTGTTCTGTAGCACGTTCACGAGGAATTGATTCATGATGCTGTTATTTGCATGCATTTAAAAGTCAAAGCGTCCGTGTGTGAAATGCAAGAACTAAGCCGTCGCTCAGGTCTCTGGGTTTCCATAGACTTCTTGGGAAATTTTACAGAAAAAAGTCATTTTTCCTGATAAAACCCTTAATATTCCCTGTCCTGCTGTCATATTCCACATACAGAAAATTTCAGATGATCTCAGGTTTGGCATTTTAGCCGATCACATCAGGCACATCAGACTGAGTGGTTTTTATTTGACAGGTTATTTCACCGAATTTCTGTTCTACATGTCATTATAGAGTATTTCACAATGTTTGCTTTGTGTTTGTTCTCTTATGAGAAGATGAAATTCTAGTGGATTATATCTGATAAAGGCTCCTTATAAGGCTCGAGATGATTTCCCAAAGCTGTGCGGGCAGCAGGATCTTAGTCATATCTGGATGTAATATCAAATATGCTTGACAAACGAAAGACGCTCCAGTTCTCTTTACTCCCTGCTGTCACCCAAATATTAAACGAAGCGCCCGATGCCGTCCCTGATTCGAACATCCTCCCTTGCGTCACTGCAAAAAAAAAAAAAAAAAAAAAAGCAAACACGACTTGTTTGATTTGTGTTTGAATGCAGGGGGAAATAATTCAGACTTGTTTTGTTGCCTGTCTAAACGAAACTGCATAGTGCAGAAGAAGTGGGTCAGATTTGCTTTGCCTGGTAGGTTCCTGGTAAATCTTTACTTACTTGATTTATCATACCGTAAAAAACCCAAGTCCAAAAGTTCATCACATGATCTGTAAAAGTTTAAAGGAACTCAGAAAGCATGTTTTTTTTATTGCAACAGGAACAGCCAGGGTTTTCAGGAGGAGGAGGAGGAGGTGATGGAGACGGCGTCAGAGACGGAGCAGAACTCTAAATCCTCCCGTTCGTGTGAGGAGACATTAGCGTACACTCCTCAGGCCAAGAACAGTCCGTCTTTCACCTACAAGTCAAAGACGAGAGATGAAGCCCACACTGCAGACCCTGCTGCATGTAATCAGGTGGGGTTTAAATGCTATAGAAACCTGGAAAGGGTGTAACAGGGCATTAGTGAGATCAGGCGCTGATGTTGGGTGAGGAGGTCTGGGGTGCAGTCGGTGTTCCAGTTCATCCCAAAGGTGTTCAGTGGGGTTGAGGTCAGGGCTCTGTGCAGGACACTCGAGTTCTTCCACTCCAACCTTCACACATCATGTCTTCATGGAGCTCGCTTTGTGCACAGGGGCGTCGTCATGCTGGAACAGGTTTGGGTCTCTTAGTTCCAGTGAAGGGAAAATATAATGCTACAGCATACAGAGACTTTCTATACAATCTTGTGCTTCCAAATTTGTGGCAACAGTTTGGGGAAGAGCCACATATGGGTGTGATGGTCAGAGGTCCACATACATTTGGCCATATGGTGTATCTAAAGCCTGTTCAAGTCCTTTAAAGGTCCAATAAGCAACATTATCTTGTTTGGCTATCAGTGCAGCTCTTTACATATTACCTACACCTGACCTTTCCCATGGCTATTTGTCCATATTGTGTCTGAAATGTCAGTTACTTGATATGAATTTCTTATTAATAGAACTGTTGTATAAAAGCAGTATCACACTCACCATCATGTTTTTGTAGAACATGTACATTTCTCATTAAAGGGGCAATAAGCAACATCCAGCACAGGTTCAGCTCTTATGGCAACACTTTACATACAACACATCATGACCACCTGCCCTGTATTACGGTTATAACTGTTCCTAGCTGTAGAATGTAGTTCCTTGGAAGGAGTGTGAAACCTCTAGAGCCTGTACACTTCCTTTTAAAGGTGCAGTAAGCAAGATTATCATGTTTAGCTCTCACTGGAACACTTTACACATTACTACTCCTCAACCTGTCTTACTGTTATAATTACTATATTCGTACATCGCTAGCTGTAGTTTAGATATGTATAAGGGGTGGAACAGATATGTAGAGCAGGCCCATGTCCTTTTAAAGGAGCAATAAGCAACATTCTGAAGTTTGGCTCTTGTAGGAACACTTTACACACAACACCTCACCTACGCCTGACCTGTATTACGGCTATAACTGTTGCTAGCTGTGGAATATAGTTTCTTGGAAGGAGTGTGAAATATCTAGAGCCTTTCGAGGGGGGAAATAGTAGCATTTTCATGCCTGGCTCTTACACGAACTCATTGTGTCACCACACGTGTATATAAAACATGTCACTGCTGCTTTGTTAGCAAAACGAAATATCATGCTGTGTATTTTGGATCATGAGTACATGTTCCAGTGTCATGATATGATTGTTTTGGGTTTTTTTTCCGGCTATATAGCCCCCACAGCTACTCATAAAATCACTTAAAATTTATTGGATCATGATGTTCATCGATATCTCAGATAGCAGTCATGGGGTTTTTATGACTCTTCAGTGTGTACGTAATAGTTTTGCCAAACTCCGATGGAAAGAAAGAGAAAACAAAAGAAAGAAGCCAGATAGTTTGTCTATTAATCCCCATTCGTTTAAAAAAAAAACAAAAAAAACAACACAATCCCAATTATCTTATGCAACAGTGGAACCTGCTGTACCTCCTACTCACCCACACACGGATATAAACCTTTCTCTTCTGTAAACAGTCTGCGTTAAAAAGGAAAGAAAGAAGAGAGAGAATGAGAGAAAGGTCTGTTAGAATAGCAGAGTTTGTACGGAGCATAAAAGATGATCAGAGTTGTAAATGCTTAAATGTCTAATTTATTTAGAATTAAACCAAATCCAGATATTGGGAATCCCAAATATTGCTAAAGCAGGACATAAATTTGAAGCAGAAGCTGGAACGTTGAGCAAGAAAGGAAAATATGACTTAAATTAAACGGCATCTGTCCCATCGTTCATCTGTATTTTATAGTGAAGTGAAGTGACGTGTGGCCAAGTACGGTGACCCATACTCGCAATTTGTGCTCTGCATTTAACCTATCCAAGTGCACACACACAGTAGTGAACACACACGCACACACACAGTAGTGAACACACACCCAGAGCAGTGGGCAGATTTTTAGCTGCGGCGCCCGGGGAGCAGTTGGAGGTTCGGTGCCTTGCTCAAGGGTCTCACCTCAGTCGTGGTATTGAGGGTGGAGGAGAGCGCTGGTCATTTACTCCCCCCACCTACAATCCCTGCCGGACCTGAGACACGACCTTTGGGTTACAAGTCTGACTCTCTAACCATTAGGCCACGACTGCCCCACGTGTATTTGGATACATTTTGGACGGCCAAGCTTTGGAAAAATGACCTATATGTAGTATTTCAGTTTTGATTTGGGAATGATTTGGGAATAGCCCCATGCCACCAATCTGTAAAACCTCCACCCAGCTTGTTTACTCAAGTAACAGATGAAGAAGGTCTAGCAGAATTAAAGATTTAAGAGGTGGAATAGATGTATATTAGTAAACTTTAGCAAAAAAAAAAAGTAGCTTCCGAAAGGGTTCTCTGGTTTGTTCCTCTGGGAAAACCCATCATTCTTCTAAGACTGCTAAAGCACCTCTCTTGATGAAAGTGCTACCAAATTATTTACCTAAAGAAGTGGATAGTTTTCAGAAGTTATTTGACTTTCTGTATCTGTGTGTGTGTGTGTGTGTGTGTGTGTGTGTGTGTGTGTGTGCGTGCGTGTGTGTGTGTGCAGGTTGGTGTTGATTCTCGCTCTTCTTGTAAACCTGACACTCCTGTCCCCCTGACACCTCGTAAAAAAAGAGTTCTTCCTGCTTGGATGATGGACGTTGCTCCTGCAACCCTGAAGACATCACCAGCGAAAGGTATCAGAAAGAGAACGTCGTGTTCGCTCCAGCGACAGCTCGGATCGCTTGCTGGCCTTTTTCCCAGCGCTGATGATGGACGTGTAAATGTTCACCTGCTGTGTGTGGCACACTGGCTGCGCTTGAGAGAAGGACGACTAGTTTGGGAGGGGGGTGAGGATGCAGACAGGTACGGGGAGGGGAATCTTGTAGCCAGGATCAGTGACTTAGTTAGTTTGCATTCTCTGTTCCCCTCCCAATACATTTTTTTGTTTGCTAATGCTAATGCTGGTTTGCACATACCACAGCACACAAATCAATGTACTGAACGTCTACTTCTACACCATTTGTTTTGTTTAATATGCTTCTTTAACTACCTGTGCTTCAAAAAGCTACTACCTGTGCACATCCCTACACCTTTACCGTCCTTACAAATGCCGAAATCCATGAGTGATTTTGCCATGTTTTCCTGCCGTCTCTAACGGCTAGCTAGCTGCAAAACTAGCCTTAGTCACAGGATTTCAGTAGATTTCCATCCATCCATTTTCCATGCTGCTCATCATATCCTACACAGGGTCGCCTATCCCAGGGAACTCAGGGCACAAGGTGGGGGACACCCTGGATTTGGTGCCAACCCATCGCAGGGCACAATCGTGCGCACACACACCCATTCACACACTATAGACAATTTAGAGATGCCAATCAGATATACAACGCATGTCTTTTGGACTGGGGAGGAAACCGGAGTACCCGGAGGAAACCCCCAAAGCGCAGGGAGAACATGCAAACTCCATGCACACAGGGCGGGAACTGAACCCCCATCCCCAGAGGTGCGAGGCAACAGTGACCTTACTAACCACTAAAACCACCGTGGCCCCTCACTAGATTTCTAAAAATGTTACCATAATAACCATGATTTTGCCAAAGTTCGCTTGCTAGTGAACTAAGCGCTCAGGTTCTGTCTAACTAAAAAGTTCTTGTAATTTGAATATCACACGCAATAGGTTTAAGTAGAAGAACATGAGCCATGCTGACCCATTTCACCCAAACACCAAATTATAGAATAGGAATCTGCCATTTACAAGGAGTTATAGTGAATAATTACAAGCGGTCACTTTTTAAAAAAAAATTTACACGTCTTTGTCAAACCCGTAATTACTAGTCGGGAAGGTGAAATGATCTGAAAGCCCTGAACTATAAAACATTAAAAGAATCAGCAGCAGTTTCAAGAGGGAAAGTCAGTCAGGAGTGCAATATCAGGAAGTCAGTTGTCAAACATCTGTCCGTAAACGTTTATGCATAATGCGTATTTTTGTATTTTTCCACGAATTCTTCATTTAATTCAATTTCAAGTTTTTTTCTAAACGAAGTTCTAAATCTGGACAGTTTGTCTTTTCAGAGACGGAACTGCTCTTAGATTATTATAATACGTGAATTTTGTGGCGGGAAACGTTAAAATTCTTGTCAGCGATGCTCACACGTGTTATTGACATGTCAGTTGAAAAATGGCATTCCTTTAATGTCCGAATGTTTTTTAATCTGATGATGCGATAGAAGATGAAAAGGTATGCAACACAGTTGTTGGGTTAGCCTAAGAATGACCTGAAACACCGGGTTTAATTGAGTATAATAAAAGGAAGATGTTGGTAGGCAGACGTGTGTGTTCCTAAAAAACAAAACGTTTCCTGAAGCCTTTGCTAAAGTGGCTTTTCAATATGCACGTTAACAACTTTACTCTCGCCTTTAAAACCCATCATTAATGTCACCAAGGCCTTTTAAAGACATTTCTTCTCCTATAAATTCTTCAGTGAAAGACACCTGGTGCTGTTTCGCTGATACAATCTCGTTCTGTCAGCACATTTGATGTTTCTCTTTTCACACAGAGACGTTCAAAAGGCCCCTCATTTCCATTATCCATTTTTCCTCCCATTTGTCCACCTTTCTTGCTCTTTCTTGTGTACACGGTCGCTCACTCTCACTCTCACTCTCTTTTGTGCCTGTCTGAGAAGTTGTACACAAAATTGCTCCTTTTCTCCTCAGACTTGAGGAGTTGATTGCTCTTTTGAGTTCAGAGGCTGACAAAAGGACTAAAGGACTAGTAGTCTTGCTTGAAAGAAAACTCCAGGATTTTCCACCCAACCTACAATAAGCGTGAGAAAGTATTGAGGAAAAAGTCGTCTCTGTTTCTTATGAAGTTTTAGCAACTTTCCAACACTGGAGAAGTAGTTCCGGAAAAGTTACCTGCGCTTTACTTAATAGTTTGTGGTATCCTTGCACCACCAGGAAACTGGACAGTTGAAAATAAATTAAAAAAATAAATAAATCATCTTATCTTCAACTGTCCAGTTTCACCTCGAGGTTAGACGTGTATTCTGAAATGCTTTTCTGCTCACCGCGGTTGTAAAGAGTGGTTATTTGAGTTCCTGTCAGCTCAGACAAGTCTGGCTGTCCCCCCATCCTTTCTCATTAACAGGGAGTTTCCACACGCAGAATTTCCACTTTTTTGGGGGTTTTTTTGGCACTTTTTTGGCAGTTTCTGAAATACTCAAACCAGGTGAATGTATCTTTGGTACTATGATGAAACCTGCACTCATATGGTTCTGCCTCTTACTATTCTATATATTGTATTCTTTGCTGTCTAAATATCTATATATATCTGAACATATGAATATATCTAACATATTCCACATCGATACCTCCCTGTATTAGTGTGTGTGTGTGTGTGTGTGCGTGTGTGTGTAAATTGCTGGTTCTGATTTAGAACAGGTGACATATTTTGCCTTTTTTTTTTTTTTTTTGGCGCTTACATTCATGTAATTTATGCCTTTGTCCAGTAGCAGCGAAACGAGCTCCAGCACGAGCTCTAGCACGAAACACACCTTCATCCAAACCCTCAGGACCCAAACGACCCCGGGCTAGACTGCCTTCGTTATCAGGAGAGGAAGAAGAGGAGAAAGGGGTTGCCGAGGACGAAGAGGAAGGATGCAGCAAGGCCCCCAGAAAGAGAGCGAGGAGGCTGAGAAGTGACACGGAGGAGAGCCAGGTACACTCGGAACCTGGAACAGTGGATTTATGGATATCATGAAAGACTTTTGTGCTGGACTTGCCGACACGGGGAACAGTGTGTTTCTAATCATCTGCAGATGCAGTTGGCTTGCACTAGAGGATATAAAGATCTAGCAACAAATGTGTCGAGTTTTATCTTTATCTAAAATAGTGTTTTATATTTTTATATAAAAAAATATCAAATACAATGTCTTTGTCTTGGCTGAATATGCTGCATTAGTGAACTGGTGTGTGAGACCTCATGATTTTTAGGTCATCTTCACTGAACGTGAGCCTCGGCACCTTCATGGTGCCACGTCTTTATGGGGTGATCCTTTAGGGCGTAAGGTGATAAAATCATTTACTCTTCAACAGGACCAGGCTTCGGTGTCAAAGTCCAGCCAAGAGAGGCCACCGGAGGACGAAGACGCCAACGCAGCCAATGTAGTGCAGAAAACGGACGAAGAGGACAAGGAAAAAGAAAATAAGAGAGCTGAGGGCAGTCAGAGGTCCAAAGCTGGAGGCTCAACCTTAAGGCCGGAAAGCTCCGGAAACTCGCAACCAAACGTGCAGCAGAAGGCTAAAGTTCAGCGCAGGACGCCATGTCCCTATGGCACATCCTGTTACAGGTACTAATCCAAACCAAAAAATTTTTTTTTTTTTTTTTTCAAAAATGCAGAAACAAAAATTCTGCATGTGAAATTCACCCCCACGCAGGATCTGGAGTGATGATAATTAAATTTAAAGTCCTCGCTTTGTTTTATATTGCTTATTTCCTCCAGCTTTAAGATAAGACCATTTTATACCTTTCTTTCCCTTTTTTGGTTAAAATTGGAAAAATCGTATCATATCATATAAACTTTTACCAAGGATAAAGTGGTTCCACTGTTTCTGCGTATATCAAAAGGACATTGTGCCTGTTGCACTCTTTTTATGTCTCTGATTTATTTTTGTCTGGCCGACCGCTAACAGAGTCCCTGGTGAATCCCACATGGCATGTGACATCTTTTATCCATTAAGTAATTCTTCAGATCTTCAGGCTTGAAAGAGAACACGGCATATCACTTTACGATGACGAATCTCCCCAAGCGTCTCTCGTTAAGGCAAACCTTTTCACTCTTTCACTGTACCGCACTGGGCCCAGTGTCCCAAAGCATCTTAAAATCTACCCACAGATCATCCTAACTAGCAGAGAGAGAGAGAGAGAGAGAGAGAGAGAGAGAGAGAGAGTGTTCAATGTGATGCTCGCTCGACCATTTAACAGAGCTCTTTAACAGCCCTGATAGGCTTCGACAGATCATCAGTGAAAAACAACTTTCACAGCTTGTATTTCACGACAAAACAGCGCTCATCGGTTAAAACACTAAATCGAGTCTGACATTGTTGTCACATGGTGTTTCGTCGGCTTGATTTATTTTTCTTGTAGTTTGTCGTAGGGTCGTGTTTCCACAATAACTGCACGCTGTTGTAGTATTCACCACTTCAGAGGCTGAAATTTCCCTCACAAGTTGTGAGGCAATGTTGACATTTCCCTATATGGTGTGAAGGTTAATTTTTTTTGATGCTAAGTACTAAGTAATTTCAATAAAATGACTTGATTTTAGTCTTCTTTTTTTTTTTAGTAAATTTCCACCACATCTGAGGTAAATGTTGATATTTCTGACAGCTTTGTCTTATTTCCAGTGCCACTCTGCCTTTTATGTTTGTTTATGTACAAAAGTTTTAACAGGTACATGCTAGCTCACTTAGTGATTATCTAGCGTACGTGTGTTTCCTGTGTTACCCTGGTTTCCCAGTTGCTTAGCAACAGTGTCACGACTTTAACCACTTGAACAGCGTATCATGTCTTCGCATTGCCATGTCAAAAAAAAAAAAATTCACATCCCCCATTAAGAACTGTGTTTATGATCTTTCTCCAGGAAAAACCCGATCCATTTTCAGGAGTGCAGTCACCCCGGAGACGACGACTACGAAGAAGAGCAAAACAACGAGGATGACGAAGATGACGATCGGCCGGAGTGTCCGTACGGCACTGACTGCTACAGGTGGCTTTGGTTAATGCGATATTCTGCCCAGATCTCATTAAGACCTTTAATGTATTACTAGCAGAATTAGCATTTTTAATGAACAGTTTTTCTTCTTACACCAAATGTACCTGATTTAAGAACCTTTTCACTACGATCACTTCCGCCTTTAAACTTTGGGCCACGCCCCCTAACCATGCGCTGAGGAAGAAAATAGCCATTTCTCAAACCTTGCACATTATTAACCCTGGAGAATGTAATAAAAACAAAAATAAATTAATAAAATCTGGACCACTAGACACTTTAGCACTCAACCCTCTCAGCCTGTCTTCATAGCAGAAGGGGCGGAGCCACCGGAGAGCACTATTGTTGAAAAAAAATACATTTTCGGTTAAATTTGGACTGATGAGGTGATGTATGGCGCAGTAATTTGTAATTTCCATTTAGTGCTACTGTTCACTAGCGATGGCAAGCCGAAGTTTCCCAGCCAGCTGTGTTTAAAAAAATGGTTCGTTTCTCGTTGTTTCAAGTTCAAATTCTGTGAAAATCTATTGTAGGTCAGAGGGTCTTAAAAGTTTTGTATCCAAGAGTCCAAGAAAGACTTTTTCGGCTTGTTAGCGCTGATATTCTTTTGTGCATATTTTTCCAGATGTAACTTTTGTTTTTATTATACGCTTGTGTTTTTTTTTTTTTCCACCAGGAAGAATCCACTACACAAAAAAGAGTACAAGCATACCAAACCTCCAGGTTTGTAATTTTCCCCTTTAAATCTCAAAGTAATTCTTGTTGAAATATGATGTGTTGTGACAAACACCAGACTCGGTGCTAAATTTTAAATACCCTCGTTTAATACGAATCCGATATGCGGCCAGCTTGGACCAGATACTGTCATGTGCTAGGACGCTTGCCAAGCTGCTCTGCCAAATGTGCAACAATAACAAACTAAACAAAGAGGACAGGGGAAGAAAGAAGGGCCGCCATGACACAGCACTTCTTAGCGTACTCTTTTTGCGACTCTCCCGCTGTCTGTCCACTTGAGACGTGCTGAATAAAAGGATATCGAGCGTTCATTGATTAGGCAGCTTTTGCAAGCAAGGATCTGAGCAGCCACTCAGGAGGGGGTTGTAATTACTCGCCTCTGTTATTCACACCCACCTAGTTTACGCGCTTGCCTTTGAAATGCACATGTACGCGCCTGGACAAAATGGACTCACTTCAGATACTCGATACAGAATTTTCTGAACACAGGCCAAGGCTCGGACTGCAGTACATGCTGCTGCTGAATTCACAAACTTCTTGTCTTGGCAGAAATTCTGACAGCAGCCTTAAAGAAGAGAAAAAAAATCAGGGTTCATGTCACATTACCATCAATCCCGTGCAAGTTTTTTTGATTAAAGGGGCAATCTGTGTTTTTTTTTTTCAAACTCTCAAGGTGAATTGTTGTTGCGAGGAAAACACTGACAGGTCATCATCTTCATTCATTTCCCCTCTTGCGAATCTGCGTGGCTGAGAGACTTTATACCAGCTTAGAGAGGGAAGCTCATTTCAGGGCCGGAAAACTGTAGCTTAAAATAAAGAAACTGTCCACAGCCGTGTTTTTCGTACATCGCTTACCAAACCCACGATAAAATGATATACGCCAGGTTAAAAGTTGTTCCAAAGCGGTTAATGCCACCAAGAACCCGATTAGTATAACCGGATTGAATGAATTACTCGCTCTGGTGAAAGATGAGAATGATACAGAAGTCTGGAGACGCCACAAATCTGGCATACTTCATCTTAACTTGGATTTGTTAAGTGACGTGTTAAAAACAGGGAAATGGAAAGTTTTCTTCATTTTAGGCTTGTGTTGACATTTTTCCAGCCCTGAAATTAGCTCCGCCTCCTGAGCCAGAACGGAGCTGCTCAGCTTGGTTGCCTTTCCTTAAACGTATTAAAATTGGAGAACACGTTTTCAAAATGTTTTCGTTCCTGACAAAAAAAAAAAAATGGGATCATGTCAAATCATCAGCAATATAATCCAGCTAAGTCTGTAGTACAGAAATATCTGATCAGTGCTGGTCGGGAAACACTTCGCAACATTACTGATTGCCGCTTTAAGATGTACCTTCTAGAAAAAGGAATGCTTTGTCCAAAAATATTATCATGAACGAATGCCGTGTTGTGCCATAATGCTCATTGTTCTTAACTGGCTTTCATTTATCGTCATCAGTGTCAGTGTTTTGGTCTTTGCTAGCGCTCTCAGGTTTCTTTTTTGTTTTTTTCTTCAGATGTCTAGCTGTTCTCATTTGGCTGACAAAGTTGGAAAAACAGGCTCACTCCATCATTTCCTCTTTCTATTTGCATGTTAGAGTTTGAGTAAATGGTTGCACCTTGGAAGTATTAGATACGTGCACACACACACACACACACACACAAACACAGCATTGCTTCACCCTAGGGAAACAGACTTATTTGGTGTGTGTGTGTGTGTGTGTGTGTGTGCGCATGCACAGGCAAAGTTTCTGGTGAAAAAACACTGAATTTACACGCATCTCACACACAAATATTATAAGCTACGAATCTGCTGACTTAGCTACATAAACTTTAAACTGGCTGCTTTTCAAATAGCAGAAGGTTTGGCATTCTTATGTTTATACACAAGACAAAAGAGACTTATTTATGATTCTTCACTGGCCTCTTTTTCACCATTCTTCAGATCGCAGCACGATAATTAAAGATACACACGGATTAAAGAAAACCGTTCAGTGAGATGTAGCAGTTAGCATGATGATAACCACCACATGCACGTCTTTGCTCTTTAACGTGAGTCAGGCTGTGTTTACGCTAAGCATTCTTCAGCAACCGCTAGTGCATATTTATTAAAAAAAAAAAAAAAAAACACTGCCACCTCTTTCTTTCCGTTAAAAGTGCAATGTTTTCAAAATGTTTCAGCTGAGAGTCAAACACACGTCTCGCTGAGCTCACCAGTCACGCTAACGAACAGCCCAGATGTGGAAAAGTGGTTTCTGTCGAAGCATTTGAATTCAATTACACCGCGAGATCGACTTTCTTACATCTACCTAAGAAAAGCTCTCAATGCAAACCGTTCATGAGCGACACATCACTAGTTTGCACTCAAGCGCCTTTGTATATTCACTAAAGATTAAAGTATTGGCGCGCTCAGCTGTGTTTGGGAGCGTGGGCGTCCATTAAGTGAAAGTTTATGATATTTGTGTCCAATGAGAATTTGGAGTAGTATTTCATTACTCATGCCTATTAGAAACTCCTCCTACTTTTACAGGTGAATTTATGTGATGGGAAAACGATACGCAGGATACGGATATTCCTGAGATCGCGTCTGTCTCTGAGCCATGGTCAATCTCTGTTCTCTGGTCTAATATGGCAGTTTAACTTTCATGAATATTCTCGTAAAATTTCCCCCGCTCTCCAGAAAAGAAGACTGCACCAGTTAATGATGATGATGAAGAAGATGAAGACCAGTATGAGAACAGCTTCATTAATGACGACAGCGAGGAAGAGGATGTGGATGAGGATTCTGACTACGTTCCCGAGTCAGAGGACAGCGGGAAAGAGGACATGAAACGGCTGCAGAAGGAGGCCAAAGCCTTTCTCCAGAGGAAGAAATAAGCGGAGAACCGAAAACGAGGTTCCCACTCGTGTTCTTGGGGCTCTAATCTAACAGGTCTGAAGATGCTGATTATCTGAGTTGGGGTGGAGGTGTGGTGTCGTAGATCTGCAGGAACAGGAAGGTCGTGTGCAACGTCAGCATCATACCACTCGAATGTATTTTCCAAAGCGCTTCCAGATTTCCAGCAACACTGAGCACTGCACAGCCTGAGAAAACACGACCGGTTTTCCACAGGTCTCTCAGGATGGACGTTTGGGTTTCAGGTCAGTCTGTGCCACATCTGGCCTCTGCAACGACTCAAACACGGGGATAAATTTAATCTGGCACTTTGTGTGACTGTTGATTTGAATTTTTTATTTTTTTTTAAATATGGAATGTTTGCACCAGTCTGCCGTGGAGACGTTATTCAAATTTGAAGAAATTTGTTGCGTTAAAGTTCACAGTTTCAGAGCAAGCTGTGTAACACACTTAGATTCAGAGCTATGTTTCCATTGTGTTTCTAGCAGTACCTGTTGTAAAAACTTTTTTAAAACGAATGTTCTTACTCCGTGTTCTTTTAGTAAACTTTCATTTCAAGAATGTTCATGGTGTACCTGTGTGTTATTTGGCAGCTTAATCAGGGACAATTTATTGGGGTGTAAATGAAAAACCTTTTGCAGCTTTTAGAGCTATTTTGCTACATTTACATGTGGGGTATTTTTAATATATGAATATAAACGACAATACTATACTGCAATACTACTATCAGTATAAATGACAAATTACTGCAGAAATGTAACAAATGTATTTTGAACAACCTAGCAAGCAGAGAGAGAAAAAAAAATCTGAATTTTTTCACCCTCATTTTCCACGGGTTCACAAAGTGAAACCTCGGAATTCCTGATCGCCAAAGAAAACAGCCCTTGGAATTCCCACTCGGGAACTCGGGACGATCTTCTCAACCCCCGAGTTCAGCAAGAGACATCAAATCAACATGGCCGCTCACAGCATGACCAGTAAACAAGCTAGCACTTCTTAGCTTTAAATGAGTTATACTGTATATACAAGCGTTAGCTTTAGATCAGTCAACATACAGACATATTCGCTTGTTAAATCTATAACACTTGTGGCGGTAAATATAAATCACTCATTACAGTTGTGAGCTAGTTAGCTTGTTGCTAACAGAAGAAGATCATGGAGGCGAACATGGTTTTTTATCCCCACTTTGTAGGTTGAAAATGATGTAATTCCGAGCTCCGACTTCCCGCTTCTGAGGAAAGTCGAATGCAGCAAAAGTCGCATGAAGCCAAAGTAACCGCTACCAGAAGCAAGTGTGCATTTTTCTCACGTCTCGTGTCCTTTCCCCTTCAGTGAACTGCCATTTTCTGCCAGGTAAGTTTCATTCGTGTTTGCTTTGACCACTGTTTCTTCTGAGAATGCAGAACGGTGTAAACGCTATGGCTAAGCTGTAGATATTCGCATCCTTTCATCCTTCCATTTCATTTCATGAAATAGTTCTACAAAAATACATCATAAATATTTATTCACTGAATTCAAGAACCGCCCTTTGACTCCCATTAAACACCTTTTAGATTCCTTTTAAAACATTTTTTTTCATGCATTTTTACTCTGTGTTCATTTAGCGAATTTGTATTTTAAAAAACACACATTTATTGAGTTATAATTGAAAGACTATTTGTATCTTTTAGAGGTGCGTGAGATCAGTAGTGCCACTTCAACTACAAGGTCCAATATTAGCTTTCTGCTTCCGTGAATGATGGCTAATGCTAACTCTAAGTATCTTTTAAATCTCACACTGGGGTTCTTGACTAAATTGTAGATGGTCAGTTAGTTAATTAGCAAGCTGGATGCTAACTAGCAAGTGAAGCTGCTCTGACTTTGCTAACACACAGGAGAAAATATAACTCGTCAGTGGAACAGTACAACTAAAAACTAAAGAGACTGTTTACTTGGTGACAAATCAGGATTTAGTACAGACCATGAGTGTGTTTTCTGAAGGATATACGCACCTAGCATTAGTGTTTTGCGTTAGCTATAATCAAACTGAAGTGGTACTACTCGTCATAGCCTTACACAATTAGCTACTTGATACTATTTTGTTTGTAGAATTTTATACATTATTTTGATATATTTACCTTTGGGGTATTTTATATTACGTATCATGCCTGTTACTGATTGCAGCTAATTGGCTAATTGTCTGCTTTACCATATATATATTTTTCCAAAAAAGAGCTAAAACAAGCAGTCATCACTGTTTCTCACTTAGTGTCGCGTGTTTTACTAGCTTTGTACTCTTGGATGTTGTATATCTCTCACTCTCGGGCTGGAAATCAGACCTAATGAGGTGCTAATGCTTTGTTCTTTTGTGAGAATTAGGAATCACCCACCTGCAGCGCAGAGAGAATTACGGTGCTTTTGTAAGACATAAAGGCTTGGATGCAAAAACAATGATTGCATCAGAAGACACACAACCTCCTCATTTCCATCATTAGCTTCCATTGTTTGTTCCTGAGAGCAGCACATTAGTGAAATGAGGCAGTGATTTACAGGAATGGTTCACGCTGGACAAGTTTCATAAACAGGATCTCTCAGTTAGCCAGATAAGCATACAACATTTAACAACATATATGTTCTTAAAATAATGAACAGGTGTATTAGCAGGCTTCATACAACTGCTTAAATGTCTTAAACTGTCGACTGATTAGCATTCTGGCATTCGGTAAAAAAAAAAAAAAAAAAAAAAAAATAGCAATTACATTTTTAACCATTTTTTTAACTGGTTAATTCGGTCCTAGCACAGGATGCAAAGCATATTAGCATCAATTATTAACAGCTTGCTAACATTACATCATTGTTGCCACTAATGCTGCTAATGTACCTTTAATTGGTTAAAAATTAAAAGTTATGGCTGTGTTTACAGCAAAGGGTGAACGCACAGAAGCTGTTTCGCTTTGTGTTTTGCAAGGAAAGAAAAATTCACATTTGTAACATAGCTTGAGCCAACAAAAACACTTCTGAGTATTGGGGGGAAAAAAAAAAAGAGAAAAATGATGGAAACTCACATCTAGCATAACGTTGGGTGACGAGTCCAGTGCTTTTTTTTGGTTTTCGTTTTTTGTTTTGTTTTGTTTTTTCCTTTTACTGAATACTGAGCTTAACTCTAGACTTGTTCCACAAAGCCTGTATTAGACAATCCTCACTTTTGGCTCAAGCTGTCCTGCTTACTGAGAAAATCCTGCTTTAAATGCAATATTGCTCTTTCTTGAGAAGATTTGTGTTTCTTCATATTTGGAAAGAAATACATCATTTTATGGACTGAAACCTGCTCGTAAAAAAAAGAAATTGAAAATCCTACTAGAATGTATGCCAAATACGAAGTTGGCTACGTAGGCGAAATAATAAAGTAGCATAAAATTCTCAGTCTAAACGCTGGTAGAAGTAGACTGTCATTAGGTGTTATACGTTATGTCTATTTTGGAAGTACTTTTGGTATAAAAACAACAGTAAATTATATTAAAGAACATTGTGTATTTATTTATTTCAGGAAATGTACCTTATGCGTATGGCCATGTTTTATACACTTGCATTTGTTCTTCACTGGAAACTCACTTCATTAAATATTTAAACACAAAATATTCCATATATGAAAAATGAATATGAACCTTCCTGAAGCAAAAGATTTTCTTCCAGAGAGCCACAAAAATACGAACAAATAAATGAACAAATACTTGAGATTATCTTCATTATCTCTCTTGAGAGAGCAGGAAGAGCTAGAACCATGAGAAAAGAGAAAGAAACAGAGAATGCAGGCTAATAATTAATAATAGCTTCTTGCTGAACAAATAAAGAGACATCACTAATGATTAACATCTACAATCACTAAAAAAGGACTGGGGGATGGAATTGAGTAGAAAAGAAGGTGTAAAACATGCTTGTTAGTTTTTATCCACTAGCCTTGCTTTGGGAAAATGCACTGTTGCATTTAGTTGGTTGTGCAGGGGGTAAGTCATATGACCCCCGATATCAAATTTAGTTAATTATAGTTAAAAAAAAAAAGATGAGTGATTTCTGAGGTATGTCTGAGGTTGCATTTGTGCAGTGAGTGAAGTTGATCTCAGCTCCTTCTGGAAAATCTCATGGATCTCATGGAATCGCAGATCATGGATTCTGGACTACGCTTACTTCCATTGTTGGTGCGACTTGTAGATCATCTTTTCCCAAGCACAATTTCATCCCAAATATTGCTCTCTAGCCTTCATCAGTGTTCTGTATTGGTTTAATTTTTATTCTTTTTTTGGTGACAGACTGTTGGTCTGATGGTGGTCCCGTTCCATTGATGGACGGAGTGGAGAAGAACGCGATACATTGGAATTGCTTACGGATTCTTCGGCTTTTCCTTTACCCTTAAAGTTTTAATAGAGAGACCAACACCAGAGTCCTCCACTATTAGAAACCCTTTAAGATGCTAAGAAGTCTTGAGGAGCAGTTCAAGTTCAGTCTAAAGCATTCTTCAGTCACCTACAACAAAGTGTTCCTCTATTAGAGATACTTCCACCTAGAATTTCTTTAGTAAGGAAAGAACCCTTAACTATCCAAAGATCCTTTGATGAACCGTTTTTTTCCAAGCATGTAAAAGGTAGGTGTGACATTACTTAATCACGTGGCCACTCAGTGTACAAAAAGGCTAAATCTAGAACCCGCTGTGGAAACCATTAAAGGTTTTATGTAGAACTGTACAGCACAGGGTTTCCTTTCAGACCTGGTTGTGATATAGAACCTCTTCAGTAAGTCCAAGAGAAACCTTTTTTTTTAGCATGTAGAGCCTGTAATATGCAGATTTAATTGTTTATTTCTGTTTATTTCCATATATCCCAAGATGGAGGAATCTGATCTCTGAGTAACCTTTTGTGAATTTTCTCTTGTTAATATTAAAGACTTTACTTAGTAGGGTCACATCAGGAACTCTGTCCTCCTCCTCCTCCTCCTCCTCCTTTAGATCTTTCATCTCTTCATTTTATTCTTGTACATTCCACTTCCTCTGTCACTTTGAGCGAAGAAGTCCTCATATCGCCCTCGGCCACCATCTTCACACCAGCGATGGCAGCGTTCCTCGACACCACGTGCCACTGCGGACATCTTGCCTTCTTGAGACACTTAGCAGCATTGTTTCTCACACTCACGAAGCACAGCGTGTTGATGACCCCGTTGCTCATGGCGATACATTCGATGATGTAGAACGCGACCAGTGAATTGCGCTCTCGTGTGATCACTGACGGGTAGAAATCCCTCAGAAGCGCAAAGCCGTAATATGGCGCCCAGCACAGCATGTAAGCCACAAGGACAGCAATCAGAACAACGACAGTGCGTCGCCTCCGCCGCAAACGCCGCTCGAGCTGCTCAGTTGGAAACCCTGGAACGTTCTTGAACCAGAGCTCGCGTGAGATCCGAGCGTAGCACAATGCCATGACTGCCACGGGTCCTACAAACTCCACAACCAGAATAAACACAAAATAAGAGCGGTAGAGAAGCTGCTGGTCTGCTGACCAGATCTGGGCGCAGAAGATCTTGCTGCTATGTGCGACAGCGCCTTGAGGGTACTCATGCTCCGTGGCGAAGTAGGCCGAGGGAACGGAGATGAGGATTGGGAAGATCCAGACTCCGAGTATGAGCCAGTAGGCGGTCTGGTACTTCATTCTTGGCTTCAGAGGATGCACGATGGCCATGTATCTAGGAAACACACAGAAGCCGAGTGAAATCATCTTATCTACTGCGATGCTGTTATTGTGTTTGGACCAACATGAAATCTGTGCGTTCTTTTAGAAATCCTTATTACAGCAGATGGACCATCTCATCTGCAAAGGCTTTTATGAAAACAGGCATTAATATTCACACTGAGACAGAAAGGCACAACGAAAATATTAAACACAATGTTGCACTTCTGGTATTTATCAGGTAAACCTGTTGCATCATAGAACCACTATTGAGAAGATATTATTTAGGTGGTGGATCCATCCTAAGCACCGCAGTGACCATGACATTGAGGTGTGTGTGTGTGTGTGTGTGTGTGTGTGTGTGTGTGTGTGTGTGTGTGTGGGGTGCTGGTATGAGTGTATCAGATGCAGTAACAATGGTGCGTCTTTATCAGGGTTGGTTTCTGCCTTGAGATTTTTGGTTTGTTGGATTGTTCCTCATACCAGCAGTGACACTGAGGTGTTCTGCAGCACCTGATACACTCGTACCGGCGCCAAACACCTGTCAGTGTCACTACTGTGCTCAGAACAAACTACTACACAGATAATATCGGCTCAAAGGCCGTCCAATAGTGGTTCCTTTCCATTGATGGATAATGGTGGTGGTGGTGGTGGTGGTGGTGGTGGTACTGGGGTAAAACGTTGTACAGAGCAACAAATGGGCTTCAGTCACTGGACTATAAGTATAGGTATAAGCAATGTTTAACCAATAGACTGGATGAAATGGCAAACATGCAGGCAAGCACACTTACAAGCAATCACAAAATTGATTCTTGGCTTAGTGATGAATGAAGCTGGAACCTGTGTGACATTTAGGAACATTACTCAGTCCCTCCTTTCACGTAGAATCCTGTACGTCAGCAGTGATTAATTAACGTCTCACCCATGAAACAGACACCCTGTACTTTTCTCCTCTGAACACGCTGTCCTATATACTCAGCGTGGCCAAAGTGTCAACATTCCTCTTCTCTCCACTGTTAAACTTTCAACCCATTTCATCCCTAGGAATTTCAGGAATATGAAAATAATGGGGGGAAAAAATCTCCTTTTTGCATATTTGCAGATGTTCAGAAAATCTGCTTTATACAGCAATTATACAGTTCCTTAAATCTGACCACACTTGGCTGTGCTGTCTTTCCACAGATTTTTCAGGGTGGAAGAAATGGGTATCGTTTTCCCATTTAATCTACTTTTAAGATTAGGTAGCGGGTCATGAGACACTGAGATCCACCACACATGAATGCACACAGGGCAGATCTGTAATATATATAAGTTTGAATAGCCATATGGGGAAGAAATCCTTGCTTTGAGTCAACATCTTGCCATAATTCTGTAATGGCTCTTATTTCTCTTATTATGTATCTGGGAAAATTTAAACTCTCTTTATTGAGGGCACTCCAAGGATGTTTATCCATAACAGGCATCAAGCCTGAGGCAGACACAGTCGACACAGACTTATTCATAATCATTATCCAAACCAGGCTTGCAAAGATCAAGGACAAAAAAAACCCAAAAAAACAAGGACATGGAATAGGTGTAACACAAACTACTGTGGATAAGAGCACAGCTTACAATTACACCAGGAAACATGAAGGACTGAAAAAAACAGGCAGCAAGACAGGAAGCAATGTCTAGATATCCTTCTTACTAGAACATCATCCATTTTAAGAATCATCTCAAATGCTAAAACGCATAATCTGTATTCTACATAGTCGTCATTTTTTTCAACTCTTCATAGTTCTGGTTGCTGGCTGATCAGTTAAAACACTGAGAAATATTTTTTCTTCTGCATATAAAACTCACCTCCTCTTTCCTGATTCTTCTCTGGAGTGTTAATAATCATGAGCAACAAGTGTGAGCAGTGATCATGGATGTGTGGCCAAGGCAGAACCAGAGCAACAGTGAGACCAACAGGACCCAAAGAGGACGTGTTTATAACCGCTGTGTCTCAGGAAACATGCGTGTTGGACAGGAGTAGCATGAAAAACACATCCTGTCCTCAGTTTCATTCCTAAAACCTGAGTGAACTTTCAAGAGTTTATTTTTTCCTGCATATTTTACATTTAGTATTCCTGAAAAGAAATGAAATTTGAACAAATGACAAATGCAACCAGGGACATTTTTAAGTGTTAAAAAAAAAAAAAATCCACAGACCGAACTCAGTACAGATTTACTTTATGAACATACTGAAGTCCAGCTATTCAATTATTATACTCAACAATTAAATGATAATATTTTGGTTATTTCTCCAAGCTTTTTACTCCTGACCCCTGGCTATGCTTCACGCACCACACTTTAAGAACCATGGACCTAAATGGTGTAAAATCATCTTTGTCGTTTGCACATATGTTTCTGAAATCCTGAAATCCTGTTATATTTCTGAAATACTGAAAACATTTATGACGTTTATTCATTTGGCAGACACTGGTATCCAAACCGACTGAGTGCCGAGCAGTTCAGGGTTAAGAGCCTTGCTCATTTTAACGCACAACAACCAGATCCCAAGCACAGAAGCTAAATCTGTTGCTAGAGAATGAGCTACACTAGCAGTCAAATGCTTGCACACACGAGACTGAATATACATCTCATCTTAAAGACATGTTATATAAAGGCTTCTGGTTGAAATTTGTTTCTAAGACTTTTAAGTAGTGAACTCAAAGCCCATGTATGTGTTCATTTCTGAATTAAACTTAAAAATTAAGTTTTTACTTAAAATTAAATTTTTTAATTTAGAAATTAGGAGAAGCAGTGAGGAGCTCTGCCTATTTAGGAAGTTTAAGAAAAGTCTCCTGGGTGAATCTCCATCATGAAGCTTGTTGAGTAAATGCTTAACATTTACAAATCTGTGAAGAATTCAAAATATAAAATAACTTTGAGTCAGGGGTGTCCCATGTGTTCCACAAAAGCCCAGTGTGGAGCAGGAGCCACACCTGATTCCACCTGTTTAATCAGTTGATCTTGGCTTTCAATAGGCTCAGGCGTGGCTTCTGCTTGGTTGGAGTGAAAACCTGCACCCACACTGGCCCTTTCCGGATAAGACTGGACATCCCTGGTCTAAGTGCATACTATGGGGTAAAACACAGGCAATCAAACTTTAATCAATATATCAGAGATCAGGAAATCAAGTGAGAGTCAAAAATAGGAAGTACAGGGAACACAGGAAAACAAGGGTCGGGACTTAACAATACACAAATGTAATGATTCAAACTTTGCAACAAGGGACAAAAACAAGAGACCATAAACAGAGAATGTAATCAAAGGCTTAACACAGGACAGGTGAACACATTAGGGTAGTCAACCAATGACAGGACTGGGGCAGAGACAAGGCTATAACAGAAACAAAATGACATGAAATCAGCTCTGAGAGTTTGTGACATTTGTGACAATTATGCTAAAATAGTACAGTAAAGATGAAGAGCAGGTATGTCCAAACCTTCGAGTGGTTCGGTACCTGCTTGTGTCCAAGGAAACCAAACACTCACCTGTCCACAGCGATGGCCAGCAGGGCGTTGGTGGACACATAGAGAGACACTGTCCTCAGGTAGTTGACTGAAATGCACAGGAAAATCCCATGGTCCCAGGAGAGTTGCTTAATGACATAGTAATCCACCAGGAACGGGCAGCACACGACTGCCACCAGGAAGTCCGACACCGCTAAGTTTGCGATGAGCAGGTTGGTGATATTGCGCAGCTTTTTGTAACGCACTAATGTGATGATGAAGAGGCAGTTCCCAATGCCACAGACAAGTATGATGCAGACCAGGACGATGGCGATGATAATGGTAGAGATGAAAAAGGCTCTCCCCTGAGTCGTGTCCGGAATCTGGTCCACGGGAATGTCGTAATCCAGTGTAATGTCATAGCTTGCCATGAGAGTGTCCTGAGGGTTCTGCGATGGCTGGCCTTGAGTCCATGCTACTGCCAACAAAGTGCAGTTTCTTTCACCCATCGTTCTCCCTTAGTGTGCTTCGTGGATCAAAGTACATTAGCTGCTTCACTCTCTCCTTTCTCTTTGTTCTCTAGACGTGCATTACTGTCTGAAAAAAAGGAAGAAAGAAAATCGTTTCTCACAGTAGTCTGTACGGTTCACTACACACTCCCACCCTCTTAACCTAGAAAGGCAGGGTCTCGGATATATATATATCAGATTTCTAATCTGAGCTTGGAACTAGATTTGTTTGTGTAGAATCAGAAATGCTTACCTCAGCGCTCTGTGCTCGGCCCTCTAATTTTGTCATGTTTATTAACCACTAACTTTTAAGTAAGATGCATTTTGTGGCAGTTGACCTTAAATGGTTTACAATGCAATTGTTATTTTAAGTTAAATGACAAATTATGGTTTGAATTTTAAAGTTATACTCAATTTATTTTTCATTCCTGAGATTTTTTTTTTTTTTTTTTTTTTTTTTTTTTTTTTTTTTTTTTTTTTTTTTTTTTTTTTTTTTTTTTTTTTTTTTTTTTTTTTTTTTTTTTTTTTTTTTTTTTTTTTTTTTTTTTTTTTTTTTTTTT
>CM041000.1:14014615-14029017 GCA_022985145.1 Pangasius djambal | reverse complement strand
ACACACACACACACACACACACACACACACACACAGTTATTTAAAGCGTTTAAAGAAATTACTTCACAACGCAGAGAAAGAAAACAAAACATCTCAGTCTCTTATGAAAACGGAAATCCCAGACAAAAACTTTGGCAACATCTGTTATTCCAGCTGTTAGGAATAATTGCATTTGTTCACAAAACGCGATCTTGTGCTCGGATCCAACAAAACAACCAACAATTAAAAACGGGTTTATTCGGCAAAAATCACGAGAAGGAAAACAAATACACATTAAGCGTTAAACATGTCGTTTGTGCACAGAATTAAACATTTATATCCTTCATCTTACCGCTGCTGCGATCCGATGTTCCGCCTGGTTCTTGTTTCCCCCCGGAACAGCATCAGCACTTCATCTCCAGTACAGCTGTGTTTCCCTCTGATGATGATGTGATGATGAAGAGCTGCTACTGAAGATCTACACACACACACACACACACGGGTAGCGCTGAGTACGCACGCGACATTTATGAACTGATTTCTAACCCTGTACAAGCAGCAAAGTGAATAGACAGACAGATAGATAGATAGATAGATAGGTGGATAGGTGGATGGGTGTATGAGACAAATTCATGATAGATAGATAGATAGATAGATAGATAGATAGATAGATGAAACTATTTCCTGATACATAGAGAGACAGATAGACTGATGCAGTCAGACATAGATAGATAGATAGATAGATAGATAGATAGATAGATAGATAGATAGATGGGTGGATGAGACTAATTCATGATAGATAGATAGATAGATAGAAAGATAGATGCATGGTAAGACAGAAAGATATATGGATGTAGGTATGTGAGGGTAACCTGAGCTCCACCTCAGCAGCACACACAGGAGCAGATGTACAGAGTGGATGGACAGATGGATGGATGGATGGATGGATGTAGGTGTGTGAGGGTAACCTGAGCTCCACCTCAGCAGCACACACAGGAGCAGATGTACAGAGTGGATGGACAGATGGATGGATGGACAGATGGATGGATGGATGGATGGATGGAGGTGTGTGAGGGTAACCTGAGCTCCACCTCAGCAGCACACACAGGAGCAGATGTACAGAGTGGATGGACAGATGGATGGCTGGACAGATGGATGGATGGATGGATGTAGGTGTGTGAGGGTAACCTGAGCTCCACCTCAGCAGCACACACAGGAGCAGATGTACACGTTGTGGTGTAACGCATTAAGCTGCATAAAGCATCTGAGACGAGCAGAGCGGAAAACGTCTGTGTGCACAGATCCAGTGTCCTGATAAATCTACATGCTAATAAGTGCAGGCTGGTGTGTAAGGCACGGTGTGCTTATCCTGGCATGCACACTGTTCTCTCAAGCTGCTGTTTATTAGAGGATTACTCTCATGCACGTCCTCTCGTACGCACGTGCACTAACACAGACGCTTGTGTAAAAGTCAGACTGGTCATGACGAGACAGCCACTGAAGGAACAGCTTATTCTTCTAGCGCTCATTATCTTAACGGGTGTGCCAAAAAAACACCACTGTTTCCTCATCCCTGTCAAATTAGCATCCATTTAATCTGTCAAGGAGGAAAACAGGACCTATTTGAGTGTGTGTGTGTGCATGATAAAGAGGCCTTGGCATACTGGAATAATACTGTTGGTATTATTTCAAACATTTATAATTTATTGATTTGATTTATACAAAGGTATAAAAAAAAAAGCAAAGGAATGAAATGTAAGTAAAGAATCGTAAAAGAGTAATGAGTGGAAAGTGGAAAAATGAGATATGTTATCCACATAATCCAGAAAGAATTGCCTATTTCACACGCACCTCATCCTTCCTTGTCTTATTCCTTCACTCTCCCTCTCTCGATTTATCTCACTATCACCTTCCCCTCTGTTTTTGCCACTCATGTGCTGTTAGTCTTATTCTGTCACTCCCGTTTTTCTTCTCTTGCTTTTTGCCCAACTGCTTGCACTCATCCTCATCTCACCTCACTCTGCACTTCTCTCTGCAGTGCGCTATCTTTCAGTGTGCCCTCATCTCAAACTGACTGAACCTGACCATCAGAGTCCATTTATTCTGATGAAATGACACTCGCATTTATTCCTACTCACTAATCTCGTAAGCCTAGAACAACAAGCCGTCTGATACACCGTCTGATGGCTGTATTTATGAATACTGAAGCCTGACTCTGACCTTGAGGGAAATAAAAACAGCAGGAATACCACAACTGAAAAGATTTATTGTGTATGAATCAGGCATACACAATAAATCAGAAGCCCTGAGCAGAAAATATGTGAGGAATAAAACACGACAGGAGTACTGCTCGGAAAGTAATCAACTTCGGGATGGTGATGATGATGATGATCCAATTTTTTAATCATACTTTTTTATCTGTTTATAGTTACCTTTACACATTTAAACAAGTTAGTTCGTGTTAGCACTTACGCCACAGCAGCTATAAACAGTCGTTCCCTCACAAGCCTCACTTTTTTCTCTCTCTCTTTAAGTTAACAGGACCGAAACACATAAACTCCTCCATCCTGAAGACTTTCCCGTATTGGAAAGCTTTACCTGCGACTGTTACAAAGCACTGGCACTGGAGACTCCTTCCAAAAATGTTTGGAATGTCTCCTCACACAAAACTTCACCATGTCATTGATTACATCCATTTTTAGTCTGTATATGTGGAACGTCTGCTGTACATGTTCCTGTGTAAGATGTTGCTATAGAAACAACAGCATATTAGAAGAAGCATTAATGCCCTACTGTCAGCAAACTTTTTCTGATTTTAACAATACAGTTGCTAGCATTTTGTAATTTACGTCAATAGAAGCATGCGGTTTGACTGAAAGGCCATGAAATGAGATTGTTTCCTTCAAATTGAGGCAAAAACTCTGACACAATGTTGTTATGAGGTCTTTCCACTTTTTTCTAGACATTTTGGCTAACAGCAAATGCGTTTGTGTTAACTGACAGTAGATAATTTTGCTTCTTTCCAGAAATTACTGCTAATGCTAGTGACTTGCTAAGGAAACTTAAAATGGGTAAAGATGTCTAAAAATATGTCTAATAAATCCAATTAGATTATTACGTAATATATAAAACAGTGTATAAAATCAATACGAATATTTCCACACTTTATCTCACGATGCTAGTTGTGTTTAGTTCTACAGGTGCTAGCATGTTTAGGATAACATACTGCTAACCTGTTAGCTAGCTTCAGTGTTGCCTTGTGCAGAGTTTTGCCACAAAATCTAATCCTTTTCTCACCTTTCCGCTCAACTCTTCTCTTGAGTGAGTTCTCTTTTTCTTTAAAAGTTGACTTATAAAGTGACCTTTAGGGCGATAATATAAATAAAGACCCCCACACACACACACACAAATGTATTTTCCTCCACATAAAAGCAAATACACTGGTGACTGACTTTTGCGTTCATTCTAATTACGTGACCACAAACAGCCACTTTCGTGTATGAATAAATCTCCACAAATGAGCTTTAAGGTCAGGCAGCTGCTGACGCTCGGAAAAGAGCTCGTAAAATCTGCGAAGAACAAAACCAGTCTCTAAATATTATCCTGTCTTCTCACTGCTTCGAGACCGCTATAAATATACATCCAATCACCTCATTTGGATCCTGGATGGTACTATATTCAGTTTGTCATGTCATCTGGTGGCCAAATTCAGGATTCAGGATTCGCTTGCATAAGGGAGGCATTCGATCATCCGTGAAAATGCAATGAAAAGTTCATCTGAAATGAATCAGTGGTGACACTTCATATCAGAACCTTTTTAATATTTTTCAGTGGGGGCCTTTTTTCATATGCGTGATGTGATCCTGCTTTATTTAGCTAGCAGGCTATCACTTATATCTTCATTTTGTCCTTTAATTTCACTAATAGTCCCTTTCGTAATCTCTATCTGCGCACAAATGTAATTACACAACCTCCACTACAATAATGCGATAATCCATTAGGCGTGGTTTACAGACTGGTAGCCCAATTATTATTAACCCAAATGTGAACTCTTGATTTAATGGCTATATATTCAATCTGTGGCTAGCTGTCAAAACAAAGCTGTGGAGAAATACGAGTTTAAAATATTTTTCAGACAGTGAGAGAGAGCAGTCTGTTCTTTCTTGTAGGACTTCTCACTGATCTGCAGATGCGTAATGAGGTAAGACAGTGACAGAGTAACAATCGTTAAAAGTCAGTCAGCGCCGTGGCGTCTTCTCAAGGAAATATGCCGCAAGTAAGTCTATTTGTGAAATAAAAAAATGTCACCCCTGTACGCACTCGAGGGCCCCGTGTTCCAGACATGTTGACTGAAAAGGGACAAGTGCCATTGATAATATATAGCCATCCACATGGAAGCTTGATGTTTGCCTAGGAAAGCAGGCCTGAAGGAATCGGTGGTGTCTCAGACATTAAGAGATTGTGCTAATGAGGAGTTTTATGAGTTCTACCACAGAGCTACTGTGGGCCACTGAGCGAGACTCTCAACCTGTAACATCCAACTACACTACATACTATACGGAAGAATGAATTTTACTGTATACTATGGGGAAAAAAAGAGCCATTCAAGAGTGCTTTGCATAGTTTGGAGGGTTTCTAGCTTTCTAAAAGGGTTCTACTTTCTGATGAGAAAACCCCTACGTGGGACCACTAAGAGATCCACCAGACGGACAACTGAGGGAATCTTAAAGATTCTAGATTTAATCCTTTTCCTAAGAGACTAAAAATGAAAAGTATTTTCTTACTAAACTTGACTTTGAGTATAATATTATGCAAATATTTGTGCTCTTACCTAACTACATTTCCAAGACAAAAAAAAACCAACACACTTCCTATTTTCTTTAAAACCTTCGGAGTAATCATTACAAAGATTATGATTCAGAAGGTTTTGTTTTTTTCCCCCCGACTGCCAATCCTATCACTTGTGTTATTTACACCACAGCGCTGTTGGATTCTCAATTCTGATTGGTCAGAAGGTGTTGCCTTTCCACAACAGCATCTCTGACAGGAGTTCCGGCTGTAATTCAAACCCCGGGTTTATATTAATGCGCTCGCTCTAATAAGTTAGCGTTTCTATAGTAACAGCTTCACAGGGACTTGGGACTTGTCACAGGTACGCGTCACATTCTTTTTGTTATTCATCAAAGAAAAACTTAGAATCATTGATGGGGTGAAGTTTTCTGCATGAAGATATTTGCTGAACTTTTACGGAAGGAGTGTCACGTGTCCTTGCTTTGTAACAGTCAGTAGGTTTTCCACCATGTTAAAGTCTTCAGGACAGAGGAGTCTCTGCTTTCTGCTTCCTCTGTCACATACAGTAAGCTGTAGGTTTTTTTGTCTCATTAATTTCAAGAGAGAGAGAAAAAAGAAAGAAAAAACAGAGGCTGTTGAGGGAACGAATGTTTATAGCTGTTATGATAAGTGATAAGGGGAACTAACTTGTCTCGCAGATGTTCCACGACATTAAATTAACCTAAGAATTGATTTAAAAAAGTATGATTTGTCATTTATTAATAAATAAAAATTGTAATTCTTGGCAAACTGCTGTGGTATGAGAGAAATAAAATATTTTGGGATGGAGAATAATCAAATTCTAAGTGGTAACATGAACTGTGCTTCATCACACCACTCCATTGTTGATTAGTTTTCCATGACAGCATGACCAGAGTGTTTTGTTCCTTATTTGTTAATGATATTGAAAACATCCAGTCAAATCCATACCACTTTGTATGGATACCAATCATCTCGCGTAATTAGTAATTAACTGTTTATATTGCGTTACTCTTTTCATACGTTACGTTTCTTTCTCATGAAAAAATATACCACTAGCCCCGCCCCTAACCTTTAACATTCGTATTTTTTTCCTACGAATTGAGCCATGTGCGAGTCGTCACAAATTTATTTGTGTGAACCTACGCAAATGAAAATGTCCTTCTGCTTTCAGTTATTTACTTCTCAAACACTTCAGCAGGTTTAAGTGTGGAGACTAAGATTTTTACCAGACTCAGTTTTTTTTCTTCAAATGTCACTCAAATTGCTTTTCCTCCACCCCTTCCACACGTGTTTGCATAATAACAATAAAGTCACTCAGTTAAACTGGATTACATTAGTTCACCCTAATGACGGGGAAGGAAAGTGAAGCTACTGCACAGCAACGCTCTCTGTAATAGACCTACATATCAACTCTGACTTCTTCATCCCACGTTTCTGCGTGTTTTATGAACGCTTCTTCAGATGGCAAATGGAAGGAAAATAAAAGCAGCATTAATGGTCATTCGAATGGGCCCGTGTGCTTCAGGCCTCATAAATAACCCCCCGAAGGAAAGATCAGGGCTTCCCTTAAAATAAAAAAAGATGTGTGGAGAGCGAGGAGCTGATTCTGCTACATCTCTCCAGAATTAAAACTTCATATGGAGATGTTTTCCATCCCTCGTTCCAGCACCCTGAGTTTGGAAGAGTGAGAGATTTTCACTGTAATAAAAACACTTTATAGCTGAACTGTTTTTCAGATGTTAATGGCGATATTCTAAGAGCTTTACCTCAAAGGTTCCTCGTGTATTTGCCTAAGGAGCTCATAAAAACTGCGTGGCTTTCCTTTAGCTAAGTCTTATTGCTTTCTTCTGATTTTTTCCTTTTTTGCATGCAGTAAATCCCACATCATATTTAAACAAACCCAAATGGCATTACATTAATGGGCCACTTTTTTTTTTAACACCACCCTTAAAAAAACGCTCAACACCATGCCCTTTTACAGGTTGTTAATTTAATAGTGTAGCAGGCTAGAACATCAAAAGACCAAAGCTTTTTTATGAATCTGAAATACGTGAATGTTGAAAGCTCAGGCATCAATAATCGGACCTTTAGAAGTTCCAGACGAGGCCGAACCGTGGTCCGTCACACCAATGCCATCTGCTCTCCAGCAAAATTCCCATCGATACACTTTACCTGAGTTTCATCTGAATAACAGGAGTAACCACTAGGGCTGTGTAGAAGAGAGAAATCCCATCAGTTTCATGGGTTGACTTGAACTGAGTGCTGCTCTTTGTACTCCACTTATCCCCATTTGGACTGGATTAGTAATTCCACCATTTTATTATATCAGTTACAGGACAAATTACCTACATGTTTTTGACCGACTATGCTGATAGGAAGGATTTTGCAAGCTGCTGCATTGAAAAAAAAGTTTTTATCTCCAAGTTGGTCTTGCCAATTCCCTCCCACAAGTTAGGTCTCCTCTATCATACGACAGCTACCATCCGGGGAGGGTGAAGCCGGCCAACCACAACTATTCCAAGTGCTGTTCATGCTGCGTCACGAGGCGGAGTAACACACTCCGAGGAAAGCGCTATCCACCCTCTTCTGCATACATGAGCTCACAGATGCCCATGATTGGCTAGTGTTACTGTGATTGACAGGAGAGAGAGAGTATGCCCCTCCCACCCAGAAAGCATGGCCAATTTTGCTTCCTTGGCTCCCGGATGGCCCGGTGTCATCTTCGAGATTTAAACTCGCAATCTCCTGACAATATTCGATGAGATTCGATTCGAGAAGATTCACTTTTGACATGAGTACAGTATTTAATTCTTAAAAAGAAATCTTCTGATTGTTTTTCAAACAAACAATCAAGAAGTCAAGTGAGGTAAGAGCAAAAAAGGTTTTGCTTTTCAGTATGGAACATTTTCTGTGCGTTACTAATGTAAAAGAAATATATATTCATTCTTAATGTCTTCAATAATAATCTTTCAATAAAAATTCTTGTCTGTCAGGACATTTGCTTGCCTCTGTACAGCCTCAGAATTTTTTTTCCGACCAAGTCAGCGTGCACTTGGGTGTGAATTAAAACAACTCTTTTGTGAGGTCTGTGGTGTTTTCTCACATTAGACTCCAGACTAAAGTATACCACATATACAGTTCACCATGGAAACACATCATACACCAGAAGAAGAGTGAGTTCACATTGTTTTTAACAAATATGGGATAGGACGCTGCATGCCAGACTTACAAATGAACGGCGCAGCGATCAGTGTTGTGTGGGTTCAAAAGTATACACACCCCCCAGTAAAAGATGAAGCTTGTTCCACAGGAATGTTAAAAACGTCCTTTAATATTCTAACATAAAAAATAAAAATACAAAATCAGCCCCGATGCCCAACTCTGTTTGCCGCTGTGGCAGTTTCTAAACAACAAAAATCCTGTACAATCATAAACATGAAAAGAAAATCAAATGGTTGCAAAGTCATGATGGGACGTAGGATTCGTTCAGCAGGGCTGCGTTTCAGTCCGACAATGCTCATGTTGTATGCGTGAGTGTGTATGCGTGTGTGTGTGTGTGTGTGTGGTCATTTCTTGGCATAGGTGATCTTCATGGCACAGGTGGCAGTGATCCTGAAGCCCTGTAGTGCGTCTTTAGCGACTCCCGCCTGGGCTTCGCTCTCAAACTCCACAAAGGCGATGTCGTGTTTTCCGGGGACCAGACGCACCTCTTTGAAACCGGGGAACCTGTGAGGAGAAGAAAACAGGACATCGCTATAAACTTCACCGATAAGAACTGATATCTGAGCGTCTAATGACCCTGCAGTGGAAGTGAAGAACAGGAACATGCTCAAGTTTGAAAGTATTGAATCTGGATGTTAGTGATAAAGATAGTGGATACGTTCTTTGAAACGGAGAGCAGATGAAATGGAAATCCTGGAGAGTGATGTGTTTCCGCATAAAACAGGATATCTTTAGCTTTGAAATGTGCGTCACGGAGGATCATCATAACCTCACTGTCGATTTTTTCAAAAATACTCAGTAAAAAAAAAAAAAAATGCATGTGTCTATTACCATCTACAGTTTTTTTTTTCCTCCCCCCAAACTTGAACAACCTTGTCACTTTTACTTTACAGAGATGAGTCAGGAGAGATAATTGTGAAGTGTGTGGTTTTACTAACAGCCAATAATAAATGAATGAATAAATAAATAAATAAATAAATAAATAAAATGAGCTGGCAAAGGAAAAGTAATGAAGACGAGACGAGGAGACGGCACTCTCTACGTGTCTACATCCGAAATAAACATTTTCACTACAATGCTCGTAATGCAGTGCACCTAAACCTTACCCTCTAACATCCGCATCGTTAGAAACATTATATTTGGGAATGTAACGAATCAAAACTGAAACGTTTTTAACGGATTTGTCGCAGTCCGCAGCGTGGAGCTCTGTGATCCCTCACAGTCGACGCTCTGTGGCGTAACAGAGAGGTGAGGGCGGGGAAACGGTACTCACTGGTTGAACAGCATGGACAGCATCATCTCGTTGGTCTCCTCGGGTAGGTTGGTCAGGAAGAGGATGTAGTTGGGAGGATTATCAGGAACCTACAACAACAACAACAACAAGACAGAGAGAGTCTTCAGTACAGTGCTGCACAAAGAACCTCGCATGAAACAGCGCAAAACATAGGAATTAAAATAAATCCAAAAACCATGAGATTTATCCTTGTACCTGGACTGTAGCTGGTGGAGGTGGTTGTGTGTTTACGGCATTCTGGAAGACAAAATGCATCAAATCAAAACAGGTACAGAGTCTGTGGGCGGAGCTACAGATAACACCGACCGCTGATTTGTCAACCAACTCTGGTTAAAATGACTTTCCTGCTTCTATCGTCAGTAGTGTTCTGACTAGTCTGTCTAATCTAACCTCCTTTTCCTGAAGGATTTAAGTGGGAACATCATGGTTTTAATCGCGCTTCGTATGTAATGGTGTAAACTCACTCACCACTGGTTTCTTGGCAGCGATGGCTGCTTGCTCCTGAGCTTTCTTCTTCTTCTCCTTCTTCTTCTCTTTGTCTCCGTACGTGCCTCTCATCTTAGCGATGATATCAGAGTCCGTCTTCGCGTACTGGATTCGCTGCAATCGAACACCACGTGTGGATTAACGTCTGGAACGTAAGTGTAACTCGGGCATAACATCATTCTAGCTTTTCGCTACAATCCCGCCGTCAGACTGAGAGGCGTGAGCTAGGGGTGAAATTATTCCGGTTCAGCTACAGTGTCGTGTAGTGAATATCTGGACGTGGCTAAAGAGCTAGTAGGTGAGGCTGACTTCCGTAACTTTTTACCTACATTAGCTTTTAGTGCAGAAAATCTCAGACGCAAACGTCAAACAACAAACTTAAATGATCGGTTACACTGATCGGGGTCGTGGAGTCTATCCCAGGAACGCTGGGAGTGAAACGGGAATACACCCTGGATGTGATGCCAGTCTGTCGCAGGGCACCATCCAAACACACACACAAACATGTAACATCAATTTAGAGTCACCAATCCACCTACTGACATGTTTTAGGGAGGAAACGAACATGTGAAAGAATATATGAAACCATGGGCCCTGGAGCTGCGATGTGACGCTACGCCATCGTGATGCTCAACAGGAATACTGCGACGTTTTGTTTTTTAATTTCCATTAGTCTGTTTACTTACACCTTCTACAACAGCGCTGAAAGTGGTGAAGGCTGATCACAGATACATTCAGAAGGTTTTCACAGTTCCCTCAACATGGAACATACTCAAGCCTCCAAACAAAGTGCTTTTTTATTCACTTCACTAATCCACCGCGAGTCCTCGAGCAACAAACGCACGTGAGCGAGCCCTGAAACACTCACCATGGGTTTGTTGTAGAACGGGAAACCTTGCAGCTGTCTCAGTGCGTTCGTCGCTGCAGCAAGTTCTTTAAACACCACAAACGCCTGGCCCCTCATTTTCATGGTCTTCATCGCGACGATCTCGATGATCTGGCCGAACTGAGAGAACAGGGCGTAGAGAGACCTCTTCATCTCTGAGGATAAAACACAGCACACCAAATCACCAAAAGGAATTCAAACGGCTCTGAACCTGGACTCGAATCTTAAGAGATTTCCCATTAAACGGCTCGAGAGGCGCGATTTGATTCCGTGCGCTGATGTATTTCCTTTTGAAACAGGAAGTCAGGGTGATGACGTGTTGCCAGTAAAAGTTTAAGATACACCACACAACACACCCCTGCTGAATCTTAACAAACTTCAGGAACAGCATTTAATTGGATGAACACAAGACTAGTACAGGATGAGTCATCAATTTTTTTTTTTTTATATCAGTTTCCCAGATGTGATGAACTATCAAATTAAAACAAGAATATTTCCAAAACTATTTTTTCTACATATACAATCATATTGATGTCCACAACACTAAGGGACTCTGAATCATCCATTTTGATTTCAAAGACACATTAAAGCCCTTTAAGTTTGGGCAAGGCAGCGAAAATAAAGCATTTTCCCAGCATGCAACATTTCGAACGTTTCCATGGAGAAACCATTCAGCCAAGGCACTAGCCAGCAAGTTAGCTATTTATCAACCTTAAATGCACTTGTAAATCATTTTTAAAAAGCATAACGAGCAGTTTAATCACAAACAGTCAGGACACACACCTTCTTTCTTCACCCTGTCGTTCAGGTTGTTGATGTATATCGTGTGATTCGGTCGTATGTCCATGTTGCTTTTCTTTCACCTGCGATTATTGAAGATGAAAGGTTCAGTACAAGTCGTAAAATTTATTAAAACATATTTAAAAACATTTAACAGACAAACCAGCAACATTTAACTAGACCCGAACTATAATTATTATAATGAATGAATAAGTCTCAAACTTACCACACTTACTACACCGGAAACGGTTCGGCGGCGCACTTCCGGTTTTTGCTGCGCTTTTTGATGACGCAAGCCCGTTCGTTTCGCCGCCCACTGTAGTGGAGGAGGAACTGCTCTCTGTGAAGGATGAAGTTTGTACATAAAGTCGTTCTTTCCTTATCACAGCAGCAACAAAAGACCAAAAATATTTTTTTTTAAATAAAATTTAAAAATATTAATAGGTTCAGAATTAATGTAAGACAGTATTTTAGGGCTACTGTTTAAAATAATAATAATAAAAATACGAGATTTATACGTGACTACCAGGGAAAAAAATCATAATATATTAAGATAAAATTCGTAGTACCTGATATTACGAGAAAAAAGCCGTAATATTTCGCAAATAGATTAATATTTTGAAAAATAAAAGTCAAGAATCTTTTCAAGAATAAAGTCATAATACTGTGACTATTTTGTTAAAATGGGAGAAATGGTGCACAATGGTATATTTTCGCGAAATATTATGACTCTATTCTCGAAATCTTGTATTTTTATTTTTTTTAAACATGGCCCTAAAACGCCGTCGTACTGAATGTGACATTAAAAAAAAATTCTAAAAGAAAAAATACCCATATATAATGTAAACGAGTTTAATATTACCACCTGGAGATAAATTATAAATTAGAGGATTTATTCTGTAGATTTATCCCCAAGAGCTGCTGCAGTAATCATAAACACTATCCTGTTGCTCATCCCAGGACTCATATTAACGATACACTCACTGATCACTTTATTAGGAACACCTGTACACCTACTCATTCTTGCAGTTATCTAATCAGCCAGTCGTGCAGATACGGGCCAGCAGCTTCAGGTAATCTTCACATCAACCATCAGAATGGGGAAAAAATGTGATCTCAGTGATTTTGGCCGTGGCATGACTGTTGGTGCCAGAGAGGCTGGTTTGAATATTTCTATAACTGCTGATCTCCTGGGATTTTTCACAGACAACAGTCTCTTCGAGTTTACTCAGAATGGTGCAAAAAATAATAAACATCCAGTGAACAGCAGTTCTGCAGATGGAAACGCTTGTTGATGAGAGAGATCAATTGAGAATGGCCAGACTGGTTTGAGCTGACAGAAAGGCTACAGTAGCTCAGATAACCACTCTGTATTATTGTGGTGAGCAGAAAAGCATCTCAGAATGCACAACACGTCAAACCTCGAGGTGAATGGGTTACAACAGCTGAAGACCACATCAGGTTCCATTTCTGTCAGCCAAGAACAGAAAGCTGAGGCAGCAGTGGGCACAGGCTCAACGAAACTGGACAGCTGAAGATTGGAAAAATGTAGACTAGTCTGATGAATGTTGATTTCTGCTGAGGCGCACAGATGGTGGGGCAGAATTTGGCACCAACAGCATGAATCCATGGACCCAAATTGCCTTGTGTCAACAGTCCAGGCTGGTGGAGGTGGTGTAATGGTGTGGGGAATGTTTTCTTGGCACACTTCGGGCCTGTTAATACCAATCAATCATCACTTGAATCAATGCCACAGCCTATTTGAGTATTGTTGCTGACCATGTGCATCACTTCATGGCCACGATTTAGCCACCTTCTAATGGCTACTTCCAGCATGATAATGCACCATGTCACAAAGTAAAAGTCATCTCAAACTGGATTCATGAACATGACAGTGAGTTCAATGGTCTTCAGTGACCTTCCCAGTCGTCGGATCTGAATCCAGTAGAACAGCTTTGGGTTGTGGTAGAACGGGAGATTCACAGCATGAACGTGCACCTGAAAAAGCTGCAGGAATTGCGTGATGCGATCATGACAACATGGACCAGAATCTCAAAGGAATGTTTCCAACATCATGTGGAATCCACGCCATGAAGCACTGAGGCTGTTTTGAGAGCAGAGGGAGGCCCTACTCAGTATTAGTGTAGTGTTCCTAATAAAGTGCTCAGTGATTGTATACTCATACAGCACATCCTTTCAACACAAACATACTAAAATACTGTTTGATTTTACAGTATACAGTTGTACAAGAGTAAAGAATTATAATCCCACTATCGGGTGTCCTCCAGAAGAGAACATGGGTTCCATGTTGAGTCTGGATCCTCTCAAGGTTTCTTCCTCGTGTCGTCTCAGGGAGTTTATTCTCACCGCTGTCACCTCTGATTGGTTCATTAGGGATCTAAATCCAGACCCAGATTTCTGCAAAGCTGCTTTGTGACCATGTCTATAGCTGTTAAAGGCACTATACATACATATAAAAGTGAAGTGAGTGATAGATGTAAATGTATGCACTTAACCAGAGTGCCCTCTAAAGGAATGTTTTCATAGTTATAGGTGGCTAATAGAAATTGATCACCATTTACACACACAGAGAAGAATAAATAACACCATAGATCCCCCCCCCTTCATCTTAGTTATGAGATTGTTACATTTACATACGTGTTAACCTACAGTTACACAGTTCTAGTCGTTCTACTTGACATATTTTTTTCCATTTTCCTCTTAACTGTGGCTTTAGTCTGCAAGTGGAAAGAGAAATCAGAACAGAACTCTAGACCTGTTTTTTCCACCTAAATATATAAGCATATTTCTTTCATGCTTGGAGAAAACATGTTCTTATTATACAATAACACGATATACGTATAGCATTCTTGCTAAGTAATAACCATATCCAGATGAGTAGCACTTATACATAAATACAAACACAAAGACACAAGAAGACTC
>CM041000.1:13973174-13992734 GCA_022985145.1 Pangasius djambal | reverse complement strand
CAAATATTCATTTGTTAAATAATTGAATAGAACAAAAGAGGAGATTGTCAATATCTCTTGGGACCCCAAAATCAAGCAACCCCACATTTGGGAACCCCTGCACTAAGGTCTGCTCAAAAACTCATTACATTTGAAATAAAGATGCTAAAGGTGGGTCTAAAACATCACCAAATCTAGCAACAAAGTCTCTAAGTTGGGAACACTGGTGTCAGTGACTTGGGCCGAGAAATATCAGCCCAAATGGAGATCAAATATAGAGGGCGTCACTCTGTGCAATCACCTGATACGACAAAAATCTACAGTCTGGGCTACAAAGAAATCAGCCTCACTTCTGCATCCCATTCTGTGTGTTTTTAGTACAACCATTGGTGGTGCTGTTGCACTCGGTTCCACAATAATCCAAAATAATCAATCGTAAAACATTCTGAAAAAAGCTAATGCAGTTGCTAAACATTAAGGCTTATATGGATGATTTTTTAAATCTGTGAAAGACACGGGGATTAGCCATGCTAGTATATCACAATCACCCAATAATACACTAGCAAAGTGTAAAAGGTTTTCTTTAAACATCTGTGGAAATTGCTACTAAAATGTTGATTACATAAACCGAGATCCAAGCTAAAAGTTTTGGCCCTCTTAATAATCTCAAAGCAGATATTTCAACTTTATACTTTTTCATACTTTTAAGGAATTTATGACATCAGAACCTTACAGAGCTTTAAAATGGCACACCTTGTTCTTTCAGTAAAAATGTGGAGTGTAAGACTGTTAAAAAAAAAAAGTAAATCTGTATTTTTTTATGATACAGTGGGATTAAACCAGTTCTCGGATATGACTTTTGCTGAATTCAAGAAATTCTACCTTCTGAAAGAACCTCAGGTATTGTGTTTTTTTTGCACTATTTCTTTGTGACACACAGCATGTAACACTTAACATCTGCATGTCTTCTGGACTTTCTATTAAATGATTTCTGGATTTTATATTAAAAGTAATTTATGTCCAACATGGCAGGAGTGTAATGCTACCAAAGGGAATCACGTTAGTGGTGTTGGCTTGTACCCAGACTCCATTGACTGGAGGAAGAAAGGAAACTACGTCACTGAAGTGAAAAATCAGGTAATCTCGTGTACCTTAAATGAAAAATCTACTCTGAACAACTTGCATAACTTTATAATTAACATGCAGTCTTTAGTGGCATTCAGGATTTCTTTTCTTTGACATGTTGGTCTGGTCAACTGTGATGTCAGCACAGCACAACTGCTGTCTTCTGACTGGAATTGTGAAAATACAGCACCAATCAATAATCAGCTCCGAAATCATTAAACATGTCACAAAACGTGTATGTGCACTGTGCCATTACCTGCACTGTCTGGTGATCTTATTGTAGCTACGACACGAATCTACAGTCTGGGCTACAAAGAAATCAGCCTCACTTCTGCATCCCATTCTGCGTGTTTTTAGTACAACCATTGGTGGTGCTGTTGCGCTTGGTTCCACAAAAATCCAAAATAATCAGTCGTAAAACATTCTGAAAAAGCTAATGTAGATGCTAAAAATTAAGGCTTATATGGATGATTTTTAAATCTGTGAAAGACACGGGGATTAGCCATGCTAGCATATCACAATCACCCAATAATACACTAGTTACTAATACAACGTTTGCTTTAAATATCTGTGGAAATTGCTACTAAAATGTTTATTACATAAACCGAGCTCCACTGTAACTGCGCTAGCAATAACGGTGTCCAACCGTCATGTCAGCACAGCACACAACCGCTGTCTTCTCACTGGAATTGCGAAAATACAGCACGTACAGTACTTCTCGTTTTCCTAAAACTGCAGTTGTTCCTACTGATCCTCTGTTGTAGAGGCCCTGAATTATCTTATATTATCAAATGAACCACACTTGATGAATCAGACATGGGGGTTCTGTGTTATGGGTGTGTTATGGTTGAATCAAACCCAGATGTTCTGACTGGAAATGTATACACCCACTCTTTCAGGGTGCTTGTGGCAGCTGCTGGACTTTCTCTACCACAGGCTGCCTGGAGTCTGTCACAGCAATCGCCACAGGGAAACTCCCTTTACTGGTAAGCAGTGAGGATCCTCCACTTTGCTTCGAAAATGAATACTATTATTTTCCTTTTCATAGCGCATCTACTTGTTGCATGGGTGCTACATTAATACGTGAATTAACTGGCCATTTAGGGTGGCGTATTTCCAAATCAATAGACATGTAAACGTGTTTTGAAACCCTGAAACATGTTTTGTAATTGCCCATGAGTGAAAAACATGACAAGAGCATGTTTTCTTCTCTCTAGGCAGAGCAGCAGTTGGTGGATTGTGCTGGCGCGTTCAACAATCACGGCTGCAACGGGTGAGCGTGTAAAAGCAGGTCAAACATCTGTATTTCCTGAAATGGATGAAGTCTATAGTCTATAGAAATGATTCAAGCACTATTCACGTGGAATAATGTGGGCGTGTCTTCATGATGTACGCAGGATCATGACACTAAAAATTCCATGCATACTATATACACTTCATTTTAGTACAGATTTTATTGTAAGGTCTCGTAGGGCAAGTTGTGCTTGGTCATTAGTAGGTCACATGACCATAGCATGTGCTAGGAACTCAGTAAGTTAGCGAAAAACCCATGGAAGCATCACTTCTCTGAGACGTCCTTTTACACGTTGTCTATATTTGATTGTTCTGTGTTTTAAACTCGGACTTGGTCTCGTTCTGGTTTTGGCGGGAGATGATAGAAAAGAGTGAGCGTTGTGTATATACATAAAATAACCAGACTCGTGATTCAGATTGAGACAGGACTGAATTCCCAGAGATACTCTGGTAATAATTACATTACCTCCCAGTGCGAAAACTAATCCAATCTAATTAGGGCTTCAAAGGAAAACTGTGCTGCATACAGACAGATTTTGTTATTTGCATTTCATTTCCTCAAAATGAACTTCCCCTTGTCTTTCAGTGGACTTCCCAGTCAAGCCTTTGAATACATCATGTACAACAATGGTCTCATGACAGAGGCCGACTATCCTTACGTCGGTCGTGTGAGTGAACCATAACACACACACACACACACACACACATTAAAGCAGCACTAGGCAATAAGTAGGACGTTTTGTATTTTTGTCCTCATTGAGGGTGGGATCAGAAAATATACTAAATATAAAATATACTGAAGTGCACAGAGGAAGGATTATCTATTACAATATTTTTTTTTTACTTTCAATTTACTTTTTTATTGCATTGCATCATTATATGACTATTTTATTTTGAAATGCCCTAAGCAATAAATTAAATGGAATTGAATAGTGCCGAGTGATATACCCAAGAAACCTAACACCTAATATATTTTCCATATTTCATATGAATATTTAATCTATATTTATTATATGTATTTTCTGATTTTCAGTTTATGTCTGAAAAATATTTTGAACTCTGCTGAAAACGAAAGGCTTATTTTTGGCGTAATGTACAGATTTATTCATAAAGGCAAAATGTGATTTGATTCCGTATCGGTTGTTTTTTCTGTAAACTTCTCAATTCAGGAATTATTTTGATACTTTTCCATTTTATTATTTTGATGATGAAAGACATCTTCGCTGTGAGGAACTTCACTGGAATTGTCATAAGACATGAACTGGAATTGACCTCAAATTCATTTCAGTTTCAATTAAGCATACACTAAGTGAGAAAACAAAAAAAAAAAAACACCCTTTGTGTTCACTATGACTGGGTTTTTAGCCAGAAATAGCAGACTGTCTACTGTCTCTGGGAAATTTTGCAAACAGAACGCCATCGTTACAGTGTCAATCTGCTTATGTGTACGTGGATGGATTTTCTTCTCCTGCTCTTTGAGTCTTTGAGGAAAAAAGAGCACATTCTCAAAGGACAAGGAATAGCTTAAAATCAAATTATGAATATAATAGTACACCATGACTTACGGCTTCAGGATGAAATATATTTACTCTCATCTGTTCACAGGACGGTCCTTGCAAGTTCGATCCTAAGCTTGCTGCGGCATTCGTGAAGGATGTGGTAAACATCACAAAAGTAAGTGACCCCACACTTGACATGTACAGTGTACAGTAACAGAATTGCAGAAAGGAAGATTTGCTGCTAACGGTCAGTGATCTTTGTGTAAGTATGACGAGAAGGGGATAGTGGACGCCGTGGCCAGGCTCAACCCTGTGAGCATCGCTTTCGAGGTGGTGTCTGACTTCATGCATTACAGAGACGGAGTGTACACCAGGTGAGAATCAGAGTGCCAATACAGCGTTTCGGCGCTTTTTACACACCGCAGCGAGCTGGTCAAGTGTTCTGTAGTCCATGTTTAGGTGAAAGATTGAAATGCAGGCTGCCTAGGAGCTGCTCAGTGTCCTAAATGGAAATTGTGTATATACAGTAATAACAATACACGAATGTTATCAATGCTAAATAAGACAATAACGTAAAACGAGGGATAAAACAGTGTTCCTCAATGAATAAGATGTGTTTTGGTAGGCCAAGCTAAACCAACAATTCCCGCCAGACTTACGAAAGTCGATGTGATTTGATTTACTTTGCATTCGTGTGTGTGTGTGTGTGTGTGTGTGTGTGTGTGTGTGTGTGCGCGTGTGTGTGTGCGTGTGTATGTTGACAAATGCCAATCACTCGTAAATTAACGAACCTGTTCACAGCTCAGCTACTTTTAAGGACAGCCACAAAAAAAGGAAAAGGTCCCCGAGAGCTGAAAAGGACAAAATGACCAAGGGAACATTACTAACTTTAAAAATTAATAAGTGTCAGATGTTCAAGATCATCAAATGTGACTGTAAACAGTTACATTTTTTTCACAGCATATCCTTGTATTGATTATTTTTCCATAACAGCACGCCCCCATGTGTTTTATTCCTGACATAGTAATGATGGTTATTATAAGACGTACCATTGTTGCTAGACCTCTTGATGTTGACATTTCGCAGCACTGAGTGTCACAACACTACAGATACCGTGAATCATGCCGTGCTTGCTGTGGGTTATGCTGAGCAGAACGGCACCCCCTACTGGATAGTGAAGAACTCCTGGGGAACCACTTGGGGCATTGACGGGTATGTCTTCTGCAAGGATCAAATGACTCGATGGCGTCTTTGTATGAGCTAATGCATAAGGAGTTATACATAAACATTCTCGAAAAATCAAATATGTTCACGATGCATGACTTGTAAATATAAATGTATTGAATTCCCACACCGTCCTCTTTTAAATATCACATCCTCCCTTCTTACAGATATTTCTACATCGAAAGAGGAAAGAACATGTGCGGTCTTGCTGCTTGTGCATCATATCCATTAGTTTGAAATATTCTGCCGACTGAAAAGGGAACATCATCAGAAATCCAGCTTCACACCATGGATGTTAAATGGAAAGCCACAATATATGTATAGAAGCTCATCATTTTTTTTTGTGTGTCAATCAGGAATAACACAAATCTGCTGCATTTAAAAAAAATATAATCATTTTACTCAGCTTAACTGACTTAATCGCATCAATGATTTGCTTTTCATTTAAACGCTTCATCGTTTTATCAAAGCTTTTGATTGTTTTGTTTGATCTTTGGATTGGTCTCAGTTCTGCCACCTGATTTGAATAATAAAAAAAAAAATCCTGCCAAAAAAAAAACCAAACTTCTGTTTTGCGCTTCCATTGCACTTCAGAAAAGATTATGCTAAGAGAAATGACTGAGAAGCTGTTAAGCTCGCTACTTATTAGTCTACCTTGGGACTTGGGAAAGCTCCTGTCGGTTGACAAAAACGTAAAGTGAAATGGTAATGCAGAAAAGACACAACACTGAAAGGCAGTCATTTTATTTATTTATTGCTTATTAAAAAAATACTGATTCAAATATCCATACATGATTATGAGCATTAAAGCACACTCTTTTTCTTAGAAATAGCAGATGCAACTACCATTACAGGAGAATCACATTTCACAAAATGTGATTATGCAAGTAATAAGAACTATTTCATTTCAATAAAACATGCCAAGGTGCATTAACTCAAATAAACAGGCGAAATCATGTGAAATGTACATGATTAATAAAATGTTCTACATGTAAAAATGAGCCGTTTGGGGGAAAAAAAAAAAACATGGACTATGACGTGAAAAATCAAGTGTCTAAAAAACAATATGTAGATTGCACAAGTGCATTTTTTTTGTGTAAGGCTAATTCTGCACATTTTTTCTCTAAACATTTACAGATTGAGGATCGAGTGCAGAAATGCAAGCTAAAAACAAAATACAACCTAAAATAATCAAAGCCAAGCAAATCAAATTGATAGACAACAAAGAAAGTGCACTACTGAAAATGTACCACTAAATACCCTGCAGATTCCAGCCATTTCTACTCATAAGTCTTGTGAGTTGTGAAGTTTCCATACTTATTTTGAAGTTTAGGGCGCTCCAGTTGCCTGGCTGAAACTGCCCACTGTATAAATAATATGCAGTCTGGTCAGGAGACACAGAGTCCCACATGGAGGGCTGGGAACAGCAACTCTCCCTGTATCATATGACGATCGAGCACGTGCAGCAAAAGGGACAATGCATAGCAAGGATAAACCCCATCTTGTCCACTAACCACAGGACTTACACAATCACAGTGGAGGTGGGCTCAGTGACCTACAAAGTCATCTGGCCAGCCTGGTAGATGAACAAAAGTGGTATGACACATTTCCTAAAAATAGCCTGAGCCAGTGCTTGTTTTCGTGACAGGGTGAAGCTGGGCCCACATCTTGTGCCCTGACTGCAGCAGAATGAATATGAACGACCCGTTGAAATGTTCAAATCTGCTCCTGGCCGAACAAATATACTAGAGCTGTGAGCAGGCAGCTGCCCTACTGTCTACCCAAGGCCTGGCAACATATTATAATGAATGGGGTAACGTAAGAGTTTCAGTTAGGTGCCATTGGTCCAGCCTCATTGTCACGGTGCTGAAGTTGGATGTCTCCCGCTGCTTCTACAGTGATTTTTTTTGGTGGCTGAATAAAGTGTCAGAATTTGGGTTAAACACAGCAAGCGGGTGGTGAGGAGCACCTGATCGTTTTTCGTATCTATAAACTCACAACCGCGGAAAAGAGTGGGAGGCCCTGACAATATAGTGTGTGTGCATCCGTGATACGTCCCTCCCAGGACACCCTTCATTAACATCACAAACCACATGCCTGAAAAACCCGACGGACCTATGGGTAATAAAATTCTCCAAAAACTTGATGATCATGAAGAAAAGAAGAAACAACTGACTACCTGTGCCAAGAGGTTAAAGCTGTGATGCAATTAAATATTTATCGAATGTACTGTATATACTGTAACACTGTAATGATACACTGATTCAAAAGACTAAACAAAATTGTAACGTCCTCTAAAGTACATTTTTATCCTTAGAAGTTGTGTGACAATAATTCTTTTGGACAATGTCTGAGAGTAGGTTTAACCATACTCCACGATAGTGCTCTTTAGATATTTACAGATTAACAATTCAGTGTCTGTCCACAACCCAATAACAATTTTAGCATAAGCAAATCAACTTTACAGAGTCCAAAAAGACATGTGACATACCATGTGACAAAAAAATACAACCTTACATTAAAGAGTGTTCAGAGACAACAGATTCCGCACTACCTCTAGCCTGCATTTACTCTAGAGTCTAGTGACTATTAACATTATGTGAAGTTTTCTGACTTTCAATGATAACATACCCATTTTTACTGAATTCTAGCGAGTTCCAGTTGAGAACGTTGCCTGGCTCAAACTGCCCACCGTATGAATAATACGCAATCTGGTCAGGAGAGAGAACAGAGTCCCACATGTGCACATCAGCCAGCATCCCTACAAAAGACTGGGCAGTGTCAAATCCTCCACCGTAAGTATCTTGCTCTTGACCCAGAATGATTTTTGGAGTTCCAGTTAAAGAGCTTCCAGCCTTGAGTCCTTTTCGTGAGCTCGGTTTTCCATTGACCCACAGCTGACTGAGTCCTGTATTAGCATCCCAGGTAGCGCACACTGAATTCCAGACATTGGATTCATCCTGCAAGCCCCCAAACCCAGCAGCTTGTCCTAACACATGTAAGTTATACACTCCCTGCTTTGGCTTGTAAATTAAAAAGCCATTGTCTGTTGATGGCAGAGAAATTGAGAAAAGGCTCTGAGCTCTGGAGATGTCGGAGAAGGCACGCAGACACACAGTAACAGTGAAGAAGATCTTATTCACCTCAGGACTGAGAACCACATGATGAGTTTTGGACTCCACAGGAAATGTGAACATTTTACCTGAAAGATCTTTACATTGGGGGAAAAAAAAATAGATTGTTTTTTTTTTTTTTTCTTAAAGCAAATACTGTAAACAGGATCGACTCAAACGATCAGTACTAACTAACCGACAGACTAACCTTGTCTTTCAGCTGCGGCGAGGAGGAACAGCGAGAGCAAGACCACAAGCCTCTTCATTTCTCTAATCGAGTCAACGTCTCAATCTGTTATGGGATTCATAAACGGCTTTGAATGTGTTCTGTATTTGTATGATATTTTATGTTCACTGTTAATAATTAACCTAAATGTAACATTATTTGACTGCACTTTGTGCTGTTTTTCACTGCTCATGCGACTTTGAACTGTAATAAATTTGGGTAACATTGTAGTTCATTTTTGTTATTCATTATTTGGCAGGTTTCATGAGTCAGATTAAGACATCCAATATATTATTACACACCGTGCATCTAAACAATATTTATGCATTTAAATATAGCACATATTTGCCGAATGGCTTTGTCGGGGTTCGTTCAATAAATGGATATTTTTATTAATGGCCAATACATATTCACAATCCAAACAAAGAGTTCAAGGACAAAAGCAGAAAATACGAGAACAACCTGATTTGGAAACTTAAAATAATGTAATATAAAATAAATATAACATAAAGGAAATTATAATATAATATAACTTCCTGAGGATTGAAGTGCATTGACACAGTTGTCTTGTTTCCTGTTTTCTTTCTCCCTCATTTCACCTGTCCTCAGATTTAGCTGCATTTTCATATAAAACATGTTCCAACAATAGTGATTCAAACGACTAAACAAAATTCTAATTGTAAGACAGTACAGTTTTGTTTTTAGAAATTATGCCAACTATTACAATTGTAAGTGGCATTATTTCTGTTATTTCTATTAATGTTAATACAGAAATATTTACAGATTAACGCTTGAGCATCTGTCCACGCCCCAATAACAATTTTAGCAGGTGCAAATAAACTAAAGGCAAAATGTCATGCAAAATGTTGTGTGAAGAATCATATGGAGGATTAAGAGACAACTGATTTTGTACTACGTCTAGTCTGTGTTTACTCTAGAGTCTGAAGACTATCAGCATTATGTGAAGTTTTCTGACTTTTCCTTGCTGAAGCTGCCCATCATATGAACAATACGCAGTCTGATCAGGAGAGAGAACACGTGCACATGAGTCAAAAGACTGGGCAGTGTCAAATCCTCCACCGTAAGTATCTTGCTCTTGACCCAAAATGATTTTTGGAGTTCCAGTTAAAGAGCCTCCAGCCATGAGTCCTTTTCGTGAACTCGGTTTTCCCACAGCTAACTGAGTCCTGTATTAGCATCCCAGGTAGCACACACTGAATTCCAGACATTGGATTCATCCTGCAAGCCCCCAAACCCAGCAGCTTGTCCTAACACATGTAAGTTATACACTCCCTGCTTTGGCTTGTAAATTAAAATGCCATTGTCTGTTGATGGCAGAGAAATTGAGAAAAGGCTCTGAGCTCTGGAGATGGGGACTGAGAGCCACATGATGAGTTTTGGACTCCACAGGAAACGTGAACATTTTACCTGAAAGAACTTTACAGTGAAGACAATTAGTTTTTTTTTTCATTTCTTAAACAAAAATGATAAAAAAAAAAACAGGTAGACAATCCATGTCTTTCAGCCGTGGTGAGGAGAAACAATGAGAATAAGACCACAAGTCTCTTCCTTTGTCTCAATCTGTGTACGGCAATTATGTATGGCACTGAGTTTGCTCTGTAGTCAAACGTATTTCATTTTCCATTTATTGTTATTGTTCAATGTAAATGTAACATTATAAGACCGGCAATTTAAACGGTTTATGACAGTTTCTCATAAAACACCCTGTAACAATAAAAGATTTATGTGTTTAGATAGCAGCCAGAGAACACTTTATCTTTCCTCGTACTTATCTGATTATGAACAGGCTGTAAACATATATAGGCCATCAGGACATTTTACATACCTGTCGAGAAAAATAATAATAGTGCACAGTTTCGGGAACACAGGACCTAATCATCTTGTAAATATATTTTCAAAAACAAAATGGCAACATGGTTAAAGTTAGATGAAAGTCCATCGAGAAGAATTTCAGAAAATAAGCGTTAAAGTTTAAGTGTTAAAAAGGATGGGTTAATGGTAACCTAAAATTGTGCATAATTGTGTTCCACACATGTATGCCATAGTTTCAGTGCCCGCTTTATTAGCGTACTCTAATCTTTGGAATATGAATAACAAGCATGGTATCTTTCAGTCGAGTTTCCAGAAGCTTCTTAACCGGGATGCATCAATACTGATACTGGGAGCAGGTCCAATACTGGTCCAATACTGTGCCATTTAACTCAGTTCCATGATGCTCCTAATTGATTAATATTACATACATACATGTACTTGGTCTGAAAAAATAAGTATTGTTGCCATGTTCCCAGTCACATATTACCACATATTGTTTTTTGTCCTGCTATTAGTAGACTTGAGTTCAGTATTTCACTCTAGAAACCATGATACTCTAAAGGACAGGCTTAAAAACACAGTCAGTTTAGATAAACAAGTTCTTGCCTTGTTTAGATTGCACTTAACACCTTCAGCAGATTGTTAGCAGTAATAGAGATTCTCCAGAGTGTAAAAAAGTGCAATATGGTGTCCCACAAGGGTCTGTTTTACCCCCCCTCCCCTTTTATTCTCCCATTATACAGGGCATCCCAAAAGTCTCCATACACAGGGGACTATGTTTGCCAGAACCACGTCAGTTGTGCCTTCGTCACTGGATGTTCGTGGACGTCCACTTCTCGGTTGGTCCGCGACACTTCCAGTCTTTTTGAATTTGTTAAGAGGTTTGGCATCAGTGTCATGTGTGTGTGATGTGCTCGCCATGTTTCCTTTTAAAGTCCATCGCAACCTTGCGACAGCTTCTTGATCCAGCCATGAGAATGATTTCAATATGTTCTTCTTTTGTCAAAGGCATTCTTAAAAGCTATCTGGAAAAAATATGTAATATAAACTAAGTATATCTTTTGGAAGACATTTCCCCTATGTATGGACGTAATTTGCAAACATAACTCTGGCTTTCACTTCTATGTTGATGATGCACAATTAAACTTGTCATTTCTGCCAGATTCAGCAGCACAACTAAGCAAAATGAATAAAAACCAGAAATACTGATAGTAAGTCGGCAATAAGATTGCATTTCATTTCTCATTTCTTTCAGGAGCTATACTTAAGGACCTTGAAGGACCTAGAAGACATAACATTTCTATAACAGCACATTAACATTTGACGAACAGTGTTTATAAAACAAATGCTAACCCACATGACACTGAGAAACTAGCACATGTTTTTATAACCTCTAGTTCAGAATATTGTAATGTGTTGCTGGCTGGTCGGCTGCTGCGCTCCTCTAAAAGTAACATTCAGCTAGTTAAGAATACGATAGAGTACATCATTACCAAATGAAAAAAAAAAATAATAAAAAAGTACGAGCAAAGTCAGGGAAGAAGAAATCACTTAAAGATTTTAAGCAATAGTTTCCAATCAAAATACTCAAACATTCTGATTAACGTCTGTGTGATGAGAGGCTTGTTTCAGGACTGAACCAAAACGTGCGGCTGTTTTAACCTTGACGGCACTCTTTAGTAGCTATCAGCTAAAGTTAGCTATTACAGAAGAACATAACATAAGCACTTATTACATAAGCCTCGTTATGGTTCATATCTTCCCTTTTGACTGCCCGTCTCTTCACCTCCCTTCATGGACGATTGTGATTGGCTAATTGCTAATTGAGTTCGACCACTCGGAATCCCAGATCGAAATATTTTTTATTTTTCAGATTTGAATTTACATTTAGATGTCTATTTAGGGCTCTTTTTTAATCCAAAAACCTTAATTTTGAATTATTATTATTATTATTATTATATTTTTAAAGGCTAATCTTTCTCCTAGAGTGTTAAAAAAAATTGGCAAAACTGTAAATTTATTAAATACACCACAGGAAAAAAAAGGAAATTATTTAATGTGACGTGTAGACTGTATAATTCAAATATACTAAATTTAGATTCAAACACTTTTGTCAGTTTGCAAGCTCCACATTTCTGATTCAAGAATCCGTTGTTAATGCAGTTTGAAGACAGCGCAGGTTTTTGATTGGTCAATACAAACTGCGATCCGGAGGCAGTAGCTGGCTTATGATTGGTTGATGAAATGACGCGTGATAGTGGCCCCGCCCCCATGTGGTGTCCTCGGGTCACGTGGTTGAGTGCGCTCTGCTCAGCCGGTGCTGTGAGGGAGACTGGAGCGTCCTCCGCCTGTATCGCCGTTTTCACAGTCGCAGAACAGAAAATGTAAGTTTTTCATGGCAGTATCACATTTCTGCTTTATATACAACAAACCGAAAGCCTTAAATAATCAGTTGAGGGGTTTGTTTGGCGTTTAAGCGACTCATTATTGAACAAAAGATCTGCAGAGTCGCTTCAGGAGCCGTTTATTTCCTCAGTACTAAAGCGGTTTCTTTTATAACATTAGCAAAACGTGCAGTTTTTATACATTTTGTAATGACGATCGTTGTTATTTATATAAATAAGGGTGTTTGTGCGTAACTTTTTGTGCTAGCTAGCCTAAATGCTAATTAGCTAAACAAATATAAATAAAGATAAATATCGCACTAATGGAGCATGCAGTCACTTCGACTAGAAATAAGAGCTCAATCTGATCAGCATGTCAATAACAGCAGGTTTGCACATCTGCACACAACATATATCTGCGTTATTCCCTGCATTAGCTCGCTGACGGCCTTCTGTAATGCGTTTAAGCGATAGCTTTCATTTCCCATCCGCATTGGGGCAGGCCCCGCCTACTGAGCTACGATTGGCTGGTACGCCCCTGATTTCTGCCCTGTGATTGGCTAGTACTTCTGGCCGCTCATCACTAGCCAATCATAGCGCAGGAAGCTCGAGTCGTCAAAAACGATTAGGAAGAAAAGAGGGTTGTTGACCTGCCCAGTTTATCTAGTTATCATGTTTTCACACACACACACACACACACATTTGTTCAGATATTTTGCTTTGTCATCGTGCCAGGTGCTATCAAACTCTCCACAACCCCAAACCCAGGGTGTGTGTTATTTTATCAAAAAAGAAAAGAAAAGAAAAAAACAAAAAGAGGTGACCACAATGACCTCATTATCTAAGTTTCACTACAAATGAAATAGTTTTGGGGATTTTCTCTTTGCAAGTTTGTGACTAATGTGAATAAACTGAAGTTTTGGGTTAATAAAATTCCTTTCAGCTCTCTGATCCTCTGCAGGCACCTGACCTGCATGTGATCCGCACTGTGTGGCCTTCAGACATTATTTATTTCCCAAGTTTATTGTGACGTGCATGAAGAGTGCTTTAAGCATCTATATACGATGAAATTCTTGTGCTACAGTTACACACTCCGACCCAGACACAGCGCAGACACGATAATGGTAGTACAAAAGTAGTAACACTGACAAAAGGCCATGCGAGATTATTAATGTGCTCTACGCAAGTTAAAAATAATAATAATAATAATGAACATTGTGAACATTGTATGCAGTGACATAGTGGGAGGTATTGCACACGGTACTCAGCGGTCATACATACATCTTGGATGTCATTTATTTTATAATTTATGTCATTATTCCACGTCGCTGCTGAATCCTCCATTCTGATTGGTCAGAAGGTGTAGATTTAATTTTCTGTAGCTGCAGCTCTGACAGTAGTGCAGCTGTCAATCAATAACACGTTATCGTTTCTATAGAAACGGCACATTCACGGGGCGAATGCTTCACATAATCGCAGACTAACAATAAACATTTAAAAATGGGTTAACAAAGAAAAACACGTAATCGCTGATATGGTGAGGTTTTCAGTAAAGGCACGTTTATTTAGCACGTATGGAAGGAGTCTCCGGTGTCAGCAGTTTCTAAGGGTTAGTTACGGTTTTCCTCCGGAGGAAAGTCTTCAACACAGAGGAGTTTACACTTTGATAAAAATGCGTTTTTGTCTTATTAACTTAACAACTTATTAACATCCAAGTATTAACGTAACAACTTATTAACACATTGTGCGTATTGTAATTTTTTTTTGTAACTTTTTTTTATTAAATAAGTTGCCAGCTCTTATTGGAAGTGACTGAAGTAAATAGAAATGTCTTCATATCTTCATACACACACACACACACATCTCATATCACCCACCCCTTGAAGACTTTTTTGTGGTACGTGATTTGTATCATGATATTTGGATTTTATGAACAGTGGCAGCAGATCATTAGCGTCATTTATTAAAGAAAAAAAAACCCTGAAGAATTAATTAATTCATTTTTAACACGGACGTTGAAGGAGACGAAGCAGCTGATCCAGATATAAAGTATGTTACAGTAGGGAACGTGTTTCGTGCTCTGAAGCCTCTTGTACCTGATTGCTCTCGTTGTCAGCAGCAACAAGCCCTCGAGATGTCTGCTGGAAACGCCAAGATCAGTCATCCTGCTCCTCAGTTCAAGGTCACAGCAGTGGTGGACGGCCAGTTTAAAGACGTCCAGCTCTCCGACTACAGAGGTACACAGAAATCGCAAAGAAGCAGTTTGGTTATAAGGATGAGGATTGTGCTCTTTGGCTAGCTTTTTGTTACCTTTTGGAACAACGGTGCATCACTGAGTGTTCCCAGATCCCGGCCCGTAGTTTCTCGGTTGTCCAGTCACTGCTTGGGAACTGTTGCTAAGATCCAGATGATGTGTAAAAGCGAAAATTGATACCTGTATGTCTTCCACGTTGTCAGAAATGGTTTAGAATAATAATACGCCATGTTTATAACCTCTCTTATACCATAGCGCTCTTCAGTGCTCAATTCTGATTGGTCAGAACGTGTGGATTCAGAACAGCTGGAAATCATTTGTTTCTGTAGTAACAACTTACAGACAGACTTGTTGACACAGCGAAGTTTTCTGTAAGGAGATGTTTATTTAATATTTATGGAAGGAGTCTCCAGTGTCAGCGCTTTGTAACAGTCAGAGGTAAAGCTGTAACTTTAAGTTTTCTTTTCTGCTTTCTGGTAACATGACAAGCTATGTTTTGTCTTATTAAGTTGAAAAGACCGTTTATAGCTGCTATAACGTAAGTGAGAACAGGAACGAACTTGTTTTGTGGACGTTTCCGCAACATTAATTGTAACTGTAAACGGATAAGATGTACGTTGTTGAATAAATAATTCGCTTGTAACCGTGGGCAGATTGCTGTGGCAGAAGAGGAATAAAGCACTTCAGGACGTGTTGTTAGGAAAATAATAACTGCGCTGCATGTTGTTTTGCACATTGTTTATCCTGTTTCACGCTTTCTCTCCCAAACACACGTACACCTTTTTTTTTTTTTTTTTTTTTTTAAGGAAAGTATGTGATTTTGTTCTTCTATCCTCTGGACTTCACCTTCGTGTGCCCCACTGAGATCATCGCCTTCAGCGATCGCGTCGATGAGTTCCGTAAGATCGGCTGTGAGGTCCTCGCTGCCTCCACCGACTCGCACTTCAGTCACCTGGCCTGGTGAGGAGCGTCTGCACCCCACACACACACACACACACACACACACACACACACACACACACACACGGTGTGTTTTTCCACTTTTCATTAAATCAGCCACCATCCTGAAACGACGCAGTTGTTCAGGATGCAATGTGCTAATGTGTATTAGCCCTTGACCTTTTAGAAAAATCTTGTGATACAGACTAATATTAAAAAGTAAAAGACTTTTATTAGTAAATAAAAGTCCCAAAACTAGTAACATCAGCTTATATAAACATATCTAATTAGAAATTAGAGACTCTAGGGAGTCTAATTTGTCATTTTTTCCCCCTATCTTTGATATATAGCCTATAGTTTAAAATAAGAACGCAATCGTTGTTGCTTACCTTTACTGTTGCTATGGTTACGGTAATAATTGAATGACTGGTACCACAATGTCTCAGGAATTCTACATTTTTCATAGGTAATGAATTTTACCTATGACAGTAATTTACTGTCTGCTGTAATTTAAAAAAAAACCAAAACGACATGTTAGTAGTAGTAGTAGTAACCATAGCGATCTGATACCATCATCAGTCATCACAAGTTTGTGTTTTGTTAGGTGTTAAGCAGAATAGCTGCCTTGCCCAATCCTTTATATGTATTCCTTTTACGTTTTCAGAAACTGAGAACACTTCTATCTCTAAATCAAACCAGATCAAATGATCCCCTGGTGGAACCTTTAGCTCTTGTGTGTGTGGTGCATGGACACGTGCGTTACCGCACATTGGACTGGGGTTTGGTCTGAAGATCTACCAGCTGCTGCCTTTGTAGAATGTTGACCCTGTTAACCTGCCTCTCTCTGATAAGACCAGTGAGAGCAGACGGAAGGGCAGAGTAGCACAGATACACAGCGAAGAGTAACGGCCGTTCATTTCTACCATACTGTCTTCGCCTTACACAGCTTTAAACACAGGATTTAGCCAAATGTTTCTGATTGGCAGCATTTTTCTTTCGCTACAATACCGAAATTGACATTGTTTATACATGTTTTGATGAGAAAATAAGAAAAATGCTTAGTTATCAAAGTGAAAATACTGATCGAGGGTCAAGCGGGGAGAAGCACGAGCTTCCTGCTAGGAACTCTGCAACGTTTTTATCCGAAACCAGCCCTTCTCCATGGACTTGTTCTAAAATGGACGCACTGAATGCCGTGGTAGCTGATAATGATAATGATAATGATAATAAATCCTGTACGTCCTAAAGCATAACTCCACTACGCTGCTGATTCTCTCACCAGTCTGTCTCATTTCCTTCTGCTCCAAGAAGCTTGTCATGTCACCGATAAAGAGCCAGGTCCTCCATCCTGAAGACTTGCGTTACAAATATGGGTGTGACTGAAAAGCAGTTGATGCTGATAGCAACATCCAGATTAAAACCTGCCATTAATAAAAACGAGTTTGATCAAGCTGTAATAAAAAGGGGTCAAAGGGCAGGCTACCTTAAAATACTGATCTCCGGTTATAATTTGTTGGTTAATAAATCAACAACTTCAGACAAAAGTCTAAATGAGTTTGAATAAGATTTTAATTTAAGTTTAATTTGTGTTCTTTCTGGACGCTTCCTGTATAATAATCAGCAGCAGAGTCAAGCTTCAGTATCCTCAGCACCTGCGTTTTTAATCCAACATCTCACACCTGAACTATAAACTGTTTCTATGGTTACGGCTTTGGCGGACATGCAGAACTCAAGCTGAACGTCTTTAGTCTGTGGGATGACGCTTTTTTATTTATTTATTTATTTTAAAAGTCCCTCTGTGTGCTGTCTCCCGATAGGATCAACACCCCGAGGAAGCAGGGAGGTCTGGGCTCCATGAACATCCCTCTGCTGGCCGACCTGACCCAGTCCATCTCGCGCGATTACGGCGTGCTGAAGGAGGACGAGGGCATCGCTTACAGGTGAGTCCTGCAGCCATGACGTCTAACAGTCGCGCCGGATCACTGTACGCTGTCAGCAAGCCATACACAATAATCGAGGAAAAGAGAACTGCACACGATTACCTTGTATTATACCTTAGATTGTTACCTTACTGATAATGTCGATCCGCTACTTTGGCTCTTTAGCTACGCACAATACTAAATCAGGGCAGTTTGTGCACATTTTATTTCATTTTTAAACCGCACTAACATTTTATTTCATTTGTATATTATCAAGGCCACACATGTATAATCGATAATAATGCACGGTGCGATTTGCGTTCTTGCAGAGGGCTGTTCGTGATCGATGATAAGGGCATCCTGAGGCAGATCACCATCAACGACCTGCCAGTGGGCCGCTCGGTGGACGAGACCCTCCGCCTGGTTCAGGCTTTCCAGCACACCGACAAGCACGGAGAAGGTGAGTTCATCCTGCTGCTTCTGCTGCTGTGCAGCCACACCGCCGCTGGCGAGCTCCACAACCCTGTGCAGTCACATGACCTACAGGGAGTGTGCATGAATCCGGCCGTACTACTGAATTTGGATTCTGTAAATCTGAATTTTTGTAGTCGTTCATCTAGTTCTGGGGCGTCGTTCCTCCACTGCTGATCGGCTGCAACGGCAGTTTCCGAATCTGTGCTCGTTTATCTGAAGTGCTCGATATAGTGTTCAGTAAAACTTGAATCTGAATTTGATTCTTTTGTTAAAGTTATTAAAGCCTGGCGTAAAATGTACATTTTGCTAAATACACTACATCTCAACATGATCCAAATTCTAAATCTGTATATTTAATAAAGTGCATCAATTCAGATTTACAGAGCTGTGAATCTTCATTTAACATTTTACGATTGGCTACAGTGGCATTTTAGCCAGGAACTGCAATCTGATTGGTTGCAGTAGCTTTGAGGGTGGGACCTTGCGCCTTACAGAGGTCGACATTTAAGTTCTGGAGCCTTTTATTTTAAAAAGTACATTTTTAAAAAAATTATTATTTTTTTTTAAATAGACGATGCGTTGTCACCTCACGTTTAAAGGCACGTTGAGCAGAAATGAAAGTGCTTGCCGGACTTGAGTAATGACTTTTAGCACGGTGCGAAGCGAAGACTAAACACTGATGTTATCCTGTTATTGTTATGGTTTTCATCACAATATCAGTCTTGAGCAACGGCGTTCTGTTGACGCTGACACCATGAATTAATGTAGCAGGAAACATTGACTGACCCTGTTGCTTAGAAACTACTGCAGTTATTCAGAAATATTTGTTTTTAATCAAGGACCAAGAGCGTAAGAATTTACGTGGTGATGTCAGCCGAATAACACCACAGATCCTTAAATCTCACCTCAGAGTCCATCCAGCTGAATTTACATCTAAAATAAAAATGCATCTATTATGTAATGGTTTTGAATACAAGTGAAACCAAAAAAAAACATGAAAAAAATGAATATCCGTAAAGATTTCCTAACCCACATGCACCCCACTCACACACACACACACACACACACACACACATTCTTAATCATTTTCCCCCTGTTGCCCCGCAGTCTGCCCTGCTGGATGGAAGCCCGGAAGTGACACCATCATCCCTGACGTTCAGAAGAGCAAGGAGTTCTTCTCCAAGCAGTAACGCGTTCCTCGCCTCTGCCCCGGAGACTCTGACCCTGCGGGGGCACTGAAGCACTTAATGCTGAGCTCTGATTAGACCACAGTGTCCTTTTTTTTTTTTTTTTTTTTT
>CM041000.1:13888093-13964806 GCA_022985145.1 Pangasius djambal | reverse complement strand
GATTTTGTCTTATAGTTAAATGGCTCTTTGACTGGACTGAAAAAAGTTTTAGAACCCTTGCATTAGAGAAAAATAACACTGTCCATAGAAAAAGAGGAGCTCTTTATTCTCTAACTGTAAACATACACTATGTAACAAGGTGGTAGGTAGGTGTGTGTGTGGCTAATTAAGCGCCCAGTATCAATAAAGCGCTTCAAGGCCCTAACACCACTGTCACTGCCGTACCCGATACACTCATTTTAGCACCACACACACACTGTATCTGCTCAGTGATGATCCGCTTCCATCAGATGGATAGAGAGCGGCTGATACACTGTACAGAACAGCATATGGGCTACACTGTGAATCTGACACATTCAGAGCGACCTGTATGATTCCTGTATGAGATTTCTGGCAGCTGTGATATCTTTTTCTCTTGCACAGCTGTTCTAACATCTGTACCATGTCTATTCTGCCTTAAGCTTATGGTGTCTTCTTTACTTTTTTTTTTTTTTTTTTTAATTCTTATGTGTCTGGCTGTCATATGTGCATACCTACTGGAAGCTTCACTTAAAAAGTCAAATTCCTTTTGTGTGTGTGTGTGTGTGTGCTTTACTTGGAAGTAAAGCATACTGATTCTGATAATTTTGAAAAACTGATGATGTGAAAGGTGGTTAAATTTTTTATTTTATTTATTTTTTTTTTTTAAGTGACTAACCACGTGACTCAGTAACTGGGATGATTAAAGCGCACGGATTAAAAGTGAAGGATGGGAAACAAATAAGCTAGCAAAACAACTGTGAGTCTATTAATAGGAGAAAACAGATCTAGTTTTCACTGAAGCGACCTCAATCTCTCAGCTCTTTCATGTCATTTGTGCTTGCGATAGCTCTAATTTTGTGCAAACTACCCGGAAAATGTCCGCGGTTCTTATTTTTATCTCAGGTTGTCTTTTCGCCGAAACTGTTTTGGGAACTCGAGAGTTGGGGAATTTCCCGAGTTGCTCATTTTTTCACCCATTCACACGCGCGGCTCATTCACTCTTCAAAGCCAGGAGAGAGAGAGAGAGAGAGAGAGAGAGAGAAAAAACTTTGCTTAAACCGGTAGCGTGGGCGGGGTTTCCTGGCAATTCTGCTCTCGATGACGTACATGTTAAATATTTGCCCATTTTTGGATTCTACGTTTGACGTAAGCACGTTGTGTACGCACACTGCCACTGGAAGTAGTAAAGAAGTGTAGCTGATGCAGTATGGATCTACATACTGTCCATTTGGGATGTAGCCTACCATTACAAATCACACACACTGGATGTATGTTCTTTTAAGTCTTTTACTTAAATACAAATAAAAAAAAAAACATTTACAGTAAAGATTAGTCCGGAATAAACCGGACGTAAACAGTGAAAATAACTTATCGGCATGTATTCATAGGATATCACTCGCACAAAGATGATGAAGTTTTGCTGACAGTCCTGACAGTCCTTTCATTTCTCTTTCGTGTGCATTTCATCTGGTACCATACGAGCAACATGTTTATAAAGGAAATGCTTTAAAAAAAACCCACATACAAACACACAGCAACACATTAAAAGTTTTCTACAAGAAACATATGCTCGAATTCATTCAGTGCTGCAATGCAATAACACCAAGAAATCTTCCAGTGTTTCCCCTTTTATAAAAAAAAAAAAAAAAAAAAACCCAACAGCGTGTCCATGAGTCCGTGACCTGCTCAGTACGACTTGATTTTTGGCGTCAGCATCAGCTGGCACCCGCTGCTCACGTGCGTCATGACCTTCTGCTTGAGCTGCGCTACCTGCTCCCGCAGCAGGGACGCGGTGTTGGACAGCCCGGCGTTGTCCGTCTTCAGCACCTTCACCTTGTCCTCCAGCCGCGAGATGCGCTCCAGCTTCCGCCGCCGGCACTTGGTGGCCGCGAGCCTGTTGCGCAGGCGTTTGCGCTCGGCCTTGATGCGCTCCTGCTCCTCCAGGTCGACCGGCGACGTCGGCGGCGAGCCGTCCGCGCAGGCGCCGTGCACGTCGGGGACGATCTGCGGCTCCTCTTTGAGCGCCGAGAGCCTCGGCGCGTGCAGCGCGTGCTGGAAGGGATGGTGATGCTGGTGGTGGTGGTGGTGGTGGTGATGCTGCTGCTGCTGTTGTTGGTGGTGGTACTGATGATGGTGAGGCAGGTAGCTGATGGTGGCGCTGGGGTAGGCGCCAGGCGCGGCGGGCTGCTGGACGCTAGTGTTGGGGCTGCAGCTGTTCAGCGTGGCGTACACGGGCGCCTCGGGCTGCAAGGAAGGCGGCACTCCTCCGGCGCCGATGGACACGTTCGGCGGCGCCACCTGGTTCATCTTGTGCAGCTCGTCCAGGGCTTTGACGAATCCGTCCGCGAAGCCTTCCTGCTCCTCTGTGATGGAGCGACTGTACAGGTGGTACTGACCCGGGGTTGGGCTTGTGATCACGCCTCCGCCGTTCTGCGCGATGAGACGCTCCAACTCCGGAGAGGCAAGTTTCAGCGAGCCGGCGTCTACACTCCCGGCCGGGTACAAGTCGCTCCTGAAGTTGCGGTAAGGCTCGACAAAGCTGGCGCTCATGCTCTGCTTTAGGAGCTTGTAGTCGCGCAGGGCCACGGCGTCTGGAGTGCCATAAGCAGAGAGAAACGAGTCGTCATGATAAAACGGTTGCTCCATTTTGGTTGATATGTGACACATTTAGAGAGCAGGACTTTTTAAAATTATATGTACATATATATGTAAAGATATGAGATCACACTCTATAGCGCACACTGTCCAAACATCTCGTGCGTTCCGTAAATATTAACGAAAAGCCCTGAGAAATTAATAGGCTATAAAAAACTTCCAGGAAAAAAAAAACGTTTTGTTTACTGTACCAAGTTGCCAGACGCGTTTCCTTTATTTTCTTTAACAGCTGCCTCAAAATGATGTCCCAAAATCTCTCTCCTTCCGAAACGCTTATTTACAGCACACACACCGCGCCGTCTGCGCGCGCACTTCCGTTCGCAGCACGCGTATCTAAACTTCGTGCGCGTCTGCTCGCTCCGTTTATACTCGCGTCCAACAAGTGCCAGCCGCCTATTGGCCGAAACAGGCCACGCCCTGCGTGGATGACGTTGTTGCCAGGAACTACCGAGAAAACAAGGCTGGAGGCGCTCACTAGCGTAGTCTCGTTTCCATAGACGCAACTCGACCGCCTGTAAAAAAAAAAAAAAAAAGAAAAGAAAAAAAAAAACACAAAACAAAGCAAAACTAAACAACGAAACAAGCACTCTTAGCAAAGTTTCCCACAACAGGTGGGAAATAAGGGAGAAAAAGAAAACCAATAACAATAACATCAGCTCTGCATTATGGCTGAGAGTGTTAGAAATAAAGCTGAGGCTTGTTGAGACAGAGCTTTTATGGGTGACAACAAGAGTGTGGTGTGTTTATTTATGTGTTTGCGTGTTTTTGTGTTGTTATATAGAGTTTCTAAGATTGTTGTCAAATGGGAAGTGCGTTTAAAAAACACCTTTATCTATTTCTGTCCTAAAAGCTTATCCGTTTCAGTAGGTTTGTCAGTTTGGCATCAGAATGATTTATTTCCTGGCAAAGATAATACAATCAAACTTTTAATAATGAGCACGTGACTGGAGGATTATATTTCATAATTCTTTTTGTAAAACAGTGTGAGACTCGTTCATTCGTCTTCAGTAAGCACTTTATCCTGGTCAGGGTCGCGGGAGATCCGGAGCCTATCCTGGGAACACTGGGTGCAAAGCGGGAATACATCCTGGGATGCCAGTCCATCAAAGGGCACTACACACACACACACACACACACACACACACACACACACACACACACACACACACACCTAGGCCCAATTTAGACTAGCCAGTCAAACTACCAGCATATTTTTGGGAGGTGGGAGGAAATCAGAGAACCTGGAGGAAACCCACACAGACACATGGAGAACATACTAAACTCTACACACACACACACACACACACACACAGGATGGTGCCAGGAACCCTGGAACTATGAGGTGGCAATGCTCCCCACTGTACCACCATGCAACCTGCTAAGATTCCCACTAAATTATAGAGCCAAAGCTCACCTTCACTTGCTGTTTATATAAACCTACACTCTTACACAATGTAGAACCCTGTCTCTCTTCTGGGATCCTACAACGGCTCACAAGTCGAACCCTTTGTGTAAGCTGAGAATCCTTAATAATCTGTCAAACCCTTAAAGAATCAGTGAAGAGTTATTATATTCATGATTGAGTTCTTATAGTTATTCGCATGTTTGACTGGTCACTTGATTTGAGTGGGCTTAATCCAAACCTCAGTACCTCAATAACAACTAGTTCTGTTCTGTTGGTGGAAAGTTCAGGAATTAAAAAGCTCCATGGCTCTAACAATTCGCCAAAATATTTTCGTAAAATTGAATTAATGAGACTAACAGTTGAATATAGTTGAATAGTTGAATATGTGAATGTGATTACATTCATAAAATACATTTTTTGATCTGTTGTCCATTGGATTTATTTTACAGAAGAGTGTATTTATATGAAAGGTACAGTTTAGGACCTTTTTTTTTTTGTCTGAGACTGTATAGACATATACATGATATTATAGTAAACTTGTTTGGGTTAGATCTACACAAAATATCCTCTGGTTAAAGCCCTACTCAAAAGAAATGAACATTAATAGAATTGGTCATTCAGAGGGTCTTTTCTGAAGTATTTCATTTCAAAGCATTGAAGAGAAAAGCTCTTATATAAGCACATGTCAACATTAAAGTGTATGCTGCTGGAACTATGCGGTTTACGGATAATAAAGCGATCGACTGATTGCTACTTGTCCCCTTATGGCCTTTACCTCAGATTCTCTGCTGAGAAGAAGGACCATCTGAGCCGGCTTATGAAATCTCCTCCACTGTGTAGGATGGAGAGAAAAGAACGAGGAGGTGTGGAGGACAACGGAGGCATGCGGCCTCAAGTTCAAGTTTGTTTAGTTCTGAGCACATTTCTACAGAAGATTTGAGCTGCAAAAATGCATCCAATCCAACACCATATAAGTACAATATATACAGCAGGAAACATAAGAATAAGAAAAATAACAGAATTAGAGAAGTGATAATAAATCAACCATCAAATAAATAAGCAGTTAAGATAAAACAGTAAGAACAAATTGAGTAAAGCAGGGGAAAAAACGTGAAAAATTAAAATGAAACATTGAATATAACTAAAATATAAAAAATATAAATAAAATACAAATATTTTTAATATTAAAAAAATATTTAAAGATTGCTCATAAAATGTCAAAAGATCTAATAAATATAAAACAAGCAAGTAGAGAAAAGCTAAAGTGAAAAAACTATGTTTTAAGCTTTGTTTTAAAATTTCTGTATGTGTATATGGGAGGGAGTTTGTCGGTTTCAGAGTGTATACACTTTATTATATATTACACATGTATGATACAGTGGCACATATATATATATATATATATATGTGTGTGTGTGTGTGTGTGTGTGTATACCATTGTATCTTGAGTATTCCTGTATCATATATATGTTGCTCAGTGTTAAATATTGAGTGTAAATGATGCCCTCAGAGGCACAGTGTATTAGGGGAAGGCCTCCAGATGATGACATTTAAAAAGGAGGGAACCAAAACAAACTCCACCTGGTTGTTTGGTGGAGGGTGAGGTAACGCACGGCCCTGACACGACACCTGGTTTTGAAGAGGGAAAGACATGGGTGTCTGTTGAATATGTTAATGTGTGCTGAATCAGTACACACCGGGCGCACTACCAAAGCACCCACCCACACAACCTCACACCTGCTCAGGGATTGGAGGTAACCCCAGGTGTCATGCCCATGCATGCTGTGTGTCCTTATCGCCTTTGCAAAAAAAGCATTACCAGGTTACTGGGTATGCCAACATGCAATAAGTTTTAATATTGATTAATCCATGTACTCCACAATTCTCTATGCAACAGAAGAGGAGTTTGTTTGAGAAGTGGTCAGTTTGCAGAAATAACTCGTTTAACTTGAATGATGTTTAGAGGGTGTGGCTGATCAATAACCTTTATAATAGTACTCTGCAACAGAAACATATTATCTATCTATCTATCTATCTATCTATCTATCTATCTATCTATCTATCTACTGACAGAGACTTCTTCAGAAACATGCTATAAAAGTCAAAAAGTTGAGAAAGATATATATATTTATAGTCAACTCCACAATTATTGGCACCCTTAATATACAATAAGCGATATTTTGGGCTTATGTGGATGCTGTGTGGTTTTGTTCTAAGACAATATCTTTTTTTTTTTTTTTTTTTTTTTTTTTAAAACTGTTTCCTTGAGCAATACAGTATATTTCAGGGGAAACTCCTCTGTCCTGATGACTTTCCTGTGGTGAAAAACATATTGACAGTTGCAAAGTGCTGACACTGGAGACTCCTTCCATAACTCTTAAATAAACATCTCCTTATAGGAAACGTCACCATTTCAACGATTGTACCTTGTTCTTTGTTAAATAACAACACATTTTTTAAATTATTGGTTTTAGATTATGTACAAGTCCCTGTTACTATAGAAACTATAACCTATCAGAACAAGTAACTTGGACTAGTGTCCAGATTCTGGCCAGTCAGAATCGAGAATTCAACATCTCAATAATACAAATGTAAGAGCCTGAATGAAGGACACCTAGTTTAAAAATAAACACAAATGAAAGTGTTTTAATAGGGCTTATTTTAACTTGAGCACAGTACTGAAGGTGCTTTATATGATGACTAATTTCTGTGTTCATTTCTTTTTTTTTTTTTTTTTTCCTTTTTAATGTTGATGTGCCATGTGCTAGATCATGAATGGGCCAGTCATAGCGAAAGCACGAAACAGAGAGAGACAGACAGAGAGAGGAAACGTAACTGTGTAAGAGTGTGGTGGCGTTAGAGAAAACAGTGGCTTCCGTGACTTTTCTTTGATATCTCAAAATCAAAATAGCAGCATATGAAATTGGTTTCCTCTTCTACGGCTCATTAACTCTCAGCCTATAAATAGAGCAGCAGCAGCCTTATGAACGAGATTCACCTTGAAAAACCCTGCTTGCTGATGGATATTGGACAAATTGGTATCTTCAGTATAAATTTGGGGAATGTTATGCCATATAATTTAATGCTGTTACTCAAAAGATGGTGTGTTGGTGCTCAAAAGTTTTGTTTTTTATGATTTCACGCAAAATTTTTCTCATATCCTGTTATGTTAGCACACCCACATAAGCAGTTACGATTTTGAACTTTCAAAACATCGCTTAAAAATCCCCTGAAAAATCTTCTCAGGTTAGCATAATGTTAGCTAGATAGCTAATGTTAACAGGGCAGTTTATGAACATCCTGTCAGGTTAGCTCTTTGTGTTAGCCACATTACATTTATTTATGAAAATTGAAATCCTGTCAAGAAATCTTATATTATGTTGCTGTAGCAGTGTTTGTGACTGAGTATGACTTAGGTCCTGAACATCTGTTCAGGAATCATGGTTAGCTGGCTAGCTGTGAAAGATTCTGAACTTGTTTGCTAGTCAGCTAGAGTCAGCAGAAGATCATGAACAGTTAGAATTATGACATAACAATCTTCATAAAAACCCTGTCTGGTGAAGTTAGGATAGCTAGCTGGCTACAGTTACCAGTGAAGATTATGAAGCGTTAGAAATATCACTTAAAAATCTCAGAAAGAAATCCCGAAAGGTTAGCTAACATTAGCTAGCTAGAGTTAGCATTAAAGACAAGTTATGACTATGACTTAAATATCCACACAGAAATCCCACCAAGTTAGCTAAGGTTAGCTAGCTGGCTAGTTTTTTCAGTAGATTATGAACAATTAGAAATAGAACTAAAAAATCCTCACAGAAATCCTCTCAGGTTAGCAAAAGATAGCTAACTAGCTGGCTATCAAGTTATATTAAGTTAGATAGCTGGCTATCTTAGCAGGTAAGAATATGAACATTTCTCAATATGTCTTCAAAATCACCTCAGACGTCCTTCCAGGTTAGCTCATGTTAGCTAGCTAGCATTAGCAGCGATGCTTATATATTAATTTTAATGAGTATGACTAAAAAATCCTCACAGAACGTCTGTCAGATTAGGTCATGTTAGCAAGGTGGCTAAGAAAATCTGTTGGAAAAATGGGCAGGTGGTCATATCATCCACTTTCAAAGTGAGAAATACAAAGCAGCAGTATTGCTAGCTAGATAGCTAGCGAGTCTGATCTATTTTCTGAGGGGTTAGGTCATTGGTTAGAGATGTCTAAGGCTTATTTGCTTATTATGCTATCTAGCAATGCAAAAGAGTTGTATTAAATAACTGAAAATAAAGAATTTCCTCCCACCAACTACTCCCTTTTTTCCATCATGACAAAAAAGGGAAAGAACAAAGACTGACTAATGGCTAATATCTATATTTATGGAATTTACTTTAGCATATGATATCATTCTGATCTTATTCCTCCATCAGCATGACAGCATCTTAATGTATAAATCAGTAACAGTTCTATTAATGGACAGTCCTTCTAGCTGAATTTAGATAAGAGCGAGAAAGAGAAAGAGAAAGAGAAAGAAAATGTGTGAAAGCGAGAAAAAGGCAGTAATTGTTTGAGGTCTCTGCATTTCGCAGTAGTGTGTCTACATCAAAGAGCATTTACACAGAAGTGTATTCCCTGTAGGTGTAGGCTGAGTAAAGTGTGATGGTCGGACTGCGTGTCCAGCACTCGTTTATTTTAACCGTGTTATGTCAAACTTCTCAAGAAGTTCACAGATCGTACAGGAAGCACAAAGGTAAATCGAACGAAAAATCATGTTTTAGGGTTTCTCCGAAGGTATACTGGGGAAAAGGAATATGTGTGTGTGTGTGTGTGTGTGTGTGTGTGTGTGTGATGAAGGGACAGTAGTAGTATGTAAGCAGTACAATCATTCATGGAGCCTGCAGAAGGGCCACGGGGATAAACTCTTAAACGAGTTCATCCCCCACAGGCACATCACACACACACACACACACACACACACACACACACACACACACACACACACACACACAGACAGAGAGAAAGAGAGAGAGAGAGAGAGAGAGAGAGAGACGAGGTATGTGAGGTAGAGAGGAAGCTATTTTAACAGAGAATAAATTTAAAGGACAATACGAAAGGTTTTAAATACATGCCATTTCACACACGGATAGTGCAAAAGTTTACACACCCCTACGATAAATTGAAGAAGACAGTGAAGTTTAATTCACAGCAGCAACATTTAGTGTGTTAAGTTCCACAGATGTTTCTTCATGATGACAAATTATGTCAGATCACAAGTTTAACTTTTATGTGTGGCCACTCTTTGCTTTTATAACAGCCTCTAAACTCTTTCATATCCTCTGTAAGATATTTGACCCCATCAGGTCCCTCATGACTTTTCTGCTGAAATTCAATTCTGTGAAATGTCATACACACTGACTGCTTTCTTCATAGCAACCAGCCTTCCATCGAAACATTTTTTCTGATGATTATTGAATCCTTTTGAATTTATTTATTTTTTTTTACAACTTTCTTTTTCCATCATAAAAACCATGGGGGATGCAAACTTTTGCACCGTAGACAGACAAGCAAGAGAGAAGCAGTGAATAAAACAAGAGTAGTAAAGAAATTGCTAAATAAAAAAATAAGAAGAGAAAAAAGGTTCGGCAATCAAACGCACGTTTTATGTTAAAGGCAAATGAGCGTTTTGTTGTTGTTTTTTCTGACTCGTGCCAATTTATGTGGAATTTGAACCGAGGGGAGAAGAGAGAGAGAGAGAAAAAAGGAAGCGTTCATTATTAGCATAGAGAAGAGTGAGATAAAACCAGAGCGAGAACAGTTCCACTCTCAGGATCGGACCTTACTGTCACGCAAGCACAGCTACAAAAAATAGATTTATGCTTGTTTTATTTTATAGACGAGGGTAAACAGTCGTCACAAAGCATTCAGTAAAGCTAGCACTAATAACGTCTGAGAGTCACAGAAGCCTAACTGAGGATTGATTATTTTCCTTTACCAGAATATCCTGAAGGGTTTTATTCCTTTTATACCACAGAAAGTTGTTAATGCTAACATTTGGTTCATTTATTAAAAAAAATCACACATCACACTTTTTAATCTTTTTAATGGCGTCCGTGAGACAAGTTAGTTCCTGTCCTCACTTACATTATAGAAGCCGCAAACAGTCGTTCTGTCAAAAGCCGTTCTTTTTTCTCTGTCTTTTTAAAGTTAATAAGACAAAAAAAAAAAAAACATAGCTTGTCCTGTTACTTTCCCATAGCGGAAAACTTACTGACACTGGAGACTCCTTCCATGAATGTGAAATACAGAAAACTTCACCGTATCAACGATTGCACCTGTTTTTTTAAAAAAATCTGTTTATGTGCAGCGTCCTCCGTACAAGTCCCTGTAAATGAGCTGTTACTATAGAAACGATAGCATATCAGAACGAGTGCATTCATTTGAATTACAGCCGGAACCACTGACAGAGTTATTTCTGTATAAAATTAATCAACACCTTCCGAACCAATCAGAACGGAGAATTCAACAGAGGCTAAATACAATAATAATAATAATAATATATAACAATAATGACAATAATTACATAATAATGATTACAGTAATTTTCATAAATATGTAACTTTGAGATACACACATCGGTTGTAGACTAGCTTAAGGGAAGAATCGATTAATGCCCAAAATTGCGGAATAATCCATAAAATTTAAGGAATACTCCACTGTTTTTCAGACTACTCTGTCTCCACCTCATCTGTACAATTACCACAGACAAGAGGAGGAATCTTGTTTACTCCAAACCGGCATATAATGGAAGTCTAAGGGCAGTCGTTGAGTTCGATCCTTAGATGTTAATATAAGATATGTTTTTTTTCCCCGTTTGTTTTAAAGAATGCTTTCATAAACATAATTAATAAATATGTTTATTAAGCTTTCAATCTATAACTCGTTTTGAAGGTTGTAGTTTTGAATTTGTGTTATATAGTTGCATAATTATGTTTATTGACAGAGTTTAGCGTCTGCCCTTAGACTTCTATTATAAGTTAATTTAGAGTAAACAGGTTTTTTTTTTTTTTTTTTTTCTTTTCTCAGTACAGGGAACTGTGTTGAATTTCTGGTCTGGGGTAATCACATATACACTACTGATACAGTAAATAGAGCTTGTCATGGAAAATGCCGGAGTATTCCTTTAAAGAGTAGTATATTTACAATTTTAAAATCCAACCATTACAAGATAATTTAATGTGTGACCAAAAATAACCTCTGAGTCCATCTGGAGTCATTAGTTACATTACTGTAGAGCGCGAGTTACAGCAGTGAAGGACAAAAACAAGATGCCGCCCCGAGCAAGCTGGCATACACAGTGATTCTGACAGCCAAACACACACACACACACACACACACACACACACACACACACACACACACACACACAGTGACAGCCTGACACGCCTCCACTCCCTCCTAGCAAGCTGCTCGCCAAGCACTTAACTTTGGCCCACGCGGCCAAATGGACCGAACGAAATCTTCGCAAGCTGTCTTGGGCAAGGTTAGCGCTAGCATGCTAGCCAGTGACCCATGAGAGCCCCGTAGGTCCGGTGAGTCAGGTAACAGTGACTATCTCTCTCTCTCTCTCTCTCTCCTCTCTCTCTCTCTCGCTCTTTCTCTCTCTTTCAGACCCCGACGGCAAGGAGAGCAGATGCAAAACTTTGACAAGAAGTTCAAGAAGTGAAAAAGCTTGTTAGTCTGTCAATCTGTTAGTCTCCAGTTTATGACCTCGAGCCATTTTCACAGATTTTACATCATAACGATCAGTGTGATCGCTCACGCTCATTTCATGATAACAGATGGTTACTTTTGTTTATTCTCACTTAAACACACATCCACATCATATGCTATCCATCAATGCCGTGGGTCAGACGTTTGTCTCGAATAAGGCTAATCGCACTAATGAAAGCTTCGCTAATTGCTATTGCGCGATGCGATTTTGGGGCCATGAAGCTGCTAGCAAGGCGGTTTAGGGGGTCGGGACGTTTGCCTTCTAGCACTCCGAGACCTTTAGCGTGAGACGTACTGATGTCGCTGGGTGAAATGAGAGTGGAAGGGAAAGGCTGGAGGTCCCCGAGGTCACACACACACACACACAAGATGCAAAGATGCTGCTCACTTGACAGCCTGCCAGTCTGTTACACTGTACAAAACTGATGTAATAGTTCCTGATGGCTCTAGTTTTATACTGATGGTAATGAAAGAGGAATCTTTTGGGCAACCAACAAATCCTCCATAAATCTGATGGAATTCCCATTCAGGATTCCCACTGCATACTGGGAACCAATCAGGCCTGATTGGATTGTAATGTTGTTTTTTTTTCAGCAGGGAGGTCGTTCTCAGGACCGCTGTGTGCCTTCTCACTTGCTTTATAGCTAGTAATTCAGCAAAGATAACATGTTTTTTGATAACATGGGTTTTGCAGTAATCAAGAATTTCGCATACAACTATTAAGGATATAGTACTGAAATTAAAAATATAGTTGAACTGCATGTTTTGTAGTCAAATCTAATAAACACTTTTTTTTTAGAAGCAATTTTCCGAGATGTTGAGATCGACACAGTGACATCTTAGCAGTAAAAATGTTGAGTGAGGGTGTGTGGTGTGGAAAACCTCTAGCGTGTAAAAAAAAAAACAGTAAAATTTTATTGCTCTGAGAGAAACAAGTAAAATATACTTAAAAGGTCAAAGGTCAATATTAACTATTATGTTATATTACTAATGTACTGTTTATTTACTTATTTCAGTGTATTTAATTGTTTTATTGTATTTTTTTTTTTTACAGTTTTTAAAAACTAATTTGTAATATTTTACTGTGCAGTGAAGATTTTTATGTAGACAATGTTTTTCACTGTTACCAATAATTACACAATTCTTTCTTTCTTTCTTTTTTTGCAAAAGTGAAATTAATTTTACACCTAAAATACTTCTTCTAAGAGTTGATTTGAAAGCACTGCGAGTCTGCCTCTTTCTGTTATGATGGAAAAAGGAAACTTGCCTCCGGCTCGTGCTGCTTTAAGCCGCCTCGGTTTGGGCCTGCCCATGATGATGGAGTGTGTTGTGAAGAAATCGATTAGATTTATCAAAGAGTAAACACAACGCTTTATTTTCCATCGTGGCGTTTTTGCTGAGGAAGGCACTTTTTTTTTCTCAGACTCGGGTTGATTTGATAGTAAAAGCTCTCCTGTAAACGACATCGAGCCAGCAGTAAAAATGCATTTGAGATAAATAGTCCATCAGTGAGATCAGAGATATGCCGTGCTCTGCCAAAACTTGTCAGAGGTAAATTCCTGGCTTTGCACATTATTGGCTTTGATTCTGACAATGCCAGGAAGCTGTGCCAAAACAAAACAACCAAAAAAAAAAAAAAAAAAAAAAACTACCCGCTAGTCTAGCCATGAGGGGAAAAAAATTCCAAAATAATCCTTTGGAAAGCTTGAGATCAGCAGAATGACATCTTCATGGTAAAATGTACAAGGAATGTGTGTGTGTGTGTGTGTGTGTGTGTGAAATGTTATCAGTAAAGTTTTTATTCCTTTGAGAGGAACAAGTAAAATCGCCTAAATAAAAGATCAAAGGTTAATCAAAGGTTAACACTAACTGTCAGACTTGTCACAATTGTGTTAACAGCAGGAGTCATCAAGAGGACAGTGGCAATGATGTCATACAATAAATATGAAGCATACAAGGTTATACCTGTGTGTGTGTGTGTGTGTGTGTTCATGTGGGTGAGTAAGCTCTGCCTCATCCCCACGCTTTAACCAAACACGCCCAAATAAAACCCATCGTACACACAGACGTGTGTGTGTATGTCTGTGTGTCTGTGTGTGTGAGACGCTATGCAATGCAGAAAATGCCGGAAAATGTGTACAAACTTCTTAGCCTTGTTTGGAGCTCTCTGTCAAGCCTCCTTCCCGTAACACGGACACGCCTTGATAACCTCGTTCAACTTGAACACGCCGATTGCAACACGACTCGCAAGAGCACTTTTTTTTAAGCAGAAGCAAAGAATGGAAAAATAAATGGCGGATAAATCACAGAAGGTTTTTCCTAATCTGTGATCAGATTAAACCAAATCCACTCAAAGTTAAAAATATCTCCCAGCTCAAACGACAGCGAAGCCTGATTCAAACAGCTGATTACATTCACTTCTTTCAATCTATCATTTTTTAAATCAGTGGTGTAAGTCACACCACTGTCCAGGAAGTCCACTGCCCTGCATAGGTTCGAGTTTATTATTATTAATGTGGAATTTTCCCCCTGTCTTTTCCCCCCAAATTACCTATTCCCAAATCCCGCCCACTAGCTTGTTCTTCCAGCTTCTGTCTGAGGAAGGTGAGGACTAACACATGCTTCCTCTGAGACTTGAACATCTCTGCCACTACTACTCATAAAACCTCACAGAGCAGCTACATGCGCTAACTGCCCTCTTCCTTATACACAAGAAACGAATTACATCCCTCTTAGGGCCTATTTTCATCCCCCGGACTCCTGGCCATGGACGGCTGTGTCATTGTCTGGACTCAAACAATAACGGGGCTTACAACAATAACGCCTTTCTCAGACTTAAGTTTAAAAAAAATGCAATAAATACAGAGAAACGTGATTTTTTAAAAAGGTAACAGAAACATCTTTCAGTAACATTTCTGTGTTTTTTGTTTAATCAGCTTCAAGAGAGGGAAAAAAAAGACGTTGGTGAGGGATTTGTTTTTATAGCTGCTATAACGTAAGGGCTAACAGGAACCCACTTGTTTCACGGACATTTCACATCATTAAATGTAACTATAAACAGATAAAAAGTAAATGGATAAAAAATTGTAATCGCTAAGAAATCGCTGTGGCGGAAGAACTTTACTTTAAGACGTGCTATTATTGGAAAATAATCAGCTTTGAGGTGGTAACAGTAATGCGCACTACATCACACCACCTGGTCAGTGATTACTTTCCTATAACAGCATGCCCCAGAGTGTTTTATTGCTTACTTTTATTTTATTGCTGCCTGAGGTTTTCCTCATCCGTAAATGTTTTTCCTCCAGAATTTTCAAGAGAGCGAAGAATCACTGTAGGCAGGTATCATAGAAACATGTCAATCACCTTAACTTAACAGGAAGCATGCATATATTTCTGTATGGTACTCAGAAATGTAAAAGAAGTGTCCGAGCATTCATTCTGGGATTTTAGAGCTGATAATTAATCAGGAATAAATTCGTCTTTGCAAGCGTGCAGTAGAAGGAGCTCTGAATGAGCTTCACGTACTGGCTCCTGTACTACGAGTGGAAATATTTTTAGCTTGGTGCTTTCCCCAGCGTCGTTAACTTCATGACGGTACCACGTTCAGGGTTTCACTGAAATGATAGCTTGAACTGTAAAACACACACACACACACACACACACACACACACAAACACACACACACACACTTGCAGAAAGCTTTGTGCACACGGCTCTTGCACCCAGTTGTGTCGCCGTCCTGAGCTTTTCTCCAGTGCACATTAATTGTTCATATATTCATGTTTACAGATTCGTGTCAAGGCTTGAATATTCATCCTGCGTTCGAAAGCCGCTGCATTAAAACAGTGTTGCAGGCAGAATGTTCCAGTAACCCGACACCCACAAACGACAGAATGAAAGAGAACAGGGGAGGGGAAAAAGGAGAAAACAAAACAAACAAAAAAACAGAAATGGGCTCTTCATCCGCCTCTTCATGTTTTTTTTTTCTAGCAATAGCCCGTTTCCTCTTTCTGGAATTAGCAGAAGTGTTTGTGCCACTGTGCTTTTTATTTATTTATTTATTTTTACCTGTATGGCTTAAAGAAGCGCTGCTTGCACGTTGCTGCTAGAGACAGACACAGACATTATGCTCGTGTCGGTATAGTCAATGTGTGATAAGAAATTCATAGACTTAGCTGTAATTGGAAAGGGAAGTGAGCACGGTTTGGTTTTTTTTTAAAAAAGAGGTTGTAATGTGGAGTGAGATGTCACACCAGAACTGCATCCAATATCTATTTCATCCAAAAAATTGAATGAACTATCATTAATTTGTTTTTGAATTAAATTGTACATTCTGCATACAGTACACAAACATTTTTAAGTCATCTGTAAGTTTGCACTGTTAACCTTTTGCATTGCAGTTCCCATAGTGACAATAAGTGCCATGTGCTTTGTTCCTTGATTGTGTTCACCTGTTTCGTGTTAGTCCCTGATTAGTTTGTGCACTTAGTGTTTCTATGCCTTGTTACGAAGTCTTGCCAAATATTTTGTATATTACCAAGTGATCTAGTTCATGTTCCTCATTGTTTTGACACGTGCCTATGTATTCGTTTAAGTACAGGGTTTCTGAAAACGATATTTACATCTTTTGTCCAGAATAAAAAGTCAACAAGGAGGTGAAGAAACACTGGGATTGTCCCATTTTACAGAGAAACACGTTGAGTTTTCTCGTATTCATCTCGTAATCTGATGGCAAGAATCACGCCTGCTACAGAAAGCATTAATGTTGATACGTTGCAGTGTACATGGCAGTCTAAGTCTCAATCTTAAGTCTCAAAATAAGGACATGTACAGGAACAAAGAGAACGTGTGGTCACTAAACTGTGCACCACACAGGAGTACTTATGAGCATTGTATGGGTGTTATGCACGGAATTCACACTTGTCTTTTTTGTAGGGCGGTAAAACGTTACACTTGTCAACTGAAATATCAGAGGTCACTGAAAATCAGCACCTGCGAGCACAGCTCTGGTTCTGAGTGCGTGATGGCTGTGGTACGGATTACCTGAAGAGCAGAGTCATTTTACACTGACGGTCATTTCCAGAAGAAACAAAAAAAGCCTCAACACAATGCCACTTCCCTGCAGATGGGTTTCACAGAAGTGTTTGTGTGTGTGTGTGTGTGTATGTGTCTGTGTGTGTGTGTGTGTGTGTGTGTGTGAATATGTTTTATACATGCCTGCATTTGTGCAGTTGTACATGAGTAAGCAATTTTGAGAAAGAGAGATGTGACATTTGCTTTGCGTGGATCAAATGTCCTTGCAATGATAGGAGAGTGTCAGACGTCCTCACAATCGCCCGGTCCCCACAAAAATACAGCAATTTACAGCATTTATTTTAAAAAGTAAAAGTGCCTAGATATTTGCTTCTGGTTACTGAGGTTAAGGTTAGGGTTAGAATTAGGGGTAGTATAGCATTAATTAGGCACAGTAATCATTTGTTAATGGAAGGTCCTCATAAGGGTCTGTGTATATGTCTGTGTGTGTGTGTGTGTGTGTGAAGGGGGGGCATGTTTTATATCTTGGTGGTAGACGTATAATGCAAGTTAATATTATAAATACGTTTAAATGATTATGTTGTGGTAAAGCCCCAGCACAAACATGCTGCCCTGTACACAGCGCGGTCTATAAAAAGCTGAGAAATGCGTGCACACCACCGTAAATATGTTTCCCATGCAAACACTGAGAATGCACGAACCTTTCAGGATAGTTTTAATTTGTGATTTTTGCAGACACCTGGCCACCCTGTCCTGCTCTGCATGAATGTAAAACCTCACACTAAGGGGCGGACAATATGACAAAAATATCATACCACGATTCTTGAAGGTATTTCTGCATTACATGATATGTAACATGTACGATAGTGATTTTTAAGAGCGGAGCCAGAATTCGTTTTCGAACTTGTTCAGAATCAGAAAAGTGTTCATAAATACATTCGTTTTTACTGCATACTATCAAACTGGACACGTTTCCAAGCCAACACAAGATGGTTGTTGTTACACGTAATGAGTTATATTATAATAATCGGTATTAGGAGCTCCGTCTTTGCAGTCATCTGTGCTAAATAGCTAACTATCATATCAGTGAAATAACTGTCTTAGCTTGCAAATGATCTACCATGCCTAATTGATGATGCTTTAACAAACTTACGTAGCGTGCCTAAAAGAAATTAGCTAGCTAATGCTAGACAGCGAGGACACATTCTTACTGCGGAGTTGCCTGTAATGTACATGTTATCAAGCTAAAACTTTCTGCAGCTAACAAATGCTGGGCGGCACCTCGGCTTTCACTGCTATGAAGTCCTTGATGTTGTAATTATAAAATGTGTAGCATCGGTGTTTGTATTTACTTAGATCACAATATCTGTTCAGTCTGAATAATCTATTTGTATTTGGGTATATTCCTACTTGGCGGGGACCAAATGTCCCCATAAGGATTGGAATATCTGACAATTTTGAGTGTGTTATAGCACAGAGCCATAGTCCAGATACTTAAATCGCAGGAAAGTTTTCGTGGCTGGGGACAACACACGTCAGCACACGGCAAAACCACACAAAAACACCACAAACACAACTTATAGACCTAGGATGCAATGTCTGAGAAGGAAAAACTAGGAATCAAAAGTCGAAAAACAGGGAGAAACTAAGAAAACCACAGACAGTGTAGGAACCACAACACACAAGACAGACTTCTAAAGGTTAGTTGTAAATAAAGTGCTCATAAGGTGTTTATAAGGGGACACAGCAGTGTGTGTGTGTGTGTGTGTGTGTGTGTGTATGTCAGTGCTCTGTGGAAGGGGGATTTCAGAAATCACTCAGAGCATCTATTACATAGCCCAAGGGTATTCTCTTTCGTGTGTGTGTGTGTGTGTGTGTGTGTGTGTGTTTTGGGGCCCCTTTAGCCTTTTCACACACACAGACACATGCACTACTTTGTCTTGTCTCATATACACCAATTTTTTCCCCTCTTTTCTCACTCACATATATTATATATTGTATGTTGTTTATTGCATTATTATTATTATTATTATTATTATTATTATTATACTTATTTGATCTATTTTGATCATTTGTTTAAGCACTTGTCTTTAGTATGTAGTCCTGCACACACACACACACACACACACACACAGAGCCTTCCTATGTTGATGATAATAGTAGTCACAGTGATCCATTCACCCCAGGAGGAAACCTTCCTGAGAATTTCCTTATTCATTATTCGCACACATTCACTCTGCGAATAATGACACATAAGAAAAACGCGGCGTCACCTGTGGTTTGCAGGCCTGCACTTATGACTCTGAGTGTATTTGTGTGTGTTGCGTGTGTGTGGGTTTTGTCGAGAAACAGAAACCACCATTCTGCTTCTGTCCCAGTTGGCCTTGTTGAAAAACCACGATAAACATCTGCATGTAAGCAGCTCACTCCATGTTCCTCTTCCTGCACATGCTGATTAACGATCAGGAGGCCGCAGCATCTCCGAGCACCATCCAGCTTCACTGATTAGATGCCGGGTTAATACACGGAAGGGGAGGTGCTTTTCTTCCTTTAAGTACCTCCTAAATTTCCCTCTGTGTACGGTGGAAGTGGTGGCTTGTTATGCAGCGTGAAGGGCAAAAATTCCTACACGCAAACTCACTCACTCACACACACACACACACGTCCAGTAACTCAAAGTGCAACTCAAAGTGTTTACCATGCATTTAATGAGTATTAGCAATTACACAGTTCAGCCAGCCCACTGACATTACATGTACAAATCTGTACGGGAAGTAAAAGGCATTTTAAATACGGGTAAAGTTTCCTTCACAACAAACTACGTGCATGTTTCAGATAAATAATTCCACACAGCACTCTGCCTTTCCCCAGCTCACTATAACTACACTTTATCTTCAAATATAAACAAAATACATTGGAAATCTCTTTTTTTTTGTTGCATTAATATGTGAATCTATTTAACATCTCATGTTTGAAACATCCTTTTCCACGAGCTGTCCATTAAAACAAAACAAAACAAAAAACAACAACTGAACTCAATCTCCCCGTGAAATACTTCCACTGAAATACTTCCGCAGAATATTCCACTGGATTTCCAGAAGATCACGGGAAGAAGAAAAGCGAGTTCTTTATTTTCAGTGACATTGGGATATTGACTGATAAGGTCGCCTGAGGTCACAATGTACAACGATGTTACCCAATTTATAAACTGAAAGCAAGTTATTTCTTTAAAAAAAAAAAGTAAGTAGATCATTTAATTGTCTGCAATGAACGCTAAGTAAACACATTTTGTGTATTTGCTAATTCTATGCTGAAAACAACTCAACCCTGTTTTGCATTTAAGAGCAAAATGCAGCTTGTCAAAAAAAAAAAAAAAGAAAAAAAAAAGAAATATTGGTGTCTGAGATGGGTTAATACACATGTTGACTGGTTAACGGCACTATTTCCTGGAATGTTAAAATTTTTTTTAAAAACAAAGTTTCATTTTCAAGAATTGCACATGCTAAATGGCATCCCAGTGGCGGAATCACCAAGAAGTTATTTTAGCACGGTTGAATTTTATGGTGCGTGCACACCCACATATACACATCCACACACACACACACACATACACGGGCACGGGCAGGCACACTTGACTGCACATCGCTTTGCGTGGTGGTCTCGTGAAGGGTGGCACTAACTGAAGTCATGCGAGTGAGATAAAAATGAAAGTCAGATGTGTCTAGTCAACTCAGCCACAGACCACGTAAAACTGCCCGGCACTCAAACGGTTAAACTGATTTCCCTCGTTTCGCATCGGCACACCTCTTTTTCAAAGAAGCTACACAATCCGCAGCCTTTCACACTGCCGCAAAGTGAAACACTTCCTGCACCAGCAATGGGTGTTGCCAAAAAGGCAAGCAGGCTTAGCATATTGATGGGAATTCTGACTCTTTTCAATGAGACAGCTCACATGTTTGTGATATTTTGAACAGTGATTGGTTTTTTTTCTTTTTCTAACTATGGCTTATATAGTGAAAGCTTATGTCTACTATCTATTAATTTGCATTTCATAAAAAAAAAACTATTTAAATTATTACATCAAAAACATGTCTGATTAAATTACCCTGTAAGAGTAGCTACATTGCCTACAAAAATTCAAAACAAACACAAACAAAAACAAAAACAAAACAAAACGACTCATATAGAATATGTGAGTGGGCTCTTAACATTCATTTTGTCGTCTCGACAAAAAAGCCATATCTGTACACTGGCCAATTGCTGGTGAGGGAAGCATTTCACATTCGCTATAATGTGAATGTACTGTGTGATCATTAAAAATAATTTTTTCTGTCATATAGCTTTATGTGCACAGCTTAATCCTCGTGCACATCCTCGTCAGGGTTGTGGTGGATCTGGAGCCTATTCCAGTCACACGGGGCGCACGGTGGGAAAATTCACCCTGGATGGGACATCAGCTCAGTACAGGGCACCATACACACACAATCGCACACTCGTTCAGTTTAGAGTAGCCAATCAGCATGTTTTCGGACACTGGAAGGAAACCAGAGAACCCAGAGGAAATCCATACGAACATGGGGAAAACATAAAACCCGGCACGGACAGTAACCCGAGCTCAGGGTCAAAGCCCGGAGCCTGGCGCTGTGTGTTATCAATTTACTGTCCAGTGATAGTGCACTGCATTAACCGAAGACAATGTTTAATGCCATAAGACCATACAACACCCCATCTTATCCCAAAGTGTCGAGTACCTCATCCAGTCTGGAAAAAACATCTGGAAATACAGATGCGTACACAACTTACAGGATATCTAACCTAATTAATCTGATAGTGGCAGCCATGCTGCTACACGGCTGGACTATGGTATTCACGAGATTAAAATTAGTTAGTAATTAGTTAGTAATAAACACTGCATATTTAAAACATTGAAATTGTGTGTGGAAAGTTGTAACAATATTGCTTGTTGCTGAAGGTGAAATTGCAGACCTGTCATGATACGTAAATACAAAAAAAAACGAGACAGAAAAAAATCTTATGTCACAACATGGTGCGTTCAACACCCAGGCTAGCTAGCTAGTTACATCCGAAATTAAAAATGAAGATTCTTAAGACTCCAGTAGACTAAATATAATTGACAAAGTAAGTAAATACACAAATGATAATTATTAAACAAAAATGTCAGTTGTATTTCTTGATATGTAATTTAATGAATTGTCACAGTAGTTAGCCTGGCCTGTGAATTTTACCACTGGATTTTGCTATTGAACGTTCGCCAGCTCTTTGAACCCCTAGAGACATTTGGACATGCGAGGGAGACGTAGCAAAACATTAGAGACAAATTCAGACAAAATAACCATCCTTTTTGTTTATTAACATATTTACTTTAGTCCTGGCCTTGAAAGTTTTGTACTGAAAATGCATATTTTTTTGTGACTTATTTTAGCAACATAGGCTATCAGTGCTACTGTGGGAGGGGGTCGGGTTTAGACCTTTCCTTTTTTTCCTTTCGCAGATAATTCCAAGTAGAACCCCTTCAGAAAACTAAAAAAACACATTGCACTATCCAAAGAGTCTTCAAGTAAACCCCCTTTTCCCAAATGTTGCCTCATTTTATTGTATGTTAAAATCTAAAGTCATAATTTTAATTACTAGGCACTAATTTTACGGCTACTCCCGACTTCTGAAATGAGTTTTTACCCACCCCGTTGTTTACATATACCACTATACATACAATATATTCACATATATATTTTTATATATTACTACTCTCTATTATATACCAGAATTCTTATATCACACTTGTACAGTTCAATATGTACTTTTTATTTATTTCATATATACACTATATGGCCAGAGCATGTGGACACCTGACCATCACACTCATATGTGGTTCTTCCCCAAACTGTTGCCTGTTTACAAACTGTTTACAGTTTCCCTTCACTGGAACTTCACTAATGCTGAAGTAGCCGAATGAACATAAATCCCCACAGCCGCGATGTTCAACAAGCAGATGTGAATATTATAGCCAGGTGTCCACAAACTTTTGGTCTTATATTGTATATACACAGCAATTCTTTCTGTATTCTACTTTTCCTTTAACTCTACATTCTTCTTATTTGAAACTTTGCTTTATTATTGGAGCTGTGCGAATTTCATTCACCTTATATAGCTTTTATCCCTGTGTCAACCGCATAAACTGTGATGCGACAATAAATCGAAATCGAAATCACTTCTTTAGCTTGAATATTGCACAGAAAAACAATGTTTCTTGGGCAAATTGTAGAATCTGATAAGCATAAGATCGTAAGCACTGTCAGTTTTGCATTGTTTACTATTTTAGAAACATTTCATAGTGTTTAGAATATGACACTATGAAAAATGACACATATGAATCATGCCGTAAAGTTCACTACTGGAACTTTAACCGGAACCGTGGTCAGGCTCTGGTCAGCTACATAAAGATTTATATTCACCTTTTAGTAAAACTCTTCGAAAACGTTTGTCGCAGTCGTGCTTGGCATGATTAAATGGCTTAAGATGTAGCATAGTGTTTATTTTTTGATCACTTTTATAGTTGTAATATTATAACATAGTTCAAGGACACAGTGATTTAATAATGAATGTGTGTGTGTGTGTGTGTGTGTGTGTGTGTGTGTGTGTGTGTGTGTGCAGGGTGGGTGTATCTACAAAAGATCTTTACTGACATTTCATATTAGTCACTTGCAAAAAATTTAACTTTTACCCCAAAATGCCAATAAACACCTTCATACTGTATAAAGGTCAGGGCAATTTACATAAAATCTAGTTTTCTTTCTTTTTTTTCTGCTTTCACTTCTTCATTAGATCTTTACATCTTGTCTCATAAAAATGCCAAATGATCTTAAATTACTAATCTAAGTTTTAACAGCCTAATAAGCGCAGTTTATGAGTTTAATGTTCCTTAACTGAAATACAGATTGAAACAAAACAGGGTTAAGACCACAGATACAGTATGTACCATACACCATACCTGCAGTATATTAGTGATGTAACATAATGCCCCTATCTGTATCTGTTTACTGCTCAGAATATTTGTATCTATATCTGTATTCGGATTTAAACTCAAAATGGGCGTGGCTTAAGTCTTGCCCTGACAATTCCTTGACCTCATTTACATCTCTTGAGTTCACAATTGTGATTATGCACTGAGCTGTTTTCTTTAACAATGTTTCCACAGCTATTATTTTTGTTTTCTATAGAATTTACTTTCGCCTGTCTCCGAAAACATAAACAACGGGGACTTTCTTTGTGCCGCGAGCTTCAAATCTGACCTCTCGCTCACACCTGCATGTAAACAGGCTAAAACAGAACACCTTTGGTAAAGTGTTGGCTTTCTGTATATACTTTAAAAGGCCAAGCTGTCAAAATAATTTGAGAAAAATGACGAATTCTACCAAGAAATAGCTAAATAACTAACATTATTAAGTATTAATAGTTGGAGTATTAACATACTCCAAACCGAGTACCAACTCCTTAGCTAGCTCTGAAACTTTCTGGCAAGCTTTACAGAAAACGTATGCATCCTATTAGTATCTGTATTTGTATCTGTTTAGCGCACACTATCAGTTCAATACGAATAATGTAGTCGCTTACATCCACACAGTATATGCAGTGAACATATAGATATACCTATGGACACATGGCATTTATTGTATCATAAATATCATATCTGTGATTAAGAACAGACATTTTGTGTGACGAGCCCAGCAGCTGGAGTTAATTAATAGTTTATGCTCTTCATTAAAGCCCTGCATGCATCTGTCTCTGAACGGCTTGAGCCGTTCTAACGAGAATCTGAGTAATTGACCAATTATAATGATACTAACAGCAACGTCGTGACTGGGATCGCCATGGCGACCAGACCTGAGATGTAGTGTACACATGTACACGTGCACGAAATCTAATACTATGACCTTAAATTATTTCAATAGAATTTCAGTCCATTAAACACACTGTTCAATACAATTCAGTTTAAATTCACATTCAAATTCAGCTCATCAACAATTATGCGTGAGATATGGAGACAGCCACGACGCAGCAAGCAAGCTCTCGGTAGCCATTTCGCTTCTGTTTGTTTGTTTGTTTTTTTGTTTTATGTTTCGTGGTACATGATGAGACAGGTTAGTATGGAGAATATCCATAGCAAAATATAAGCTTTGTCTCAAAAGCTTAAAGTCTAAGGACAGATGACTTTGTAATTTGCAGTTTCTCGGTAACAAGCTACAAGTTTTTGTCATATAAACCTAAAGTAGCTTAAAGTTAAAAACATATGAACAGAAAGTGAGGAAAAGCCAGTTTATAGCTACTATAATATACTGTAAGTCATACCAAGAACTTGTTTCATGGATATTCCACAACATTAAATGCAGCTATAAACAGATAAAAAGTACCATGTGTCGTTGTGTACTCAATATAAAACTGTAACCGTTGGAAAATTGTTGTGGTATAAGAAGAATAAAACATTATTATTGGAAAACACTCAACTTCAGGGTGCTAACAGTAAGTCTGCTTTTGCATCAGGCTACCTCACACCATCGCCTCGTCGATTATTTTCCCATAACAGCACACCCTCGTGTGTTTATTCCTTACTTATAATATTAATTTAATTAATATTCTATATATTGTATAATATATTAAGCTGACTCTTTTGCAAATTGTTCTATAAAAAAAACAACTAATAACTATTAATAAATGTAATATATAAAATCAAAGAGAAATATTGAAGGATTTCCATTCCTTTTTAATGAATATTTAGATTAGATTTAGAAAAATCTAAATAGATTTTGAATCGATTTAGGAAAAAAACAAAAATCCAAAAAACAAAAAAAGATCGATGCTCTGTCCCACAACACTGCAGTACTTCCTGCCAAAATTCTCACCAATTCAAACCGGATGCTCTCATTATTTCCTGTTGTGTATGTGTGGGTGGGTGTCTATGTGTGTGTGGTTGTGTGTGCGTGCGTATGCGAGCATGTGTGTAGGTGGGTGTCTGTGTGTGTATATGCGTGTGTGTGTGTAGGTGGGTGTCTGTGTGTGTGCGCGTGTATGTGTGTGTGTGGAGGATGTTAGGGTGCTCAGATGTGTGTGTCTCTCAGTAAAGCTATTTGAACAGCAATTAAGAGGGATTTAAGATGACCCAAATTAGACCTTTCCTACACTTTAAAGTGCATTATAAATATCACTCTGCTAATGCGTAGAGCTTTTCGGCTTATTTTATGATTGACGTAATCACTTTATCTTCAGGTTCTTTTTTTTCCCCCGAAAGATAACTCTTTCTCCAGAGTCCTTGTGATACAGTAGAAAATACGGTGGAACTCTGGAAGACTGCGATCTCTCACTTCGTCTGTACATGCGTCAGTTTTCTTGCGCCACTCTTGCACCGCTGATAACAAATCCCAGTTGTGATGCTGCTGTCGCTGTTGTGAGATCGCAGCCTGATCGGCTTGATTTTTCATTAAGTGTTAACTGTTATTTGATTGACGTCATTGAGGAAGTGATGTGTTAACCAATCTGTGAATCACAGTGACAGGTTTGTTCTTGCAGGGCTCCTTCCGGATTCTCATCCAACCTGTTCATTCAGCTTTCACGCTCATATGAATCCATGTGTTGAAGGGGGTACTTTGCCCAAAAATGCTAATCGTGGCTAATCTGGTATGCAGGGTTTATTGGAGGTCTGGTAGCATAAGGTTATTTGGCCAATTTAAAGGGAAATGTTCGCATTTAAAAACGCACAAAAATAGTTCCCTTTATCAACATTTTGCATTACTGGTATGCATCATACTGTTGACCTTTACCTGTATACTGATAACTAATTGCACCATAACCTCATTTCTTCATTTAACTTATTTGCTATTTGCACTACTGGTTGGATGCTAACTGAATTTCGCTGTCTCTGTACTCATACTGTGACAATGACAATAAAGTTGAACCTAATTATATAATCAGTTTTATAATTCTGTTGTTACAACATGGTTGAATTCACTGACAGTTGAACAAAACAGTGCACATTTAATAAATCATATCTTGTTTATACTAATTTAAATAATAATTGTAGTGTTGTAATTGTGTTTTCAGGAGCCAGTATGAATGACATACAGGGATATCATTAGCCTGTTTTAACCAAAACATTTTTTTCTGCACCAAGATTCGATTTCCTACAAATGCAAATGTACATATGGTAATTAGGTGCTACTACCACTTATTTGCCTGCCACACTCATGTCTATGAGTTTGGACATACCACTTCCATTAAACACGAAAATCAAGCCGCACCAGTTTCCGCCTGTCACTGTCGAGCCGGTTGAGCAATTTTTATTACCAAAACAGCTGCACGCCTCATCATGTTTGCATTTTTGGTTTCTGGAGGGGAAATGCAGAACTTTTCAAATAATGCCAGATTTTCAATTTCTCATGGTGAATGTGTGAAGGCCAATGGTGTTAGGAAGATTCACGTAAAGCTCACAGTGTGGGGGGGCCCCTTGTGATGGTGGGGGGACCCCAGTGTAGGACGAAACAACTGCAATTTTAATCAACATGCAGCTGGACCTTGAGTTTTGGCGAAAATTTTGTACAAAAAATGTACAAAACCGCAGACATCAATGACATCTTAGGTGCTATACAGCAGTTTCACTCTATTTAATCTCGACTTTCATCACTCATCTGAGGTGGCCTCAGGACTTTGCATTACGCCACTGATGGAAATTTTAATTTGCAGTATGGAAAGGTTTAACGTTTGCATTTACTTATTTGTGAGACGATTTGGTAGAGGTCAATCCAAACCGAGAGCCGAGCAGTTGAAGATGTAGTTGAAATGTTAGGGTAACTGAGGAAACCTTAGATTTGGTCCAGTCTTTTGGATTTGCTGCTTTTCCTTGTCAGATCTAATTCACAAAGAATTGAGATCGTCTCAGTTCAACTGTCACTTATTGCTGAAAGCGCGGCTCTGCATAAAATTTAATGATCACATGCCGCTTTGTCACTTGCTAGCGTGAACGTAGGATAAGAGCCTTTGTTTAAGATTTCACCTCACACTGGGATTTTAGACTCTAATAAAAACGTTTGTAAGACAGTTAAAGGTTCCTCGCTTTTTCTACTTGGAACCTTGTTTAATTAGGAAACAAGCATTCCCCACAAAGGACCAAACCAAACCAAAGAACCTTAAAGGTCTAAACTGAAACTTTTTGTAGATATGGAAATTGATTAATAGTTGTGCTTTAAACGACATCCAACACCAGTGCTTAATTAAAAATTAACCATATTTATTCAGTTTTTGTAAGTGATATTAAATCAAACAATTACAGTGTTTTATTTATCAAAGAACACCATACTTCTAATGCATTTAGAGATACAGTTAATGTTATGGTCTGTCCTGGAATGAACTTACTGAATGTTACAAAGCTCTGACACTGGAGACTCCTTCCATAAATACAATAAAAAAACAAACATCTCCTTTCAGAACACCCAACCAGAGCAATAATTACACGTTTTTATTTGTAAAATAACAGCACTTTTTTTTAAACATTTGTTTATTATTGGTGACTCACTATACAACTTGTTACTATACAAATGATAATGTACCGTCAGAGCTGCTGTAATAGAAAATTAATCAACACCTTGCAGCAGGAATGATTTATAGTATATATTCGCTTTGGTGCTTATGTGCAATCAAGCTGATGCACAACACGTGACATCGGTGCTTCATCTACAATAACAATCCTTTCTGCACACTTTTGCAAAGTGCATAAACGTGTGTGTGCGTGTGCGTGTGTGAGACACGGCAGACCCTCAACCGCCAGTCAGTTCACACACTACAGAAGCGAAGTTTTAATCTCGTTTTCTGCAGAGAGGGTTCGAGCTGTTTCCTCTGCGTCCAGGCGAGCAGGTTTCACTTCCTTTTCTCTCTGCAGTAAAGCTCATGTTTGGAAGAGAAAAAAAAAACCCAGCATGATCAATACATCATCCTCATACACAGTTTTGGGGGAAAGAATGAACTAATGATGATGAGTGAAAGGACACAAACTGAATTTGACCTCTCAAGTGAGACATGAGATGAGTTTTTTTTTTTAATGCCAGTTGCTCCTATCTGTGAAAAAAAAAAAAACTCAGGAAATGAATAATTATCCCTTGTTGGAATATGGGCTAAAAGTGTCTCCACACTAAACCTACACAAGACCAATGAGAGTGAAAAAGGCATGTGATTGCTGGGAAAAAAAGGTGAAAACCCGAGTGAGAGAGCAAATATCTGCTAGCATCACCTTATGTCTTAACACCCAGTCCAACCCCCATATCTCTCTGTCTCTCTCTCTCTCTCTTTCTCTCTCTGTCTGTCCAGAACATTAATGAATTCCTATATGCTGCATTTAGAGAAAGTGTTAATCTGTGCAGTGTGCGTATGTGTGTGAAGTGTGTGTATCTTTGTGAATGCATATGCGAACACACACACACACACAAGTGACTTGGCATCTCTCTTTCTCTCCCTCACTTTCTCTCTGTCACTCCCTCTGTTTCTATCCATCATGTTCTCAGTCTGATTTAGCCTCCAATCATCCTGTTTCATCCCTCTAATTCATTCATTTACATGCTTCGCTTCATTTTCCATTATACTAATCCATCCATCCATCCATCCATCCATCCATCCCTCTACCCTTATATACCCTTTTCTGGCATCCACTCATCTAAGCTTTTAAAACTCTTATCTGTCCATCTTCTCTCTACTATATTTCTTTGCTCTATTCATCAGTAAATGCTTCCTACTTTTTAATCCTTTCCATCCATCCATCCATCCTTCCATCCTTCCATCCATCCGCCGACCAATCCAACAATTCAACCGTCCATCATGCCAGCCAGCCAGCCATAAATCCATCTGTTCAAAAACCCAATCAATCCATCCATCATCCATCCACCCACCCACCAATCTCACCACCCACCAATTCCAAAAATGCATCCACAGAATTAATCCAGCCACAAATACATCTGTTCCGACATATCCATCTATCCTTCCATCTCTCCACCAAGCGTAAATATTTTATCTATCCATCCACAAAATCAATTTCATTCATCCTTGCATCCATCCATCCACCCATCCATAAAGCCTAAACATTTCATCCATCCATGCATCCACAAAATCCATCCAACCATCCAACCATCCATCCATCCATCTGCACATCTGCAATCTTTACATTTAGATTTTTTTCAGCGTGGACAGTTTTATGTGGTATGAAGTTCAGAATGGAGAAAACAATATTTAATTTGTTTACTGCTTATATAAAACACCTCCTAACCCAAAACACAACAAATCTAAGAGAATTACAAAAATGTCAAATTAGTTATAAACCTAAAACACATCTCAGTTTTAGGGCACCATTCTTCTTCTTCTTCTGGCTTCTCCCCTTAGGGGTTGCCACAGTGGATCATTATTCTGCATATTTGATTTGGCACAGTTTTTACACCGGATGCCCTTCTTGATGCAACCCTCCCCGATTTTATCTGGGCTTGGGACTGGCAGTGAAAGTGCACTGTTGTGTGCAACTCCAGTGGCTGGGGTTGGAATCGAACTTGGGCCGTGGCGGTGAGTGCACTGAGGCCTAACCACTAGTCCTCCAGGGACCCAATTTTAGGTCACCAGTCAACAATGTAAAATGTTTGTATAGTATTTATAGTATAGTATTTGTGTAGTATTTCTTTTGATGCAAATCTCATATTAAATAAATCCACTTACTGGGTTAAATAAGATGCTACAAAAGTGCTGATAGAAGAAAGCAATTTATGCAAGACAGTTGTAAATGAAAAGGTTTGTGCATGTTCATGCATGTTCATGTGTTGGCTTATTAAGCATTTCCCAAAACTACTCCTCCCCTTTTACCCCCCCCAATCAGCAGTGTTACACTCTAGATGCATTCAGAGCCTCGCTCCATCTGTCCAAAACGGAGTTGGAAAACCTCATCGACCTCGTCACAAACACATCACATATCATGTCAAGCTGTAACATGTGAAGCTATACACTCATATCGCCTGCTGCTGTGATTTTCTGTAACATTACCACTAGCAACAAGGAGCTTTATGAGCAATCATACTGATCAGAAAGCACGCTCATCTTAGATCAGTTTTGCTGTTTCTTCTGTAAAAGGCTCAGATTAGGATTCACTCAAAAGGATCTGAAACCAAAACACTTTTGGAGATGCTTGATCAACAGAGCTTTACCTCCGAGTAAGACCTCCATGTAAGAGAATACGGGTGAAGGGGGCTTCACATGAGTGTGGAAGTTCCAGACCATGGGAAGCTTTCGCCTTCTCGTCCCCAGTCAGAAAGGCTGTGGGTGGGGAATCGCGTCTAAAGTCCCCCTGAGTGGTTCCCCATATGGATGACATCATTTTTAAGGCCCAGGTGGAGACCTCTGGTTGAGTGGACTGGCTTCTCAGGTATATTGCTAAAATCAGAATATAAGACAGACGGTGATTCCCTGCTGAAAGCCCAAATTTTTCCAGACTCTGTGAGAGTTATGTAACTGTTTATATGTGTGTGTGTGTTGGTATTTAATCTTGTCCGTCTGTTTATGTCTGTGTGTCTATCAGTAAAGCATGAGTGACTGTCTGTGCACTCAAGCTGCTTGTTCTGTCTTTTCTTTAGAGTGAGTGAGTCGTCATGAGTCACAGGCCTTTCCCCGGGGTTGATTACTTGGCTCTGTCAGTGGTTGAGTGTGTGTGGGTCCTGGAAACACTTCAGAGACCTCTGTTCTGTGTGTGTGCGTGTGTGTGTGTGTGTGTGTGTGTGTGTGTGTATACACACGTGAGGAGTTCATGTGTGTGGGTGTTTGTGAGAAAGTGAGTGTTCTCTCAGTGAGGGGTATGTGTTTGTATGTCTCACCCACACACAGCTGTATCACCACCACTTTATTATATTTACTCATTAGTAGCAGTACTGAAGGAAATAATACACAATACCAGTGGTTTATCTTCTCTACCAAACTGCCCAGTGTGGTTATCCTTTTATCTCTTCTTCCGTCTACCTGTCATCCATCCATTCATCCATCATCCATCCATCTGACATCCATCCATTCACCCTTTATCCATCTGTCATTCATCCAGCAATCCATCTATCCATCCATCCATCCATCCATCCATGATCTATCCTTCCACCCACCCATCCATCCAGCCATCCATCCATCCATCCATTGCCCACCATTTTCATTCTTTTCTTTCATCTACCATTGATCTGTTCATTCATCTACCAATCCACCCATCTCTTCTATCATCCAAGCTTCATTTTCCTCCATCCGTCCATTCATCCATTTCATTTCATCTACCTATTCTGACTCATCTACCTATTCTGACTCATCTACCTATTCTGACCTTCTCTTCTGTTCATCCAACAATCCATCCATCCATCCATCCATCCATCCATCCATCCAGCTATCCTCCATCTTCTTTCATCTAACAAACTACACTTTTCTTTCAACCTTCCATCCATCAATCTATCCTACATTTTATTCCATCCATTCAACTACTCTTTTCTTTCATCCATAAAATGTCCATCCATCCGTCCGTCCGTCTATTCTTTTTCTCAATGCATCCATTTTTCCTTCTACACTTTTCTGTCATGTATCTATTCTCCATTTTCTTCCATTTATTCAGCTAACCTTCTCTTCTGTCCATCCATTAATCCAGTTTAAAAAGGAGATGATAAGAGCTGTTCTTCCTGTGCACATGGTAAATGATACAAGCTGTTTTTAATTAAGTCAGACTCAGATATGTACAAAAAGATAACTGCACTCACATGTGGTGTGTTCGGTGAATCAGCAGCAGCTGTGGGACTTGCTAATCAGTACCGGTGCTTATATGAATTAAGAGGCTGCTAATCCCGGCTCAGTCTTTGACGTATTATGTCTATACACAATTACATGAGTGGGAGGTCATGTGATTTTAGACGAGCACTGTTCATTTGAGATGCTCTATAATTAGGGCTGTTGGGGTTCATATGAATCACTGAAATCATCAACTTGAAATGCAAAAAAATAAAAATAAAAAATTATATGAGTAATTAAACAGGATGAGTAGTTATCTGCGATTCCAGACAGAGATCGGGAATGTTGAGGATTGAGGGATGAACAGAAACTGTTGGTAGAGGACTGGTGAGTCAGGAACGATCGTGAGAGAGAGTAGGGCAAAGTCTAAAAAGTAGCTGGAAAAGTTTGAGGTTTGGGTGGATTTTTTTTTTTGCTTCATTTGGGGGAGTGTTAAAGAGTGTTCGGTGTTCAAATGCAGTGAGCAATATGTGCAGTATATTCTCAAGTACTATGGGTTTATTCAACTATTACTGGAAAGAATGTGGAAATTCTTACAAAACATGACACACACACACACACACACACACACACACACACACACACACACACACATTAGCCCCTAAATTATCTTTAAGAACTGCAAAAGTCTGAAAGACAAGCTAACATGTGACGGTTCTGACAAAGTACCTTTACTTGTTTGTGACTAACGACGTGCTGACAACCTGTGACATAAAGGCTGACAGACAGCAGCGAGAACTTGGCACTCTTGTGTGTCAGCGCCTTGCTAATGAACGATCTGTAGTCATGTTGACAGCCCATGATGCTGGTTTACAAATCTTCAAGTGGTAATTTCTTTTTTTGTAATGACTCCAAAGCCCTTTTGTCTTGCCGAGACTTGCAATCTGAGACCGTGGAGCATTTGAGGAGGGAAAAAAAAAGTAGCCAATTTCCTCCCTGAGTGAAAAATAGAGCTGTTACAGATCTCCACAAGGACTTCACACAGAATAAGTGCAGGAATAAAATATCTTTGCTATAATGATGTGCTGCTTTCACGATTATTGAAGCACAGTTAATCCTCAGTAGTGCAGTGTTTGGTTGGAGTTCTGAGCATACAGGTCATGACTCCTTTTTTAAAAGCATTGTGCGTCAGGTATAAACTGGAAGTTGACACACTGCAGCAGGTTGTTGAGGATGTGTGTCACATGAGCATGTCACACTTGGGGGACTTGTGAAGCCGGTTTCACATAAAATCAGTGGCGTATTACCAACTCAAATATTATTTCTGAGATGAATCAACTGCTAAGTACAACTAATAGTAGAACAAAGAGCAAAGCTTTCATCTCCCAGGGCACGTATACTGTTTTATTTGACTTCTTCAAGTATATAAGAGTCTGCAAAGGTTTCAGAGAAACAGGACATTTTGGAGAAAAACCATCTCAAAAATAAAAATACAAGAGCAATTTAATCTGTTATGAACTCATTTTCTATATGAATTATTATTTATATTAATTTTATGTGCACAGTTGTATTATTTTATTTTATTTTATTTTTTTAAATTATTTTTATTAATGGAAATTGTCTTAAATTCATGGAAGGCTGCAAGACATTGGCTAAAATTGGAAACAATATTAACCAAAGTTATTATTATATTTTGTTTTTATTATTTTTTTTATTTCTGACACTAGAAAATGGGAGCTTGGATATAAGAAAAAAAAATAACAAATTTGATTCGATCCTGTAGCAAATCAAGGAAATTAGAACTGGCTTTGGAAAAGATTTTTTTTTTTTAATTTTTTGTATTGCTGTCAGAAATAAAAAGTGGTTTCATGCCATTTCTAATTTCAACTTCAGTGTATGTATGTATGTATTTATTTATTTTTAAAAGATTTTTCTTTCAATTTATACATTATAAGTGTATTTCTTCAACATGCAACTCTTAAAATCACAATAGCGCAATGGACCAATTGCTAATATTTTAAATACACATTTTAATAAAATGAAATCAAATTTTATATTCATACAATTTTTTAAAATTTATATTAAAATATAAATACATGCAGACTCAAAACAAGTGAAAAAATATGAAACCACAAGAGTCAGTGAACACTTTAGCTATGATTAATTAACTGAGGAAGCCAAAAATCATGATAACAATTAAAATACAATTTCAGCTTCGCTCACTGGATCACAATAGTTCTAAGAATTATAATTATGCACCACCAAATAAACTCCAAAGATTTATATGAACAACTCGTACCATATATACAGCACTTACATTATAGGAAACAGAACCCTACTACAGAGAGTTTACTTATAATAAAGAGAATCTCTTTAGGAAACTCATAACCTTTAACTCTACAAAGAACTGTTGAAGAACCACAAAACGTTTTTTTTTTCCTTAAAGTGTATTTATGGGAAATAAAATAGTTTATTTTAAGTACATGGTTGTTCTGGCTTCAGACTTTCAGTTCCCTCATGATTTGTGAATTTTAGACTCTGAGGACTCTGGGATGAGTGAAGGGAGTGAAGGAAGACTGGTCTAGCAGCAGGAGAGGTTTGAGCCCCAGATCAGTTCTCAGACAATTCAGTGCTGAAACTGTTTGATCAAACCCCCCTGATTTTATCTGTGAGGCGTTTGGAGGCCTCAGGAGGCCAGAGTGCGGTGAGTCACTGAGACTCCTCACTCGAGCCGTCCCCCTTTCCACCTCGCTGCTGATTAACGGGAAGTGGGATGTGTTTTTATTTCCCCATTTCACGAAGAGCAAAGAGCGGGGGAGGCTCAGAGAGTCCGGTTCGTGTTTGCCTGTCTGTGTCAGGGTGTGCGTGTGTGTGTGTGTGTGTTTCAGTGTGTAGGTGTGTGTGCCAGAGGCTGGGCGGGCCCATGCCTAATTATCACTTTTTTTGGCCTGTGAAGGGCTGCCCAAGCTTCTCTGGAAAAGAGAGAGTGCAGGGTGCAGACAGTGTGTCTTTTTTTTTTTCCAGTGCACAACACCAAGGTCTGTGTGTTTCTGTGTGTGTGTACGCGCGTGTGTGTGCGTGTGTTGGAAAACAAATACAGTAGATTTGGAATGTGGAAACATTTTGGTGCCTTGAATTTTCCACATGTCCGTTTCAAATGGGTGATGATAAGGCTGGTGATTAGACCTACCTGCAACTTCAGTGTTCATTTTTAACACCTTATACCACAGCACTGTTGAATGATGATTAACTTTCTATAACAGCAGCTCTGACAGTAGTGCAGCTGCAAATCACTGGTTTATATTAATCTGCTCACTCTATACACTATCATTTCTATAGCAACACAGGGACTTTATTCCACGTAAACGACTTAAAACAACAATCGTGTTGATATGCTGAGGTTTTCTGTGAGGAGACATTTATTTAACATTTATAGAAGGAGTCTCCAGTGTCAACACTTTGTAACAGTCAGAGGTAAAGTTGTAATTTTAAGTTAGCGCTTTGAGGTTTCTTAGTAACATGACAAGCTGTGTTTTTTTTGTCTTATTAACTTCCAGTGAGGAAAAAAGAGAAGCTGGTGAGGGAACGACTATTTACAGCTGCCAAATCTGCCAAGTGATAACCTGCTATGGAGAAGATATAAACATTACATGTAACTATAAATGAATAAACAGTATGATGTGTGATTCTTTAATTAGTTAAAAGATTGTAATTGATGGCATATTGATGTGATATAAGAGAAGTAAAACACTTCAGGACGTGCGTTGTAGGAAAATAATGAACTTCAGCTTGTTAATGTTGCGCTGCATCACACCACCCCATCATTGATTATTTTCCTATAACAGCACATCCTCAAGTGTTTTATTGCTTACTTTATTTTTATCATCATCAATAGCTGGTGAAAGTTTTATACAGAATACATTATTGGCCCACCTTTCCTTCATTGACTCTCAACTGCTCAACTTCACTTTATTTCATTTTATTTTTAGAGATTGCTTTGGATTATTCCTCACTTGTAAATCTGCCAAAAAAAAAAGTGTCTGGCCCCAGTTAGCACCTCAGTGTTTCCCCTGAAGTCTCGACACTCTGGTCAGACTAGACACCATTATGATGGTCTCCTCTTCCAAACGGCCCTCTCTGTTACGTCTTGGGTTTTTTTCTTTCCACCATATACTGGCTATTTTGGTCAGATAAACACAGCAGTGTGGGTGGAGTCGTCCAGTCCTCGCTTTCCCCAAAGACTTGGAAAACAAGTGCGAGAGCACAAGGGAGACGCTGCAGTGTGCTGTGTGAAAGCAGACATAGTTTTCCATCCACATTGTGAAGAGGGTGGAAATTACCCAACATGCTCTCTGAGGACAGGAGATAAAACAACAATACATGAAAAGGTCAGCTGCTGGGAGAAACTGTAATCTGGGTTATTTAAAGAAGTTTACTGAGGAGCTAATGTTAGCCTACTGAGAGACTGAGAGCCACGTGTGCAGCCGTCATCACCCGAATAGCCACGTGCTATCTACTCCTTTAGTTTGTTGTACTTCATGTGTTTATTTGGAACATCTGTAAACCTACATATTTGTGGTATTATCCAATCAGCCAATCATGTGGCAGCAGTGCAGTACATTAAATCATACACATACAGGTCAAGAGCTTAAGTTGATGGTCACATCAAACATCAGAATGGGGAAAAACTCTCAGTGATTTCTGTTACTTTAACAGTTGTATTTCAGAAATTGCTGATCTTCTGGAGTTTTCACACAAAACACTCTCCAGGGTTTACACAGCACGGTGCGAAAAACATCCAGTGAGCAGCAGTTTGTTTGCATCTTGTTTATGTGAGAGGTCAGAAGAGAATTGCCAGACTGGTTCGAGCTGATAGGAAGGCTACAATAACTCAAATAACCACTCTTTACAGCCACGGTGAGCAGAAAAGCATCTCACAACAGCGACTGGGCTACATCAGCAGAAGACCACTTCAGATGAGCAGTATAAAGGAATGAGTTTTGCATATGTGTTATTACTTTACTCTTTCTGTCTGTCTCTTTCTGTCTATCTCTCTTGGCCCTTCGTTCTTATTCTCTCTCTCTCTCTCTCTCTCTCTCTCTCTCTCTGTCCCACCCTTAACCCTACAGTGTGTTTTTCTGAAGGATACTCAGGCAATGTGGTTGTCTGCCTTTTTCCATGAGCCTGTGTGTGTGTGTGTGTACCTGTCTGTCTGGCAAAGTTGAACAGCCAGGTGTGCTTGGCTTGGCTGCATGAAAACACACTTGCATACCCTGTCCTACACACACACACACACACACACACACACACACACACACACCTTGCTCACACTTGTGTTCTTATTGTCTGCTAAATCCTTAGACTGATCTTGATGTAGATAATTAGTTATGTGATGTGTGTGTGTGTGTGTTATAAAGTTAAAATGAGGTCATGAAAATGCTGAGTGTGGATTAGATGACACACACTCTTACTGACAACAGTCCGACCCCCACAAACCTCAACGCACATTACACACCACCATCGGCATCTTCTCTCCCGTAAACACACACACTCACACACACACACTGCTGTGGTAATTAATCACACACAGTACATTTTTAAAACACTGTTTTTAAATACACTGCCAGTCAAAAGTTTTTGAACCCGCTTAGGGTAGGTTCACGCTTTTGTTATCACGCTTTTGTTATTATTACTGCCACCAAACAGACAAAACAAAAGAGCTCAGAATGACGGTTAAACGAAAATATTAAACAATGTTCCGCCAGTGATCTGAATCTGAAAGGCTTGAACTGAGACTCACATTACAAGCTTTTTGGCACAGTTTCTTTTTTCACTCAGGTCGGATCTGTCAATCTTGACGGTTCACATTCGTAACCACAAATGACCTGTGCCACAAATGGTGCACATTGATTTCTTATGCAGCTGTTTTTGAACACCACTGGGTTTCAGTACAATTCCTTCCAGCTTTGGTTGAATTGATTTCCTCATCCATCCACTGAATATAGTCGCTGCTGTCTCTGTTGCTGTCGCTGTCCTCCATTGTTGTTTTGTTGCGCTGATGCTGATGGCAGTGGTTCATACCTGGCATTACTGAGTGATCCGATTGTAGATGGTCAGGTGTGAACGGGATCCAGTTTGTCTTAGAGACGCATCGTGATCCGATCACTCCAACCACCTTCGGAGGTGGTCTGGGATGCACATGGCACCACATAACATTTGTAATGTGAACGCAAAAGCATCCCAATTCATCCTGGACAGCAGCAAAGGACCAACTAATCGACTGCGTCATTGCCCTACGCTCAAAATACGTGATGATTGCGAGACTCTTTGGAAATCATGCTGAGCAGTAGAGCTCTCCACGAGTCAGTGAGGCAATGGAAGCTTTTCATAGCTTCTTTTATTATTTAATCTCCTGTTCATTTATAAGTTTCGTTAGCAGACCACATGACTGAAATGTTTGAAACAGCCTGTACAGGTACATGAGATTCGCAGGACATTTCTGCCTGAACTCAAATGCAGTGCAAGACAGACATAATAAATGTACATGACACCCTTCCTTCTGTGGAAACATTCAAAATGCCAGGTGTAAACAGCTAAGCGTATCGCTGTCCAGTTGTGATCGGATCACTCGAGATGGATGTTAATACTAAGTGTGAACAGAACCTGAATATGTATCCAATCTAGGACCAAAGTATATCTAATCAAATTTGAAAAGATTGCATTTTTGTGTCCACACAGTCCTGAAAAAAATCAGATCTGTGTCACAGAAAGACAGAAAAATGTATTGGTTTCACTTCAACCTGGTGATGCAGCTGTAGCCTTAATGAGTGTTTTATTAAAGGCACTTGGAGGGAAACTAGTTCACTTCTAACTTTGACACTAACTCACTGTGTTCTGTGTTCTCAGCAGTTAATAACACTGGATACTGACATATTATGTAAAGAATAATGAACTTTGGACCATGCTGTTATATGATAATAATACACGCTGGGATGGACTGATCCATTACCACCCCAAAGTGTATTCTTGTATATCAGAATGGTCCGAAATTTGTTGTTCGTCTTGTACCACAGCGATTTGCGAATTTTTAATTTAATAATCAGTGACACATCACACTCTTTTAACAGTTGATAGTTACATTTAAAGTTGTGGAATGTCTGCGAGACAAGCTAGTTCCTGTTCTCTTTTAAGTAAATGAGACAGAAAAGTGCAGCTTGTCATGTAAAGAGAAACCAGAACGCGTGAATTCCTCTGTCCTGAAAACTCTTCTGTGCTGGGAAACTTTATGAAGTACTGTGACTGTTACAAAGCGCTGACACTGGAGACTCCTTCCATAGATGTTACATAAACGTCTCCCAATGAAAAACTTCACCCCGTCAACGATTATGTTTTATTATAAGGTTATGTGGAGCATCTGATGTACACATGACTGTATGAGCTATTACTATAGAAACGATTACACAGAATTAATATTAATCTATCGTTCATGTTACAGCCAGAACTACTGTATTATTATTATTATTATTATTATTATTATTATTATTATTACTATTATTATTATTATTATTACTATTATTATTATTATTATTATTATTACAGAGTGAGTGGGTAAGAGAGAGATAGAGAGAGAGAGCGCTACAGTTAGTGTAATGATATACTTTCTAATGATGGTGTTAAACACCTCGGACTCACACACACACATTTACACACAGATCTGCTGAGTCAGTACTAATGTCACTTTGGCAGAGGATAGTGACACACAGACACACACACACACACACACACACACAAGTTTGACTGATTGCATGTTTTGGGGTTTGGAGGCTTTTTGGCTAACCTAGTTGTCAAGAACATTGGATCTTCCAAATGATTATGTCCATGGGTGTATGTCCGTTATCACACACACACACACACACACACACACACACACACACACACGGATTAACATATAAACACTTGTTCTCATAAACCAGCTCTTTCATTCTTAAATGTAATCACTACTCTCTCTCTCTCTCTCTCTCTCTCTCTCTCTCTCTCTCTCGCTCTCTCTCTCCAATCTGATTTGTTTGATCTGACTTTTGAAAAAAGAAATGAGATGGGCCACTGCTCCAGGCCCAGGCTGCTCCACCAACCTGAACATTCATCCTGGTTTTAATCTGTGTTGTTGTTCTTGCGGAAATCTCTGAGATTAAGAAGTTCCTTGTACAAAAATTTGATTTGCCTGGCTGTAGTGAGTTACATGTCCAGAAACCTTGTTCTAACTCGGTAGGATTTGAAACAGCATGAAAACTGAATCTGGCGGCAAAAATCAAAACTCATATTATGGCATAAAATGTTTTTCCTATGAGGAGACCTTTTTAGGAACTCAAGAACTTGTTCTGAACATTTTCTGCAACCCAGGAACTTGTTCTAGATCCCAGGAATCTGTTCTGGAATTTAGAAACTTTTTCAGGAACCCAGGAACTTGTACAGGAACCTGGGAACAAGTTCTGGAGCTCAGGAATGTATCTGGAAACCAGTAATGTGTTCTGGAACCCATGACTCTGTTGTGGAACCCAGGAGTGTGGTTTGAAAGCCAGGAACTAGTTCTGGAACCGAGGAAATTGTTCTGAAACTCAGGATTGTGTTCTGGAACCCATGAATGTTGTCTGGAAGCCAAGAGCTTGTTCCGGAACCCAGGAATGTGTTCCTACCATTTTCATTTGTTAGTTTGATTAGTAAACCTGGCTTTATAGAGCTGCGCTTTATATCAGAGGAAGTGTAGCAAGTCCAGCAAAGTATTCGGTTTAAAAAGTATGTTACGTTTGTGAAACAAAGCAAAAAATCTCCAGAACAACGTCTTCAGTCTCAGCCTCCTGCACATCTCCTGTGTTGGAGTGCTGAAACGGCTTAACTATCGTCCAGTTTATGCCACTTCTGTTAAATATTCCTGGTTCCTGATGTGTGATGGAAACAGGAAGTCGTCCAGGAACTGTGCATTTCTCATTCAGGATAATTCAGGAACATTTTTAGTTCCTCAGAAATTTCCGGAGCCTCCTATCTTTCTATCTTCATCTAATAATCTCTTTCTTTACACATTATATGGCGTCTATGTGATGATTATCACACTTTACATACAATCTTTAAGATTTTAAATACATTTTCTACTTATAATAAAATATAAAATATCTGAGAAGAGTGATATAGCAGTCTATATTTAAGGGACAGTAAAATGTTTTTTTTTGGTGTTTTTTAGACTACATGGAAAAAAAAATTGGTCCGGAAGTATTTGGACAATGACATTGAAGTGTAGACTTTCAGCTTTATTTTAAAAGGTTCCACAAAAATATGGCGTTTACCATTTAGGAATTACAGCCATTTTCAGCAAAGTATCTCCATTTTCAGGGGCTCAAAGGTATTTGGACAACTGACTGACAAGAAGTTAATTGACCAGGTGCGGTCCATTCCCTCGTTACTTCAAGACAAATGAAGCAGATAAAAGGTCTGGAGTTGATATCAGGTACTGAGTTGGCATTTGGCAGCTGTTCGACTGGAGCTACCAATATGAAGTCCAAAGAGATCTCAATGCAAGTGAAGGAGGCCATCGTTAGGCTGAAAAAAACAACAAAAATCTACAAGAGAGATTGCAAAAACCTTAGGTGTAGCCAAATCAACAGTTGGGTACATTCTTAAAAAGAAAGAAAGCACTGGTGAGCTCAACACCATCGAAAGGCCTGGAAGACCACGGAAGACAACTAAAGTGGATGATCTCAGAATCCTTTCCTTGGTGAAGAAAAACCCCTTCACAACATCAACAGAAATCAAGGAGGTAGGCGTATCATTGTCAAAATCTACAATCAAGAGACGCCTTCATGAATGTAAACACAGAGGGATTACAACAAGGTGCAAACCACTGGTAACATTCAAGAACAGGAAAGCCAGATTAGACTTTGCCAGAAAACATCTAAAAAAGCCTCCCATGTTCTGGGAAAAGATTCTTTGGACTGATAAAACCAAGATTAACTTGTACCAAATGATGGGAAGAGAAAAGTATGGTGAAAGAAAGGAACAGCTCATGATCCAAAGTATACCACATCATGTGTCAAACATGGTGGAGGCAGTGTTATGGCATAGGCATGTATGGCTGCCAATGGAACAGACTCACTGGTGTTTATTGATGATGTGACTGCTGACAGAAGTAGCAAGATGAATTCTGAGGTGTATAGGGCTACACTCTCTGCTCACATTCAGCCAAATGCTACAAAACTGATCGGACGCCGCTTCACAGTGCAGGTGGATAACGACCCTAAACATACTGCGAAAGCAACTCAAGACTTTTTGAAGGCAGAGAAACGGAATATTCTTCAATGGCCAAGTCAGTCGCCTGATCTCAACCCAATAGAGCTGCTTTTCACTTACTGAAGACAAGACTGAAGGCAGAAAGACCCACAAACAAGCAGCAACTGAAGGTGGCTGCAGTGAAGCCTGGCAAACCATCTCCAGGGAGGAAACTCAGAATTTGAGTTTTGAGAACATGGGCTCCAGACTTCAGGCCGTCACTGACTGCAAAGGATTTTCATCCAAGTATTAAAATTATGGTTATATTTACAATTATGGCACTTTGTCCAAATACCTTTGAGCCCCTGAAAATGGAGGTACTTTGTTGAAAATGGCTGTAATTCCTAAATGGTAAATGCCATATTTTTGTGGAACCTCTTAAAATAAAGCTGAAAGTCTACACTTCAATCTCATCTTGATTGTTTTATTTCATATCCATTGTGGTGGTGTATAAAGGCAAAATCACACAAACTCTGTCATTGTTCAAATACTTCTGGAACTAACTGTATGTATATATATATATATATATATATATATATATATATATATATATATATATATATATATGTGTGTGTGTGTGTGTGTGTGTGTGTGTGTGTGTGTGTGTGTGTATATATTTACTTCCTCAAAACAGTGAACTGCAGAGTCAGCGTTATTGATTTAGCAAGCGAATATGTCTGTACATTGACTGATCTAAAGCTAACGCTTGTTTATACAGAATAACCCATTTAAAGTTAAGAAGTAATACTTTGTTTACTGTTCATGCTGTGAGCGACCATGTCAATTTGACGTTACTTGCTGAACTTGGGGTTGAGGTGACCGTCCCGAGTTCACAAGTAAGAATTGTGATTTAAGAGTTTTCATTGTTTTTTCCTAGTCGGAGTTCATGTTATGACCTTTAGGCAAATGTAGCTTCAGACTTCATTTATATCTCACTAGAGATTTATTTGCATATTATTCGCATACTCTACTGTGATTGGAATATAAGGTGCAATTGAGATGCAGGTTTCATCCTAAACCACATAATATTATTAATATAAAAATAGGCTACTACATTATATGAAGTGATGACTATTTAGGAGCCAAATGTGTGATTTGGGACAAAGTTTTTTAATTTGAAATGAGTGGAAAGAGCCTTCAGGAAATGCAACACTCATCTAATGAATATTAATGAACAGTGTGTGTGCTGATGAATATTAATGACTAGTGAGTGTGTTGGTGAAAGTGGGCTGTTAGATGGAAATTTTTTTATTTTTTTAGAATAAATTTTCAATTCATGATTTTTTTTGTTTTATGGGCATTCGGTAATAACCGGGCCCCTGCACGGACATCTCAGGGACCGTCAAGGCCACACTTCTCCTGAATTTATAAGCAGTAAGCAGTAAAAACATGTTTTTAATATAAGATGTTATATATTTTATTGCATGTAGGAACCTTCACATAGAGTATTACCAATGTGGATTTTGGCAATCACCGGATATTGAGTCACTCCTCAAAAACATTTACCGTAAAGGACTGTGTGTGTGTGTGTGTGTGTGTGTGTGTGTGTGTGTGGATGCAGACAAAAGCGTAGGTGTTTGGGTGTGACCTGCAGGCCTATTGTTGTTCATACAGGTGATTGAAGGATGGATGACTGTCAAAAGCCAATCAAGCATATATATATATATACACACACACACACACACACACACACACACACACACACACACACTCCTGTAGATAACACGTAATGAAAGTCAATATCACCCAAAATCTTTTTTCATAAACACATATCCCATCTTTTAATACGGTGTTAATTCTCACAGATTTTTAGATGTATAATCCAATTGCTCACAAATAAAGTTTCATTTTTCAATCATTTTTCCTCTGGGATATTATAAATTGTAGATCCTAGCAAATTTACTACTTCAATTTTACCTCCATGTCATGTATGATTATAGATTTTTGCAAAAATAATTTATATGTAATTGGCAACAGAGAAAGAGGAGTAATGTTTTTTCTTTTTCTCTTTTTCTTAAAGTTTGTTTCTGTTTTTTGATTCCGTTTGCAACATCTAAGTTTAAATATTGGTATTTAATACAGTATGTTGCTGGTGAAACTAATTTTAGCCCAAAAATGCTACACTTTTAAACTTTTTTTATTGAGTAAATAAATACACGTCAAATTTCTCTCGATCTTTTATTAACCGTATACAGATCTTTCTCACTTGCTGGTTCAACTTACTCAGGTTTAAGGACATAAATCATCTTTAATACCTTGTTTTTGTTGAAATCTTCAAAATGAGTTTTACACCACTCAGATCTTTAATAATCTTTTCTAATTATCTAATAATTAAAAAAAAACATCCCTGTAGTAAGCGATGTTCATTGACACCCTCTTCGTACCCAGTCTGAACTGCTGTTTTATGGTGATATAGTGATGAAAAATGCTGTACAGTGCATTAATTGTAAACATATGAGTTTTTTTTGTGTTAGTTGGAGGTGTCTAGAGGGCACTGCAGCTGTATCTGTAGCATACCAATAAAAAAAATTTCCATCAAAAGTAATCAACAGCCTAAATGTGTTTTTGTTCTTGTAAATTTCTTTAAAAATATGTTCAGGAGTTTCATTGCAGTGACATTGCTAATGTTTTAATTCATGTAGTTCACCTCGAATTGAATTGACAAAAGAAAGCAGGGAGACTGAATTGAAAAATGAGCCATGCTTTAACCACCAGAGCAATACATCAGCCGGAAGCTTCATTCTTAATACATTGATTTTCTCAGGATGACTTAACACAGCAGGTCCTGTTCCACGGTAACTTATCTGCACTAGATTTTTTCATATATCATCAGCAAAAAAAACCGCAAGCCTTTTTTTTCAAATATTTGATCTTGGGGGCTGTAGGATTCATTCACAATACTGTTTATAGAATTTCCCCTGAACTAGAACTGTGGTTAAAACCACATTCTAGATCAGCAAAAAGCTTTCTATATGAAGGTGTGTACTAGTAGAGGAAACTTCATAATCTATGTGACAAAGGAAGCTGAGAAGGTCTGAATGTGACATTCCATAGCAGAGTCAATAAAAATGTTTCAGAATGATATTTTAGCAAAGTGAGACCGCAGGAGCTGTACTGGGCCGTGTATCTGTTTTCATTTCTGCCTGTACGATACAGAGCTAACTGCATGTCATAGACACATGGGAAATGAAAACTAAGAGAATGTTGATCTCTGTTATTGATTCAAATGATTCACAGTGAACACTGCAGTGAGAATATTTGGGTTAACTCTTTAGTTAACTGGATGTTTATTTTCAACATCCAACATTGTGATTTTCCTGCTCAAACAATCTTAAATAACAGTCAATATTGGCATACAGGAATTGGAAAGATCCATAAAGTGCTATCAAATTAAAAATGAAAAGATATTCAAGGCTGCAGAAGATTTTGCGTTTACTGCATTTGCCACAGTGGAGTAGCTCCTTAGGGGAGTTAATGAGGTTCTTCGAGGAACATCTTTATGTAACATAGACTGAAAACCTTGTTGTAGTGTTACAAGAAATTGTTTCCATACTGGTCAAGGAGCTAAGGACTGGACAAAGACCAGGAGATGTTTTTCCAATCAACAACTGTCCAGTTTGGGTGAATCTGTGCTCACTGCAGCCTCAGATTCATTTTCTTGGTGGACTGAAGTAGAACCGGATGTTGTCTTCTGCTGGTGGAGCACATTCGCCTCATGTTTTGACATGTTGTGCATTCTGTGATGCTTTTCTGCTCACCATGGTTGTAAAGAGTGGTTATTTGAGTTACCATGGACTTCCTGTCAGCTCAAACCAGTCTGGTCTTTCTTCTCCAAGGCTTTTCCCCCCGCAGATGGGTGTGAAAATCCCAGGAGTTTCTGAAATACTCAAACCAGCCCATCTGGCACAGTTAAAGTCACAGGGATCACATTTTTCCCCATTCTGATGTCTGAACATTAACTGAAGCTCTTGACCTGTACCTGCATGATTTTATGCGTTGCTCTGCTGCCACATGATTGGCTATTTGGATCATTTGACTTTTCCTGCTTTCATTTTAAAAAAGGGATTATATCACTGACCATCCATCCCACCATTGTTCTGACCAGCAAACCATATTTATTTACATATTAATATTTCTGATTGAACTTTATGTCTCATCCGTTTATGCCTTGCTAACTGTGTTATCTCAGAGACACTGCAGCAGCTAATGCTTATTCATATAGGTATTTTAGGTATAAAAATGAAACTTGATTGGTCATATGAAGGGCTAGAATCTTCATTCAGTCCAGATTCTGTCCAGTAGAGTAGAGTAACCTTGAACAGCAGCCTGTAGTTGATGCTTCAACTTTCAGCTCTGTTATCTAAATGGACTTCATAGTTGCTCATTTGGCTCTAGAGTTAGCCCCTTCATTGCCAAGATCACCTTGCAGTGATGTGTGTGTGTGTGTGTGTGCGTGTGTGTGTCTTTCTGTGTGTGTCTGTGCGTGAGTATGGAGGGTGCAGAGGGGACGGCGGGCAGACGTTGCTGTCAGTTCAGATCAGCAGATCTCCAGGTGAGCAGAGGGCCGGGAGAGAAGCGAGTCTTCAGGCAACCCAGCTGCAGTGAGAACCTCCAGGACAAAAACCCAACCTCTGCCTCCTCTCTGTAAACGACTGTAGGCCGAATGACTCGTGCTGCCTCACTGAAGGCGATGATGAACACAAAGCGAGGTGGGTTTTCTCTAAGCACTTCTGCAGATCAGAGAAGATTCTCCAATCTGTTTGACAGAGGCAGAGCTTAAAGGAATTGTGTGGCTCTAAATGGAGCTATGACAAGTTTAGTCATTTTAATCCAATTTTTTGTTCTTATCTTACATTTGTCTTCATGAAAATTTGAGACTCTTTTATGACATACTGTATATACCTGTTTATCTTACCTTTCAGGCAGTGATTTTACTGTTTCTACTTCATACAGGAGCAGAGAGTGCGATGGTAGTCCAAACTGTTATACCACAATGCTGGCTGTAATTTAAATCACTGGTTTATAATAATGTGCTCTTTTTCATATGTTATTGTTTTTATAGTAACACCTTACAAAAGAACTTGTATTGCAGACACCTAAAAACATATGCAGTTGTTAATATGGTGAAATTTTCTGTGAGGAGATTTAACAGATTTATTTAACATTTATGGAAGGAGTCTCCAGTGTCAGAAGTTTTCGGATATCTTCAGGACAGATGAGTTTACACTTTGTAGTTTCTCAGTAACATGACAAGTTGCATTTTTTTGGCTTATTAACTTCAAGAGAGAGAGAGAGAGAGAGAGAAAGAGAAGAGGAAACTGGTAAGAGAACAACTGTTTATAGCTGCTGTAACATAAGTGATGACAGGAACTAACTTGTAGCATTGGAAAATTGTTGTAGTACAAGAAGAATAAATCACTCTGGGGTGTATTGTTGTTGGCAAATAGTCACCTTCAGGGTGGTAATGAAGTCACAACACCCCATCGTTGATAGTTTTCCTATAACAGCACACCCTGAAGTGTTATGCCTTGTGAAGCAACATTTGACTACAACTTATTTTATTCGAAGAGCACATGCTGGAGAAATGAATATAAATGTTTAAAAAAAACAGTGAAAGTTTCTCAAATTAGTATAAACTGACTTGCAAGAAATGTATTTATTTGGGAGTCTCTGTTCTTCCACCCAGTGAGTTTTGAGTTTTGCCATTTTTCAAAGTTTTCTAAAATTTTCCTTAAAAAAATTTGAAAGCCCAGTGCAGGTCCTCTTTAAACAACATGTTACCAAAAATCAGAAAACTAGCTGTTGATATGGCTTCACAGCTTTATGGCTTTTTTTTTTTTTTCGCTACGCAGCAGTCAAACGAATCCATGAATCATTATTAGGGAAAATGAGTGGTCACATCAGTCAAGAGTCATCTGCTCTTTGGCTTTTAACTGAAACCTCAAGCCACCTTGTGACTAAATGATAAATGAAGTTGATTGTTACGTGGGGAAACGGCACTCTCTCTCCACTATTGTGTGTGAATCATTTTCGTTATGGTTTAATTAACAGTAAATAACCCTTGTTATCTGCTCTACCATCTGTAATCTCCAGCGAGTTCTGTCATTCCAGCGATAACCAACTGACAAAACTTGTCCTTGACACAAATCAACCCATAAAAATGATGTTTGGTCAATTTTAAATTTATCCTGGTTTGCAGTGATTTGGCCCCTATTGAGTTCATATTAGTTTTACATCCAGTTCTCTTTTGTACACTGCAAAAAAATATTTCAACAAGTGAGAACATCTTAAATATATACAAATGTATTTAATATTTCTCATTATGATATGATTATAAACCTAATATAAGTTTATCCAGGCTGCTTCTAGAGATTTCTTTGAATTTCAAGCTTGAAATTGTCTTATTTTATTGCAAATGCTGGAAGTACATAAAAGTGTCTGCCAAGCGGTTTAAAAATGAATAATTGCCGTATAAAATTTGTTAACATCAACATCTCAGAAGTAGTTGCCAAGGATTTGCCACTCCTGTGATAAAAACCTCTGTGTGATAATTTCTCTAGTTATGGTAAATTTCAGGAAACACAGCCTGTTTTCTATGTAACGGTTGTGTAACCACAAATGACAAAACGGTGTTCTGGATCTGATGCCAAGCAAGAGTGAAGTGACGTCCATTATCATCTGTTGAAACTGAGCAGTAATTCTGCGCCTACGGTAACTGAGTGTTTGTTTGCTTGATTGGTTCCATGTTGAGTTAATGAGGTATGTTTCAGACTGTTCCAGCTAACACTTGATTTTCGACAGGTTCAAGAAGGACAAATTGTAAAAAAAAAAAAAAAAAAAGAAAAGAAAAAAAAGACGTTCCAAAAAAAAAACCATCCAATTTAAGTCAAGTTTTTAAAAAAAAAAATCACTGCATGAAACATATGTGCATGAAGTTCTGTACATTCAAGAGAGACATCTAGACCAGACTAGTCTAATAAATATCTGTTTAAATAAATATCATACAATGCAATATACAGTACTGTGCAAAAGTCTTAGGCACTTGAAAGCTAAGGTGCCCTCAAAAATAATGAAACTAAACTTGTAAACTTAAAAATGTCAAAATTTGGCATGATAACCCTTCGCTTGTTAAAAATGAATCAGTAGTCTCAGGTACACTTTGTGCAGTTTTATAAGGAAAGTGGCTGAGATGTTTTTCTGAGTATTGTTAAAAATCTTCCACGGTTCTTCTGGAAACTTTGACTGTCTTTGGTTTTGACACCTGCTTTGGTTTTTTTGCAGTAAAACCTAGCAACCTTCATTATGCCCTTTGTCTAAAAGGTGGTCTGTTACATAATATGTTACTTTCTTTACTGACATATACAAATGTTTATCTGTAAAGTGTAATTTTTGTTAAAAATGATGTTTATAAATGTAACGATTGCTCTTTACTGATGCAATAATGTAGATTACATCAAATTACATACACATAAGATAAAATTTCTATTTAAATAAAGTCTAAGTCTAAATGCTTAAGACTTTTGCACAGTATAGTATGCAAATAAATAAATATAGTACATATCATATTAGTGTTAGAACAAATATACAGGGTGTCTGAAAATTCAGAAACCAATGGGAATACATTGAGCAAATACGTTGATCCGAATATGTTGCAAATAATAAATAGAAAACTACGTATATGTAATTTTATTCTCATTGGTACCTGACTTTTCAATCACCCTGTACATAGGAAAAATAGTTACATAATTAGTCATCAATTAAAAATTAAAAAGTTCACTATTTAAAAATGATGCATTTAATGTACAGCTACTTTCCAAATACTGCAACAAGTTCTGCGAAACCTTTCTGCATTTAACAAATGTTAATCATCATAAAGTCCTCTTTCACAACTCCATACATTTCACAACTCTTTTTTTTTTTTTTTAAATTGAGATACATATACATTGGCAGAGATGTGTTTTTTTTCTATGTTCAGTGGGTTTGTATGTATTTGTGACAGAAGCACATCCTGATAAAAGCCTGAACTCAACTGAACATGACTTACTGCTGCTTTCTAAAACACACACACACACACACACACATTAATCTGTCACACTCTGACACTCTCTCTCTCTCTCTCTATATATATATATATATATATATATATATATATATATATATATGTGCATGCTATTTGCCAGATATTGTGTTGATTTTCTTGCCTTTCTAGATGTTGTGCTATCATGGGGAAAAGCGCTCACTGCCCCATTTATCTACAGAGAGTTCTTTTTTGCACTGGGAACTGCAACAAGCACTAATAGAGGCGCACTGGGGCAGGAATCACACTGCCCCATGCTCGCTTTTCAGTGGAGGAGGAGCAGTGGACATGACAGTTAATGAGAGGATTGCCAGATTGGTCGAGTTTAAAAATTCTCTCTGTCCACTATGTTCTTGTTTTATAGCAAATAATCAGAATTTAAGATAAAACGTTTATTTTTTTTAAAACAAGTGTAAGTGCAGACAATGTGTCGGTGATGTACAGAACCATTTCTATTGTAAGATATATTGCACAGGTTTGGAGATGAAAAGGATTATAGAGTGAATAATGCTTGTGCATCAAAAATATTTGTGAAACAAGCTGAGGAAAAGAAGAAAAGTCTGAATTCCCAGTTTTTTGGGTTAGTTTCAAGTATTTTCTGTGGTTTTTGTGACATAGTTGAGCTGGAAATGTTGCTGAAACCTGTCAACCCTTGTTAATGATATTACCTTGAATGCAGTTGAACAAAGGTCAGTCTAAAACTGCTCAAAACGAGCTGATAGTCTGTATGCTGGACGACTGTATGTTATCGACTCCCAACTACGGGGTTAGTAGCGTATAGCATAGGTCAACTGTTATAGCCTTTCCGCTTCATTTTGTTTGAGGTGCTGTTGTTATTAATGTTGTCCTGAAACACCAAAATCTGTATGGTCACGAGCCACTGTTGCCTTAAATTTACCCTGTAAATAAACATACTGGTTTATTTTCAATTTGTCCTGATCTACCTTGATCTGCCTCCTAACTATTTAGCATTTTTAAGGTTCGATATCTTGTTTAAGACCACTGCAGTTGCATTTTCTCCCCAAACGTTGGATTCAAAGCGTAGACGTTCTGTAAACGCTTGGCAGAGATGTGTTTTTTCTAGCTGTATAAACGTCTGGGTGTTCAGTGGGTTTGTATGTATTTGTGAACAGAAGCACATCCTAAAACAAGCCTGAACTGAACTGAACACGACTGACTGCTGCTTTCTAAAACAAACACACACACACACACACACACACACACACACACACACACACACACATTAATCTGTCACACTCTGACTCTGCAACATAAACCTATCAACTGCCAATTAGTCGAGCTGGAGCCTGTACTTAACATACACGAAGAACAGGACGACTGATTTATGTGTGTCTTTCGATATGCACATGGGAATACACACACACACACACACATATGCACGCACACACACACGCACATGCACACACACACACACACACACACACACACACACACACACACACACACACACACACACACACACACACACACACACACACACACACACACACACACACACACACACACACACACACACACTATGATCCTTCTTTTATTCGACGACTTCTCTTCTACGCACAAACACATACACACACGCATTCACACACAAGCACACACACTCTAGGATCCTTCCTTTATTCAACTTCTCTTCTACACACACATACGTACACACAAACGCATGCACACACACAAACACGCACACACACTTGACAACTTTTCCATAAGCTTGTAGTGTGCTGTGCACATGTTTAAGTGTGCATGTGTGTGTGTGTGTGTGTATGGAGCCTCCCTGCCTGCAGGCCTGTGTTGTGTGAGCTGTCACACACCTGCAGTCGAACAGCAGCTCCAGCCCTGAGGGAGAGTCAGAGTGTGATCGAGGCGTTTTCTGGTTTATGATAATCGTCACGTCGGTCCCAGGAAATGAGAGGCAAATGACCACATATCTTGGAATGGCTTGTTTTTCCTTTCCACCCCTCCTGTGTGTGTGTGTGTGTGTGTGTGTGTGTGTGTGTGTGTGTGTGTGCGCTTTTCACTCTCCCATGCTGTAGATGTTTACACCACTCCTCCCTTTTTCTTTGTATTTGCAGTGTCTCTTTCTTTCACATAAATGACAACAAACATTTAGCATTAACACATTCTTAGTGGTGTGTATAATTTTAATAAAATCGCTTTGAAAGTTCTAAAAACCCTTTACTTCACATGGGGAGGTTTAGATGAAGTGTGATATTTAAATGGATTAATTGAGAGAAAAACTGCATCAGTTCAGTAGCTTCATTTAAACTTATATCAGCTTATTAAGTGGAGTTACTGTTACCACCATGAAATAAATTATTTTCCAATAACAGCATGTGCTGAAATGTTTTATTCCTTATACTATACTATAGCAATGTTTTACGTCTTATACTATAGCAATTTGCCAACAAATTTTTATTTATTGAAGAACAATCACATCATACTTATTAACCATTTATAATTCCGTTTAATACTGTCTGTGAAACAACTTAGTTTCTGTTATCACTTACATCACCAGCCTCATCACAGCTTGTCATGTTTCTGAGTAAAAAGTATAGCTTTACCAATGACTGTTATAAAGCGCTGACACTGGAGACTCCTTCCAACATATGAACAATTACACTCATTATACAGTACCACCACACAAGTCTCTGTGAATGAGCTGTTACTATAGAAACGATAACGCATTAGAACAAGCGCATTAATATAAGCTGACACGTCTGTCAGAGCTGCTGTCACAATACCACAGCGATGTCGAATACTCAAATCTGCAGAAGGGGTTGATGAATTTTCTATAACAGCAGGTCTGACAGTGGTTCTGGCTCTAATTCAAAGCGTATGTTTTATATTAATGCACTCGTTCTAATAAGTTGTTGTTTCTATTTTACGTTTATGAAACTTACGGACGGAGTCTCCAGTGTCAGTGCGAACATTTTCAGGACAGAGGAATTTTTACACTTTCTGTTGGTGAGGAAATGACTGTTTAGAGCTGCTATAACATAAGTGATAACAGGAACTAACTTGTTTTATAGCTGTTTCACAACATTAAATGTTGCTCATTAAATAATCCAAGATTGTAATATTTGGTAAATTATCGTGGTATAAGAGGAAAAATCACTTCTACACATGCTGTTATAGACAAATAATCACCTTCAGGTTAGTCACACCACTCCATCATGTCTTATTCTTATATGACTTATACAGAGGGAGGAGATGATAAACTGGCTAATGAGTGTAGATATAAGACAGATGTAGTGCTACCTACAAAAACGGGAACTCGTTGTAAATTTACAGCTCCAGTCTCCAGATTTATGTGGTTAGGAAAAAATTCTAATGATAATTCCACTGCTATTTCTAACTCTAATCCCAGTGTGGAATACCAACTCAGCAGCTGCTGCTCAGGTTGCTGTGGAAGTGAGTGAGCCTCCTCTGGGAGCGAGTGTTTCATGCAAGAACAAATACAGCAACCTCAGCCTCACACAACACAGCCTCTACTGCCATCCAACACAAAAAAGAAAAAGAGAGAGAGAGAGAAAGAGAGGGAGGGAGGGTGGAGAAGTGCCACTTTTATTTTCAGGAAGGAAACACATCTGTGGAACAGTAACCAGTAACAGACGAAAAAGCGGAATCCGTGTCGGGAACTGTTAAAGATAGACACCCAGCGTTCCTCAAACACACACACACACACACACACACACACACACACCCTTTTGTGTACTTCCCTACAGGTTCCAGCAGCACACTCTGTAATAAAGTGGTGTGTTGGTGAATAAATAAATGTTTACACACAAAAAGAAAGAGGCAGAAGGAACGAATGTGCATTCTGCATCTCCACAGCTGGGTTAAATTCACTGCAGGAGAGTGTGTTTACATCTCTGTGGACTTCTATGAATAACGAAAGCAGTGAACAACACAAAACCCTTACAGAAATGCCCTCTAATATGGCACACCTTGCCACATCATATGGTATTGTACTTGGCAGCAACTATAAATAAAATTCTGAGCCACATGACACATCATGGCAACTGTATGACCTTACTGTGATATACTGTGGTATTTTATGACTTTCATATTTAATAATACAGTATATGGCACTGTTGTGGTTTTCCTGTGGTCTCATATTACTTTTATTTCAACTTACTAGAGCAGTTTTAATATGCTGTATTATGGTAATTGCATTTATTACATATTTCACTATCATGCAGCCATGATAACTATGGTTAGTATTTGTGACACGATATTATTACCACAGTGCTCTCTTCTGATTGTCAGAAGGTGTTGACTAATTTTCTATAACAGCAGCTCGGACATTAGTTCCGGCTGCATGGGTTATATTAATGCACAAGTTCTAATACGGTATCATATCTATAGTAACAACTTGCCCAGGGACTTATCAACAGATTGAAAAACATGTATAATCATTGTTATGGTGAACTTTTCTTTAAAGAGATGTTTACTTAGGAGTCTCGAGTGTCAGCACTTCATATCAGTCAGAGGTAATGCTGCAGGAAAGTTTGCTGCTTTTTTGTCTTATAAACTACAATAGAGAAAAAAAGAGAGGCTGGTGAGTGAACGCCTATTTATAGCTGCTATAACATAAGTGAGAACAGCAACTCATTTGTTTTGTGGACGCTTCACAACTTTAAATGGATAAAAAGTGTGACATCATTCTTTAAATGCTAAAATATATTGTTAGTGTTGGCAAGTTGCTGTGGTTTAAGAGGAATAAAACACTTTGGGGGGTGTTGTTACAGGAAAACAATAACCTGACTATATCACACCACCCTGTTGTTTCTCCCCCCAAGTGTTTCATTCCTTAAGTACTATTCTGTAGTCAAGACCACCATTGTCAAGTCCAAGACCGGAACTAGAACAAGTCAAGAACGAGTCTTAAGGGGGTTGAGGCCATGTCAAGATCATGTCAGGATTGAGACCTAAAACTATCAAATCGTTTTTAAGGCCAAGATTTTACTTCAGCTAGTTGGCTTCATTCATGCATTTGCGCCAATGATTAGTCTGTTTTCTTTGGGCATATGAAAAGCATTATTTTTTACAAACTCTCAAACAAGAACAGGACCGAATTTTCAAGACCAATTCCCAAGACCAAGACAAGTCCAATTACAAATGGCAGTATATCTGAGACAAGTCCACATCAATACAGAAAACATCTCGAGACTGGATTCAAGCCCTACAGCCTTATGTTTGACTGCGTTGTTTTAGGGTAACTCTTTATTAAATACCTTTAAAATATCTTTACCTTTAAATATTTATCTATCACTACCGCATTTTTCCTATGGCTTCTTAATAACTGTCGTTATAATTTATGAAATTTATCTATGGCACTACAATCATTTTACTGTGGCAATTTATACTATTGTTGTTATACTCTTGAACATGACATTACTATTACTTTACTGTGGTACTTACATTAACTGTGATGTTACACTTTATACACTACTATAGGCTGCTATACACTGCAAAAATGCCATCTTAGGAAATGAAAATATCTGGATTATAGTCAAATCTATCTAATATTTCCTAACATAAGGTTACAATAAACCACATATATAATTATTAAACCTATTTCTAACCATTTTTCCTCATTTCAAGCCTGAGAGATTCTTTTTATTGGCAAATCATTTTGCTCATTTCTTAAATAAATTCTAAAAATGAGCAAAATGATCTACCAATGGAACAAGAGTATTTCACGAGTGAAATTAATAAATAAAAATATCTATCACTGAAAGACATTGGGTTGATGTTTGGTCAGTTGTTCAGTTATGATGCGGTGTTATTTGTTTCAGGACTGAAATACAAAAAAAATAAGGAAAGTCTTATGAAACGATTGTGGGTACATTATTGTGACTTATGCAACCTCAGTATGGAGCACATGAAGAAATGGCTGAAGCTTAAGTGATGCATTTACAAACATCATACATTAAATAGCAAAACTTCTGCAAATCCACAAATATTTCCTCCAACGTTTAGTCAGTTTCACTTCTGTATACTGAACGTAGTAGTTGTAGTAGTAAATGTACAACAGATATACCAGTGTAACCAGGGTGTGAGTGATTCCCTGCTTAATGTTATCATTTTTTTCAACACTGAATCTAAGAAACCATTCATAATTTAGTTTGCAACAATATCTCTTTTCTTTTCTGAAAATCAATGTGTTTTGCTCTTAAATGAGTAACAGGGTTGAAAGTAACACGGTTGAGGTTTTTAGCATAGAATCAGCAAATACACACAAAGGGGTTTGCAAAGCATACTTTCCTTTTGCACTAAAAAAAATCCCTATGAGCTCGTATATTTCATAATAAACAACATCAAAAAAGATTTTATGGTCTGCATCTGTATGTCTCAGTTTGTGTTGTTGTTGTTGTTACTGCTACACTTACATCATCTAACACAATTAGACTCTTAAATGGCTCTTATCTGATGCCGTGCAGTTACAGTCTAGTCGCTCTTTATGGCCACGACGCTGATAACAACTCCATAATCAGTGCTTGGAAAGAGAAAGAAACAGAAAGAGAGACATGATGAGAGCTGGACTGAAAATGACTTTAATCTAGCGTAAAGCCCGACAGCAGAGCAGCCGATAAGATAAACACACCCTGCCAGACAATGTTGGTGTTGTGCTGTAAATCACCCGGACCAGACAGGTGTAGTTATGGCTGGATGTCTCATATGCTGTCTGGACTGGACTGGTCTGGTCTGGTCGGTGTCAGAGTGACTTTCAGTTTTAAAATTAAAAATAAATTTTAAAAAAACAAAACAAAACACATTGACGTACAGACAGTCGTGTTTAACACAGAGTGTAAAACAGGGATTATTAATTAGATCTGACATGAGGCCAAATTCTCTGCTTCCTCCTCCACACACACACTTCTGTGTATCACACAAACTACACGTGGGGATGTTTTTCACATGTAGTGCATTTGCTTTTATTTTCACAAGTCAGTTCACATTTTTCGTTTTCCAAATGCGATTTTCTCACATGAATCATTCTTTCTCACGTGTGCAATTTCACGGCTTAACACGTTCAAATGCACCTCCATTTTCACATGATCACGTGAAATACGGACAACATCGGGCAGACACACGAGGCGGGGTGAAAAAATGAAAAAGGCCACCACCTACACGCAGTGTGAACCCATCTTAAGGTGGGTTTTCTACTATACAGGCACCGATGAGGGCACATTTTCTCACACATACGAGCACCTATAGGGCATTTAAACAATTTTTCTCACACGTAAGAGCACCTAGAGGGCATTTAATCATGTTTTCTCACACTTAGAGGCATCCTAAAGGGCACTTCCTGATGTTTTCTCACACGCAGGAGCACCTAGAGGGCACTTCCTGATGTTTTCTCACACATGGGGCATCCTAGAAGGCAATTCATGATGTTTTCTCACACGTAGGGGCATTCAAGAGAGCACTTACTTTATCACATTTTGGCCACTAATATAAGGACACCCTAGATGGCACTTTATGACATATTAGCTACAGTGGGTGCACCCTAGTGGGCACTTTCACGGCATCATTTTCAACCATTGGGGCACTGGGGGCAGTCTCGTGTTGACCAGTGGTGAAATGAATGTCATTTTATTATAAGGGCTATTCAGTCTGAGATTAGTATACTGCATTACGTTGATTGAAATCTTTTTCAGAATTTATTTTAAAAGGTAGTAGGCCTATTAGACTTACATTGCTTGCTCTCTACATTAAAAAGTAACTGGTCTTATAAGTGCAACTTATTTCAAATCCATCTCCATTGATGTTAGAGATCTCAAACAGAAAAAAATCACAGAGGAAGAAAATAAAGACCTAACAGCGAGGTCCTTATCTTGTATATGTGTGTGTGTGTGTGTGTGTGTGTGTGTGAGAACACATTCAGACCACAATAGGTAAGCAATGAATGACTGTCTGTGTGTGTGTGTGGGTGTGTGTGTGTGTATGACACTCAGTGGAAACCACTAATTAGAGAGAAAATATGTGCACTATTTTCTGGGTGGACTGATGTGTCTGTCAGAACAGACAAAAGCCCATTTCAGGACAACAATCTCAGACATCCGGCCTACACACACATACACACACACATACACACACATACATACACACACACACACACACACACACACACACCATCTACCTTACAAGGTGACTGTAAGGTAAAACTATTATGTGTATTTCTGCCTTCTTTGCTGAAAATGTCAATAATAACCTCATCATATGATTGAAGGGAGAGCGAGAGCTCACATTTAAACAATTTGTGTGTGCGTGTGTGAGAGAGAGAGAAATCCACGATCACATGGAAGTGTCTTTAGAGTCCTTCCCTACTCCCTGATTGCAAAACCCTCCTGACCATGTCCTGACGTTGCTGTTCCCTCCTGCGCTGCCGATCAGAACTACACCCAACATTTGAAATCCTGCTTGTGGTTTGAGAGTTGTTTCAGTGCCACCCATGCGGCCATAAAGGAGAAGAGGGACACTGAACAAAGAGGAACTGTGCACACCGAGACTTTCTGAGGTTTCCTGTATCTAAGGAATGCAAGGACACTGATGGCACTTCAGTGAGCTGTTCCTAGATCATCTAGATCTGATCCAATTTTATTCGTATACCTACAAACATTTAGACAGGACATGTGGTTGGGTAAGCTGTTTCTAGATCAAAAGTCAACACTCTGAAGGCTAATCTGATCTAGGATCCATTTTTATTTAGCGTGAGAGTGTGCATTTGAATGAGATGGATCAGTTGGTACAGAGTTGGATTAATTGTTCCCAGAACAACACTCTGAAGCTTAATTAGATTGAGGATATATTCTGATATATACGTTATATTCTGATATTTATAAGCACTTGGACTCATCCGGGTGGTTGAGTTTGCACTTGGGTGAGCTGTTCCTGGATCAGCATCTATTATTATAATACGTATAATAACTTGGACAGGGCATGGAGTTGGATGAGCTGTTTCCAGACTATAATAATTATAAGGCCGGATGTGGTCACACATGAGCAGCCTGGTGTTTGATCTAGTCTGATCTAAGAATAGTTCTATTCTGATTATAATTTCTAATTCTAATTATGAAAACTTAGACAGAGCATGTGAGGCTGAGTGAGCTGTTCCTAGATCAGCTTCATACACATACTCAATACTATCGCACTCTGTTTCAGTTATGATGACACAAATATGATAACAGAGTAGTGAGATCATATCAGACTAAGTGTCTCATTCACTCTAATCATCACTGAGTATTTATGTCTGCCTGTGAATGGCACCCAGAACTAAGGATGAGGGTCTCATGCTCATTTAAGAACAGAAGAGCAATGAGGACCTCCTTCCTGATTTATGAATTTAATCATATTTAAACCTGACTTGTTGACTGGACTGAGGGAAAACAAATGTCCTTATTTCACACACAGCGCACCAGAATGCCCTGCATTTCAGTTCCACAGCGCCCCCTAGAACTCACAGCGTGGCATTACAGGAGCGTCACTTCTCAACGTCTATCCCAACCTTTCTCCTAAATGCAACAATATTCTGTTTATGAAGGCCAAAAGTGAATTCGGGTTTCTGGCATTTGCTCTGATGGTTCCCCATTTCACTGTGTGACAGTCAGATCTAAATATCAAACACTCATCCCAGGCTGTTCACTTTGACTCATCATTTCGTAGTTGTCCATTCATTTCTGGTTATAGCATTGCAATACATTCAAGCATATTTACTGACTGTTGCGTGTTGTTATTGCATCTTTATAGCACATAGAAGATATGTGTGCTGATATCAATGCTTGCTTGTGTGTGTGTGTGTGCGTATTTGTGTGTGTTTAGAAGCGGGGTGGGTGGGGTTGGTTATGTTTTTATGTCTTGTTGGGGACCAAATGACCCCATAAATACTTGACAGTTTTGAATTTGTGGAGACATTTGGCAGGTCCCAACTAGGAGAATTGCTTTTTTTTTTTTTATTTCCTTTTCTTTTCCATTTTTACAAAAACTGCAGCTTTTATTAAAAAAAATTTAAGAGCCAAATGGTTACTGAGGTTGAAGTTGGGGTTAGATTTAGGTTAAACATAGTATTAATTAGCTTCATTAATAATTATGTCAATAGTCCTTACAAGGACAGTACGACAAACGTATTTGTGTGTGTGCGTGTGTGTGTGTGTGTGTGTGTGTGTGTGTGTGTGTGTGTGTGTGTGAATATTAAATATCTGAAAATCATACTGTGAAAATCATAAAGCGCCCGTCGTTGTCCTTTGAACCAAATGAGTAAAGTTCCAAGAAATTAGTGTGTTGACTTGTTTCCCCCCTTTTATAAAAATTCACACACACACACACACACACATACACACAGCTCTGTGGTTTGTGGTCTTCTGTATATATGCCTACATTGACCTTCTGTGGAAATGGGAGCTCAGTTCAAGAGGGTTTGAACGTCCAATAAAAAACGAGAATACGCTTGCTTATAGGAAGAAAACACAGTTCTGAAGAAAATCATTCCTGCTTTATCACACCGTGAGACACTTTCTCTCTGTCTCTCTGTCTCTTTCTCTCTCTGTTTTGCTCAGAACATTTTAGCCACTGCTGTGAGAAACATCAAACCTAAACTGAACATTTAGTACTGATATTTGGCTTTTGACTTGTAATGAGAGGAAATGGTACATGAATCAGCCTTTGTGGGCTATGGTGGAGACTTAAAATTTACTTTAAAAACTCCTTTGGATGTTCTGATGCAAAAGACTGACTTAAAGTAATGCTTCTTTCCTTCCTCCCAAACATTTGCTTTTCCAAAGCTCATGTGTGCTGAAAAATCACTCACAGTTGTATAATATGTTGTGACATTGTAATTTCCATTTGTAAATTTTGTTGGGCTGCAAAAAAGAGACTTCTTTTAGCAAAGCTAGCTAATGTTCTCAAAGAAAAACTGAACGGTTTGAAAGCTAGCTAGCTCAGCTAATAGTTCTTCAAACAATGTGAGATAATGTTAGCTAATGTTTGCAGAGAAAACAGACTAGCTAAACTAGTTAACATAGCAAATGATTCTTTGCGCAGTGCTACGCAATACAAGCAAGCATGCTAATATTTACATAGAAAGTTGATTTAGAGTAAGGAGAGCTCTTGGATGACTGATGTGTTTTTCTACAACTACAGAGGAAGCTAAGAATCCTAAATATACTGTAACCTTGTAAATTACACACATAAGTTCAGCCTGGCTAAAACACTTGCTTCCCCCAGTATGACTGAGTCACCATAAATGAATATTGTCAATAAATAGCCTAATCTAACCAACAAACATGTTTGCAAACAAAACTGGCAAGTTAGCAAATTAGCAAGTGAAGTTTTACGGGGAAAATTTTGCAGAGGGGAAAAAAGTAAGAAAGTATTTATTCTTCGAACAATGCTAAGCTCAATTCAATTCCATTTTATTTGTATGGCACTTTTAACAATGCAGCTTTACAGAAACGTAAATCCAGGATATAAATATTTAAATTTATAAATGTGTCCCTAATGAGTACACCAGATGCGACGGTGGTGAGGAACAACTCCCTGAGATGATCTGAGGAAGAAACCTTGAGAGGAACCAGACTCAGAAGGGAACCCATCCTCATCTGGGTGGCAGTGAATAGTGCAATTATAAATAAATCCCTTCTGTAACTGTGTACTACATGGACAAATTGTGCAGTTGTGCAACCAGGAAATTTTCACATGAAGTCTGTTTTGTTGGAGTTATTAACTGTTCACTGATGAAGCTGCTAAACTAATGTATGTATGCCAAACATAACATTGACAGAAGTGCTTTTCCAGAGCTTTGCTGAATAGCCATCTCGCCAGTGGGGCAAAATCACCTTAAACCCATACTATTTTAGTCCATAATATATTGTGACCATGTAATTTACATTTGTAAATACATTTTCTCTGGTTAGAGATGACTCTTTTCCAGGGTCCCTGAAGATCTAGTGGTTAGGCCACAGTGCTCTCAGCGCTGTGGCCTGGGTTTGATTCCCAGCCAGGGAACCAACCCCAGCCACCGGGGTTGCATGCAACAATGTGCTCTCGGTGCCGGCCACAAGCCCAGATAAAATTGAGGAAGGTCATCTGGTGTGAAAACTTGTGCTAAATCAAATATGTGGACCAGTGATCTGCTGTGGCAACCCCTAATGGGAGCAGCAGCAGCAGCAGCAGCAACAACAACAACAGAGATGACTCTTTTCCAATAAGACTGAGTCATCAGCCTTGACTAACCAAACTGACTCATTAGCCTTTACTAACTTGTTAAAGGCAGCGAGCTAGCACAGCTAGACAATGTTTGCAGAGAAAATGGGCAAATTAGCAAGATAGCTGGATTAGCCAATGAGTCTCTGAGTAATGCAAGGCGGTAGGGGTCAATAAGTTAAAGTTAACAGAGGAGACATTGTGCGATAAAGCTCTTTTTCAGCCAAACAAGTGCACTGATTCCAACACTCCATTGGCAAAAAAAAGACAACTCTTATCATTTGAGTTAATCATGTTACAACTCCTTACGTGCTGAAGTGAACTTACAAAATAAACGGACTAGCTAACATAGCTAGTTGCAGCCAAACTGCAGCCAGTCTGCAATGTAACCTTGTTTCAAAAAAAAAAAAAAGAGAGAGAGAGAGATTGCTGCTTGAGATGGGTTCCCACATTTTTTGGAAAGCTTAAATGCATTTGTTGTTAAATTTATTGTTGAAAATGATTTTTTTTAAAAGACTTAAAGGGTGAAACCATGGACTCAACCAGTCATCTAGGTCTTTTGTTTGTACATCTGTGGTTTCACCTCCTACACATTCAAAAGCATTTTGATTGCACAGCTGATGAGTTTTTTTTTTTTGTGTCCAAAACACCCTCTTTCTGTGGAAACTCTAGATTATACTAAACTGCAATTTTTCCAGCCGCTTTATGCATACACGAAACAGAGAGTGTGTATGTGTGTGCACGTGTGCATGTGTGTGTGTGTGTATACCCCCTTTAGCGTAAAGCCCTCAGCAGAGGCCCCATAGACTGCTTTATTACCCCACCTGACACTAATGTTCAAATCTTTGTCTTTCTTTATCTTTTCTGTCTGTCCAACAGCGTGAGAACGAGACTCTGTGTAGGTGGACTCTTCCAGTATCTGACAGCACATTTCACTGACTTACTGCTCTGGCCGTCGATGCAGATCGACCTCAGTGATGTTTATCCACAGCTATAAAATGAGCTTTCTAGGTATTGTTACAGGTTCTCATCACTTTGTCTAGACGCATATGTAAAAGTCTGCAGTCTTTACTCATCTTCATACTGTCATTTCATTTTGCTTAGCCAAGATTATAAGACTATTCATACCACAGTAGAGTTGAATTCTCGATTCCGATTGGTCAGAAAGTGTTGATTAATTTTCTGTAACAGCATCTCTGACAGTAGTGCAGCTGCAAATCACAGGTCAATGACAATCAATGCACTCGTTCTATGTTATTGTTTCTATGGTAACAGCTCATGTGTTGTTATCTGACAAAGAAAAAAATGTGTAATTATTGATGCGAGGAAGTTTCTTTTCAGGAGATGTTTAATTAATGTTTATGAAAGGAGTTTCCAGTGTCAGCGCTTTGTAGTCTGTAAGATTTCCACTACGGGAAAGCCTTCAGGACAGAGGAGTTTGTGCTTTGCGGGTTACTGGTAACAAAAGCTGCTTTTGTTGTCCTATGAACTTCTAGAAAGAGATTAAAAAACCACACTGGTCAGATAACGGCTGTTTATAGCTGCTTTAAAGTGCGAGATAACAGGAACTAGGAGGCATAGTGGCTTAGTGGGTTAGCACATTTGCTTTACACCTCTGGGGTTGGGGTTTGATTCCCGGCTCTGCCCTGTGTGTGTGTGGAGTTTGTATGTGGTTTGGGGGTTTCCTCAGGGTACTCTGGTTTCCTCCCCATGTGCTGTAGGCTAATTGGCATTTCCAAATTGTCTGTAGTGTGTGTGATTGTGCCCAGAGTCCCCTGGGACAGGCTCCTTGCAACCCTGTGTAGAAAAAGCAGTACAGAAAGGGGATGGACAACAGGAACTAACTTTAAATGGATAAAAGGTACAATGTGTCATTCTTTAATAAATGAAAAAATGTTATGGATCTGGAATAAGAGGAACGAAGATGGCGTTACAGTAAAACAATCAAACTTCGAAGTGGTAACAGTAACTCGCCTTCATTCTGGGCCACATCACACCACCCTGTCATTGATAATTTTCCTATAACACCGTGTCACCAAGTGTTTTATTCCCAACATAATGTTCAGTTCTCGCTCTCGTCTCTTTCACTCTGGACACTCCAGTGTGATACGTGTGTGATTACACTACACTGTATAAACAGAATACGTATGGTACTACTGTAGCACTTACACCAACATTTAGCCCGTGTGTGTTGTGTTCGGTCTTTAGCCGTGCAATACTTCACAGCCGAGATCCTCACCATGCAGAGCAGGAGAACACTGAGGACCAGGGCCAGGACTCTGTGTGGGACAGAAGAGCCACACTGGGATGATGAGATGCTAGTGGGTCCTCCTGCTGGTGACTTATAGGAAGTGCTACCATCAGAGTAAGCTTAAAGAATTAGAGGTTGTTTGTTTGTTTGTTTGTTTGTTTGTTTGTTTAGTTACTTTTTGGGGGAGGAAATGAGAAACAAATGGTCCACCTAATTCTCAATTCTCTTCAAAAATAAATGTTCCTTATTATTTCAGTGACAATCTGTGTCAGTTTTATGTCTTGATGTATACCTTGATGATGATGATGATGATGATGATGATGCTATCTCTCTTGGAGATGTAGTTAAAACTGTTTTCTAACATCCTGTAGTTGTAGAGTGCCTTTTGATGCTTGTGACTCAGCTTCTAGGTTCATGACTTTCTTCTCACATTATGACGAGACTTGTACCTTTTTAACTGTAAATCCATTCTTCATCATTTTTCTCCAGTTCTCTGCTGCGAAATCAATAAACTTTCTTACTCATAAACAGTTGACTGTTTTTGATGGAGCTTAAATGTAGTCAGACCTGAGAACTTCCAGGAGTAAACAACCCTGCACTACACTGCACCATTTTAAAAATTTCATCATAAGCTTAGTTGTGCGCAACTGTAAATGTCTTCTTCTTCTTCTTTCTTTCTTTCTTTTTTTTGCTTTGCTCCTCGACACTATTGAAATAAGTCCAACTTGAACAGCCTGCATGAAATAAAAATGAAGGCTACTTGTAGCGCAAATGGTAGAAAATTGATTATTTTTTTCTTTAATCCACCAGTACATGAATGTTTACCTGCTATACTTCACATTAACATATTATTTCATTATTTTATTATTAAAAAAAAAACATTATCATGTGAAAATATCTTAAATATTTATCTAATCTTCTCATTATAGGATTATGATAGAACAAATATGAGTATTACTTTGATTTCTAGACATTTTAGAAAATCTTTGAATATAAAAATAATTTTGCTCCTTTCTAATAAATAATGTTGATGATATTACTGGAAATTCCAACAAAAATATCTGCAATTAAGGCCTAGTTTCCAACTGACGAATGAATGAAATAAAGAAAATGCTGAAAATATGAACCCGATTGATTTATTATTGATTTTTTTGGTTTAATATTTGATACATTTCCATATTTTGTCTAATTCCTAAATTCCCAAAATTCCTAATTTGTCTAAAATTGAAATTACCATTGAGTATAGGAATTGTCTAAATCTGCCCCCTTGTGGTTATAACAAAAATATTAAAGCTTAAAAAGGTAAAAAAAATTCCTAAAATAAGCGGAAGTGCTTGTGTGTAGGCTACTTGTGGAAATGTGTGACTGGCGAAAACAGACTATCAGATAGAAATTCTTTGTTTCATTTCTAAAGTCTGCTATTAATAAAGAGTTTCTTCCAATTAGCTAAATCCTCTCATTACTAAAGTGTTTCTTTCCACAATCCAGCAGGACTTGTGCTTTCAGTATCCGTGTTGTAAGGGAAGAGGCGCAACTCTTTTAACTTTATACACGATGATGTGCAGACTCTTTCTCCTGGGAAAGGAAGTAAAGGAAGGGAGACACGCGTGGCAGTGATGTCAGGGATATTGAGGAGCCTCGTCACCTTTGATGTGTTTAGTGCAGGTGTGCGGGACGGAGTGCGGGACGGAGTGCGGTGGGAAGTCGTGTGCGTTTACAGGACACATCAGCACTCCTATAAACATGTTACAGATTTACAGGTTTATTACAGGAAGGTCACAGCTTTCCCATCATCAGCTCGTTTCAGGGAGAAGTGATATAGATCTGTGTGGTCACTGTAAATAATACATCTAAACAAAAATAGGATACGAAATAAATAAAAATGAAACAAAATAAATAAAAATGTTGCGTTTAATATAGATGTGTGTGCAGTGTATTTTTTTTTTTTATTTCAGAGTTGCCATTTTTTCTCTTTCTTCAGCCGTGTTTGTGTTTTTATTTAGCTTATTATTTATTACTTTTATTAAAAGAAAATAAATAGACTACAGTTGAATAATTCAGTATCCTGATGAAATTAGTGAAATTAAATAAACTCTCGAATCTCGAATAATATTTAAAAATACTGTTAATGTGCATTATCTTTTTATGCATAATTATTTTCTTCTTCTTCTTCTTATTATTATTATTATTATTATTGTTGTTGTTGTTGTTGTTGTTGTTTAAAAGAACAATCTATGAAATAAAAATAAATGTGAAAATGAAATTAAAACAAATATGAATATAAAATAATATAAATTAAAATAATGTTTATATACGCCATATAAACAAAATAGAATAAAAAATAAAAACATCTAATAAAATAAACAGTCTATTACAAAATTAAAAATTACATTTTTTTTTAAATCTTGGTTTTTAATGAAAAGAAATAACATTCTGTCCAAATCAATCATTAATATTTTTTATTTATTTATTTTTATTTTATTCAGTTCCTTTGTTTTAGCGTGATGAAGAGATTGACATGCCACCATCAGAAGCCCCGAGGACGCAGTGATCAGGTTTTATTTTTCAGTTCCCACGGCTCTCTGAGCTCCTCACCGCCTTATCACCACCTCTCCAACTCACCTGCTGTAAAACACAAAGCTGGGGCGTGTTAACTTTCCCTCGCTTCACACTCCTGAGATGATGCGAGTTACTGCACCAATTATGGCACTTAAAAGGACCAGAAGCTACCTGAGCTCCTTTATAAGCGCGAGCTGCGCGCTTCACTTCACACAGACAGCAGGGTGACCATACGCAACCTTGAACCGCAAACACACTTCACCTGCAGACACTCGGGAATTTTTTTTTTCTTCAGATTTTTATACACAGTGTTTGTTTTTTGTTTTTTTCCCTTCTAGTGTTATTTTGTAATCTTCTCCTGAGCAAGATGCGCGCTCTTGGTTTGGCCACCTTCGTGGCTCTGGCTGCTTGTCTGTGCGCGCTCCCGCGGCACTTCAGCCAGGACCTTTCCAAGCGCGCGCCGGCTTCAGATCTCGAGCTCTCCGGTAACGGAGCAGACGAACCGGTCAGGGGATCAGTAAGAGTGGTTAAAGTGAGTCCGCACTTCCTGCGACATTCCCCGGGGCTGCTCGGGAAACCAGCATTGAAGCGGGGCCCGTTTCCAGCCTTCTTGGCGCTCGGTCGCCCCGGGCCTTCTGCGCACGCGCGCGCACCTGCAGCATCACTCCCGCACCTGAGCGCGAGCTACACCGGCGCCGACGCCAGGAAGAGACAAGGCCTGGAGATGTGGCAGAGGGTGATGCAAAAAAGCGAGCAGAGCAAAGAGGTCCTGTCACTGCCGTTTAACTCCAAAGATGCGGGAACGCAGAGCTGTGCGGCGCTGCCTTTCACGCAGGTACAGTCTCCTCATCATTCATTCTGATGATCGTTAATGATTCATGTGAACATTAATCCTCACACTGTAATTCTCCTATACCATGCACTACATTAGCAACATGTTACTTTAGTGTTAAAGCATGACACACTTTTTTTTTTTTTTTTTTTTTTTAAATCAAATCATCCGGAGAAGCCCTGTGATTGGTCAGCACGCAACACGATGAAACATCTGATTGGTCAGAGGGCTCATTTGCATATTTTGGGATATCAGTATTTGCAAAAGCCAATACTTTCTTAGTGCCATGTCTGCATCACACCCTATAGGCTTCTTTATTTATATTTATTTAAGGTCTACTGGTTCTATGCAGAACCCAACAACACACAGAAACCTAATAAAAAAAAAAAATAAAACGTGTGAGCAAGTGTAAACACACTGTAGATCTCTCTGTAAATGTGTTTTACTTAATCGAAGTCAGAGCCACTGATTATTCGATAATCCCTTGCAGAATAGTCACATGATCTTCCCATGTGTGTGTGTTTTTTTTAGACACATCACATGTTGATTCACACAGTTTCCCACACGTAGCATGTGGCTGTATTTAAATATGTGATTTTTCCCCCCATAAATAATTTGTCGGATTTTTTTTTTTTTAAATCACATGATTAATTTATTTTCACATTTGATCCGGTGTTGTTCTCATGGTGTCACGTGTTTACTTGTGTTCACGTGACATTTCAGGGCATAACAAGTTGAGATGTAGGCCTGCCTTCACATGTTTATCACGTGTGAAATGCATTTTATTTTTCTCTAAGGGAAGTCAAGAGCCATTTTTTAAATTTTATTTTTTATGATTGTATTATTAGGCTAACTCTTCTTCTTCTTCTTCTTCTTCTTCTTCTTCTTATTATTATTATTATTATTATTATTATTATTATGGTAATGATCTAAACGTTTGTGTTTCCACAGCGGATAACCGAGGAGGGCTGTGAGCCTATAACCGTCCTCAATAAGCTGTGTTTCGGTCAGTGCAGCTCCATGTTCGTGCCCCCTAACGGAGGATCCAGCATGCACCGCGGCGGCCCGTCTTGCTCGCGCTGTGGCCCGTCCAGAGCGCGCACCGTGCACGTGCCCATGCGCTGCGGCTCGCAGGTCCGAGAAAAGCGCGTGATGCTGGTGGAGGAGTGCAAGTGCGAAACCGGAAGAGAGGAAGAGAAACCTGATAACATGGCCATGCATTTATAACCCGCACTGCCAAAGTGTGTGTGTGTGTGTGTGTGAGAGAGAGAGAGAGAGAGAGAGAGAGAGATGACAAGAGCGCTTATTCGCAGAATTCTACCTGAGAACCACATCAGGTTCTTTAAACAATTTAGTTAGTTTGATTTTCCAAACTGAAACTTTATCCGAACAACCGTTTGATTATTCCGGCGGAATATGTTGTCAGTGTATTGTACATGTCATTGCATGCTTTAACCGAGTGGTGTCGCTGTTGCACGACGATTCTGTTCCTGACACAATAACTGGTTTTAAGTTATAAAGCAAGATGGTTTTCTTTACACTGAAGTCTGCCGTGTTGTTCTTGAATGTGGTCAAATTAGTAAGTTTTTCTTGGACATATTTTTAATAACTTGGATCTTTTTTAAGGGTCCCTGGCTGCAAACATATTGACTATTTTAATTAATTAATTTATTTATTTACAGATGTCAGTAATATTAAGGGTCTTCATAATTATGACTGAAACTGAATCCTTATAGCATACAAAGATATATTAATATATTAAGAAAAATATATGAAGATACTAAAATTTTAAGGTTCTATCTGACTATTTATTATTATTATTATTTATTTATTTATTTATTTCGTTTTTAAATCTTGAGATTTAAATATTTTTGAACCTTACATGATTCAGACAGTGTAAAATTTCTCCAGCTTAGGATTTGTAGCTACATCATAAATAGCTTCATGCTATAATAAATACATTTTAGAAATTAACGACATATCCTAACAAATTTCCAGCATCACTGCTGTTATTAGGATTGATAGAGTAGTAGAGAGTTTTATTGCCATCCAAATAAAGTATACAGTAAAATTGGTGCATATACTAGGGTGGTACAAGATAGCCACTTAATTTAATTGCTTAATTATGTAATTCATAATACATCATCCAGCATACAACAATATAAAGAAAGCCAGACACATTTGTTGTGGGCAGAAAAACAACAACAACAACATGTATCCTATTTTACATTTGGTTCTCAATCAGTAAGCGAGCGTCTATTAGAATCCAGCACTTCATTAACTATCTTAAATGCAGCCCTGATTCAGTACTCGCCTGCTCACTCACTCACACACACACATTTGCCTTACTATCCTTGTAAGGACATAACACTGATAACCTATAGCTAATTAATGGTATGCTACACCTAAACCTCGCAATAATCACATCTTCAGGAGACAAAAACAAACTTTATTTTTCACTTTTAGACAAAAGTTGGAGGGGAAAAAAAGGCAGTTTGCCTCCACAAGGTCAAAACTCTTAATGTAGAGATCCCCACCAAGACATAAAAACAATCCCAACACACACACACACACACACACACCCCTCCTAAATGTGCCCTTTAAGTGTGTAATGTGTAAGGGGGAGTAAACATGGTTGTTTGTTCTCCTCCCTCGTCGTGGCCTATCTGTTCTACATAATCGCTCTTTTCAGGCCTGTGGGAATGCCTGGCCTCCTATAGGCCCAGCTGCCCTCCAGCCTTCTGAAGAAGAAAGAAGAAGACCATTATTCATAGCTTTTTTTCTGGCACCTGGAGCGGGGAAAAAGTTTTTTTTTTTTACTCATCCTATACGAAATGCCCTCGAGGGGAGAAAAAACAAGGTCCCCGCTTTACATCACCTTGGCAACCGCTCAAGATCGACCGCACGAGCGGCCATTTGCATGACGGAGGCAAACAAAATGGCGCCGTTAACGGTAAGCTAACAACAAACACACACACAAACCCGCCCAAACCCTCCTCTACAGCTCATTATAATATAATATAATATGATATAATATAATATAATATACGTTTGAACAATGACTGTGTCTCTGACAGTAACATTTGTGTCTTTATCCGTGAAATAGTTTCCTTGTTTACTTTCAGTGCTACAGTTGTTTATAGTAAACATTATACATATTGTCAGTGTTGTCTACATCCTTGTTTTTGTGTAAAGTCAAGGTTAAAAATGGATGAAAATGAATAACTGTTACATTTCATTTGTTACAACAAACAAACAAACAAAAAAACTCGTAATCAGAATTGTGCTTTATTGACAAAACTACACTACAAGGGATTTGTCGAGTCGTTTTGTCAATAAAGCACAATTCTGATTATGATTTTTGTTTGTTTGTTTGTTTGTTTGTTTGTTTGTTTTTAATGGAAGATATGGTTATGGTCAGGGACAACTGTCAGGGACCATTTTTGTTAACTGTGCATAAGAGAAATCAGAGGTTTATAAAGTGTAATTATTAATTAGTTCAATATTAGCTATGTGTAATCATAATCATGTTTCTAGTGTAGATTTAATGAATTTAGTGAGCTACTTTTGCCATGGATATTGGTTTGTGGCAGCTACAAATCCCTGGAAAAAAAATTAAAAGCTTTAAACTTTTGAAACTGCTCAAAACCGCGTATTATTTGATCGTTCAAAATACAGCCGTATTTTGTGTTAATAGTCGGATTTTCCCGTGGTATATATATATATATATGTGTGTGTGTGTGTGTGTGTGTGTGTGTGTGTTTATAGATGTATCGACACGTCACTGGATCATAAACCAAATTGTACACACTGAGTGCAAATGAATTCAAATTAGTAATGTCTCTTAGTGTTTTTAAATTATAGAGAAGTTGTACTTTTCATTCTCCTCGTTGCTGGATGAGCGCGCGCTGTTTTAATTGCAGTGCGCAGCGAACAGAGCGCGCGCGCTCATTAAAGGATTCCCATGACGTGAGCGCGCTTAGATGGGATCTACTCAGGACGAGGCGCGCTCCCGTGCCAAAATAAAATAAAATAAATAAATAAGTAAATAAATAAATAATTTAAAAAAAAGCCGCCGCTAAAAGTGAAGCTCGTTAACGCTTAAAACGGGTGCAGATGACACCGGCGCTGCGCTGATGTGCGCGTGTGTCTGAGCAGGCGCGGAATAACGGGCTAATTGCGCTGGGAGCGCAAAGCGGAGAGAAGCGCCATTAAAACCGCGTCAGGCGCGAGTGGCCCAGTGGGCCGTTTTGGAACAGGAAGCCACAGAAACGTCTGCACCTTGGACCCGACTTGAGGAGGAGATGTAATTTTAAGAAGCGCCTATATGAGATGGCAAAGTGCTGCATAGGAAAAAAATTTGAGACAATGTTGAAACAAAATCAGTAGGAAACATCCTGTGGTTTTGCAATTTATTTTAAAGTGACCACAATCAAGTCTGTCAAGCCAGCCCTGACATTTCATTCAATTCCTCATTTTTCTGTGCCTCCTTTAAAAAAAACTAAAACCTAAAATCCCTAAACACATCACCCCCCCTTGAGAACGCTCCACTTGGACCTTTTGCATATTGAATCTGTTTAACTACATGGCACCAGGCTGAACTCTTTGAACTGTGGACTCTGTCCTGAAGCCGGTCCAGTTTGGACAGAGAGTCGGTTAGATCTGGCTCCATAATGTGGACGGGTGGAGCTCTGCCCGCTCGCCTCAGGGTCTACAGCCCAAAATGCCAAGGTAGGGTTAAGGGGCGCCCAGGAGCAGGTGGGTGAAGCTGGCACACGCTGGCCGCAGGGAGAGACCGCCGCGGGGCATCGCCAGCTTGCAGTGCATCATGGGATGGACACAATGGAGGCTTTAGGATGCAGAGAAGAGACTGCTAATGAGCTTGGTTGGAGTTTTCTCTTTCTTTCATACACAATGCATGTGTTTCAGAAGTACGTTTCTGGCTAATCAGCGAGCAGAGAGCTGAAACTACACCCACAGTAATTGCGGCCTGCTAATTTGCACTTCCTGGAATTTGGAAACTCTGGAGTACCGCCTGTGAGTGATGAGTGATGGTTTCTCATCCGTGATGTACCTGAGGGAAAACGCACATGCACCTAAACACACAGATTCCTGCGAGTTCCTGTGAATCATGCCTTTTGGCGACTCTAATTGCTCTAATTAAGTTGATTAAGACATGGCACTAACGAGAGAGCACCCTGGGAAGACACAGTGCATGCTGGGCTTTCATCTGTCTCTCCTGCTGCGTGACTCCCGCCCACCACCCTGTTACCATCACCTTGTTCGCCCCACATGCCCGTGCGTGCCAAGGTGGACTGGCACAGCGGCTCTTGGCTCATTTTAATGTGGCAGGGCATACAGAGGAACGGTGACATGACCGGGTGAGGCGACTGAGAGTAATGCTGTCGGAATGGGGAAATGTTACACACGCGAGATGCGGAGGGACAAAGGAAAAGGACAGGGAGCTGGAGAGACACCAGGAAGAGGCTCTGTTTGAGCAGGGACCTGTAGTTGTAAAAACTTTCACACTTTTAAACATTGAGCATCCTGCTTCGACAGAAAAGCAAGAAGAGAAGTGAGTCAAACAGAATGCTTTGGGCTATCTTACAGTAATAGCAACTAAATAAGTTATCTGTCTGCAAACTGCCATTAAGGAAAAACTTGAATGTGTGACAGTCCTTACTCACTGCCTGGTCAGGGTCACGATGGTTTGCTAGTTTGTTTACACTTTCAGAAGTAGAGCCAATTATATTAGCTAGAAATATTTGGCAGGTCCAAAAAAAAAAATAATAATAATAATTGATGAACTGGAGTGATGTAGCTGAGATTGAGGAACTGTCAGAGCTAGAATTCACAGAACCTACTGACTGTGCTGAAACTTTTACATCTGAGTTTTTCCTCAGTGTTTCCAGAGTTTCCATATTTAATGAAAAAAAGTTCAGTTTTGGCCACACCCACTTCAGGTTCAAGTCTGAGTACAGTTATACTGTAGATAGGAATATTTAGAGCCCTAAACAGTTACAGATACAGATACAGATGTGTTGTATTCCTAATGTGAGAAGACAACTTATTTTATGTTGCTTTTAATCATAATTCTGTGTTCATAACCTAAAGTAAGTGCGAGGTTATTGGTGGTGATGAGACACCAAGAAAGAAGGGGGAAAAGAGAGAGTGAGGAAGAATCATGCTTATTGCTTGTCCCCACAGGAACCAAGTTTCCCAAGAAGAAATAGAAAAATAAAAAGTTTTAATTGAATGACAGGACTGTGTTCTTATTTTTTCTTTTTTTCCACCGTTGATTCAAATGGTTTGCCCATTTGGCGTGCAAATGAAATGAAAACCATGACACGGTTTCGATAACATCTCTAAGAATTTGCACAGGGTTTGTCCACCTTGTTCCCCGAAGTTATACCGAGGCGCTGTGCACACATGAGCGCCCACCACCAAATATCACTCCCACTCTGAGCTGGGATTTCTAATCCTAATGTGGGTGACCAAAGCTTGATAGTAGACCCTGGAGTGGGAAGTCTGAGCTTACACGGCAGCCCACACGATGGTACAGCCAAATCTGTTTAGCAAATAACTTTGAGTCTAGAGGAAGTGGGAGTTTTTCATTTGAGTTTTAAAAAGCTGGAACTGGGGACATCGGTAGGAATTTTGACAACGGGAAAAAAAGGAGGAGTGAAAAAAAGAAAGAATTTAATTAAACTGAGGAAAAAGGGAGGATTCCGGCCAGTTCTCTTCGTGTCGCTGGTTCTCTCAGCCAGACCAAACTCTTCAGCCTGCCAGCTCGTCACTGCCTACATGAAGATAAATGACATAATTGGAGCTCCTCTGTCATCAATTAAACTTGCTGGACTTGTGTTGTGTACGAGTGTTTGATGAAGAGGCAGGCAACAGCACAGTCACAATTCACGTTGAATCCAGATTGGCCCATTCACTATAACTGGCAACAGAGTGTACATCTGAAACGCCAGTGTGCTCGGATTTCATAGTTTCTTAATGCTCCATTTTCTGATCAGAGTTTACGACATGGCAATGAATTTGCCTCTGATATCTATATACTGCAAGCACCATCCTGCACACACGCGCACACATGAGTCATGGAAGGCGAGGTGAGGCAAGGGGCTGAGGTTTAGGGAGTGCAGGTGGTGTAAGTAAGCTGGCATGGGCTTTGCCCACTCTCCCCACATGATGCCAGCATGCAGACATACACACACACACACTTACACACACACATATGTGAACACACACATGATGCCAATACCATCTGTCATTACCAAGAACATCTGCAGCCCAAGGTGCCCTTGTCACCCACGGTTAAAGTAACAAGTCGGTTAAAGAGGAAGAGACGAGAGAATATTTACCTATCACGCCTCACATGATTGTACACACACACATATATATATATATATATATATATATATATATATATATATACATACACACACATATACACGGGTAGGTCCAGAAGTATTTGGACAATGACAGAGTTTTTGTGATTTTGCCTTTATACACCACCACAATGGATATGAAATAAAACAATCAAGATGAGATTGAAGTGTAGACTTTCAGCTTTATTTTAAGAGGTTCCACAAAAATATGGCTTTTACCATTTAGGAATTACAGCCATTTTCAGCAAAGTGTCTCCATTTTCAGGGGCTCAAAGGTATTTGGACAAAGTGACATAATTGTAAATATAACCATAATTTTAATACTTGGATGAAAATCCTTTGCAGTCAATGACTGCCTGAAGTCTGGAGCCCATGTTCTCAAAACTCAAATTCTGAGTTTCCTCCCTGGAGAT
>CM041000.1:13874662-13887993 GCA_022985145.1 Pangasius djambal | reverse complement strand
ACACACACACACACAATCAGTGCAGCATCTCCGCTCGTCTGCCCCGGGGAGGCTCTGTGGCATTCAGGTTGCGCCAAACGGCCTCTGGCAGCTTCGAAATGTAGCACCTGCAAGACAGAAGACTTTCTTTGTCTTTCCCTTATTAAAACACGGGGTAAAGCTGGTGCTGATTCACACACTCCTACAACAACGACAAAAAAAACCCCAGCACCAGCGAGGCAGAGGCAGGCGCCAGACGCTGTGAGATTCCTTCTTTTTTCCTAAAGTGTTATATTGGGCGATTTAATGCTACTCTGTAAGTTATTGGAGTCATGTGTTGCTGTATTCCCTGTGTAACGTGTGTGTGTGTGCGTGCGTGTGTGTGTGTATGTGCAAAGCAGATGGTATCACAGTCCTGTTGTGCCATGATATGAAATCTGTTCAGCACTGTCCTCCATCTGTGTCGCGTAAACCCCGGACCCATGGACTGAAGCCTGATGCTGACCTCAGCATAACCTTTCATCTCCCTGAACTCTACACATGCACACACACATTATTATTATTATTATTATTATTATTATTATTATTACATAATTAATTAATTGTAATTAATAATTGATTGGGAAAATAAGTAATATAATATCTACTAGATATATCTGTCAATAATAAATAACAAATATTTCATAGATAGAGACAAAAATGCTGAAGGATTCATAATTAATGTTACATTTTTAAGTTTTAACATACCTCGCAGAGATTTTAAACTAGGGTAAACACTAAAATAGTAATTACACACAAAGGGAGAAGTTTTGAAAAATGAGACAATGTTTGCGGGTTAAGCAAATTTAAATGCTTAGTTTAAGAACAGGACCATGTTAGCTTAACCAGGAAGACTTTTCCCCTCAAATGTCTTTTAATTTTTCAGAATTTCCCTAAAATTTGGATTTATTTATTTTTTTTTTACAGGGATGCATGGCAATTTTTGTGAACAAGAAAATGGCATCCCGTTAAAAAGTCCATCCTCAAATCAAGCTCTGGACGTTTCTATACCATGTGAATGGAGACGTCCTTTCAGTTTCCCGCCAAACTTGCCAATCACAAGAATCTGTGTGTGATATATGGCGCACCTTGGGTACATAATGGGGAGTTATAAGTTTAAGAAACCACATTTAAGATTTAAAAAAAATTTTTTTTTAAAGATTCTGGGCCAAAAAATGTCCCAAATGTAACCAACTACATCTAATGCCTATATGGGGTTTTAGTATTTGGGCTGTAGTTATGCAAGCAGTACAACTAAGTTTCATGTCTGAGAATAAATCAAGGTTATGCTGCAGTTGGCTTGCTTTGGATGTAGGAAGTCAGAGCTCGGAATTGCATCATTTTCAACCTCCATGCATTTGAGCTACAAAGTGAGTAAAAAAAACCATGTACGACTCCATGTTCATCTTTTGTTATCAACAATCTAGGCAGCTAACTGTGATAAGAGATGTATATTTACCACCTCAGAACAGTGAACTGTAGACACAGTGTTATAGATTTAATGCAAATATGTCTGTATGTTGGTTGATCTAAATTATAACTTGTACATACAGTATAACTCATTTAAAGTTAAGAAGTGCTACTTTTATTTTTTACACTTCTTGCTGAGCAGCCATGTTGATTTGATCCTGAGTTCCCGATAGGAATTCAGAGTTGAGGTCGGAAAATGATAAGTTACGACCTTTAGTCGAGTGGAGCGTGACGATAGCAGGAGGCTGTGATGGTGGCCATACTCTCTTCGAAAGATTAGGTCAAAGATTAAATCCCTCTGATCTGACAGGAAGCAAATTGTGAGCAAATTATAACCTACACTATATGACCAAAAGTATGTGGACACCTGACCTCGTATGTGGTTCTTCCCCAAACTGTTGCCACAAAGTTGGAAGCACAAAATTGTATCGAATGTCTTTGTGTGCTGTAGCATTACAATTTCCCTTCACTGGAACTAAGAGGCCCAAACCTGTACCAGCATGACAATGCCCCTGTGCACAAAGCGAGCTCCATGAAGACATGGTGTGTGAAGGTTGGAGTGGAAGAACTCGAGTGTCCTGCACAGAGCCCTGACCTCAACCCCACTGAACACCTTTGGGATGAACTGGAATGCCGGATGAACCCCAAGCCTCACTAATGTTCTTGTAGCTGAATGAACACAAATCCCCACAGCCACGCTCCAAAATCTAGTGGAAAGCCTTCCCAGAAGAGTGGAGCTTATTATAACAGCAAAGACGGACTAAATCTTGAATGGGATGTTCAACAAGCACATATGGATGTGACGATCAAGGGTCCACAATCTTTTGGCCATATTATGTGCTTCTATTCAGGAGCACTTCTGGAAGTTATGTGATCATATTCAATCCAAACTAATTGCAGCATCACAAGTGCTGTTAAACTGCCATGTTATTGGTTAATTGTTGCTTTTAAAACTTCAGGTTTTGACCAATTATTATGAATTATTTCGTAATTAGACTTTATTCTAGTGGAACTGAAGAAAATCTGTTCTGAGGACTTTAACATTTAACACGAGCCTCAGTCTCAGAATTGAGTCTAAGGACAGATGTGATGTGCATCAAAACCCAAACGAGGGCGCCAGAGACTCTGCAGAAACTCTCACACACATCACGAACAAGCTGAGAGCTCTGGGGAAACACTACATGTAGGAAAGAGGATAGCTTTAGCTTTAACAGATTTGTTTGTGTGTGTGTGTGTGTGTGTGTGTGTGTGTGTGTGTGTGTGTCCTCTGTCTAGCTGTGTGTGATATTTAAACCTATGGACAAACTGAGAACTTAGAGAGACAGAGACAGACAGGGAGTGAGTGCAGAGAGAGTGACAGACAGAGACAGAGAGAGACGGACAGACATAGAGCAAGACAGAGAGAGAGAGAGAAAGAGAGAGACAGACAGACACAGAGAGACAGAGAGGTCGATAAAAGGTTTTGTCTGGTCGTTATGTTCTTTTGCAGTCTGTTAACATTGACACTTTAGTTTTTTTTTTGGGAAGCTGCAACTCGAAACAGGCCTGGCATCAGATTCTATAACACACACTCAGACACACACACACACACACATACACACAATAGTCTGCTTTATAAGGTGCCCACCAATACCATGGCAACCCCTATGTCCTTAGCGAGAGAGGTTGCTGTATGCCAAAAAAAATGCCATGGTAACTTCGGAAAAAAAAAAAAAACCCCGATGTTGTGTTGCCCAGAAGCGTTTGGAGGTTATTAAGGAGATGAAAAGCAGTGAGAGGAGAAAGTGGAGAAAGTGATAGTGTGGGAGAGAAAGAAGAGTAAGAGGAGAAAGTGATAGTGTGGGAGAAAAAGAGGATTGACATTTAGGCATGTTCGGCTTTTAGGCTAACTCTAACAACAACGTATCCAGCAAAGAACACAGTGAGCACAAAAACACACAACTGTGTCTCTGTGCGTAAGTCCTACACTCCGTACAAACTCTGTGTAGTGTGTGTGTGTGTGTGTGTGTGTGTGTGTGTGTGTGTGTGTGTGTGGAGAGTCAAATGTATCAATACAGAAAAACCCATCTTGTCAGGTTACTGAGAAACCGCAAATGTAAACTCCTCTGTCCTGAAGACTTTCCTGTGGTGGAAAAGATACTGACACTGGAGACTCCTTCCATACATGTCACATAAACTTCAATCTCCTTGTAGAAAACTTCAGCACATTTTTAAATCTGTATATGTGGAGCGTGCCATGTAAGTCCCTGCGAATGAACTGTTACTTTAGAAAAGATAACGTATTAGAGCGACTGGGTTTGAGTATCAAGCATTCCTTAAATAGCTTTAAATAGACTGATCTAATGGTACACGTGTCTAATGTTTAAAGAGTTGAATTATGATCATATTAATGTAAATATGTGTAAATATAAAAAGCACAGGGGGACAAATTTGACTGTATGTTTTGACTGTGTGTATTTGTGTGTGTGTATTTGTGCTCAAGGTTATGTATGAAGTTTAACAGACCACAGATTTTTGCACCACTGAATCACAGAGGTAGCTCACTTTGGTTAACATCCCTAGTGAAAGAGTGTGTGTGTGTGTGTGTGTGTGTGTGTGTGTGAGAGAGAGAGAGAGAGAGAGAGAGAGAGTGTATTTCCATATTGCCCAGGGGTGATGTGGCATGCTGCTCACTCTCAGCTGTGTGTGTGTGTGATCAGGCGTAGGGTAGATTAGACCCAGAGCCTGCTTCCACAAAGTGCCCTGTGTAGTGCTCTTTAATTCCTCCAAATTAGCACCCTAGTCTGCCCCCCCACCACACACACACACACACACACACACACACACACACACACACACAGATCAAGTTGTCCCCCTGTGCTCACAGTACCAAAGTAAGACTGTCTCTCTCACACTCTCCTCACACACACAGTATGATGTGTGCATTTTTTTCCTTCCCCGAGCAATGCGTGATATACAGATGAACATACAATACACACACAAACACACACACACACACACAGTATGATACACATGTTCATTCTTTCCTTCCCCGATCGACACGTGATGAGCATACAATACACGCAAACACACGCACACACTCTTGCTTAACACACTTTCTCACAGAACTTCTTGCCAATTGGACCAATCTGCCATCTGCATTCATGCTGCTTTTTTCCCATTGAGGTTGAAGCATGTTTGCAGCCGTCACACACAATGCAGTCAACAGCCCGTCGACATTACAGCAGGCCATAACGACAGGCGAGAGCTTTATTCCCTTAATGAGCCATCTTTTCCTCCCCCTTTACCCCATACATTGTGCTGGGTGGAGATAAGCCTCAGGCCTGCGCCGCTTCCAGAAACCTTCCAGTGCAAACTGTGGGCTGAATGCAGTGGAGAGCGCAATGTATAGCCGAGTATAAATGGCTAATAGGTAGCGTTGGTGCTAGCACCAGTTGTTAATGAGCAAAGATATTAGTGGTTCAGTGGGTGTGAGATTGTTCAAATTTATACAAGCTGAACGAAAAGAGAGAGTTACCTAACGGGAATTAGAACTGGGCGATATGACAGAAATATCATATCATGATACTTGAAATGACTTGACACGTATCACAATATACAACTGCTAACAAACAAACCGTAGTGTTGTGCTTAAAGTTCTGTTTTTATTTAATGTCTACAAAAATAAATGACTTAAAACTGAAAAGGAGAAATAAAAAAAAATACTGAAATATTATTAATACACTCTAATAAATCCAAATATTAAATTATTGAAATTTTTGAAGGTTCTAAACAAACCTTTCACATCAAACCAGTTTGTAGTTTAAAAATGTTAATACCGCGATACATCACTCACCACAAAATTGATATTATAATGTCATTTTGCCCAGTCCCAATGGGAATAATATCTTCTCACAGAAAGGACAGTCCATAGTCCAAGGTTAAACTTTTAGCTTTCTTTATTAATTAAAAAGGATCAACTGTGATATTTTGGTGAGCTGAGCTAAAGTAAGCTATTTGTGTAACTCTGTATGATGCATTTTTATGGTCCATCAAACCACAGAAATTTATTTAGGTGTTACATATTTCCCCCCATTTTTCTCCCCAATTTGATCTTGCCAATTCCCAAACACCAGCCATCTCTCCCCTATCATACAACAGCAACCAAATATGGAGGGTAAAGGCTATCATGTGCTTCCCCTGAGATATGTAAAGCTAGCCACTGCTGCTCATGCTACATCACGGGGCAGAGTAATACACTTGGAGAAAAGCGCTATCCTCCCTCTTCTGCATACATAAGCTTACAGATGCCCGCGATTGGCTAGTGTTGCTGTGATTGACAGGGGAGAGAAATTATGCCCCTCCCACTCAGAGAGCACAGACAGTTTTTGTTCTCTTAACTCCCGGCAATGGCATCGTCAAGACTCGAAATCGCAGAGAGAATGAAGTTGGATTTTGTACTTTTGTATTTTCATTAAAGGTTTTAGAAAAAAAAAAGTATAAACGCTAAATAATCCTGACCATAACTTTCATTACATTTTACACAAATTCAAAATCTAATGAATTTTCCTGTGTGAAACCATGTTTGATTAAGTGATTTCCCGCTCAGTGAGATCTCTGTGGAATTCTGACTGAGTCAGTCTTAGAATGCGTAATGTGATTTGCTCTCAATGGCCGTCTATTTAGTGTCATTGCGACCAAATACAGAGTTCTGGCAATGTGAGGAATTCTTTGATTAAAATCTCAGTGTGTGTGAGTGCTGCTCCGATGCTACAGTCTAAAAGCCACAGGCACAGGATTATGCAAAACTCACAGCACGGCTACAAATGCAGTAGTAGCAATACCAATACATAAATGAAACACACTAATGGAACGGCTACAAAGCTCATTTTGAAAAATGTTTGTGTTTATGCGAGTGTGTTTTCGGCACGAGTCTGGACCACGCTGAATGATGACATAAGCAGAACATAGTAATTTCGTTTTAAAAACTGTATTTAGAAGTGTTTTTTATTGCTTTTATCAACTCTGGTAGAGGGAAAACTGTGAACTGAATTTTTATGACGGGAGAAACTTTGTCTAGTTGGTTTTGTTATCAAATCTCCCTGCAGCCACCCGTTTAAGGGGTTAAATCATAAACTTTGCCTTCATATATTTGAAATGTCAAAAAATCTAAATGTGTTTATATTTAATGCCCTATGTGTAAAATGTCAAATTTAAAATTCTAAAATGACTAAGTGCAATAAATCTGCTTTGTTGTGACTGATAGTTTTGGATTAATAATCAGAGTTTGAAGGGAAGTCCCTCACGATCATATCTGCTCAATGCCTCCTAATATTTTCACTTTCTAATACACGATCTTATAAAAGAATTCTTCGTGGGTTCTTTGGACTGTTTGCGGATTTTTCACTTCTGAAAGCGTTTCTACGTGTCCCAGAAGAACAAGCCAAAGAATCCTTAAAGGTTCTAAATTTATCCTTTTTTTTTTTTAAAGGTGTAGTGTGTTGATTTCACTTGAACTTATATCAGGCATCAACAAATCGAATTTATTAGTAAGTATAGCTGTAAAATGTATATTTTATAATCACATATGGAAGATAGATGGGACAAGGATGCTTTACTAATTCTGATTTCAAATATTTTATGCCCAACTTGTCCTAGTTAGATCAGATCGGAAGGCTGGCATGAAAGTTTTGGCTCCCTCTGTCCAGTCCAGTGTAGCGTCTGCTGCGATCAAGATGATACGGAAGGAAGAGGACGAGGCTTTGCACTTAGATTAGGATGAAGCCAATCATGTACGGAGTAAGATAGCTTTCTCTCGCTGAAGGGGATTAGGAACATTTTCATGGTTTAATTCACAGGTTTAGTATGCCACCATGAGTTTGCATGAAGTGTGTATACATGTGTGTGTGCATGAAAAGCAAGGCATGATGACTGTTTGGGTGTTCGGTGTACTAATCTCCTCTCTCCCGAGCATCTGGAGCACTGGGTGTGCATGGACACATGAGCGCGCACACACACACACACACACACACACACACACACACACACACACACAGAGCTATCTGGGATGGCAGAAGGCCTGGGCACCAGAGTTTGCCCAGCGTTGGCACCATGGCTGGTCATTGGAGCATATAACCCAGAGGTGTGTGTGTGTGTGTGTGTGTATCTGTCTGTCTGTCTGTCTGTGTGTCTGTCTGGGCTCCATCTCACTCTTCTGTACTATAAACTTGGAAGAATATAGTGAGTAGAGACATAGGGGTAGAAAAAGAGAGAAAAAGATTTTGTTCAAGGCAACTCTTTCTTTCCTTCTCTCTGTCTCTCTCTCTCTTTCCCCAGATGCTTGGGTCAGACTGCAACAGCTGGTTCTCCATTTGCTGCAACCAAGTGTTGCCACAGATTGGTGTGTGTGTGTGTGTGTGTGTGTGTGTGTGTGTGTGTGTGTGTGAGAGAGAGAGAGAGAGAGAGAGAGAGAGAGAGAGAGAGAGAGAACCGTTTTATTGATTCATCATAAATATTCATCACATCATCCACATTTTTAGCCAAATGATTCTCATTTATGCCACTTCACTCTGACTTCCTTTCCTATTCCTATTTCTTCTCCTCTATGACTGCTTTACCTTTATAGACAAAAAGGGGGAGAAAAGTTGAAGCGGTCAAAATGCTTTCTGAAATCGAGGAGAGGACAAGAGGGGATGGATGGTTTGTGAAGGATGAGAGAGAAAGCCAAGAAAAAGAGGGCCAGGAATCTCCAATGAGGTACAGAAAGCGAGAGAGAGAGAGAAAGAGAGAGAGAGTCGGTGTTGAAGATAAATGAAAGCAGGGTCTTAGCCAAATAATTAAAAAAGAAGGAAGGAATAAAAGAGACTGAGAGAGTTGCACAGTCAGAATTAATCCCCCTATTATCAATCAGTGAATAATGATCCAAAAACAAAGAGTTTTTCTCCTAAGCCCTCTTTATTAAAAAACTTGCCAATGCCAATTGCACTCGAGTCTTTTCCACAGGGGCACAAAGACAATTTGCATAACAAAACTTCAAGCAAATACAGATATAATTTGTATTGTAGGTCAGTGCATTCGGAATTTGGCTTATTGTTGCATAATATATTTAACTAATAAACATAAACCGCACACATTTTGCAAAGGGAAAATAAAATGTGTGTTTTTTTTAATGTAAAATGTAGCGCTCTTTCATTCCCATAGCTCTTTAGCTCCACCCTTACTTCATACAAACATATTTGTGTGTCCTCTCGCTCTAACCTACGGCTTTGGCCATAAAAAGTCTTGTAACATGTCCCTAACTCATCCACATTTCCAATGTCGATGCCTCACACCTTGGCCATCCTGTGAACCCCCCCTCACTATGTCCCCTAGCTAGGGTGCTGACCCTCCAAAAACCCCCACCACCAGGCCTCATTCCTCATCTGGAAGTCCAAACCCCATCACAGTGCCAACTGCCATGGTTGCTCTCTGGAAGCTTCTAGAAACCTAACGATTGGCCAATACAAGGCGAGGGTTCGGTGAGCGATATTCGTTTCATCCAATCAGAGGAGTCGAGACGTGCACTTCGTATAGGATTTGGTCTGTAAAGTGGTTCTGGCGAACGTGTCTGATTTTTGACCAATCAGAGAGATGAAAAGGAGCCAGAGAGGTGGAGCTTCCCTCAAGCTGGGATCCAAAATGGTGGCTGGTTCATTTAAGGCATGATCCGCTGGCACAAAATGGAGATGATTTGCTCCTTTGGCTGGGCGGTAAGTAAAGGACAATGTTATACCACGTAAAGCCGGCCAGCTGACTAACAAAGCCACAAATGGTTGCCACAATTTTGGGGCCATAAGCTATGTGTTCTGCTTATAAGGTCATGGTGGAAAACGACCAAACGTGAGCTGGCATTTTCAGTGAATGTCATCATGTCGGATTTTTAAAGGGCCAGCAGCCTGATTTTGAGCTTCACGTTAACATTTGGTTACATTACATTATTTAATTTCATTTTTAAAGAGCATTCTGCTGTATTCTTTAGAGTCTAAACATGAAAATAAGGCTTTCTGTTTTATTTAAGTTTGATTTTCTGGGCTAGACATCACATTACAACTGTCAGTCATTTATATGCGATGAATCATGGAGCATCATTTGAAAATACACATCTAGAAATGTGTGAATGGACAAATTGATATGAATATTAATAAGACTACTGCAGTTGTCCGCAGCCTTGGAATAAATGTATTTTACATGTAAGGAATAACACACAACGGGCCATGCTGTTATAGGAGAATAATCCATGATGGGGTGGAACCATCCTTAAGTGGATTATTTTCTTATAACAGCACCACCTGAAGTGTGTTATTCCTCTTAATCCACAGCGGTTTGCCAAAGACTACAACTTTTCACTTATTAATGAACATCCTGTCATGGTTTTAACCATTTATAGTCACGTTTAATGTTGTAGAACGTCCACGGGATAAGTTAGTTCCTGATATCGCTTGCATTATAGCAGCTATAAAAAGAAAAAAGTTTAAAAAAAAAAAAAAGGGTCCTAACAAAAAAGCTTTATCATACCAATGATTTCTTTGTTATATAACAATTTTTAAAATCTGTTTATTATTCTTCTTAGATTATGTGAACCAACCGCTATTTAAGTCCCTGTGAATGTGTTGTTACTATAGCAACGATAAACCTGTGATTGTGACTACTGTCAGAGCTGATGTTATAAAGAGAGACACACAATGTTGTGGGGTTCTACAGAGGGACAACCAAAGAACCCTCAGGGGTTCTAGATTTGACCTAATTCTTTTTTCCTAGTTTTCTTATTTTCACTTTTTTGTGTCTAAATCAAGACCTAAATCAAGACCAGTGTCTTAATCAGGCCTCTTTATCGTAATGTTGGGCGATATATTAGACATCTTTCCTGAAAAGTGGTGGTTGTATTGTTAAATGATGGTGGGTTCAAATGACAGGGAAACGTCCAGTGACCCTCGGGGATGCCAAACTCTAGCTAAGAACGGAAAATCCCTTATGAATGAATTAGTTATCATCATAATAATGTAAGAGCCCAAATATTATGACACAGTGCCATTAACTATATGAAGCCAATCAAACAGGATTATAAACTCAAATTTACAATTTAAAGTTCTGATATTATGTTGTATCCAGGTCTGCAGAACACTCTTAAAAAATAAAGCTTGAATGTCGAACCCTTGAAGCTTGTTTAGTCGTCCCTATGGGGAAATCCTTAAAGGTTTTGTGTAGAACTCTGCTAAGGGTTTCATACAGATTTTTTTTTTTTTTTTTAGGATGCGAAGAACCCTTAACTAGCCAAAAAAGCCTGGACGATCCATTGTTCTGTTTCCTGAAAGAGTAGTTGTACAAGATATGATCTTGTTGGTCTGACACACAACACACACTCCCAATGAGACCAGTGTGACTTGTTGTGTAAATCACATGGATGGAATGATTAATGACGGACGTCATGTGTGCTATGTTGATGATCCAAAGGGAATGGAAAATGGTGATGGGAATGGGGATGGAATTTTTACAAAATGGATAACTTCCTTTTGTTTTCAACCCCAAAATCAAGCCTTGCTCAGATTTGTGTTAATAAACAACGAGAGTTCAGTATTGCCCAGAACTTTTGTGATAGATTTGAACTGACTGTACATTATCTAAGCAGAGCGTGCTAGCAGTGGTCAAAGGACCAGGAGTTGCCAGAAATGTGCAGACTGGGGATTCAAACCAGTAACCCCATGGTTTTTGGGTCTGAAACTCAAACCTGCTGCAGATAGTTTAGTAAATTGAGAAGCCCTCACAAAGACTAGACAGCGGACTTACCGAGAGTGATTATAGTCTGAGAAGTGAGCCAAGAGAGCAGATGAACGTGAATACACTGTGGATGCCTGGAGGGGGGTGAAAGCGGGAGCAGGAAAGGGACAGATGATGGGACATGTGTGTGTTTTATCAAAGAAACTCTCCGGTGGATAAGTGCTTGTCTTTAAAGAAGAGCCAGGGAAAGAGATGCGTGTGGGTGTGTCCATCTCTCCTAGGAGTATACGGATTCATTTTCGAAAAAATTAGCATTTCCCACCATTTCGTTAATTTTTTTCTTTTTTTTCCTTTTTTTTTCTTTTTTTTTTTTTTTTTTACAGGTGACCCAAGCAAATCAGCAGAGCGACTTTAATATTTTAAAGTGTAGCCCAAACTGAGCCACGCAGTTCAGTGATAAGTTTCCCATCCTCTTATCAACTTCAGCGATCACCCGTAACATAGCAAAGGCCCCAGTTACATCCGCCATTTTATTTCAGGACACTGTGTTCATGCTGAAGAGAAAGACCTGGCTCCTTCCATCCTCCACAAAAGCAGAGCCTTAAAATCCAAAAGGCTTGACTACGTTTGCTGCAGTTAGCATTTCAGGAGACAAATCGGTCCTTTTTAGACGGAGGGCTTTTCACACAGCAAGCGGCAGACTGCTCGTTGATCCTCCTGCCTTTTTCTGTTTCTTGTATGAATTCTGCTGCTCAGCACTGCTTTTCTTTCAGAGGAAAACAGCTTGTGTTAGTCACATGGTGTCCACAATGCTAAGCACAGCTAGCATATATTCAACCTGGAGAGTGCCACTATTTTAAACACAAAAATAAGGGGAAAAAAAAGCAAGACTTACATGCTAGCTTAATATGTTACATATTCTATGCTAATTTAAAGGAAGACTAACTGCCTCACACACTCATGTTCTGTTTCTGTGTCAGCTAACGTTTCTAGACACAGTTAACAAGCTCGCTGGAAATACGAAGTTGATATTTATGTATATTTTGTTGTAAAGATGTTATACTACTGACAAGATGCGCTTCTCGACGAAGCTGGACAATGTATACACACACACACACATGCACACACACAAACAACGGTTTTCAGGGTCGAGACTACACGCTGCACCTTCTGGCCCTCGACTGAGGAGGGGAAATGATACTTAAAAGTGCAGTGTAGTGTCATATTTTTTAGCACCCCCTGCTGCCTGTTCAGTGAACTGCAATTGTGTGTGAAAGGGCAAGCTTTCCCTTTGCCCCAATCAAACTTTGACTGAAATTACTTCTGCCCTGTCAGTTCCTTTTTAAGAAAAAGGGGCTGCTTTATTCTCTCTGGGGGCATAGCTAAATTCCGGGTCAGAAAATTTTAAACACAAACCTGACATGAAGAACTTAGTGAGATCCATCGCTGTTTTTCTACGGCATATTTGAAATAATATAGTCAAACAGGTACTGGTTTAAAAAAGGCAGACTGTATCTTTAAGCACAAAGAAATGAAGCTTGTCTCTCTTTAATTGCTTCACGGTGTCAGAAACCATTAAACATTGTTTAACCATTACGCATTAGTTTGACACGAGCGCGTGACGATTTAGGCATGCTGTAAGGATGGTGCTAAACTGTTAGCTTGCTAGCTATATTAGCCTCACAGCTCCAGTACTTTTTTTTTTTTTCTCCACTGAAGTTTTTTTTATGACTAACAGACTCTCCCAGCTCCTCTTGCCTTAAAGAACCTTGAAGAAAATAAAAGCCGAAATTGAATAATATGAAGATATTCCTTAGTAATGAGCTAAATGAGGATAAGTGTAGCCTAATATTTTGATTTTGTCATGATACTGATTGTGGTGTTATGTAGTGTGTAACATCTCTGGGCAATCTGTTGTTGAATCTGTAGTAGAAGCTGGCTCACCTGACTCACATTTCCAAGTACTCTGTAACGCTTTCTCGAATCAATAATGTTGGAAGAAAAGCAGAAAAGCAGTTGAACAGGTGTTAATAATGTAGGATAGTTTATAGGTGAGGTAAAATGTTGAGCCTATAGACCAAACCAACACAGGAAATATGATAGCTTATCAC
>CM041000.1:13787162-13869662 GCA_022985145.1 Pangasius djambal | reverse complement strand
CCAGTCGCGCGCACGCTGTTAATGATCGACCAGCTCGCGCTTCAGACCGACATTTCCTCACGGTTTAACAGTAATAATCCTTTTTTTTTTTTTTTGAAGTTCAGTCTGTGAAGATTTTGTGTGTGTGTGTGAGGGAGAGAGACAGAGAGTGTGTGTGTGTGTGTGTGTGTGTGTGTGTGAGGGAGAGAGAGAGAGAGAGAGAGAGTGTGTGTGTGTGTGTGTGTGTGTGTGTGTGTGTTGATAGATTAGTCTATGGGCTATGCTGCTGATTCCGGTGTTTAACGTGCTCGTCTCGCGACGGAGGAGGTGTTGAAGGAAAACAGCGAACCGGGGGGTCCCGTTACCGTAAAAACAACACACACAACCAGAGAGAGAGAGAGAGAGAGAGATAGAGAGGGGAGAGGGGCGACAGAAGAGGAAAAAAGACGGAAAGAAAGACGTGAAGAAGACGACAGGGAGCGAGAAGAGTCGTAATTTCCATCTTTAATACTCACCCGTGAGCTTTAGGAGGCGCGTCGCCGCTCAGCGCGTGTGTGTGTGTGAGAGAGTATATGTGTGTGTGAGAGTGTGTGTGTGTGTGTATGTGTGTGTGAGTGTGTGTGAGAGTGTGTGTGTGACTATGTGTGTGTGAGTATGTGTGTGAGTGTGTGTGTGTGTGTTTTAATTTTTTTTTTTTTGAACACCGGAAGTCGCGCGGCTGTGGTTCGTCGTCGAAGTTCCACGCGCAGTTGCGGGAGTGTGCGGTTGTGCGGTGTCCTGTCCCGGAGCTGCCGCTGCTGATGGTGTCGGGATGAAGACTCCCAGTGAACCGGAACCGTGCAGACGACTCGAGGTGGCAGATAATCCGCCCGCGCTTCCCTTCTCCGCCTGAGAGACAGACAGAGCACGAACTTTATATTATATTAGAGAGAGAGAAAGACGGGACGAAGAGACTCTGGGCTCGAGGCCGACTTGTTGAGTTCCTTTCTGTCGCTTCCGGTATCACCGAAGAAACCGAGCGCCGTGCACCCGTTCACCCTGCGCCTTCCTCTCCACTGGGCGCTCTTTCTTTCTTTCTTTCCTTCTGGGTTTTTTTTTTTTTTTTTTTTTGGAAAAGCCGACTCTTTTTTTTTTTTTTTTTTTTTTTGAGGGGAAATGGGTGTTTGAGACTGTTGGCAAATTCCCCTTCACAACAATGGTACGTGATATGTGAATTAATCTCTTTCTCACTGGTGCAGCTCAGATTCCCAGACAAAACAACAACAACAACAACAACAACAACAACAATGTCCAGCAGAATATAACTCTATGAATATAAATCTATAACTCTTTAAATTCAGGGCCGGTTTGGAATCCAATCTTTTATTATGACTTGCACTATTATTATTATTTAACTAGTTTTTCCCCTCTTTGTATTCAGGTTTCAAAAGTTTATTAAATTTATTAAACACACACACACACACATATGCATCACTCTCTCAGGTGTCCTGGAGATAGATTAATGCTTCAGAGAAATGTTCTTTCTTTAAATTTGGCAGAATAACAGTAACAGTAATTTATCCACACACACTATAGAGCTATAGCTAATTTTCCTTGTTCCTTGTTGTACATCTTTTCTAACTGGAGTGTGTCTTTTACTTGGGAAGGTGCATATGGTGCTTAATTGCTTAATTAACTTTTAAAGATTTAAAGGTGTTCCTTAAGGTCCAATTATGCACTTTCAGTTATATATATATATATAATTGTTCACTGAAAGGCTAAAAAAATGGTCAATATTTTGGACCCTGAGCTCCTAAATGCTACAATATGCTTCTTTAACCCTAAAAGTACATTTTTTAAAAAGACATACGTGTAATTTGCATGTTATTATATGTAATAACACATGTTATAACTGTCATGTGGTCGCCATTGTTGTTGTTGTTGTTTTTTAAACTAGCGAGTGCTTCAAAACCCCAGATTATATCTTTCACGTCGTCATTCTTCCACCACTCACATAGGTGGCTTATTGCATTAAACAGTAACAGTATTTTGCGGTATTTATTTGTCAGGCTCCTTTTTTCCCTCTCGGTATTTCCTTTTTCAACCGCAGAAGTGTTTCGACTGGTTTTGGCATTTGGTTTTAATCAAATGTTTAATCAAATGTTCCCTTTCCAAAGACCTCCGAGGACAGATTGACACACCCTCACAGGCAATAAGTCAGGATTTGAATCTGTAACTGAACTGGCCTTGGGCAAGCATTTTTTCATCATGACAAACCTTGTTATTTTTTTAATATAGTGAGCAACTTATTTCTATTCAGCCGAGCACACCTGGAAGGAACATCGTCAGGGAAGTGTAATAATTGCTCTTTGATATGAAGATGAAGAAGCAGGGCTGAACCAAATTAGCAAGTTTGGGTTTTGCATAAACAGCGCGCTATGGAGCTTTGGAATATGATCTTGCTAGAGGGTAAAAGGTCATTGTGTTCGCTCTGCAGTTGTGAACGTACTATTCTGTTTAATTAGTTATACTTCTTTCTTTCTTAGAATAATAGTATGGAAAGCATGCATCTGAGTTTTAAGCTAGTTTTAGTTTTCTGTCCTTTTTATGTGAATTTGTCTCTTTATCCAATAGAAACTTAGCTTTCCAAAGAAAATATATAACTCTAGCCGAGGTAATGGAATCGAACTCTTGAATTGTTTCATTATTATTATTATTATTATTATTATTATTATTATTATTGACCTTTTACCCTCTGTAGTCAGGTCTCACCCATTCAGGCCCATGTGTTAAAAATTCATTTTGAATAAAACTTCTAAAATGCTAATGCCCAGTGAGCGTTATGCAAACATGGCCCAACTTCTCCTTGTTTTTTTTTTTTCATGCACGTTAGCGTTGGGCAAATATTCTTTGCTCTTTTCTCAGACAGACAGATGACACGTGGACTCAACTCAGCTTGACTTCCAGAACATTCTGTGAGTTGAACCGATCTGGCAGACGCTCCTCGAGCTGATAGGTCGACGTGGTTGTCTCGGTGCCACGGTTGTCGTGGCGACCGTGTCCTGCGGTGACGGCGGGTAGCCGCGTGAACTCGTTTCTGGCTGTAAAAACTTCGAGAGTGAGGGAAAGTTTTCTGTTTGTGTGAGCAGCGTCGTCCATAACAGTGGCCAAAGAGACACACACGCACGCACACGCACGCACGCGCACACACTGTGTGTATGTATAGATGTGCAAGGAAAGCTGGAAGTGCACCTTATGGAGATATCGAAACCAACACACATCTGTGTCTCCTCTCGCATGCACAGTGAGCTGACCCGAGCCTGCACAAGCCACAAGAAAGAAAGAAATGAACATTTCAAATTGAAATGCTGAGGTGCAAAGTGCAGAGCAGTTCTGGCGCAGCTTGAGCTCTTTCAGAGCCAGAAAGCTAAAGTCAAACCCCCCAAAATGCCCCGCAATAATTAGCGGCGCCGCAACCGTTCCACTCTTCCAGCTCCTGTGAACCACTTGCGCTCTTCCTGTCTTGCTCTGTGTTGTTCCCTCTGAGACGTCGGTGCGAGAAATCACATTTTTCCAACACTTCTCCCCGAGGTGTTCCTGGCAGACGCACAGAGGAAGGCCGCTCCATCCTTTCATATAGCCTCCGTTCTCGCTTTCCCACCGTTCTCTCTATTTCTATCTCTCTTTTCTGTCTCTTTGAAGTACTAGCCATCGCTGGCGTCTGTATGTTGCCGGCTAACAAATTAAAAAACCATCGAAGGTAAACAATGGAGCAAATCGTAATGGCTGTGTCGTTTGGAGAAAAAAAAAAAAACAAACAACAAAATTATCAGAGGAGTCGTGATTGTTTCACGGCCAAATGATTTTGAAAACCCAACCATGCCTGTGTGAAGCGTATACGCGTGTGTACGTGTGTGTGAATGACTGCATTGTGCGCATGAGAGAGAGATTTAAAGACATTCTAGTTAAGACAACTCTCACCATATGTTCATCCACATACATCCACATTCTCTCTCTCTTTCTCTCTCTATCTCTCTCTCTCTCTCTATCTCTCTCTCTGTCCGTCCCATCAGGAACTATAGCTCAAACCCCTCTCATTTGATTCCATTATGGCCAACCAATTAAATGTTTGAAACAAAAGGCCGCCATTTACTGGCAGGAGAAAGGAAACCTGTCGCAATTAGCACATTTACATACATTTCTATTGACTCCAATTAGGTCACCAGCTCCCACAGCCCTCTTTGAATCGCGCTCTTTCTCTCTCCGCTGCTGAGCCTCTAAAATGTTAATTAAGGAAGGGGAACTCCGGATTCTGGCTACGGGTTGGCCATATGGACCCCGCATATGCTCCATATGTATATACACGCACCATATATAATTAATAGTGTGGTTCTCTCAATGAGCGAACTGGCATCTGGCATCAAGGTTTTTTTTTTTCTCGTGCGTTTTTTCTAAAATCCACAACAACACCGCTGAATCCACTCTGAGACTCTGTAGGAGCTGGTTTTTAATCTCTGTTGGGATTCTTTTTAATAAGCAGTGATTTCAAATGGTGTCCAGTGGTTTTATTTGGGCAAATATCGAAGCTGAATGGACGACCTTTTTCGGTTTCAGTGTTTTGTCAAGTCTTTAGCGTTTTCTCTACATCATTATTGGACTTATTCTCCAGTCACTGGCTGAATAATTTATGTTGAATCTGTTTGGCCCCGATAGCACTTCTACGCAGTAAATATAGATCCAACTCCAGGCCGGACGCCGAGCATCACAATTAGGACGCGAGACAAAAAAACTGATCATAAATCAGCACTTTTATCCCAAGACCTTTGATGAGAAAAACTGCTGGCCCACGTTTTTTGGCAGAAATGCGCCTTTTATTCTCTCGGCTTTGGAGCCGATGCTAACATCCATGGCCATAATGGCCCTCTTGCCAGGCGCTAAGACCTGGACACTGAACAACCCAGGCCAAAATGGCAGCCGTATTTTTATTTTTATTTTTTATTCCTATCCACCCCTTCTAAGACATAATAATGACAATGAGAACTCTATGAAACTCTTTGTACCATAATGTACTAATAGAGGTCATTAGAAAGGGCATGTTTGCAGTATAAGATGTTAGCATGGCGCTGCTAAGCCTCTATAAAAACGCATGAGAGAGAAACGGGAGCGCTAACCTCTCATTGGGAGGGATATGAATAGCTTTTGTTTTTCACCACTCCTCTGCGCCAATGGCTGGAACTTATTATGAGGTTGTGTGTGTGTGTGTGTTTTAATATGTAGGCCTATTTATGCATAAAACCCATATTTGTGGTTAGTTTTATGTGAATGTGTGTGTGTGTGTGTATATACACGTGTACATCTGCGCCTATGTATGAGCACATTGTACTTTTTTCCAAATTCGTCTTCACGTATGAAAGTGTATGTGTGAGTGTGTGTGTGTCTCATCTGCTTCTTCGTCCCATAAGGGGCATCAGTGCGTGTGTGTGTGTGTGTGTCTGTGTGTGTGTGGTTCAGTGTGTGCCAGGTAGGTGGTGGTGGTGGATAGCTGGTTGGTGGATGGTTTTTGGCTCGGCTGGACCGGTACCAGGTGCGGTTTCTGTGTCCATGAAAGCTGTGAAATGCAATAGGATTTCGCAGGATTTTCTGGCTATGCAGTTCACCGCCTTTTTTTTTTCTCCAAAGACAAAGATTTGGCCTCAACCTTTCCCTCTCTCTCTCTCTCTCTCTCTCTCAGACTTTCTCTCTCTCGCCTTGCTAATGCATCTCACAGCATACAAATGAACTAGTGTGAACGGAAAGGTGTCCTTTACAAAACGCTCTCTGAAATGAACCTGAGGTATCTGACTAGGGTGAGAGGTGCCAGTCGTGAAATGTTAATAACGTACCTTTTTTTTAAAACATTTTTTTTTACATAACTATTTTATTTGCGAACGATCTATATGATGTGCAGTAATTGCTTTTGATTGTGAACATAAGGTTCTCTCTCATTTTAAAAGAACAGATCTCATTTAAATCATTTTTTCTCTTATGGCAAGTCAACGGAGACTTTTCAGAAATTTCAGTGTCTGATGTTTGGTTATTAAACTTTGGATTGAAGCTATGGCACTAATGTAGCAAAAAAGTAATGCAATGCAGGGGTGGACAAACCTTAAATTCATTGTCTAGCCCACTGAACGAGTAAAAGCTCCAGTGTGCTGCCCAGTTCTGTGTTTCAGCTGCCTATCTGACTAAATTAAAACCTGGTAAGGTAAATGTAACTGGTATGGAAAACTAGTAAAGTGCATTAATATAGACTAAGGAAAACAACAAATATCCACGTCTAACAACCTTTCTAATGTAGCACATCATGTCATTGCCCAGTGTTTTGGGCTAAGGATTCAGAGTTCTGTCCTCACAGTATTCGGGTCTGTCCAATGCCTTTATCTTTCTTTTGGTGTGTTTAACCGTGAGGTGACTGTATACTAGGAGTGTAAACCTCAGGCTTCCATACAACATGATTTCAATTCATACGGCAACAATTCAGTATTTGACGAAACTACTGAATCTGCTACAGTATAATATGATACGATTTATTCGTATATGAAAGTTCTCCGATTGATTTGTGACCAACATTGTTCAGAATCACGGGCCGTAAAATCGAGAATGATGACATAGAGAAGTACCAGAGGGTTTTTTTTTTTTTTCATACATGAGCACACAGACACCCATGACTGACAGGGCAGAGAGACCACGCTCCTCCCTCCCTGAGAGCAGGCCCAGTTGTGCTCTCCTTGAACCCCAGGCCACAGATGGCTGTAGCATTGCTAAGATTCGAACTCACGATTTCCACCTGATAGGGCGAACGCTGGAGTTTTTTACACATCCGTTGTTTGCCCTTTTTCGATAATAATCCATTTGTGATTGTTGCATCGATTCATTTCAGTCACAGTCGTTTAAATCGATGCGTCGATCCAAATCATTGGGCCCCTGCTGTATATAGTGAGTATGAGAGGTGTATGACAGATTTGCTTTTATTGTGTCCTGTTTCGTCAGTTTTTCCTGATTCTGAAAAGATTGTCTGTAATTAAAAGTAAAAAAAGTTCTACCACCAGCTAGATGTGTAGTGCAGCGGGTGGTGGGATTCAGAACGTGTAGTTATAAGTGACTTTTGTTTTGTAGAAGTAGGGTTTTTTTCCTCTCTTTTGTTTTTTTTTTTGGTTGCTGAATCTACTTGTCCACTACGCAACTTCAAATAAAAAGCTAATAGCCTGGACATGAAACTATTGATTTATCTAGCCCTGTTGAATGTGCACATATGTAATGCGTCTTATGACGCTGTTATCTACAAACGTGAACAAAAGGTCTTGTGTAGCCAGTGATTTAACTAGGAAAACCACTAGACAACTAAACTCGGCTACACTTTTGTAATTAGCCACCCAACCTCCTAATGCTGCAGCATAAATCAATCTTCATGTAGACAATCTTCAAACTTTACAAGAAGTCCACCTGGGTAAATCGTATGGCTGGAACTAAAATATCTCAACTGTAAAAACATCACGGAAAGAGCAGGTTTTTTACATCAAGGTTCCCGTAATCATAAACCTGAGTATAGCCAAATATTGTAACATCATTGTGTACCAGGGTCACTTTTTTTCTGTAGCACAGTATGGTATCATTCCACCTCTAGGCTCCGCCTCCTAAAGTTTGAAAATTACTCCAGAGGTTATATGAATAAGAACAGAATTTGTAGTGTAAATACCTTTCTAGTGTGATAATCAAATTTCTAGTGTAAATGCGGGCTATTTCTGCTATTTTCTAATATTCCTTAGATTAGCTTATCAATACCATTTGAAGCAAGAATCTGAAGATTTGGGTATTTATGAAAAAAAAAAAATTAATTGCAGGTCCAGAAGCAAACTTGCCTTGGCTGATTGGCTACAATTACACCAAACATTTGTGTAAATTTGATTCTTCAATCAGCACGGTGCAGAAAGGCCGTTAAACATGGTGTTAAAAAGGATTTTTAGAGGCTTTATGTCTTAAGACTCGGCCTGTGTGTGGTCATTTGTGAGCGTCTGAGAGCGTTAGATAAGAGCAGCTGTGAATCGTGAAATGAAGTGCCTCTCTGTTTGACTTGCAGGCCACGGAGTCGTATCTGGTGCATGAAGAGGCGAGCCGAGGAGCCGCGCTGCCCGAGTGCTTCCTGGTCCCAGATACTTACAGGGTACGAACTGCCTCTCATTCTCTGCTTTTTGTTTTTTTTTTTTTCCTTTTTTCTCTCGGTGTCTCTTTCAGTAGCACGTCCCTGAACATGTCCATGTCTCTTCATCCAGTTGGTCACTTCTACACTATTTCAATACAGTATGATAAAATTTCACCACAGCACAATTTATGACCGTCGCAGGTAGTGTCAGTATTCAATATCACTCACACACCAATCAACATATTATTAAAAACATTCTTAGAGTAAAACAGAGTGATGTTACAGGAAGTAGTGGACTTATTTTTTTCCTTTTTGCTCAGGATTTTAACTTATTATTATTTAGTGATGATGCTTAGTTAGTGAAGTCTGTTTTTTCAGTAGTCGGGTTTTCTTCTGTTCCTTATTAATACCTCGTTCTTGTAAACATTTAGTGGAACAATTAACCTCGGAGTTTTTCTTTTGTTTAGCGAGGCACTGCTGTATTCCTAGTGTGCTATGTGCATGTGTTCCAAGGTCAGCTTCAGAAAAAGGCAATAATGGTGGTAGGAATCTCCACAATTCCATCTTGAAACAACTCAATTTTTGATTTCTAAAGCCTGCATTAGATTTTTTTTTTCCCCAGTATGAGCACTTTTCAACTATATTATTATTGTCATTGCTCAAGAAGGAGAAGAAGAAGAAGAAGAAGGTGGCTTAATAATTTCCAGTAGAGCTTTCAGGACAAGTTTTACTGTCCGAGTGGTATTAAAGTTTTCAGCATATTTACATATTTAAAGGCAGATCACTCACTGTATTTTTATTTACCTAATGTAAGTCTGCTGGTACATTTTGGAAACGTTTTGTCTGAATGGCCTTAGTATCAGTTGATATAGAAAAAAGGACTCTAAATGAATACATTTATATATATATATAGCCCACTTTAACATTTATATATATTTTTAAAAAGTAAACCATAGATCAATTTTCCAAATAAATATGAGTTGATGGATTTTCACATGGGTCATGTAGAAAATGTTAGACTGGGCTAACTATCAGCAATGGGAAAACATTGTTGTGGGTAAATCAAGAAAATCACTTTCACAGTAATAACATTTATGATAGAATTGGGAAAACTGAAAAAAACTGATATCATTTCTACCTTCTGTAGTTTGTGATATTGAAAAACAGGATAAAGTGAAAGACTCAGTAATATTCAATTATGTTTGAATACGACGTTAGTAATGAAAGTAATAAAAATGCCAACGTTACAGAAACCCGATAGCCTTAGTACATGTTCATTTAATATCTAATACTACTACTACTACTACTACTACTAATAATAATAATAATAATAAGGGCCAAAATGCAAAACACTTCACTATAGCACCATCCTTAGGCTAGTTGGGCTCATCTCCCTTGCCTGTGTCAGATTCTGATGTTTGGTGCATTAATGCAAAATATGCGAATCTGTTAGTTTTCTCATCTATTGTAAATATCGTGATACATATCATGTATCATAAAAACATCTTTTCACAATACAAGTAGCATGATGTGATTTTTTTTGTTGTTGTTGTTGCTGTATTGCTCACCCTCCACTACTTAGACCAGCTGATTAGCACTAAAACCCCGAGCATGTCCTATATTTGAATTGAAATTCAGTTTTCTCTGTTAAAGTGCAGCGCGTCACAGCCTTTAGGGAACAGCTTATTGTTCTCTGATTATTCAAATGCCAGCCAGATAATAACGGCGCTCGTGGAATTACAGGGTATTGGACTTTGATTTCGATCGCATGAATGGGGCGTTTGATTAGTCCTCTGTCTCGCCAAGAATTAAAATCGAGTCACACAAGCGTACAATTCATTCACAGGTGGATCGACGTAAAGCTTCTTTCCAATGTACAGGACAAACGAATAAATCTGATTTATACCATAATCTGAAGATCAGCTCGGTTAATGAGACGGCGCTGTTATATCATATGGCGTGCTTTGTGTTTTGGACGTGTATGTGCTGTTGTTAAGCTCTATAGAGCAAACATATCTGCGTAAAACGTCATTAGCATCATTTAAGTACAAGCCATATGGGAGGGATTAAGTTTAAATGAGTGTGTGTGTGTGTGTGTGTGTGTGTGTGTGCACGAGTGTGTGCATGTTAGAAGGGAAAACCACATGCTCTAACTATATTGCATTTCTTGTGTGTTTTAATGGGAGCATTACCGACTGAAACCGCTAACCTCGACTTCTTGTTTCTGGACCCCTGCTTAGCTGGAGGCTGTGAGAGAGAGAGAGAGAGAGAGAGAGAGAGAGAGAGAGGGTTGCGTGTGTAGGAATAAAAAAAAATTGCTCGTAAAAAATGAAATGATTTCTTTTTATTTCACCTCACACTCTTGTTGTGTTTAATGACTTACGGGTGTGTGTGTGTATGTGTGTAGACTTTTTGCTAGTGTATGCAGCACAAGCACTTCAGTTTTTTGGGTTGCTGCCCTTGGGCGTGGTGAGAGTATCCAAGCACTCTCACCCTTCTCTGCCCTCTTTCTCTCTCTTTCTTGTTGTCCTTTTGCTCTCTATGTCTCTCACCCTCTATTTATCCTCTATGCGTTGTTTCCATACTGGCCGTGTTCTCGGTCCCGTTGGTTCCAGTCGCCTCATCCTTTCTGAGGCCACTTTGAATGAACGCTGCTCACCAAGAGTCACTGACTGTAATAACCTACATGGCCTAGGGTTTGTCAGTCAGCAAAGTATTTCAGCGGACTGACAGGAGTGCTTGGAAAAAAATACCATGGTGGATCTGATAAAAGTATGAAAAAATCTGGATGTAGCTTTGTAAACATTAACCATTGCATCACATACAATTTATGCAAATCATTTAGCTAAAGGCAGCTCATCAGACCAGAGTCTAGCTACAGGGCTAGAGGCGTTCAGTCAGAAAGAAAAAGGGGAAGAATGATCACAGACTTTTCATTTTATTTAATCTCTCTGGTCTGATTAGCTAACTGGCAACATGGCTGTTTAAAAAAAAAAAAAAACAATGAAGCAGAATGTTTAATGACAATTGGACAGAGAACCATGTGTTTATACTCCTCATCTGTTCAGAGTCTGTGGCACTAGACAAAAGTGAAAAAAAACACTACAAAACAAAACCACTTCAAACTGTCTTATTTATAGCCCCAACCGAATCATTAATAGCGAAGCAATAAAAAGTAACTGTTGTCATCCATCAGTAGAGTTAGTCACTTATCCTGACGTATGTACGCAAACAATTTTTATAACTGAACCTTTACAATTTTAGCTAAAGACCGTTAGCCTGTTAAGCTATTTAATAGCATCCCTCAGCAAACTTGGTCATTGTTGTTTGTTTCAAAGCTGCTTGTTAATTTGAAGCCATTTATAAAACCCTGCTAGCATCTATGAGGAGCATTGTAGAGAAGAATCAACATTCAGGAAATGTGCTTAGTTTGATAGCATAAACTGTCAGGAATCATAAAAAAAGAAAAAAGGATGTTTACTTGACTGATGATCTGGTCGTGTATATTTAATTATTTAGGAACTAAAATAAAACTAAGAGGTTTATTGGGTTCTGCCAGTGACTTTGAATATGTGTAGGATATCATTGGGGGAAATACCATTTATCCTTCTAGCTTCTGCTTTTCCCTCGCTCATTTCTGAAAAAATGTTACGCATGTATTAAAACCACTGTGGTTTTTATATACTGAAATCCGATAGAAAGGTGCTATCTAGCTTGGTAAATGGCTGTTCTATGTAGAACCCTACATATAAGAGACAGATCCCAGTAACTCTTCAACGAAGCCCTAAGGAAGCCTTTTTTCTAAGAATGAATAGAGTGTGGTTTAGGACACTTGCTTCCATTCCTTGTTTAAGTGTTACAGTGCACTTGTTTCTCCAACACTGAAAGCAGTGAATAGGAAACATTTTTAAACATGTCCAGAAGTGAATGAAGCTGTACTAAACAGTTAGTCAGCCTAGTAGGCACGTGACAGATGAGTTGTTGTGTCATAAAATATAAGAGCCAATTACATTCTACTATGCAAATGCAGGCCATGCAGCAGGTGAAGGATTGGAAGAATGGCGGGTTAAACACCTTAAAAAATTCAAACAAATGCCTGATTTGGATTTGGATTGATTTTATATGAATTAATTCCTAAGAAATTCTTTAATTTTAAGACCACTTCCAATCTCAATCTTAACCCGTCGAACATTTTCACGTGGGACGTTTCTAATTTGCTTTTCATAGAACCTGAGTTGCTATACTATCAGTTTAAAGAGCAGGTTTTTTGATTATGTCATAGTTTTTTTTTATGGTCACCCAACTTTCTGACTATAAAACATCCCTCATGCTCATCAGAGAGCCATTTCAGTTTTTCCAGCCATTAATAATAGCTTGGTAAGCCTATAGAATGTTAAACTAGAGGGAAATGTAGCTTTTAATGGTTAGCTGATCAAAACGCATGGGTTTAGTGGTCCAAAAGATGTGGCTGCATGGCCTTCTAGGTGAGTCAGAGTCAGAACAAATAAAAATAAATGTGTTTTTGTGAAATAAACACACAGAGCAGCTTAGCTATAGAACAGTAGGCTACTGCCAAAACATTAGCATTTTTCCACACAACGCTTTAAGTTGATTATTAGTGGTCTAGCCAAAGGTTTTCGTCTCGCCAACTAGGTTATTAGGACAACACCTAATTTAAAAGGTCACAAGACACATGAACATGGGCTAAATCTCTACAGTGGTTCCTTTAGCCTGTTTCATTTGTAATGAGGTTAAAAGAATTAATTTCAGCAAACATCCATGAGGAATAATATAACACTCTAAGGAAAGAAGCTAACCTGGGGTTTTAGGGTAGACATGTCTGTCTTTGTCCTTTTAGTCAGCGAAACATAACTGTATAGGAACTTCTTCAATCTACAGTATATAATAGGACCTTAAGTCCAATTTTGTACATTTGAGACACATTCGTGTTTTTCGTACAAAAACGGACATGTACAGAACCTTCTTTCTGCCAATTTATCCATCCAGAAAGTGTTGCTTAAACACTGGTATCAATTAAACGAGCAGTTTGTAATGTTGCCTCTGCTGCCTGTGAAGTGAATTGCAATTGTATCTAAATTAGATTGGCAAGACTTCGTCTTCCCCAAACCCCACTGCATAAATATGCAGCCTGGAAATGTTTCAGGGGCTGAGGTAATTTCAGAATGTCCAGCCCAGAAAAACGAAAAACTTTTCCTTGTCTCTGGTATGGTACCTTGAAGTAGCTCTGGAAGATATGACAGTATAATTTTGATATTGTGATAAATTATGTCACAATATGCTTTTCTGATATATTATGGATATCTAATATATTTGTATTACATTTTTTAAAAATAATTAAATTATTTTTGTCAGCTATCCCAACCCTACTGTAAAGGGTACATCTTTTTATTATTATTTTGCTTTAATACATATCCATTATCTCAGAAAGTACATGTCATGTAGCTTCAATTTTTATATACCTTTTTATTCTTAAGATTTTAAGGCGGTCCTTAAGGTCCAATTATGTACTTTTAAATCATTTTAAAGGTATATAATATTTCTGAGAGTGTCAAGTCTTTGAGGATTCGCTCACAGAGACAATTCATATGGACTTTTTAAAAAATTCTTTTTAAAGAGTTCATTCATTCTCAGTAAGCGCTTTATCCCGGTCACAGCGGATCCTGGGAAGACTTGGGGTGAGGCGAGAATACACCCTGAATGGGACACCAGTCCATCATAGTCTTTTCAACTACCAGTTCCTTCCTCATTTACAGAATGACATCAAATCAACATGGCTGCTCACGCAGTGAACAGTGAAAAGTTTCAAGTTCATCTGTCATATGCACTAAATGTCAGCGACAACTGTACATTGAAATGCTTGTTGTGAGGCTTAGGTAGCCCCTCTCTGCATTTAAATGTGTTTATAGCAGTATTGGCATTAGATCAGTTAATATACAGACACAGTTCTTGGTTAAATCTATAACACTGAGTATGCTAATCACTGTATTTAGAAGGTAATCATCAACATTAGAGTTATCACTAACTTTAGCCGACTAGCCACTCAGGCCTGTAAATGTAAAAATGTGCTTAAAGTAGCTTTTTATGAGCTTTACGTGCTCTGACAGAGCAAACAAAAGACACGCTTTTGTGGAGGCGTCCATGTTTTTATTTCCACTTCGAACACCGGATGTCCCGAAGTGGCAAATGAGATTGTTACAACCTGCAAATTACCACTTACAAGACACCACGCACGCAGCATAAGCATAGCCAATCCATCCACCAGCATGTTTATGGGAGGTGGGAGGAAACCGGAGAACCCAGAGGACGGGCACAGAGAGGACATGGGAAACTGTGCTCAGGCAGAAGCATAGCAATATTGTGAATGACGGTGGGCTTTGTGTTACAAACTGCAGCTTTAAAAATTAAAAATAGAAATAAAATAAAAATAGAATAAGTGATAAAAAGGGAAGGCCTTTATTTTCTCTGCGTGTGAGGTGTTGGCTTTAGTAAAACCTGCTTCTGTGCGTTTTGAAACCTGACTGGGATAGGAGAGGAAAAGACAGGTCGAGGAGGTGGAGAGGCGCGTGTGTGTGTGTGTGTGCGTGCGCGCGCGCGCGCGTGTGTGTTCTTCTTCTCCTTCTTCCTTGCCAGAAGTTTGAGCTTTCACTTTCTGGCTCCTAGGCGGGGTTTGTTGGAGGAGTGGGGAGGAGGAGGAGGAGGAGGAGGAGGGGGGCGGGGCACGAGCGCGAGTTATTGCTATGCGACCCGACACTGCGAACTTCCATTCAGCTCTGTAAACGCTCCTCCAATGTTTAATTCCGAAGTAGCTATGTATTCTCCGTACTGCCTGACACAGGTAATGCAAAATAATCATCATAATAATAATCATCATCATCATACTATATAGATGGAAGTTTTGTTTTGCGCATGTGCACTGTGATTTTGAATTGCATTGTTGCAACTTTTGCTGTTGGTCTCGTGGTTTTGCTCCTTTTAATGTTTTGGGGTGGTGTGTGTGTGTGTGTGTGTGTTTGGCTGGTGGGGGAGTCGGGGGTGGGGGGGTCGCTCTTCCTTTTTGCTCTTCGTTTTTTTTTTTTTTTTCCACTCTTCCGCGCTCTTCCCCTCCCCTGCGCGCGCTCTCCCGGTTCTCTCAAACCCCCCTCGTGCGTGGCGTCTTTCCAGCGCGCGGATCTGCTTCGTTTCAGTGCACATGGGTTCTCGGAGAAAATGGCGCTTACACACTCAATCTACAGCTACGCAAAAAAAAAAAAAAAAAAAAAAAAAAAGCCTACAGACTCCACCGCATGCAGGCTATTAAATATTATGTGAAAGTGGTAGGACATCCCGCCTGCTCGCTCGCGCGCCTCTGTTTCGACGTGTTATGTAGTATTTGGGACGCCGCCTCGCCCGCTTCATATAAACACCGGCTTAGTTTTCATTGTGCATTTGCGTTTTTAAACCCTCTCTGAAATTCTTCAACCTTTAAACGCACTGCTTTTTGTTTTTAGTTTTGTCTGAAGGTTTTGATCAAACCTGAGGTGACTGACAGAATGAACAGCTGTCAGCATGCACGGTGTTTTTTTTTTTTTTTTCCTTTAATTTTTTACACCCGGCTTATCGCAGCAGATAAGGCGAACTGCAGTCCAACGGCTTCAACTCCTCTGAGCGCTGTATTTTAATGCTACCAGTGCACCTGCATTATTCCAACAACATGCAGCTGCTCTAGTTGTTGACGTTTTGGCATCAGGACGAACATCTTTTTTTTTTTTTTTTTTTTTTTTCATTTTTATATGATGTGTATGATGATACATCATGTCATTTTCATCAGACTTTGCGTGTGATTTAGCGACAGTCCGTGTGAAATGTTGCATCTAAACACTTGTGCAGTGCAAACCAAAAGAAGTGCTAAATGTTAGGACATTTCTGTTTTTTTTTTTTTTTTTGTGCACCAGTGAAACAGGCTGTATATTAAACAGTGAGTCGATCAAATGAACGTGCAAAGGCTTGTTATTTTGTTTCTTTTAAATCCCACCAGACCGTTTTTACTTCACTAACTTCTTGAGAACTGATCGAAATGAATTGATGGACAGCATTTTTGTGTTGTTTGGGGTTGTTTTTGAAGTGCAGCATGCAGCAGACTCGTGTCTTGAATCTAACACTTGCACAGTCTGTACGACAGGCACACATTTGTATCTGGGTTTTATTCAGCAGAGAATTTAAAAATAATTCAATTTCCAATGCTAAATATTTGATTTTTTTTGTTTGTTTGTTTTCTGCATAGCCTATTCCCAACAGTTATTTTTGCTTTAATCTCTGTTATGATGAAGTATGGATGAAGATGTCATTTATATGATAGGGAACTGCACAGAGCTCATAAATGCAAATAAATAAGCACATAGTTGTATTAATTTTAACGATTGCATTTTCAGAAGTGTGATATCTCTCTCTCTCTCTCCCTTTCTCTCTCTCTTCTCTGTCTCTCTCTCTTTATTTAAGTCTGACAGGTTTACATGCGGCCTAGTCCTGAATCTTGGCTCAAAAGCAGAAATTGCAAAATAACAGCCATCTTAGTATTGTTATATTGAATTTATTTCTGTATTATTATTATTATTATTATTATTATTATTATTATTATTATTATTATAAAAAATCATGACTAAGCTCGAGGCTGTGTGCGTGTGTGTGAGCGGCGCTTCATCTGCGGGGGAGATTTATTTATTTATTTATTTATTTATTTATTTAATTTTATTTATTCATTCTAAACCTCCGACTCGGCTCTTTTACTGTTTGGCTCAAAACCCCAGCTCGTGGCAAGACTTTGGATTAAGCTTGCTTCTCAGTAAGACCTCAGTCTCGACATTTCTTTACAAATAATGGCTTTTTTATTTGCAGATCAGGTTGTATGTATTTTAAACACAGGTTACATAATTTTTCCTATGCAGTTTCCTTCATTATTTTTATTATTCCTTCATTTCATTGAGTTTTGCCTTGGCCTCAGGTTCTTGGCAACTGGTTTTATTTTCCTACAGGCCCCGGACTGGAGGCTGCAGGTCACTGAGACGCTGCATGAAAATGTGATTATTAATATTTATTATGAATAGTAGACTGAGTGTTTTGTTGGGTAGTCAAATGCTTTTCGTATTTTGTAAAACAAAACACACACAAAAAAAAACCTTGAAACTATGTCGATCTGTGTCATCAGCCTATATATGATATGATATATGACATATGACACATGATATATGATATATGAATATGACATATTACACATGATATATGAATACGATATTGATTGATTAATTGTTTTAATCAGATTTATTGACTGGAAACTTTTTTCCTCTCTCAAGTGTGTCTGCAGTGACTACTCTGCATTTAGAGGCGTGTTCCTCGAGAAGCAGTCGTGTGTTTTAAGGCTCTAACAGACGTGCAGTTCTGTGTAAATGTTTGCTCGTGGTTTTTCCTCGCTGCTTCTCGCGAACGCAGCTGATGGATTATACACACCTAACGTCGCCCAAGGTGCTGGGCTAATCAGTGTAATTAGCCTTCTGCTCACCACATTGCACGTCCTGTAAATACTCAAACAGAATAAGCGGCAACACATGTGAAGTGCACGAGCCTACAGAGCCAGATCAAGTGCTGGCTCAGGCGCGCGCGGTAAATTATCCTATCGCGAGTGATTTAGCGAAATAAAACCCGACAGAAAGATGGATGTCTTTATGCACGGATAAATAATTAAACTCGGTCATATACACAGTATACAGCTATCAGGCGTAACTGAAGAGAACGATATGGCTTGCTCTGTTGCACATCCTTTGCCTCATATTTTTCCATTTAATTAAAATTAATTAGCGAGCGCGCACACGCGTCACGCGCACCAGAGCGCGCGCTCAGTGTATTATGTGCAAATATTTCTGTCCTTTTCCCCCCCCCCTCAAGAGCACATTCTTGTATGCAGGAGCGTGCACTTAATGAGAGTACAAGTAGCCTTCCAGACCCACTTGTTAGTATGCAAGTGCACAGGCTCGAAGTTTGGGATTTGGAGCACAGCCAGGGTCTCGGACGGAGTTCGGATTTTTTTTTTTTTTTTTAAATGAATGCCGTCTTTGTGCTCGGTGGCCGCGGCGCGGATCGCAGGTTTTGGCTCAGCTCACTTCAGGCCACGTTTACGCGCAACGAGAGCTTAGCGGTTTGCAGGACAGTCCTGAGTCCTGCAGCCTGCATGCATGCAGAGACTTCTCTCCTAACCAGACACCTGACCTGCATGCACAAGTCTTTGGGTGAAAATGGATCAGATATGATCTACTGCTCAAAAGTGTGCTGCATGCATTGGCTTCTCAAGCTCGAGTAATCCACAGAGACTCAGTTTGCAGCGTGATGCTCGAACCAGCACTAAACTCTGCTCTGTGTGCTGTGCTGAGAGAGGAGCAGTGCTGCCAGCTCTCTTCAGAGGTAGCTAAGGCATGCGCAAAAAGTCGCTGGGTGACGTCAGAGATTTGCATAATCGTTGATTCGTCATGATCATTTGCATATCAAATTACAAATTACGTTAAATGAAAATTTTCTGAAGACACTTAGAATAGAACAGAAAAGTGTTTTGTCTGAACAGAAGATAATAGAAATGGCAACACAAAATTTACATATTTACAAATGAAGGAACAGTTACAAATGAAATAATCCCCTTTTAGTACTGTAAATATCATCAACACAAGAGTTTAAAACATAAGAACAAAGTGCACAGGTGGCACAAACTGTGATCAGTGATTGGTCTATGGGAATAATAGTGATCAGTGATTGGTCTATGGGAATAATAGTGATCAGTGATTGGTCTATGGGAATAATAGTGATCAGTGATTGGTCGATGGGAATAGTGGTGATCAGTGATTGGTCTATGGGAATAGTGGTGATCAGTGATTGGTCGATGGGAATAGTGGTGATCAGTGATTGGTCGATGGGAATAATGGTGATCAGTGATTGGTCTATGGGAATAATAGTGATCAGTGATTGGTCGATGGGAATAATGGTGATCAGTGATTGGTCTATGGGAATAATAGTGATCAGTGATTGGTCTATGGGAATAATAGTGATCAGTGATTGGTCGATGGGAATAGTGGTGATCAGTGAGTGGAGTGATGTGAGTTGGAGAACCGGATCAAGTACAAGACACTCACTAATATCTGCTCAGAAAATCACTCAATTTGTTGCTTTTAAAATAATTTCTCTAAAGGGATCTAAAAACTCACTAACTCTAGTGACAAAGTCTCTGAACTGGCAAATAGTTACAAATACTAACCCCGCCCCCAAATCCGAATCTGATGTCATTTTTTCTGGTAATTTCATTCGTATGGATTCAAAGTGTTACAAACTTCCACGTTATACGATTTCAGGATTCATGCATAGAGCATGACTGTAACTGGAGCTTTGTTTTTAAAATCTAAACACTAACTTAAAATATTTTGTAGGAAATGAGATAAAAATGTGTGAAATGTAAACAATAGTGCATGTGTAGTAGAAACTGATCTAGTTAACATTGTCGGATCCTAAAAGTCAATCTGATCTCATGGGAAATTTGGAATTTGTTTGGATTTCATTTTATTTTATATGAATGAAGTTGTAGGATAAGTTGCGTACACTAACCACGGCCCCTAACCCTAATTTAACCTTTGTATATTTGATATGACATGAATTGTGTGAAATATTATGAATTCGTAAGAGGATTAGTTTAAAGAGCTGCTTGATTTAAAAAGTAGCACCTCCTATTACTGGAAAATAGTAGTTAGCTGAACTAGCTAGCTAATACCATTGCCAGCAATGCTACTTCCCATGTATATTCATAAGTGGCTTAGCTAAACATGGCCACTGTTAACTTTTGTATGGCATCGACTGTCAACACATGAGGAGAATCTTTTGTAAACTTTTGACAGAGTAAGCAATTTTCATTACGTAAGCCTAGGCTCGGAGCTAGCTGTTGTTAGTGCGGCAACTTTAACAAGCAGTGTATTCGGTGCTAGTTATTTTTCATTTGAATATACAGTCATACTGGTTTTTGTTTTGTTTTGTTTTTTTGCTTCAAGCCTTTACTCTTTTTTGTGGTGCATGATGGGACAGATTGTCAGTTTTCCACACTTTTTTGTTTGCCGAATATAGTACATAAAGCATATGCACAGGAAGGGGGGAGGCGATGCATAGCACTTTAAACATAACTTTTAAAAGTGAAAACATAAAAAAAAAATACTATGGGTAAATATTGGTTTGAAGAGCTGGGTAAGGCTACACTACATACATATGTATTTAATTATTAATTGAGTAAATTTGTTGAGGAAAATTAAATACTTGTGCTGAAGCAAAAATATCAAACAGCATGCAGAAAAGAATATCAATGTTTTCCAAAGAAAACTAAAATTAAGGTCACAAACACAAATACTGTTGTGGTTGATGAGTTGCACACACCCTCATACACACACACACACACACACACACACACACACACGCAAGCCATAGAGCGCTCTAAGAAACAGCTACGGGATATTTTTATATTCGGTAAAAGTGGTAGTCCTCCTTCATCTTCGCATGTGCTTGACATAATCTGTGTGTTTTGCACAAGACAGTTATGAACACTCAGATATTGTGTATTAGTACATGGTTATGACTTGAAACACTGCTTGGATGGGTCAGAGGAGGAAAAACACTAAAGCACGTCGGTCACGTTCTTGCTGTCACACACATGACCAGGCTTATTAGGTGTTTGAGCAGGAAAAATCACCAAACTTTGCTGAATTTCAGACATTAATGCTGCAGCTGAAAGAAGGAAAATGCAAAAATTGCTGGTGCTAGTGTGTGTGTGTGTGTGTGTGCGTGTGTGTGTCATGCTCGGATTCAGGATTCAGTAGGTCAGCGTCTCACACTCCTCAGATCTCCTCTGGTCCCAAACCGCACGCTACAATAATTCTTCCAAACCATCTTCCGAACCAAATATGTGTTATAGGCTGAAGAAATCCCAGGTTTCTCACAAAAATGAGAAACACTAAGAGTTTCGTTTTACTGCTATGAAAAAATAATAGATTTTGGGAAGAACTTGGTTGTCGCAATTACTATCAGCCTACCAAAGTGTATTTCTTATTAAAAATCGAAAAATATCCAAAGAACATTCAAGAACAAGTGAGATATCATCTATAAATTCATTTAATCATTTTTTGACAATTCAGAACAACTGATCAAATTTGAAAATAATATAATAAATGGTGAATAGAATTACAAGTGTAAAATTCACAACTTACAGAACATGTAAAAATCTTATCTATATTTTAAAAAAAAATACTAAATTACACACGTATAAATAATATATAAATATATATTTAAGTGTAACATAGACAGGCCCTCTGTTTATATTAACTTGTAACTAAAGTGATTTGAAGTTATTGTTATAAAGTAAGATATATGCTACATGAAGAGTGTGTTTAATCATATTAAACAGAAGTAACTGATTTTTCCATTCGAAATGCCACTCCACTCATTCGCAGGAGTAATTTGATCTCATACATGAGTACAATGCCCCAAGATTTAATTAAATTTTGAGTTTGTATTGATTTCCCCATCTGATCACGCTCCGACATTCTTATGCGCCGAACGCATGCGAAAATGCAAAACTCATGGAATTACAGTAACGCAGTTGAAGCCTTGTCGAGGACAAATGCCCTGCCAAACCAGCATTCGAATGCCTTATTTGTTTAAATCACAGCTGCGCTCTCGTACGGTTCAGATGTTTCTGTGTGATGATTTCATTTCTCATTCCTCATCAGATAAGCCTCTGTTGGCTCATTCAAGCTCAAGCAGCGGATGACCCAAGACTGATGTACTTACACTACAGGTTTCCTAAATGCACATTGGAAAAAACCTCGAAATGCGAGTCACGCACAAAGACCTGAGAAGAGTTATTTTAAGTTAGCGAGCTCTGTTCCATAATCCTTGATTGTCCTAAAGTGACCCAAAATCTCCGAGATGAAGTTGTGATATAGAGACAAGGTAGAAAATCTTATAAAAGTTTTTTTTTTTTTTACCAGTTTAAGGAACAGTGAAATTTATGCACTTTTTACAAATAACCCTGAATATAAATGATCAGCCAGTATTCTGTTATTTTAACTGTTTGAGATATAAATTGAATGAATTAGCCAAATAAGGCCAAAGTGAGGCAAGTGTGTTAGGGTTTAGGCTTTCTGTTTGTACAACTGACCAGACTCAGAGAGAGTGTGAGAATCCACGTGAAGGGTACTTTAATACAAAATCCAAGCATATAAATCAGTGTCGTTAATCAGGCAGTATTGAAACCATGAGTACTCATGGTACAACAAGGCCAGGGGACAATCTAAAAAAGGTAGAGGATCAGTGGAGAAACAAGGCTGGGAACTTATATATCCGGAATGGTTGGCAAGACTTCGCAATCAGTCAAAGGTCCAGGTGTGTTTGCATACTGAGAAGTCAGGAAGTGAACTGAAAAGCATTGGCAAAGGTCACATCAGAACATTATTAATGCCTTGGACTGTTATTACAACAATGCTAATCTGGGAGCTGTTAGCTACAATTGCCTTGTAGCACCACTGAAAAACTAAAGAAGGGAATTTGCAACACATTTGGGTCCTGAAAAATTGTGTCACTTTAAAACTAGAAGAAATCCTTTATCTGTGTTTATTTGTTGTGTATTTGACCAAAATCCAGTTCACAGCAACAGAGTAGTTCAAGTGTGACAAATCCATGAATGATGGTTCTTGCTGCAGAAGGGTTGAGGAAGGGATGTACTTGAATGAATAAAAGTAAAAACCTTTTGATGCGTTAAAACACTAAAATCTAGAGTGAAGCCAAGTTTCATAAACTGAGCTAAAGAGGAGAGTAACAAACCCATGAAGAGACGAGGAGAGATTGTTGATTTTATTAAAGGTGTCTGGGGAAATGAGTTCAGCTTCAGGAAGTTCCTAGCCCTCCAGTCTATATGTCAGAGAACGGCATATTAACATTACGGACTTCGTCTCAGATCTTAAATCTCTCCCCAGGAATGAAATCCCCTCTAGAGGATCTGTCTTTCGCCTTCTCTCTCTATTTCCTCCATCTCCTGCACTGTACGCCAGATGTACACTCATACTGTCTGTACATACATTTAAGCCATAAATATAGTATAAGTAAGGAAAAACACACTCAGGGGTGTACTGTTATAGGAAAATAATCACTGACAGGGTGATGTGATTTTTACCACCCCGAAGCGACGTCCCAGAGTGTTTCGTTCTTCTTATACCACAGCAATTTACCAACAATTATAAATTTCAGTTTACGAAAGGACATATCATACTTTTTATCCATTTATAGTAACATCTACTGTTGTTCTGTCTCTTGAAGTGAATAAGACAAAAAAACTGCAAACTCCTCTGTCCTGAAGACTTTCCTGTGGTGGAAAACCTACTGACTGTTACAAAGCATTTGACACTGGAGACTCTTTCCGTAAATATTACACAAGTGTAGTATTAGCCTTTGATTTTGTGTTGCTTCCTCCATACAGCTCTCTGTGTGAGTTGTTACTATAGAAATTATAGCATATTAGAATGAACGCATTGATATAAACCTGTGAATAGAATTACAGCTGGAACTACTTTGAGAGCTGCTCTTACAGAAATTAATCAACCAATCAGAATTTAGAATTCAACAGCACTGTGGTATTTTGGAAATAAATTGATAACATATTGCACTGTATTCTGTTTCTATATGAGACTATAATTACCTCCACCCGTGATTGTCCATTCAACCAAAAACAGTGTTTTTGGTCGTGGTAGCTGCTCTACATATGAGCAAATAGCCCCCTAATACCCACAAACATATACACACACACACACACACACAGACACACACGCACTCACGCACATTCATTACATAACCACAGAACCACTAATCACTTCAGTGTGTGGGACCATGTCATAATAGATCCTTTCATAACAGTTACTTCATATTTTGTCCCGAACTGTTTTTTTTTTTTTCTTCTCCAGTAACTGGAGTTGGTTTTGGGACACCGTTGCCGCAATTCCACACAATCCTCCTGCGTCTCGTAATTTTCTGTTTTCGATTTGTCAATTCCTTACAAGTTACATGGAAAAGCCACTTTCTGGACTGCGCACGATGCTTGGGTGCATTTTGTCCATTGGGCCTGTGGGATCTTTCACTATGTGCCTCAGTCCACATTTTCTGGTCGCGGGCAATAAACAGAAAACTGAGCAGAGGAATTTAAAATAAGTTGGAGTCGCTTGTTAACTGACACGACTTGTGACAGTATGATGCAAAGGTCTGTGTTTGGCAAATAAGTAGTGTGTGTGTGTGTACACACTAGCACTATCAGTGCTGTTGTATTGATAGAACACATCCAAGGTCATTTTATTTCTGTCTTATGGGCGTGTGTGTGGGTGTGTGTGTGTGTGTGTTTGTGTGTTAAATGTGCGGACAGCTTGTTTTAAGTCATCCATACCAGAAAGACTAATATAGATCAGTCATCCCTGTGATGTGTGTCTAAAAAGGCCGGCAATAAAAGAGGCCTAAATAGAATACACATTGCCAGTTTGAATATTAGAAACTTAATTTTAATTTTTTTTTATCTCTGCATCTTATTTTGGCACTTATCCGGTGAGAGCGGTGAAGTGTTATGTCCGGGTGGCACCATATGTCGTGTTGTGCGTCTCTCTACAGACCGGATCGTTCTCCTGACCTTTAGTCCAAAGTGCGCAGTCGGTCAGTAGATAAGCGTTCACTGGCACCTCTCCATCTGTCGGGGAAATATCACCACGCCGTTGCGTAATATACAATATTGTTACCTGACGTGAACTTAGATGATGAGCCGTGGTAGCTGCAAGAGAGCGCTGTTTATAGTTTATTATTGTATACACTGAACGCTGGTATGTGTACCCCTTTACCTATACCACATTCCTGCATTGACTGCTGTATATATATAAATATATACACACATACACACACCCATATACATATATATATATATATATATATATATATATATATATATATGTATATGTGTGTGTGTGTGTGTGATGTGATTTTTGTTTTTTTTTAGCAAAAAACTTTTTTGTTTGTGGATATTCTGGAGATTCACCTACTGTTTAAAATTTTAAAAAGTTGTGCAGGCAAGTCAGTGTGTCCCAATGCCCCATCCAGTCGCAGCTTTGTAACGTGGGCGTAACATGTCAGTGTTGTGTTCTGATTGGACACGAAGCACAAAAGACTGACATCATACACCGACATTGTACAATAAGAAGCTGCTATTCCTGGACACGATTTTTTTGTCCAAGCTTGTCAAACTTTCATACATGATAAACCGAGTTATAATGAGCAATAGACTAAAACTCAATGGAGAATAGAAAAGAACAACAGAATAGTGGAAAAATAGACTAAATTAATAGAGTAGAATAGAAAAGAATAAGACAATAGAGTAAAATAATAGAGTAGAGTGGAATAAAATAAAGTAGAACAGAGTTAAACAGTAGAATAGAATTGGGTAGAAGGGAATAATAGAGTAGAATAACAGGGAAGAACAATAGAAAATAGGAAAAAAAAGTGAATAGATTCAAATAGAACAATATAATAGAGTAGAGTAGCATAATAGACTAGAATTGAATAATAGAATAAAATAGAGTGCAGCAGAATGGAAGAATATAATAGAATTAAATAAAAGACTAGAATAGAATTGAGTAGAGTGGAAGAGAATGTTGATGACTGATTTTAATGGCACGAAAGGTATTTTTTTTAAATTATTTTTATATACTTTTTTGTATGAAAGGGTAAGGTAAGCGTTGAAGTTGTTGTCGTTCCGGTGATTCCTGCTTGCTGTGTATAGGTGTATAGATTAAACGTTGGATGACGCGTTTTCTCACACTCCTGAACGTCTCTAGAGAACATGGCGGTGATAATTAAAAAATCATGACATCGCACTACACGGCACATGTTAAGAGGTCGCTGTCGCATATGTTGCTTGCTGTCGTACGAAACTGTAAACGTCATAATAATAGCTTGCATTTGAAGCTTTAATCCGAGCCCAAGGCCAAGTTCCAACATTGCTCTTCGGAGTTGTTGAGTTTGATGTAGGATCGGTTCTAATCAGGTCCAGGTGTGCTGTGGATTATCTGATAATGATACTTAATCCCAGAGGACCTCCGCGATGATTATCTTTCAAATAAACCATAATAGCAGATGAAAATCCACACATGCAGACAATTCCGGATCAGCGTTTAAAGTCAGCGCACATTAGCGAAGACGGACGGAGATGCCGAATAATCTGCATGCTAAACAGAGTGTAATCTGTAATCATTCATTCGGATCTCACTTTCTCTGGCTTGGAGCGTTTCATGTTTGTGGAATGTTGTACACAAGATAAACTCTGATGGAGCGCATTACATACTGCGTACTACCCCCTCAGCCCCCCTTTACCCCCCCCCACTTCCAAAACTCCCTCAGGCGGTGTAGTTGGAGGGATGCGGACACGAGGGAGGGGATGGTGGCTTTTAAACGAGTGGAGAGAGGGATGGTGGTTTTGTAAATGAGCGTAGGGGTGGACGGCAGTTTATAAAGGAGTGGAAGGAGGGATGGTGGTTTCTAAACGAGCAGAGGGAGGGAGAGTGGTTTTTTAAACGAGTGTGGAGAGGGAGAAGGTGGTTTCGGGTGGGGTGGAGAAGGGATCACTGTTTATTTACTTATAGGCTGCAGCCGTAGACGCTTAACGAGAAGAATGAGTGGCACTGAGCCAGGCACCAAGCAAAGGGAAATGTGCGCATAGGAGGGAAAGAGAGTGTGTGTTTGCGTGCATGTGTGTTTGTGTGTGAGAAAGAAAGTTTGTGTGTCTTTAACGCACTTAACATTAATCTTGCTGATGTAGGCATTCCTGTGGTTCTCTCTCACTCTCTCTTGTTTTCGCTCTCGTTCACTTTTGTAAGCGTTCGCTGCCACAGGTTGCAGCACAGCGCAGAAATAAAATGAGGAATGTAAACGATTAAAAGTGCAGTTGGGCTGCCATTGTAAGAACGTGTGAAGAACAGTTAAATACAGGGTTTGCAGCATAATACTGTGGTGGTTAAAACCTAGAAAAATGGTGTTGCTAGGCAACTAATTGATATGAAAGCAAGCATGAGTTACCTAATAACTGAAGCTAACGAAAGAGTTATCTAGCATATTAGTTACGAACAATATAAAAGCAGTGTGACAGAAAATAAAACAGGCAAAGAGAACTTTCCTTAATATGACGTAAATTGCACAATAATTGCATTTAGGATTATCTAACCGAATTTCTGCTTCCACCATGGTGAGAAATGTCAACTTATCAGTGTCACAACTGTCTTAAAAAAGAAGTAAAAACCACATAAAAATGTACTCAGCAAACTTTTTTTTTTTTTTCCTTTTTACAAGAAATATAAAGTGACCCTGGAATGAAGGCAACCCTCGGGAATATTAACTTGTAAATTTGGTTTTAGTCAGAAAATTTACCTCAGGAACTTCTGAGGTAATGGATACTACAGTTTTTGAAGCTAATCTTTTGTTAGCTAGCCAGAAAAACGTCTATGAGTGCTTGTTTGGTTTTAAATGGTTAACTGCAGCTGAATATGGTCAATGTGTCAACAATTTGAGCAAGTCAGTGACTTTTGCTTAACCTTTTAGGAATAAAATGCAGAGCTACACTGATACGTACAGGCTAGCTAGCTATCACATAGGTGTTATGTCTTGTATATGAACAACAAAAAGGCACAGTGATCGTGGAAACAGGACAAACATGACGAGAATATCAACTTTTCCTTCAGATATATGGGTTAAATGCTAAGAAAAGACTCCATACGAGTAGAATGGCACATTTATTACACTTAGCATCGAAAGCAAACTGAGCCTCTGTGGAATTAGCCATATTAGGAAACATCCACTTGACATGATAATCTGTGAACTCAGAGAGCTGTCAGAAAATTTTCAATTTCTGAACAAAGTTACACAAGAGAGCTGTTCTTATGGAATCGTCTTGTAAACACATTGGACACATTCAGTCCCTGTCTGAATGCCTCATTTTGCACATTCACCACCCTTCTATCTGACCTCGAAACTGCAGTTCTGTAGTGACTCTAGCAGGCAGCATGGTCTGCAGAGCCATATAGAACTGCATAGATGTGATTATAGCTCAGTGGCAGCGTGCCAGATGTCGTGCTTCATTCCCCAGCTATGTGTTTAGGTACGTGTGTGTGTGTGTCCAGCCGCACTTCTGCGTTATGTGTGTTTAGACTGCCTTTCACGGAGGTGGTGAAATCCAGACACTAACCTGAAGGCACCGTGCCGTTAGCATGTGGAACTCTGCCAGCTTCTCGCTGAAGCCGCTACTACGGAAAACCCAGAGGGACAAAATTAAAAAGGATGTGTGAAGTGAAGTGATGTGGCTGGGACTTTTTATTGTTCGCATTGTGGGACGTGTTCTCCTGACAGATCAGTGAAGCGAGAACTTCAAAGACTAGGCCAGTTGGGGCAAGGTCAAGGCTAGTTGGGACCTGCATACCGCTGTCTAATTTGCATGGTTGTTATCCTCAAAAGAAACCAGTTTTAATTGAACAAGTAACGGAATCAAAGGAATCTGGTGAATTCTTCAAGTAGGACATGCCCCTGTTTACCAATCACTGGTATCTGACATCATCAGTGTGGCTCATACTTTTTCCACTCTGGTTGAAAATTCCCTCAAGGTGCACCAATCAGGTTTTAAACAGGAAAGCTTTAGTGTAGCTTTGCTTTTCATTTCACAAACTTTATATTGTATAAGGTATTGAAACATTCACCATGTTTGGGTGGAGTCAACCCTTAGGGTGCTTTGACACTTGTTTCTCAACTGCCAGTGCACGCTTTATGTGTAATCCTATTCAAAGTGAGTGGATTGTGCTCAGACTTGAGCCCTTCCAAAAGTTTTCAGAAAAGCACCGAGTAAAGTGAAACACCTTTTTTTTTTTAATTCCCATCCAATAAAGTCGCAAGTTGGAGTGCAAGCAAAAGAGAAAAACATGGAGAACAAAGCGCTGGGGGAAAAAGTCTTGTTAGTCTTAACAAGATTGTCTTGTCTTTCAATATTCCAAATAAAATTTTTGGGACATTCACTGGTACGTGTGTGTGATACATACAGTCAAAGACGCACAAGCAGCTCAAATTCTCTAGATTTTCTGCCTGCAAAGCTACAGCGAAGACAAACAACCTCCTCAACACCAGAGTTAAATCAATCTTTATTTCATCTGCATTACAGAGAATAATAAATCAAATCTAGCTAGCAAGCTACTACTGGTAATCGAGTTGTCATGGTTACAAAATGCAGTAAAAAAAAAAAAAAAGCCAAGTGTGAAAGTACTCTTATTAGTTTTAATGACTAGCTAGCTAGCATTACTTCAGCTAGCTTTGTCATATCTAGCTCAGCTTGCTAAATCTCTTCTCACTGCCACTGAATATTTATCTCTAATAAGTAATTTGAAGCAAATGTAATTTTGGTAGTTTTAGCAAATGCTTTCTAATGAACATTAAAAAAGGGGTTGCTCACATCTTATGCTGGTCACAAAAGTAATACCTGCAAGTAAATGTGCCCAAGATCCACTTGTTTTTACACTGTAAATGATTCTGAGGCTTGTGGCCAGATAGGTGTGCAATAAGTATCAGACGAACTGTGAGCCATGGGCAGAGGCTAATGTCTGTGTATTCTGCGTGTGCTAAACAATGCCAAACAAGAACACACTGGCGTATTATGTTTCTCTTGGTGTATTTGTACATGTAACTGATATAAATGAATAGGTCGAAGGCGTTACGATGGTAAAAAAAAAAAAAGAAAAAAAGAAACCTAGGACTTGACTTTGGCTTGTTGACTTGGGACTTGATATTTAATACATGAGACTCGCTTGATACTTCGGGCTAAAAGACTTGGACTTGCTTATACTTGCAAAACGAAGACACCTTTGCAATGAATTTTGGGGCGATTCGTGACTCATTCTAGTACTAAGAGTCTTCGTTTAAAAGTATGATGAGTGAGGTTGAGCTTTAATATATTCAGTGTAAAGTTCTGTGCAGTTTTAATTCAGTCATTCATATTCAGTAGCTGGTTTACCCTGGTCAGGGTCACGATGGATCGGGACTGTATCCCATGAGGCGGAAATGCACCCCAGATGGGACACCCTAGGTCCATCTCAGGGCATCAGCACATACTACTTCATACCTAAGGGTAATTTAGTGTAGCCAGTGTACCTACAGCTTGTTTTTGGGAGGAAACCAGAAAACCTAGAAGAAACCTATGTGGATATGGGGTGTCCGTATGGGTTTTCATCATGTTCTCCAGTGTCCTCCTACTCCCCAAAAACATGCCAGTAAATGGAATGAGGGCGTGTATGTGTGTGTGTCCTGAGATAGACTGGCCTTGCTGTACAGCCTTACACCCAGTGTTCCTGGTATATGGTTAGGAATTCACACTGAGCAAGATAAACATGAATGAATGAATGAATGAATGAATGTGTATTTGGTTTTCTATTCGGCAAGATCATGATACTGGGATGAACAATCTGCTGTTTTTGAATGTAACAGTGTTTAATGGACTTGTCATTCCTGCTTCCCTGAAGAGTTACTGCTGAAGAATTTTGGCAAAGCCGGAGGAATTATCTGGAATTAGATTCTACGCCCCAGCAACATGGATTGTTCCAAGAAGAAGTAGCCAAGGGAGTGGAACGTGGCGCTAGGACATGGAGATGTTAGTGTGTAGAAGACCAAGGATTGCTAGCTAATGTGTAGCTGTGTAAAGATATCACCCTTTCCCTGCAAGGCCTTTTCCTTTCTACTGCACATGATCAGATCCATTAACTGTCGGTCCAGGTTTTCTATTCAGAATTAGCTTGCCGGTTTATCCACTGATGCTAATATCCACCGACGCTCCATGGTTAGTGTTAGCAACTCACTAGCCATTTGGCCGGACTCTTTTTCCATTATTGTGTCTGGAAGCGTACACCCGGGCTTGTAACTATGATACACACATATTGGATTTCTTAGCGGGAAGTGAAGGAATGCTAACCATATTATCCTGCTTAGGGGTGTTACGGGTTGCCAAGTCCTATCAGGGAGAATATGAAGTGGATTTAACTTCACCGTCCCTTCACCACTCTCCTCTTAAATCAAGTCCATGTAGTGCATTTGTCTTGCGTGATTGCCGGATATCAGTTTGAGTCCTATATTGCACTCTAACCACTTTCTGTCCTGCCATGAGTTATAGATTTTTTTTTTGAACGCAAAGCTGTGGCTTTTCAGCAGCCAGGTGTGTGTGTATATATATATGTGTGTGCGTGTGTGGGTGTGTTTACGTTCAGGATAGAGTAATTTCCTCTATTTGAAAGGCTCTCTTTCCGCTTTCCCTCTGGAATGCATCTGTCACCAAGAACCATTAGTAGATTTTTCGCACTTCGGCGCGTGTTCAAGCATATGCACCATTACCAGATATTTTGGGTTTCAACCAAGAAGTAATAGAGGATCCGTTTATACCAACAACTAGACCTGTGATTTAAGACAGTTTAATTAGTACAGGTACAATGGACACAGTCAGATTACTGACACAAATCCACTTTAAAACTGACTTTTCAGGTGTTCCTCAGTGCACTGGACTTTGTTGTGCTGTAGAGAGTGATGATCACACACATTCAGAAACAGTCTGGCAGTAACTATTTACTTTCACATTTATAGCCTTTCATCCGGCAGAGACTTTAATCCAGAGTGACTTACAGGAGAGGCAGAGTCCAGACTCACACAGCACAGAGCTGTTAAAGGAGCTGGGAAAGATCCTGTAGTGCAGTGACAGAGTTTCTACCAAATAACCTGAAACGTGTGTGTGTGTGTGTGTGTGTGTGTGTGTGTGTGTGTGTGAGAGAGAGAGTGTACTGAAATATAACACTGAGATGTGTTATCCCCCCCCCCCCAACCGCTCACTCAGTCACTCACTCTCTTCTCTTTCTCTTCAATTAATCCTTGATTACATATGAAGATAAAAATACTGTGAATTTCTTTCTTTCTTTCTTGAACATTTCTTATTTCTTTATTTTCTTTTATTTACTTTGTTTCTTTGTTTTTCTTTCCTTCCTCCCTTTCTTTCTTTCTTTCTTTCTTTCTTTCTTTCTTTCACATTTGATTTTTCTGTTTGTTTCTTTCTTACTGACCTTATTGTATATTATACTGATATTGTTGTATATTATTCTTATATCTTTATACACTTATAATATATAATAATAATGTATATTGTTACTGAATTTATGAATTATGTAATGAACCTGTATTTCAGAAAGGCTGTACATTTATCTGTATCTCATTAACACTCTGTAAAGCCCAGTTCCCACTCCGTTTCCAGCACAAGCTCCTGTGGTCCAGATTCTGACGCCTTAGATCATTTAAAAGAAAAAAACAAAAAAAAAAGAAAAGAAAAATAAAGCACTAAATAAGTAGATGATACAGCCTGCATTGCACAGTGGTTAGGGTGAAACTACAGAATTGACCTTTGACCCTATGTAATATAAGCCCACATATACTTTTATTTTTATGGGTTATGACAAATTCACATGAAACAATTCAATTTAGGAAGAAATGGCTTGTGAAAGTGTCTGAAAGCTTTCTGAAGCTATGATATGCCATGACAGCGGATGACTGTGTGTGTGTGTGTGTGTGTGTGTGTGTGTGTGTGTGTGTGTTGTTCCAGGTGTTTCTTACCCTCTCCGGCTCTTCTGCTAGCACTCTAGTTGAATTTGTCAGAGCTGTGCTTTTGTGACCAAGGCGATTTCATTTCCGACACGCAGCTTTCGGCCTTTGTCTTTTATAAATTGATGGGAGCGTTCTTCCCTACTGGGCTGTCTCTCTATTTCTCTCTCTCGCTCACACACACATACTCATTCTTTCTTTTCATTCGTATTCTCTGACATGAAGCCAAGTAAGCTTGTGACGTGGCACCATCTTGAAGCAGCAGAGAGCTGTGGAGTACAGGCCATTCTGACTGTGTGTGTGTGTGTGTGCGTGCCCTGTACATAAGGCTGCACAATGGCTAAAATTCTTATTATTTTATCATTATTTTGCTCCATGTTGAAATAACCATTCTCACCGTTATTCAGACAATTAGAAAAAATAGGTTTTATTGCGCGTCAATTTTTTCATCGTTACTGGTACAAATCGTTACAAATAATATGGAAAATATATAGAACATTAAAAAAAACCAATCGATTATGCTGTGGCTTTAGCAAAAGTGTATTAAGTTGCTGAGAAAAACCGTTTGGATAACTGACTTCTGGTCTGGAATGCTTGTTTGTGTTTGGATGACCCTCTTGTCAGTCATTTTATAGACAATATACAGGCCACCTAAGATCCTGGGGGCGGAGCTTCATGAACACAGGTGGGAATCTTTCAAATGTCGAACCCACCTAACTGATAGAGACCTTGAAAAAAAAGACTAAGTTTACCTAAGGCACCTTTAAATGAACAAAAGAAGACATTTTCACATTTTATACATCCACATTCCAAGAGACTTATAAGTGAGACACATCTGCACAGAACTGAGCAGATGATGATTATGGGCCTCGTTCAAGGGTCTAACAGCGGCTCACTGATAGTTCATAACCACACGAGCATAAATACACATACACAGAAAGGCTATCAATTTAGCACTAACAATCCAAGATTTTACTCTATACCGGTGACAGTTTTAGAGGAGTTTTATAACATCATCTTTTTAAACTGAGTACTAAATGTGAAAGTGCACGGTGACGCCAGTGCCTCTGATTGCACAGTGGTTACTAGAAGAAACCGCTTGGAAATTTAAAATGTAAAACATGACAAGGAAACATCCAAATGCATGAGGGGTCTTAATTAGAGTGAACCACATAAGACAGACCAAGAGAGAGAGAGAGAGAGTTGGCTTGAGTGTGGACTTGTTTTGATGATGCTGTCTGGTTTTAAAAAAAGTAATGACATCCTTTTTAGCATGTTACTTTTAATTAAATTCACTTTTCACTTATTTGCATGACTGCATTAAAGTTCTATGCTGTGATCTCTTTTAGATCTATGGAGAACTTTAATTCCAAACATTCAATTAATACTTGAATATTAATCAAACTTTTAGTGAAGTTGTGTGTAAATGCTTTTGCAGGTCAAACTGTTTGCCAGATTTACAAAAGTTTCAGTAACTCTGGCTTTTTTTTTGACTCACATGAAAACACGGTAAAAAAGCGTAAAGCTACAGAGAGCTGAAAATGACAAAATGGCTACTAAACGGTTAAAGAGCACATTCTAATTGCGGCGTGTGCTAAGTTTTCCATTTTAATGCAGCTCAGCCATTGCAGCGCATGAGCTAGACGCCATAGACACACAATAACTCTTCCTCCTTTTAAAGGGTGCCATTACTTTTATCTGAAATGAACAGCTAGTCTTATTTGTTGTAATTTGTGGATTTGTGTTCAAATCCAAAAATAACTTGTGATTTCTTTCAAATCATTAATATGAAGCAACTAAGTTTCATTAAACTCCCTGGTTAGCACGAGGTTTGCATTAGTCGGTCTCCTTATATGTAAATTTGCGTAACTTCAAGAGCTCCTGTAGAAATGAATATTTTTGACATATTCCCCCTTTTTTTTTTTGTAAATGCTCCTTCGAATGATATTATGAATACATTCATTGATGTCCAGCTTGATAATGTGTCTATTTTATAAAGAATTTAAAGAGACACCTTAATGCCACTAGTTCTTTTTTAAGTCAAATGTCAGTGATTTTTCTTAAAGTCAGTATTTGAAGTTCTCCACTCAGGTCCGGCACCTTCATTAGATCCAAAGCCACACCAGAATACACACACCTAACCTAGAACACTAGTGCCAGAGAAAGGATTATTGCATTATTGGCCAGCCAAAGGTGCAGTTAGTGTTTTGGTGGACATTAGCTGATACTATTTTAAACCAATCCAAACAAATATAGCACCTTCATTATAAGGCTAGTGCAGGACTAGCAGTCACTAGAAGTCACTGTGGCACATCAGACTCCGTAAACAGCAGACAAAACCATCAGTGTGGACCACCAAGATCCAACCAATCAGGACAAGGACAATCATGTTGCTTGTCGATTTCGAAATCCCCTCTCTTACACTTAGCTTAAAAGGCTAGTGTGTGCATTAGGGTGTGGCTTTGGAACTGAACGAAGCTGCTATGTTTATGTTTGAAATAGCACCAGCTAACTTCTACCAAAACACTAACTGCACCTTTAAGCATGAAATCTTTCGGCTAATAATTCAGACATGCAGCCTCATGCTCATGGTGTCTTCCTGCCTCTTATTCTCTCCCTCACATATAAACACACTCACTTTCTGTTATCAAGCCTGTTCTTTCTCTAATAAAACATTTTCCAGTGAGTGTGTTTGTGAGTGTGTGTGTGTGTTTGTGTGTTTGTATGCGTACTCACACGTAGCTTGCAGTAATTCACTTTTACAGTGATATAATTAAAACCCGACCACATGGTGCGACCCCGTGTGTATGTGTGTGTGTGTGTGTATGTTTGTTGGATTGTTATCAGTGTGATCTTTGTACCGAAAACGCCCGTTAGGTACACAAAGTGAATTCATCTGTTTCGTGAATGGACTGCCTTGTTAGTATTTGTGAATGGAAGGGAGGACTCTTGTGTGTAAGCGTGTGTGTACATGGTGAATTTTGTTTTGTCCGTGTGCGTAGGAGTGAGGGTTTTTAAAATGAAAGCAACAGTTAAAAGAACAAAATTAAACACCTTGTAGCTAAAAATGAATAAAGGTCCGTCTCATTCAAAATCTTTCCTGTAATAATTCTCATAATTCCCAACACTCCATGTATGTGCTTTAAGTGCTAATCGCCAAGCAAATTATTTTTAAATAAACGATTTTGGAAAATAGCAAGGAAAGTCTCAAGAAATGTCGCTCCAGTTTTCCGCTATGATGCTTTCATCAAAATTTGAGAGGTGGGGCTTAGAAGGCAGGATAAACAAATTGAGGCAGAAATATTACCTGTTGGCTAAATTAGTCTCATAACTCCACTGCAAAACTAAAGAAGCAAACTTGAGACTCCCAACGTGTCCGTTTTATTTTTTTCCTTTAATAAGGAAAGTTCAGGTGCATACCTCCTCCCTTTATAAATATGCTATATCAAAATATTATTTCACTATAGGAATGTTAAATAGTGTCTGACAGGATCAGAGTGCTGCAGAAGGACAAGTGTGGTGAGAAAGAAGGAAAGTAAAGAGAGAGGGATAGAGGAGGGGGTGGAGGGAGAGAGAAGGAGAGAAGGAGAAGGAAGCTGGTGCTTGATTTGCATAAAGTACGGGGCACGGTGCCCACTGGAGGAGAAGGGTTGGCACTCGGCCCTGCAGACTGGCACAGGAGGAAGAAAATAATGAAAGAAAGACCGCGAGAGAGAGAGAGAGAGAGAGAGAGAGAGAGAGAGGGACAGTATGTATGAGTCCGGTAATCAAGAGAGAGAGACAGAGAATGAGAGGCTGAGAGGGGAGGGAAAGACAGAAAAGCAAGAAGGAGAAAGTGGCAAATGTGCTTCATTAGGGTATGTTTTGTTTAGATGGCAGCAGTTATTACTTCTTCAACACCAGTCGAACCCTCAGAGTCGACCGGCCGGCCATCTGATACGGCTCGTACACATCGCTCCGTTAGCTTTCATGTACTTAATTTCATTGGCTGGGCATTGAGTCGATCAATCAATCTACCATTGATGAGTTCACTTCATTAGGCTGCATGTGGTGCCCGGCTGCTGCTTTCACCATTACAGTGTGGGTGCCAGGGTGCCTACTGAACCTCCAGTGACCGGTTCGAGGCACTAGGCCTCACTCTGTGTCTGCTTTAATAATTCAAATTCAGTTCATTTAAAGTGAGCAAGCTTTAGTAGCCATATTGAATTTAAATACCATAACCATGGTACAAATAAAATATTGGTGAACAAAAAATATCAAAAAAGTGTCTTTAGAAGAACTTTAGAAGAGCCGTTTCTGGTTCCCTATCGTAGGAGTTGTCAAAATGTTTGCAGCCAGGCACCACTTTAAGTATAAAATAAATTCCACGGGACTCCTAGGTAAGAATTTATTTTACAAAGACATTCCAACTACTCAAACATTAGGCTCATTAGTTAAATGTTTACAATTATATTTTAGCTATTTATTAAAGCCATAAAGCTTTTTATTCTTCAACTTTTCACTGTTAGGTCCAAGTTTACCTTATTTATATACTTGTTTTTGAGTTATTAAGGCTTCTTGGGCTTAATGCATTTAATTCAATTAACAAGTCAAACAGGCTAATAACTATAAGAACATAATGATAAATATAATAGCTTTGATAATGTTGAGTTGTGATTTTGACCATTGTAATAAAACAACAACAACAACAACAACAACAACAACAAAAAATCCATCAAGGATACCCCGGCTATGCTTCATGGACCCCATTTTGAGAACCACTACCTTAAAGAGCCTAATTGTAGATGGTATGTATACATGTACATACAGGATATATGTGTATGTGTGCAGTATGGATGTATGTATGTACAGTATGGATGTATGTATACCAAAAAGAACTGAATAATCATCATCCACTATAAATGTTAGCATTATGTGGTGGGAAATGATTCTTTAGCTCTTTGCTAAATCGTACGGACTGAAAGGTTCCTTCGTAAAGCCAAAAATGGTTCTTCAGTGTCATCACTTTGAAGCACCTTTTCTGCCAGCTTTTTATTCTTCATACACTGATAGCCTATATAAAATCTTGTACAGTTAGCCTGTGTTAGCAAACCAAAAGGCCAAAACATGGATTATGATGCAAATTATTGCCTAGCCTAAAAGATGTATATTGTCTCGCATTTTTAAGCGTATAGTGTGCTTATTCTTCACTTTTGTAGTGTTCTATTTGTTGTACACCTATATTTACTTCAGCCTTGTGTGTAAGATTGTAGCTAATGCAATGTGATCTCTCTCTCACACACACTCTCTGAAATATTGCTTTATATTTACAACATGGCGTCTCAGTGCTAGTATTCTTTCTAACCTCCTGGAACCGTGCTGTGATTTTTGGAATAATACGCATTTTCTTTTCCTTGTGTGTGTGTGTGTGTGTGTGTGTGTGTGTGTGTGTGTGTGTGTGAGAGAGAGAGAGAGAGAGAGAGAGAGAGAAAGAGAGACGCTGCTTCAACAGCTAAAAATGGTGCCTGAAGCAGTTAAACTTTTTTTTATCAAAAACACAAATAACAATCCAAATAACAAATAATGACGTTACTCATAAAATATATAAGTTAATGGACAGCTGAAGCTCTACAAGCTGCCATCTGTATTTCTTTTTAAATATGGCCTAAAATATTAATTACAGGCTAAAGATGAAGGCTAACATTAACACTAATTAACCTCTAAGTGTTGTGTAAATATGATTACGCTAATCAGCACTAATGAGGTACAGTAAATGAAAAACAGGCTGTCATGCCCTCACCTTCAACAGGCTAATCTTTCTGCTTGTTTTTTTCTTTTATATATATATAATTTATCTAATCTATAATTAGCTTATAAAATGCATGTGGTATGTTCCAGGTTTGTGCAAGTAGTTTTGTTTGGGAAATTGGACCTATTTAAAATGCATTTTTGGGACAAAACAAATCTGTAGATGTTATTGGACAGTTCCAGAAAAGCATCCTCTGATGTGAGATCATTTTCTCTCTCTCTCTCTCTCTCTCTCTCTCTATATATATATATATATATATATATATATATATATATATATATATATATATATATATATATATATATATATATATATATACACACACATAGGCCCATTTATGTCTGTAGAAAACTAATGCATCACTGAACTGATGCATCACTTCCTATATCTTATATATTTGTAGGATTGAAGCAAACTGTGTGCACTAGCTTTTTTTCCTAGAGATTTCGGTCTAGGTTATATTTGTAAGCCTGCGTTTTGTTCATTTTATTCGAACAGCTGCTTTAATGAGGTTAAAGTGAATAAAAGTGAAACTGATGAATGTTGCATTATTCCTCTTTTGGATAAATATGACAGATGAACCAATTCAGACTTGTTCATTGCCTTTTTACGGAAGCAGGCTGTCAGTTATTTCACAAGTATTAAAAATACTTAGTAATGTTTTTATTATTTGATTTTTCAGTCTCAGATTTTCTCTCATAAAATAAAAACTGTGGTGAAGTGTGTATGCATTAATCTGCTGGGCTCGATAGATAACTGTGTTAGTGTATTATGTTATTAGCTTTGTTTTGTTTTGTTTTTTTGTTTTTTTTTAATAGTGTGTGAACTATCTTGCAGTTACTTCTGGCCATTTGGTAGAAACGTAAATTTAATTTGTTGTATTATTCATCACTTTTCATTTTTAAACAGTTTATGTTTACATTCTGAGGACTATTCTGTCTTCATTCCTGTCTTAATTCAGGTCTTTGGATAAAATCTAATGTAGTAGGTGAATATAAATAGCCATTTACAGACATGTGGTGTTTGTAGGGCCGTTTGTGTTTATGAGGTTATGAATGTTTGAGGAAAAATACGTTTTTTATTGTCATAAATATAATATTAAATTTATATAGTGCGCGCGCGGTAGCAGACTTGGCCGAGCGCGTGCTGGGGAAGGGTTCACGCTCGTGCGGGTCGGCTCGCGCTTCACTGAGCCGTTGTTTTGTTTGAATAGAGGAGTTTATATTTCTTGTCTCTAAAAGAAAGAAAAACAAAGAAAATATATATATTTTTTCTTTCCAGTGACCCGTGTAGGCCAGATAGGTGTTTCTTCTCCTTGTTGTCACTCCTCACGCAGAGGGGTTTGTGTCGCACTGGCTGTGGTGTGTTGTGTGAGTATGACTGGTAGCCAGTTAGCTTCTGAGGTAACGGACAAAAATACAAACATACTGGCGGGGATTCAGCTGTCTTTGAAGTTTCCGACACAGACCCTGTAAGGAAAGATATAAGCTTACCCAGACCTTTAGGCCTCTTTTTTTTATTAGGCAGCCATTTCATTTCAGTAATTTATATAAATACTTTATTTAAGAACAACTTTATTGGGCACACATATTCACACATGTTTAATGTGCTCGGTTATACAGGCCTTCACAAACTGACCGTTATTTTTTAAATAAATTACTAATAACGGTCAAAACGGCTGAATGGTGTAGTGCATAGTGTGGGCTGTAGATTTGGGCTTAAAGACACTACCATTAATCAACATTAGTGAGCACAAACAGGTTTATAACGAGTGAGAAATATCTTCAAAATTCAAGTTAAACATTTTAATCTGTCAAAAGACCCTTTTTTTGGAGGAGGAAACACTTCTGGGGTCAGTATGGACCCAAAAAAAGATATTTTTAAGGGAAACAAAATGCAGATGACCAACTAAATATAGACGAATGACAATATATTTTTGTGGCCCTGATTACTTTAGGCAACAGAGCTCTGATTATGGATTTCCATCAACGTTCTGGTCAGTTAGTGTTCATTAGTGTTCACTGAAACCAAGAAGAAGCAAAATATTATCTAATATTATCTATCTAGGAGCAGTCTGATGTTTTATGAATCACCTAATGTATTGATTTGCCTTGAATTGGAGCCTCGCAACATTACGACGTCTGACAGAACAACACTGAAGACGTCTGGAATTGTAATTTGTACTTCTGTAGTTAAAATACAGAACGTAACGATAAACACTGAGGATTTGGGAGTTTGTAGTAGTGAAAACCCGCTGCATAGTGTAGAGCCCCAGTTTTCACCAAACCACCATCATCATGATTAATTTACATTTCTGGTAAGAAAACCACGCACACACACACACACCTAAGTCTAACTCCAACCTTAACCTCAGTAATAAAAATGAAATCTTGTAAAAAAAAAGATAAATAAATAATAATAATTAAAAAAAAGCAGTTTTCCTAATGGTGACCAGACAAACTTTACAACAAAGACAAAACTGACAGATGTTCCTGTTTTTTTGGGGACATTTAGTCTCCACCAAAATCTAAAAACATGCCCACACACACACACACACACACACACACACACAGGGAGCCATCCATACCGACTCTTTGTAATTTCCGCATTGCATTTAGTCTCTCTAAAGAGGCCACTGTTGCGGTGCTCTGTAGTGTGGTGGAGACAACATGGGCTTTTGTGTTTGATTGTAAGAGATACACTTGAGCTCTGCGATTACACACAACAACAACTAATATACTCTGTACATTATAGAGTACGTTCATATACTCTATAATGAATATACTCTGACGATACAGCAAGTATATCATATACTTGAAAACATTTCCAAAATAAAAAAGACTCTATACAGGTCATTATGTTGCACTTAGTGTAATATAATTATTTGAATATTAAATATAATCAATACATGGTATATGACAAACACATACTTTTATGTTTATTTTATTTATTAATATTTATTTAGATTGACTTTTAAAATCTTTCCATCTCTGCTGTAACATCCTGACAGAAAAGTGTATTGTGTCATATCACAATATCGATACTGACCAACCTGATCTTATCATTTTTTTTCCCCCAGAACTTTTTTTTAGGTACAACTTAAGTCATTTGAACTGTTCTGAAAGGTAATGTTGATATTGTCATATACAATATACATTAATAATAATAATAATAATAATAATAATAATAATATTCTTTGCGCACACTCTCCGTGCCTCTTAGCTGTTCCAGTTGACAAAATGGAGCAAACTTAAACATGGACACAAAAAAATTGCCTTTTTATTTAATTACAGTGAAAATGAATTAGTGTTGAATTAGCTGATAGTAACTGATATTGGAAATATAATCAAATGAGTTCAACAATAATATAACTTTCTGATGATTCTGATGGTCCAACATGTTTTTACTCTTGTTTTTTATTTTTTTAATTTATTGTTATTATTATTATTTTAAAAAAACCCAGGATGCGATACGGCAGCACCCTGAGACCACAGCATATGCTGCTTAAACTGGTCATGGGGGGTTTAGCTCAGATTTAGATTAGATCTCCCAATTTGAGTCTTATGATAGCAATTTGTGCGGTTCTGTAAAGCGGATTATCAGGTCACTGATGACCAAGATTTGTACTTTCTGTACTCAGGTGGTCACTATGACAAAAAAAATGACCACTGGAATTTTTTGTGGCTAGATCTTTTAAAAAAAAATTAAAAACATAAATCAAAACGAGTACAGTGAAAAGCTAGATCTTGAGAAAGCATCTCCATAGCTTAGTGTTAACACCACGTTATGCACCAAACTTTGTAGTAAACTACTCTTAACTGTAACTTGTTTTGTATTAATAGTTATGCGACCTTAAGCATGAGACCTTAGTATCTGGACCTTAAGCACTGCTTTTCTGTGACATATGGAACAAAAACATACCTGTATTATGTTTTTGTGCACATTAATTTTGTACTGATTAGTCCGGTAAATACCACATCCATCATCCGGACCTGAGGGTCTGTATTTGTTGTGTGTGGAGTGAGCGTGAATGTGGTGGTGTTGGTGAGGAGTATTTGTCTGTGTGTCTCCCTGCTCCTTTGTTTGTGTGGTGGGTCTGAAGGCAGCTGCTGGTTTGGAGGGTCTGTAGGGATTTCAGCCCTGTGTGTTCACACACTGTTCCCATGCCAAGGCTTGCAGAGAGAGAGAGAGAGAGAGAGAGAGAGAGAGAGAGAGAGAGAGGGAGAGAATGGAGGGGGATTGAGGAAAGGATGGAGAAAGGGAGCGATATGGAGATGGATGAACTGGTTAGAGAGAAGAAGACTGGGATAGAAGGATAAGAAAGAGGAGTTGGCGAGTTTTGGGAGAGCGATGATGATGATGATGATGGTGATGATGATGGAAAGTGTGTTCAGTGACGGATATGGACATAAGGAACAAGAGGGCGGGGTTAGAATACAGCCAAGGCGTCCGATTGGTCGGTGTGGAATTAATGATCTCTGGATTCGGAACTTGTTAATTTGGCAAAACTGAAGAGCCGTCCCACTGACTGATTCGCATACTACGCTCTCTTCCCTCTCTCTGTCGCTTTCTGTCTCTCCCTCACTCCATCTCTCTCTCTCTCTCTCTCTCTCTCTCTCTCTCTCTCCCTCTCCCCCTCTCTCCCACCCATTCAGGCCTCGAAGCGTGCGTATTGGTTGAGCATATTGGGAGACTCTGTGCCAAATAGGTGGGTTCAGCCCGGTGCTGGCACACTTTTGGGGCGATGGTTAGGAAAAGAACGTAGGGAGAGAGAGAGCGAGTCGGAGAGGGAAAAAAAAGGGAGAAAGGGAAGCATCGGTCGGGTTTGCCAGCGCTCTCTCGCACGCTCTTCCAACAGCAATTCGGTCCTCTGTTGTGTTTTTTTTCCTGCTCTTCATTCGCTTTCTCGCTACCCCCCCTCCTTGCTTGCTGTCGTCCCCTCTTTCCACTCTCTCTCTCTGTCTCTCTCTCTGTCTCTCTCTCTTTCTCTCACTCTCTCTCTTTCAATATCCTCGATTGCAGAGCATACAGATCTGAACAGACGTCACTTGCCACTTTGCCAAACGATTTTTCTTATCTAACACTTTTTTTTTTTGGTGATTATATTCATCATTCCACTTTTTTTGCACACAGTCTTTTCTGTGTCTGAGCTAGCAACATATAAAAATTTTTCTCAACTTTTTTTTTTTTTTTTTCATGCTTTGCTTTTGCAGTTTGGCATATTAAAATTTTTGGCTCCTACCTTCCTCTAACACATTCACTCGAGGCAAATTTAGCTTGGCATTTTTTTTCTCGGCTCCCTTTTTCTCTGTTAGTATAATTTTTAGGAAAATTACACTTATTTCTTTGGGTAGCGAGAATTAGGACATGCGCTATTGACTAAAGCAAGGAGAGGACCTGCTCTGCTTTTTTGTTTGTTTGTTTGTTTGTTTATGCTGAAGTTTATGATGAAAGTGCAAAATGGTAATTACCAATGTTTTCTGCTATTTTTGTGTTGCATGCGTTTGTTTGGTGATTGTGCGGTGTTGTGATTATAGTGTGTTGCATGTAAAAAAAAAAAAAAAAAGTACAAGATCAGTAAAAAAAAAAAGCAAAAGATCAGTATTTAAATGATTAGTGATTTTTGATTTGCAACATCAGAGATTGATACGGATTTCGGTGAAAACGCTAGATAGTAAAAAACATTACATTATTAAGTTCATTTGTGAGATAAATTGAAGTTAACATATTAAGAAATCTTAAAAAAAAATAAAGAAAATTCTTGAAATTGACTGAACATGGTAAGAGAATAAAAAGCAGAATTAAAATTAAGCTCTCTCATAGTGATGCATGACTGATTTAAAATTATTTTTTGCTAATAGCAAATCTTTCAGATTATTTTTTGTGCTCTGATACAATCCGAGCTTAAATACCTGCCATCTTGTTATCTACAAATCATGAATATTTTATCTTTTAAAAATATGCATGTTATTAAGAACAGAGGGTTCTGTTCTTCTAAAAACTTTTAAAAATTTAAATTTCCTTTGTTTAAAATTTCAGAGTGCGTTTACCCAGAGTGTTTACATAATATAGAATATTCTTCAGTATTTTTGAGATCAGAATGACTCGAGTCAGTGTTCATGCTGTTAAAGATAAATGTGTGTGTGTGTGTGTGTGTGTGTGTGTGTGTGTGTGTTGCTTAGCCCAGCGTTTCTCACGCACATGGGCTCGTCTCTCTTTTGCAGACTGTTCATCCAAGCCACGCTCTCTTTCTCTCTCTCTCTCTTTCTCCCCTTCGTCTTCCATGCAGCACGATGTTAATGCCGTCTCCCCTTCTCTCATTTTGTTCCCTTCTCCCCCTCTTCCCCACTCCTCCTCCATCCAGGATGAATTCCACCCGTTCATCGAGGCGCTCCTGCCGCACGTGCGTGCCTTTTCCTACACCTGGTTCAACCTGCAGGCGCGCAAGCGCAAGTACTTCAAGAAGCACGAGAAGCGCATGTCCAAGGACGAGGAGCGTGCTGTGAAGGACGAACTGCTGGGTGAGAAGCCCGAGATCAAGCAGAAGTGGGCATCACGCCTCCTTGCCAAGCTGCGCAAGGACATCCGGCCCGAGTTCCGCGAAGACTTCGTGCTCAGTGTGACGGGCAAGAAGCCGCCGTGCTGTGTGCTCTCCAACCCAGACCAGAAAGGCAAGATGAGGCGCATCGACTGCCTTAGGCAGGCCGACAAGGTGTGGAGGCTCGACCTGGTCATGGTGATCCTGTTTAAAGGCAGCCCGCTGGAGAGCACAGACGGAGAGCGGCTCGTCAAATCGCCACAGTGCTCCAACCACAGCCTGTGCGTGCAGCCGCACCACATCGGCGTCTCGGTCAAAGAGCTCGACCTCTACCTGGCCTACTTCGTCCACTCGCCAGGTCAGTGCAGGACACAGCAACGCACAGCACACAACCACTGAGGAGAAGGTTTTCATTCTCTTGCTCTCTCCATGATTCTTCTACATCTACACACACCACACACACACATAAATTACAGGCCAAAAGTATGACGCCATGACTATGTGTCTATTTTATTAGTATTATTTTATTATCACAACATCTAGTTTAACCAAAAAAATTTCCAAAGTGGTACTGTTGCTCTGATATATTAGATAGGAAAAGTCATCACACACAGTTTGTTCAATTATAATTTATTATTATTTTTTAAACATTTAGGATTGTCTGGAGCTTTTACACAACAAACTGAGGCATCGACAAAACCAAACACAGATAGACAGCAGGCTAATTATCAGTTATACAGCATACTGAAATATCGCCATCGTTATACTTTCGTATTTTGCCAATTCTTTAAACACGCGTTTAGGAATAACATTTAATAATTGGCCAGGAATTTAGCATTGTCATGTGACCTCTTATTTCTTTCTCTGTCTAGTATTTTATTTATTTATGGTTGTTCTAAATAAAACACTTATTTAGGTAGAGAAAAAAGATGCAGATAAACTCAGAAAAATATCCGAATGTAACATAGCTGATCACATACACATTCACAAACTTTCTATCGCATCTTATCTTAATATGAGAACCTGAGTGCATAATGTGTGATAAACTTTATATTTTAAAGGTAAGAAGAAAAAACAACAACAAATAAATCAAGAATAAATTATTTGAACACCATCCATTATCTATCCATTATGTTAAAATGTTAAAAAGTTATTAGGATTATTATTGCTTTTAAACTTTTGGCCCGTTTATATTTCAGAAATATTTTATAGACTTTGCAACACACACACACCTGCAAAACACGCAAAACAAACACCTTTTAACATCGTAATAACTATAATTAGGGAAATGGTATACCCGAGAGCTTGCTTTCATCTCTCATTTTAAAGGAACACGACGTGTAAAAATACGTAAATGCTAAATAACAGTTAAAAACGTAAGGAATTATGATGTGAGCTTCGGGCCGAGTTTTACTGCGGCTTCATTATTAGAGCAGTTCTCTTCTGACCTCATACAGTCGAGTTTGTCAATGAGGTTTTAAAAAGATGCAGTGTGTGTGTGTGTGTGTGTAAGAGAGAGAGAGAGAGAGAGAGAGAGGGAGCATTCTGTTGTAATTGGCTTAATACCGCTATGTTGTGTGTAGTAAGTGGCCAGTCTCCCAGTCACAGCCCGCTGTCTCATTGGCAGTGTATTTTAGAGCTCTCTCTCTCTGTGTGTGTGTGTGTGTGTGTGTGTGTGTGTGTGTGTGTGTGTGTGTGTGTGTGTGTGAGTGCATTGGTGTGGTGTGCTCTCAATTATTCACTGCCAAATATCACTGCTCATGTTCACCACCATGGATACAGTCTTGTATTTTTTCTGTGTGTGTGTTTGCGTGTGTGTGTGTTTTTATTTTATAATCAACTTTTATATCAGAATTTATTTGAGGTGTTCATTCGTAATGGGGACCATTCCTGCGTCTGATCGTAGATGATCTCATTATAACATATGTTGTTATAAATTAAAAGTACTCCGAGATCTTTTTTTTTTTTCCTCTTCATCTCTATCACACAACATTGGAAGCACAATACTCATGTTACAATAATGGATATACAGAGTACATCGTGATATTGTATACTGTAATATGCATTTTTAAAAGTATCGTCTGTACAGTCTATACGGGAGCGAGCGATATATGATTTTCAGGTTCTCCCATGATACGCTGTACACATCGCAGTATTTATTTTTGTGCAGGTTAAGTTCAGAGCAACTCGCTAAACCTTGAAGATCAAATTTCAGAAAAATGCAGTTTATCATAAGCATTACATAATGGCTCTGTCTCATTTCACATATTTTGTGCAACAAGCCTATACACTTATTGTCTTCGTTTGGAAATAAGCCAAAGAAATGAGCACCAATGTCCATCGTGGAAGACACACTCGTCCTTTGGCCTCTTAGGTATTTCTTTTTTTAAGTGGGTCATTTGTTTAAGGTTTGCTTTCAGAAATTTTTATTGAAAAGAAAAAAAACAAACAGGTAGCGCTCTCTCAAACTGAGCAGATGATAACGAGCTAAAAACCTAGACATGGCACAATACCATTTTTTCTTTACCAATACTGATAGTGCTACTGAAACATTGAGGATCAGCCCATATCAATGCCCATCTGATATGTTTTTCTTTAAAAACGGTGAAGCTTTCAAATGATTTTTTAAACTGAAGCACTAGAGGAAAAAACACATAGCCAAAAAAAAACAAAAAAAAAAACACCACAGGTTGTTTTATTCAGTAAGTCTTTCACAGAAAAATGACTTGCATTGCAAATATATTAAATATAATAAAGTAGAAGGGAGAGTCACATGAAAACCTTAAAACTGAAACTCTCTAGAACAATCCAGATCTATCTTTTTCTTTGAACAAAATGGCGATTATGTATTTTTAAAAAATGATACATCTTTTTGCAATTAACAGTGCAAAAAATAATTAAAGTTTCCATTTGACTTGCTATTATATATATATATATATATATATATATATATATTAAAATTAGTCCTAATAAAAAATACAATCAGCTCTCTTTATATATAAACATTTTTAATTGTTAAAAAAATATTTTCCAAATTCAATTCCAGTCTTTTTTATTTGTTACAGGATCTGATCAAATTAATTCTTTTATTTTTCTCCAATATGTGATGCACATTTATTTTGCTGGTATCATACTGCTCGATAAAGCTCCATACTGCTCCATACTGCTCCATACTGCTCGATAAAGCTCAGTACTGGTCCAAACTCCTCCATATTGCTCAATACAGCTCCATACTGCTCCACACTGCTCCACACTGCTCGATAAAGCTCCATACTGCTCCACACTGCTCGATAAAGCTCAGTACTGGTCCAAACTCCTCCATATTGCTCAATACAGCTCCATAATGCTCAATACTGCTCAATACAACTCCATAGTGCTTGATACCGCTCGATACAGCTCCACACTGCTCGATACAGCTCCACACTGCTCGATACAGCTCCACACTGCTCCATACCGCTCGATACTTGTCGATACTGCTCCATACTACTCGATACTGCTCCATACAGCTCCATAATGCTCCATACAGCTCGATACTTGTCGATACTGCTCCATACTACTCGATACTGCTCCATACAGCTCCACACTGCTCCATACCGCTCGATACTTGTCGATACTGCTCCATACTACTCGATACTGCTCCATACAGCTCCATAATGCTCCATACAGCTCGATACTTGTCGATACTGCTCAACACAGCTCCATACAGCTCGATACTTGTCGATACAGCTCGATATTGCTCCATACAGGTTGATACTGCTCCATAATGCTCAATACTGCTCAATACATCTCCATACATCTCCATAGTGCTTGATACTGCTTGATACTGCTCCATAATGCTCCATACAGCTCGATACTTTTTGATACAGCTCGATTCTGCTCCATACAGCTCGATACTTGTCGATACAGCTCAAAACTACTCGATACAGCTCCATAATGCTCAATACTGCTCAATACAACTCCATAGTGCTTGATACTGCTCCATACAGCTTCATACTGCTCGATACAGCTCCATACTGCTCAATACTGCTCGATGATGCTCGATACTGCTCAATACTGCTCCGTGTAGATCAATACAGCTCGATACTGCTCGATACAGCTCGATACAGCTCGATACAGCTCTTGGTGCAGTATGTATAAAAAACAACAGATTTTACAGGCTGTACAGAGTTGGGTTTATTATTCTTTCCTCAAAAACAGGATAATATTGTAAGAGTTACAGCTGAGGTCATTATTGTGTTAGAAATATTTAATAGTCTCGTGTGTAAAACACAATAAACTCGAGGCTGACCTCAGTGTTGTAAAGGATTAGCTCTGCTACTGGATTTCATTTAACATTTACCAGCATGTCTGCCATTTTCTCTCTCTCTCTCTCTCTCTCTCTCTCCCTCACACACACACACACACACACACACACACACACACACACACGCACACACACATACCATGGTTGTGCCCGGCAGGACTGGCTAGTGCGCTGCCCGTTCACAATGTTAGCCCTTGCGGCGCTCTGTTATCTTATCGCTGCTAATCCAGTGTGTCCCCGCTGCTTTTATCGGCCTCCAAATAGCCGCGGCCGAGCCCGGCACCCTGCGGGAAGCCATGCGGGAATCCAGAACCACCGCTGGCACGCCGTGCCAACACACCTCCCCAACCCTCTCTCTCACACACACACACTTGCAGGCTGTATTTCTAGGCCTTCTTCTTCTGTCTACATCTGTGTTGATGTGATTATTTAGGGTGTTTTTTATATAATAGAGACCTGATGAATGATTTTATTTGTTTGTTAATGTTTGCCCTCTGAGGAGCCAAATGTTATGTTCCTTTTCTTATGCGGCTTTGTTTAATCCATGTGGTTCGTTTATTCAGTGATTCGTGCTGCATGTGTGTCTGAATGTTGTGGAGAAAAAGAAAACAGCGGTGGGTTTATTTTTTTTGTCCTCTGTGTGTATTTTTTGCGGAGCAAGTTGGTTACTTTTATTTGTTTTTCTGGCTCCGCTCTTTGTCCTTTTGATTATTGCTTTTGTAAACATTTTGTTTAGCGTCGCTAAACGCTGCCTTCATTGTCAGACTCGCGTAGTGAGCGCTCCTTTTGTGTGCCAGAGAGAGAGACAGAGAGAGAGAGAGAGAGAGAGAGAGAGAGAGAGAGAGAGAGAGAGCGACGGGGAGCTGTGAGTACAATAGTTCTGGTTGGCACAACCTCAGGGCCATTGGTGTGGGAAGATGCTTCTTACTCGTGTGTGTGTGTGTGTGTGTGTGTGTGTTGCGTCTTGCCATGAACAAACAGGCTCAGCCATGTTCCACACTTTAATACCACACCACAAACAAAAACAAAGGCGTTAATGTAAGAGTGCTTGCAACAAGATGTTAAAGATAAATGTAAGAGAGAGAGAGTGTGTGTGTGTGTGTGTGTGTAGACTGAGGGGGCATGTGTATGGTGTGGACCGTCCGCTGAGTGCGGCCGTTATTATAATTTTAGCTAATTATAAAAAATACATTTAACTTCAGTTTTATTAGTCATTGTATCAGTACAACTGCACAGTAATGACTAAAACTATTGTCATGATTCTTTTCCTCATCGTACTCATTCAGCCAGTATAGGAAAAAAAAAAAGCATTTGCTCTGCATGTTTGTACGATCTTAAATCAAGAAATCAGAAGTCAAAATTCATAACACTGAAAGGAGCGTATGCAATTTCCTCACATTTCCTTCATCATCATCATCATCTACCTGCATGATCAAACTCACGTCTTGTCAAAGTGTGTGTGTGCATGACTTTGTCTGATTTGCAGTTAAATATCCATATCAATATTATCCATAAGTATAGAAAATATCGTAAGTAGTAGGGTAGTAACCATAAAGATTACAGTTATGCACCTAGTAGTAAAATGTAGGAATGGGGTTTAGTGTCAGTGTGTGATCTGTAAATGTGAATCTGGCTGCGCAAACATCTTTACCAGCTCATTAGTCCTTCAGTTCAGTAAACAGGTTCGTTTGCATACAAGAGGCACCATGAAGCGCTTGAGCAGGCAGGATCGTTAAAGAGATCATGCCGGGTTTTTTGAGGTTATTACTAGCCATAGCACCGATCTCTGATATCCGATCCACCATTTTGTGCTGGTTTCGGCCCGATACTGACACTGAGCATCAGGTCTTCTGGTTATTCCTAGAGACGGCACCAATCCGATACCCAGGATTATTAAAAAAAAATTATTTATTTGATTCCAATCCTGTAACAAACGGAAAAGATTTGGAACTAAAAGAAATGACACTTTTTTTTTTGCTAGGATTGCTTTTTATTATATTTAAACTGTACTTGCAGTGTGAGTGATATTTGGTTGAAAGCTGCAGTTTTGTGTTTGTAGCTTTTTTCTTCGGTTAAAAAAAGCTCATTTTAAAGCTTAGTAATTTATAAGGAATAAAATGTTTGGGATGGGTATCGATATTCAAGGTTTCAGAAAAATTGGTATTGTGGCGTTTCTAGTTATAACACAATTTCATATCAACACTAAAACACACCAGACGCCATTTTGGTAGGCTGCGTCTAACTGTTCAGTTTCATTCACTGTTTGTTTGTTTTTTAAACCTTGAGGGTGTGTATATTTTGTTCATAAATAAATTGTCTTGCCTATATTTATATAATGTATATAATCATAAATCAGAATTCAGTTAAATCCGACCTGTTTGAGGTATGAAACATTTCAGTTTCCTACCTGATAATAACCTTAAACAGCTTTATTAAAAACAGAGCAGCTTCCATTACTGTCTTTTTTATTTTCAGCAACCTTGGATGAAAACACGTCTAACTCAGCTTCACTGAGATTTATTTTCCCCCTTTCCATTTACTTCTTTAATGGGATTTAGGATAGCCTGCTGAATGCTTTCCCTCGCATAAACGACACACTCTGCTTTGCTTGTTTAGTGTTTGCATGTTTAGTGTAAATGAGATGTATATGAGTGTAAATCGGGGCGTTATGTGTATATGACGTAAATAAAAGACGTATATAAGGGACAGGAGCTTTGGGCGCTAGTTCCATGCACGTCGTAACTTTCACCAATCTGATGAGCGCTCAGATCTTACCTGGTTTCTACACAACTTAAGCTCGTGTTCTTTAGTGGCATTAATTAAAATGATCTTTTAAATGCCAAATATAAACACAGTCGGACAATAAGTAAGTGTATAGTAATTAAATAATAAACAAATGGGCAACCACAAGCTATCGTAGGTCTCATTTAGTGATGAGAGTTTTGAGGAAAACATAGCGAATGTGGAGTTTGTAATTTAATCAGAGTCAGTAAAATCTTCATCTGAGCGCACTAATATCACGATCGTGTTTAATTGAGAAAGCTACATATTGTAATTGCAAGTTATTTCTGTAAAACATGGGCTCAAAATAGGTTCTATACGTTAACCAAATCAAAATCTTGCCGACGATGAATATATTTATTTAAATAGCTGTTCATTTAATCAGATAAATGTTTACTGACTCGTCATGGAAGCATATTTTTTTTTTAAAACTGAAAAGTTACTAAAGCAAACGTTTGGATATTTGGATAGGTGCACTTTTTTTTTTAACGATGCTGCGTTATTAGAGTTCGGTATTTCGTGTTCAATGTGCTGCAGAGGAAATTTGAAGTCACACTATTTAGGAGGTGTGAAATGTGTGGCTTCGGCCATTTTAGGTTTTTCCTCCGCCTCTCAGAGACCGTCCCGAACCATGCCAAAACTGGAATTTGGAACAAAAATGAAGCCCGGAGGGGGAGAGAGGAAAAAAAAGGAAGAGAGCTAATGAAAGAGTGAGAAAGAAAAATAACAATGTACAGAAAAATGTTCCTTAGGATTGAAATTTTTACGTATGGAGCATTATTGCTGCGGATTTGTGGTGTCAGAAAGGACAGCGTGTGTGTGTGTGTGTGTGTGTGTGCATTACACACTGATGTGTAAAAAAAAAAGAATAAGACAGATGACAGAGTATTGAAGTATTTGTTAGTCACTCTGTGCTAGACACGGCGAGATAGGTCTAGCGCAGAGTGACGGACAGATCTCACATACACACACACACACACACACACGCGCACGGAATTACATCATGCCGCAGTTTAAATTTTATTTCAGCACCTCATTGTAGGCAGATCAGGGCTCTCACAAGATTAATGAAAAAATAATGTCCAGCTCTCAGAAAAGAGACAGACAGAGAAAAGCAAAACAAATCTCTAAATCTTTTTTAAATCTCACTTCTTTGGCTGCGCAGCAAGTTTGGAGTCAGAGTGCTGTGCCCTGCTGGGGTTCAGACCAGCACACACACACACACACACACACACACACACACACACACACACTGCGTACAAAATTTCATTCGCACACATACAGACCCATGTTCGGTTTAAAGAACACACAGTGAAATTATAGGAGAGTTGGGAGTGACACACACAAACCATGAATAGCTCGAGTAAATGTTTATGGTCAGATCTTTGTTATCAGCTGTGTCTGATTTTCTTTTCAGGAGGAAAAATCCGCAATGGGAAAGTCCATCACTCTAACACACACTCTAACACACACATCTACATTTCTTCATCAACCACAAACCTAATTTCACACACACACACACACACATACACACACACACAGATAGGGAGAGAGAGAGAGAGAGAGAGAGAGAGAGAGCAGAGTATAAACATGAACAACTCTATATATGAGCTTTATATTCATTTCCATACCAGGATATTAGAGAGAGTTTGGCTTCTACCTCCTGCCATTATATACAGCCCTACATTTCTTTCTTTCTTTCTTTCTTTCTTTCTTTCTTTTCTTTCCTTTACAGTATATATAACAGTGTGTGCATGTGTACTTATTCACAGTGACAGCAATGCTGTTATAAACACTCATACATTTGTCTATTGTTAATAAATACATTTATAATAAATGTATTGTTATTCTTTATATTTAAAAAGTTACTTTTTTTTAAATGAACACTGGAAAAAAAACATTGATTTTTTTTTTTTTTTTTTTTTTAAGTACAGATTAACATACAACAGTCACACGAGCGCAAACGGTTTTTCTATGTGGTTATTAATGTATTGGTAGATTTTGCTATTTCAGGATTACAGTATGTTAATGAAGACAGCTATAGCATGAGATAAAAGAGACAGAGAGAGACAGACCGAGAGAGAGAGAGAGAGAGAGAGAGAGAGACGGGTACAGCCCAGTCTACCGTTTTTTTGGCACCGGTCTCAGTGAGCTGTGTGTAGAAGGTGCCAGAAACTCATCTCTGCCAACCTCTCTCCCTCTGATCCTTTCTTTCTCTCTCTCTCTCTCTCTCTCTCTCTCTCTCTTTTCACCCGTTCTCTCCCTGCGTCTCAGAGCACTCGATCCCGGCCTTAACCCCCTCTGCCTCTGCCTCCACGCAGCTTTCCAACACAACGATTAACGCTTTTTTGACAATTAAACAAAAAAAGACACAAGTGTAGCAAAATCTTAGTGTAACAATGAAAACATTTTCAGTATCTGTCACTTTCACACTACCTGCATCTGTGTCCCGGTATTCATTCTGTTAAATGTTGGTGTATTTTATGAAAGCCAGAAATATATAAGCTTTCTGTACACAGCTTGGTGCCACTCCGTTTAATTCCTTTCATGTTCCATTTCAGTGTTATGCCAGTTAAATATAAGTTTATCATTAGGGCCAACAGCTCTCAAGACATTATGCAAAAATAACAGTTCATTTCTCACTCTTTTATTGCTCCTGCTAGAGAGGACAGTTAAATCGTTGTCTTGTCTTAGGATCATCATCTGTTTCTGAGAGAGTCTTTTCAAATTGTTGTGTCATGTCTCTAAGCACTGTGCAGTTTATTGTTCATCCTCATTGCTTACGCACCCAAATCAACCATTAAATGCTTTCTAATTAGCAGGTGCCTTAAATCAAAGGTCTTAAAGTTGGGGTTTGTAACATTTAAAAGTAAGAATTTCAAAAATGTTGCTTGATACTCTGAGTGATAGGAAAGTTGTGAGTTCAAATCCCAGAGCTGCCAATGAGATGAGAGCCTTAAAGCCAGATACAGCCAAAAACCGATATGCACTGCCGCTCTGGACTTCGCTCTGGATTGGATTTGACGTCTTGCTGCTGCGCTCCCTCAAATTCAACTCACTCATGAGTGGACGTAAATAAAAAAAAAAATGGATTGTTGAAAGAGGCAAAATTAGTGCTTTGTCTCCAGCAGTGAGCTGGCATCTTTGGTGGAATGCGTCAAAACGGTAGCAGCATTTTCTGAAGAGACAGAATCTCAGAGGCCCCGGGCTGACTTGCATTTTTATGAAGCAAAAGTTTGGACATGGCCTTAAGACGACGAAGAGGAGGAGGAAATGAACAAAGGATGAGACTGGAATTGTGATGTTTATAGGTTGTTTATGACAGCATAAACATCAAACCTCCCATTGAATCTGACACTCTTCTCACAGGTGCCGTGTTGTTCTTGCTTATGGCTACTCCGTGGTGTTCAATCCTTTATGATTTATGTTTGTGTATGTTGGCTGACGTCGGTTGTTAATTAATGTGACAGAAATGAAAATCTCACACAATAGAAAAGCATTCGCTGTAGCCATATCCATGGCCGGAGGTCAAGATGGAAAAAAATGTTTTTAGTGCTCTCTGGGAGGGAGGGACATTCTCTCTTTCCTGTCAATCACAGTGGTACTAGCCAATTACAGGCATCAGAGGAAGCATGTGTTCACCTTCACCATCCCTGGTTAGTAGTTGCCCTGCGGTAGGGAGGCTCTAGCTGGTGGGTGGGACCAAACTGTGAAAAATCCACCTGTGAAACTTTCACACAACTAGCCACAAGGCACCACAAGGTGCAAGCTGAAACAATGAAACTATTTTACTGCTACACAAAGCCATTGAAGAGTAAATCAAATGCTGGTTTAGTCATCCGTTCAAACATCTGTCACGTTACAGTTAGCTCAACTAGTGACACACCTTTATCCTTTATTTGTTGTTTTGTTCAGGAGTGTGACATGTTCAGACGTCAACCCAGCAAATCTTGGATGTCTAAGCTAATAGAAACGAGGGAAGGCAAGAGAGTAAATACTTCACACATTTTTGCTACACAGACTCCTAAACCCAAAACCAAATGAATGTGTGTAAATAAGTGTAGCTCAGAACTGAACAGGAAGAGCATCTCTTCTCTTTCGACCCCCATGTGGCTCGTCGCTGTGTGGAGGAGAGGAAAGCTTGCTGTTTGTTTACACACAGAACAGGATGATAGAGTGAGAGAAAGAGAAAGCAGGGTAGTGTAACAGTGTGACAGGGTTTGTCTATGTGTGTTTATGTCTATGTGTGTTGGTAGAGATGATTGTCATGTGATAAGCTCCTCATGGATAACCTGTGTGTGTGTGTGTGTGTGTGTGTGTGTGTGTGTGTGTGTGTGAATGGTGGCATGTACATTTATGTGCATGCATGTGTGAAGATAGTGTCGTCTGGCACCTGACACTCCGTCTGGTGTCCGGGTCTCGGCCTCTGGTTGCCATGACAGCACAGGACGGCATTCGCGGTGACCGATGCTGAAGTCCAGACGATAGTGCCAGCTTTACCATGGAGTGTGTGTGTGTTTGTGTGTTGCGTACACACCAGTTTGCCAGTAAGACTTGGGTGCCAACTAGCTGCTAATGCCTCCAGTCGCACCTTCGCTTGGTGTAAAGTCAGTCAACGGTTTGCACGAAGGACAGATGAATGAACTTCAGGTTTTTTAATATTGAATTTATTGCGAATCTCTCTTGCTTTAAATTTAAGATTTCATTCATTTATAGTTTCAGCATTTTTATTTTTAATAGCTGTTATATATTCCTGTTTGAACTTAACTGAGGCTAATTTTGATCTTCTGTAAAGAATTTTTTTAAAGTCATGTTTTATCCTTAGAAAACTCTCAGAAGTTTATTATTGTTTAGTAACACTTGCTATCCACCCTGCGCCCTTTCCAAAGAAAAACAAGCAAACTCTTAGCATACCCCCCCCCCCCCCCCCCCCCCCCCCCCCCCCCCCCCCCCCCCCCCCCCCCCCCACACACACACACACACACACACACACCAAGCCATTCTCCATCGGCGATTGGCTTTGATTTCGACTGGTGCCATGGCAACCGTGTGTCCCAGTAAACCTTGCTTGGGCAAAATCCAAGGTGCGACGAGGGCAGTGTCGGTCGGCATGGAGACACCGCCCGTCTGGTGACATGGCCGCCGTGCTTGGGAGAGGTGTTGGGAAGAGTAGGGTCCCGATTACCACATGATATGGAGCAAAAAGAGGGATGGAGAGACTGTATATAGAGGCAGGTTGCGTTGATCCATGCAGCATGGCTCAGTGCCCAGTTTCGACTCCTACATGGACGAGAGACAGAGAGTCAGTGAGAGAGAGAGAGAGCACTATATAGTTTACTGTATATAAAATGGTTATTTTGAGTGTTGCTTGAAATATACTATAATCACAAACGCATTTACAGTCAGACTCTAAAGCTCAGCCAAGCTGTACTAGAACAAAAGCTGCTCGAGGTAGCCATGATAATTTGTATAAAATAATTAATTGTGTAACATCTTTTAATTCATAAGAAACTAATGAAACAGCATAGAGAAATGTGTTCAGAAAAAAAAAGATTGCTTCAATATCCGAGTCTCGATTTGTGTCCTCGTATTCTCAGCGATCTAGCTAGCTTTTCAGGTTTTTGGACCTCACAGGGTTTGAGCTGCTTTGTGACATCATAAACAGTTTTATACGGACAGTACCGGTACTCTGAGGTAACAAATTCGGCCCGATCCATTCCATATATTTACAATCACTCAGGATCGTGGATGGAGAAGCAAGGTTTAAAAATCACGGTGATCGTCTCAAGTGTGGAAACTGGCCCAGGCCATAACGCACTGTGTGTATATAACACACACACACACACACACACACACACACACACACACACACACACATACATCTGCAGGTCACATCGGGATAGTGAGGGCTATTTTTAAGACGTACTTGGAAAACACACAGATGTGTTCAGACGTAGTCTTTGTCTTGGCACATAGAGCGCGCGCGAGAGAGAGAGAGACAGGCAGACGGACAGACAGACAGTAAGAGAGACACACACACACAAAGTCAAAGAGAGACAGAGTGAGGGAGAGACACAGAAAGAGAGACAGACAGAGACACGTGCTCACGCACAGGCAAAGAGAGAGAGACACACACACAGAGTGAGAGAAAGACAGACACAGAGAGAGACAGTGAGAGACCTAGACAGAGACACACACAGAGTCAGAGAGAGATAGACAAAGCTACAGAGATAAAGAGAGAAAGAGAGAGTGAAAGAGAGATAGAAAGAGAAACACACTCACACAGTCAGAGTGAGCGAGACCGAAAGAGAGACAGAGACCATGAGAGAGACACGAAGGGAGAGAGAGAGAGAGACAGAGGAAGAGACAGAGTGAGTGAGAGACACAGAGACCCAGAGACACATACAGAGAGAGAGAAAGAGGCAAAGTGAGTGAGTAACAGAGAGAGAGAGAGAGATTATGGTTTAGACCCACAGCGTTGACTGTGTGTAATATTGTTGTACTCAGATTTAATGTAGGACAAATATGATATATGCAGCAATGTCCTTCTTGTGGATACCGGTGTTAACCCCTCCCCTTCCCCCGTCCCCCACCCCCTCTGTGGAAAGAACACAATTACTTTTCCTGTTCTGCGTCTGCGTAGTATTTGTCTTGGGTTTGATCACACTGCTTGATCCTTTCATACACACACATGGAACCCATCTGAACGGGTTCGGTTTATTTGTGTTTCGTTAATTCTCTGGCCGTCGTTCATCGCCTAAACAAAACCCAAACCTCAAATCTCTCCTCCGGCCCTCCTCTGGGTATGGAACGTACTGCGCATAACATTTCTCCTAACTTGCTCGTGTAAATGTGGCTGTCAGATGGAAGCGTCTCACCGCTGCTGTCTGTGGAAATCCCTGTTTATAAAAGAGGAATAAAAGAAATGATCAAGACATGGAGCTCGTATGAGTATCAGACAGCTATCAGCCAATCAGAGACGAGTATTTTTCCTTGACCTTGTTAGTCCAACTCTACTTTTTACATGTTAATTGTTCTTTCAAAATGATCATCATGATAATGATGATGTCTTTTTCAAAGCAGGACTAAAATAGTGAAGGACGGCTTACGTTTTGTCTGCTTTGGCAGTCATGTAGGTCCACCTGCCAACACACACACACACACACACACACACACCTGGGCCTCATTGATGCAGCACAGGTTTTTCCCAGAGTGCCACAGTTGCAGAGGAAGTGGCCACGTTACCTGGATCACTGCTTGGCAACACTTGCTGCCAGAAAATCCTGCCAATCGCGCCAATCACACTGTGAACATAGTGTTATTATTGTTGTTGATATTATTGTCGCCGCTGCCAAAGAGAGAGACATGAGTGTTTTCTCTGTGTAAACATTTGTCATAATTATCGTGTTCTATACAACTCACTTTTTTGTCTTGTGACTCAAACTGAAAGCAGCTTCACGTCGACTAAACAGTCAGAAATGCATGGAATTTGGAGAAATAACTATTATTATTTGCCGTATGAATATGTTCAGCTTTTGTTCTAGTAGTAAATGCTATTCTTTGCAGATCCTCCAGTGCTTTTATGTCAATGTTAACATCACGCCATCAGCTAGATGCACGGGAATAATGAACAAGCCATTAGCACCGCAATTAGCACTCAACAATGTTCAAAATGCTAAGAAACACAATCTCAGCTGCAAAATTCAGCTCAGACAGTTAGCATCATAGTCTTCGTTAGCGCATCTCACGCAGTTAATGTTTGCGAAATGTTTTTTCATAGTCAACATTGATAAAGTGATGTTTGGAAACTAAAACTGGAAAAAAATAAACAGATTTCATAATGCTACCTAATTGACACAGAGAGTGCGTGTCAGTGTGAGCTTTAGACTCACGCTCTCTTAGATACACAGGTGTGGCGGTGAAGAGTTTTATGTTCCTGCATAGTTTTATTGCTGTGCCTGGAGGTGTGTGTGTGTGTGTGTGTGTGTGTGTGTGTGTGTGTGTGTGTGAGAGAGAGTGTGTGTATGTGAAAGTGTGTAAGTACGTATGCAAAGGTTATTTAAGGTATGCTTGCATGGTGGTATTTATTCAGTCAGTACAATTAAGAATATGGAACAAAACATCCAGCAGAGAATGCCTGAACTATCCTCAAAGAATTCCCGTGTAATGAACAGAGAATTATTTTGAAAAAATCCACTGATAAATTCCCCATTTTTCTGCAATGAATTCTTGAACAATCATAGAAAATTCCAGTAAGCGAAAAAAAAACATTCCAAAAACAATCACAGAAAATGTCAGGATGATCATCAGAGAATTCCTGAGCAATCAGCAGAGAATTCCAGAGGAATGAACAGAGAATTTCAAAATCAAATACAGAATTTGAAAATAATCCACTGATAAATTCCAGAATAATCAGCAGAAATTTCCAGAATAAACTTCAGTGAATACTAAACGAATCAGCGGATTATTCTGTTATGAAGAATAAAAATGTGATTTGCACCAGCCGACACAGCTAGAGTCACAGTGCAGTGTTTATCATACGGTCAGGACTGTACAACGTGAATATGATGTAGCATGTTTGATAGATCACACACAGAACGGTCCAACAACATTCACAACAAATTCAAAACAACATTCACAACAAATTCAAAACAAAATTCACAACAAATTCACAACCAATTTCACAACAATTTTGCAACCAATTTCACAACAAACTGCGTAACAAATTCCACAACAAATTCACAACATATTGCACTACAAATTCACAGCAAATTATTATTATTATTATTATTTTACCATATTCCAGCTAGTAATCTGGGGTCAGGTAGAGGGGGAACCCCAAAAGCAGTGGCTTGGTGATGCTAGGAAACAAACTCTTAGTCTTTAAAGGTTGTTACAAATCAGAAGCTTGTAATAACAGTAATCCTGACACTTTGTGAACTTATAACAGATGAGCAGTGGTCCAGAAGTACGGCATGTTTTACAGAAACAACAGAAAAATGTGTTTGTTGGACTGCTTGGGTTTAGGTTAGCCCATCTAAGTCCTGTATAATGCTGTAAGCCTCAATAGGCCACATCCTCGGCAGTCGCTAACAACATCATGCTATTAGTGAAAGTCAGAGCCCCGGGCTGCTTGGACCAGATTCAGCACAAGCAGCAGGCCTGAACCGCATCCTCCATCCAGCGCTACGGCGTTTTTGCTCTTAACTGGCTGCAATCGAATTTAGTTGAATTGAATTCAGCTGAGCCTTAATTTGAGTTTGCACAAGCGGTGTTATTATGAGGAAACAGGCTAAACATAAATCAGCCATCTGAATATTGACAAGTCGCAGCTTGAAGAGACGGTGTGAAAGTGAGACGCATAGAAACGGGAGAAGCGAAGGGCGAGGGAGGGAAGGGTGGGATCGAGCTGAGGAAATGTGAAAAAGGAGTGTTAGACGGACAGAGTGAGCATTAGAGAGGTAAAGCCGAGGAAAGATGGAGGAAGAGAGAACTTGTGTGCGAGTGTGTGTGTGTGTGTGTGTGTGTGTGTGTGTGTGTGTGTGTGTGTGTGATACACTGAGTTTTTTTGAGGTCACAGTGCAGAATATCACACTGGAATGTGGAATGCTGAAACGGTGCCAACACAAACACACTACACTCACTAGACACACACACATCAGGTCCTTGGCTCCCTCTTTTCTAGGGAGGTCTTTTGTGTTGTGAGGAGCGTCATTCACCGCATATACACCATTTTAAATCAACTGGAAGCAGAACGTCTGACAGATAATCAGTTAGATGAGGGAATTGTTACAGCACTGATGTGAATGATGAAGTCAATTGTAGTCAGCCGTTCTCTCCGAATGATGTACTTAACATTACAGAGGAAATCCGTGATATAGAGTGCAGTTCACATTCCTGTTTATCCTGGCTGCTTTCATTGTGTATCATTCAATGAAACAATGGGGAGCCAATGAACTAACTAGCTAGCGGACATGTGCTGATAATCGGTAATCTAATATACCACGATATAGCACAGCATGGTTGAATTCTCAAATCTGATTGGTCAGAAGGTGTGGATTAAATATATATAACGCTGACAGTAGTTCCGGATGTAAGGTGAAGTTTAAAGTTTATATTAATGCACTTGTTCTAATATGTTATCGTTCCTATAGTAACAGCTCATTCATAGGGATTTGTACGGCAGACCCTTGCCATAATCTAACACTAAAAATACAATGCGTCATTGTTTAACAAAGAAAAACACAATCGCTTTTTGTAAATAGTTTTGTTAGGAGACATTTATGTTTAACAAAAACGTTTATTTCTGTTTTTATTTTTTCTAAAAGAAAGTGACAAAGAAATATGACGTTCATAACACATGATCTATTTACAGTGGTCTGTCATTCATTCTTAATAACTAATCCTTAATAACCGACTAAATTCATTAGAAAACATCGCAGGCAGGTACACACAAAAATAACAACTGCAATCAGGATTAAATAAAACACAGTGTACATCTCAAGTTAAACTGGAGCGATGTAGCTGAGGTTGAGGAACTATCAGAGCCCGTGTTTACAAAACATGCTGTCAGTGCTGTTATTTCTACAGCTGAGTGTTTAGACCACGCCTACTTAAAGTTTAAATCTGAATAAAGATGCAGACATTTGGAGCACTAAACAGATACATATAGAGATAGTATAATCTATAGAGCTATAGACTTTAATCTACAGAAGAGATACACTTACACTGGTATACTGAGGAACTTTCTACAGTCTATAGGCTTTTGATAGAATAAAAATGAGTGGAAACTAGGCAATGTTCCTGTTTGGTTAAAAAAGTTGTCCTTACTTTCTATATACTTACTTTCTAGGGTCCAGGGGCAGCATCGTAACTGAATGTTTATCATCTTTCTAAAAACAACAGGCAGACCTATTATGGTGAATCATAATGGAGTTTTTAACCTATGAGTTTTTTTTTTTTTTTTAATCAATTTCGTAAGAAATTCACATGTAATGAGTTTCAAGAGAGAGCTAAAATCTCTCTCTCTCTCTCTCTCTCTCTCTTTTTACCCTATTGTAGCTCTACGTCTTTTTTATATTGCCTCCAAAGGGAGAAGAAATGGAATAATTGCTCATGTATCCAAAAGTCTAATTGTACAAGCATGTAAATCTAAGGTCATTCTGTTAAAAAGGCAGAAATAGAAATCAGAAAACATAAAAAAAAAAAAAAAGTACAGAAAAGGAATGAAAAGAACTCTTTCCTGCCAAGAGATTACTTCACTGTGTATCCATAATTTTAAGGCCAGAGAGAAAGTCAGAAAGCACATTTGCTATTAATTTAACCTTCTGAGAGCAAGCTGTGAAGCAGCAGGGCCCTGGACAGGTAAAAAGTGATGAAGAGAGAGAGAGAGAGAGAGGGAGGGAGCCAGAAGGGGTGTGTGTGTGTGTGTGTGTGTGTGTGTGTGTGTGTGTGTGTGTGTGTGTGTGTGTGTCAGTATCAATGATTGGTTTTCCCGGTTGGTTCGGGATGACTCCAATTTTCCATCCGTGTCATTTCCCAGTGTGAGAGGAATAAGAGGACTACACAGCTGAGAAAGATATTACCTGATAAAGGCAGGTATTACCGTCCCTGTCTCACTCCCTGTGTGTGTGTGTGAGCAAAAGAGAGAGAGAGAGAGAAAGGAAAATAGTGATCTAATGCTTGACCACAAGAAGCTGTTTATAATACAGAAAGCTGCTTGCCCTGCAGGAGTTCTCATTTAATAAAAGTTATAAATTGTTTTTAACTCTCGGGGTCTAAATTTACTGAAAGTGAAACAATGCTGAAAGTCACTTGTGTACGCTTGGCTCCGTTTCTCTAATGAACATAAAAAAAAAAGATATTTTATATGAGACTAGCAACAGTTTTTGCACAAATATATTTTAGTGATATAATGCCAGAGTGTTGCTAATTTGGTTGGGCCTGAGCCAAATTTCTTCTCTTTTTGTCCAGGTTCATTTTTCCTCGCCAATGTGACGTGGCATTAAAATCTGCCAATGCAGTGATGTTTTTCCAACCTACATCAGACAAAAACTGCATTTGTGCTAGTGCCAGTCGAGACCCCCTTTTAATTCCCATTTCATACCACCTGGATTTGAGGATGTGCACCGTTCATCATTCCACTTCAACACAAATAACTAACTCCAACAAGCGACTAAATAAAATACAACTGATTGAATTATTTTATCACACGGCTCAGTCGTGGCAAATGTGGCTCAGACCGTTAACACATGAACATGTGTGTAACATCAGTGGTGGACAAAGTACACTGAAACTGTACTAAAGTTAAAGTGTCAAAGGTGTTAATTAAATGTAGGAGAATGGAGGCAAAAATCTACTCAGACTTTAGCACATTAGAAATGAAAACTTACCTAGCTACCTAATTTAACAAGATAATTTACAAAATCCACCTAGCAAACAAGCTCGATTACAAACCTTAACTAGTTAGCTAATTTATCTATCTACATTACAGACTAGCTAATGTACCAAACTTAATTCAATATACTTCTTTAGATTTGATGAATTTTAAAGGTAGATATTTAATTTTTACTATGAAAAAAAAAAAGAAAATCTCATGGCGTTTGAGATTTGTAAAGCATAATTTGAAGGTCAAAATGAAGGAGTAAAAAGTATGTTTTTTCTCTTGTAAATTTAGTAAAAGTATTGTATTTTAATAATAATTGATTAAAGTGCAAATCTTCTAAAACAGTACTAAACAAAGTACAATTACTCAAGTGTTTTTTTCCACCCCTGTTTGTGGAAAAATTAATAGAACAAATAACATGTCTAACTGAACAAATTAAAATATCTAAAAATATTTTTTAAAACATCCACATAAACCAGCACTGTGGTCTGTGTGTGTGTGTTTTTTTTTTTTAACGCTAGTGCTGCCGAGCTGAAATAATGCCAAAGATTTCTATTTTTATTTTTATTTCATCTGACTGTTCCAAAAGAGTTCTGATTAGTCTAAACGCTTTTAGATGCACATCTCTGCGTGAGGTGTAGGAACAAAGATGATTGCACTGCAGGTCATTGCTTATTGTTCTCTGTGTAACTGCTGTTCCTGCTGCTTTCAGGTCGTCCTGCAACTCTTTTCAAGCGACTGCTCGCTTCTCTCTTACCTTCTTTTTCATTAGTCTGAGAGTTTTGTGAAATCTTGCATGTTGCACCTGTTCGTTTGTTTGTGGTTCCATGAAATGTGCACAAGCAGTTTTATTTTTAACGTTATTACAAAATGAAGAAACAGATATTCTAGTGAAAAGAAGATGAATGGACCGGATGTGTGTGAATGTGTGAGTGTGATGGTCAGCTGCCGGTAATTAGCGTGACTTGGCTCCTGGGAGAGACAGTGTGTGTGTGTGTGTGTGTGTGTGTGTGTGTGTGTGTGTGTGTGTGTCAGCTGTGTTCTCAAGTGGGTATGTCATTCTGTTCTGTTGGACACATGGGGTCCTGTTGGTTCAAACGTATACAGAAATATTTCAAATGGTGAATCTATATGCATGATATAGCTGAGAGAAACAGTGATATATTAGTGATATGGTATCGCTAAATAGTGGGATTGCTGTTTTTTCTATAACAACACACCATTGTTTCTCAAAGATTGGTTGTTTTTGAATCAATTTGAACCAATTCCTACTTTACCTTTTTTCTTTTTTTCTTTTTTAAACAGTATTTCAGTATTTTCAATGTGTAGCTGCTGCTTTTCAGGGACTTTGTTAGTATAATTAAATATATCAATACCCATGTGCATTGTGAAAGGGTCATGATATGATCTTTTTTTTTTGGAGTCATAGATTATTAGAAAAGATTAATTGACAGGTAGGTGACAATTATTTCCGATTCATCATAGATTTTTAATTTTTATTGAAGATGAAATCATTCATGTTAGCTTAATACCAGGAGTCCATGATGTGCCTCATGCTCATGAACCTCATGTCACCATAGTCCCTGAAGCTGCGGTACTCTCCGGGGCCAAAGTACCACATCCTGCCTCTGTAGTGAGGATGCTCGTACATGAGCCAGTGGCCGTCCATCACGTGGCAGGACATGAAGCCGCTGGACCAGTGGTAGCGGTCCATGAAGGAATCGCAGTCATCCTTCACCTCCATCATCTGACCCATGAAGTTGTCCTTCTCGTAGACCCTCATCCTGTAAGGTCCTCTGTACTGTTAGATGTAAAAAGATTAGTTGCTTTGGTAAAACACCCCACAACCTGTCAAAGAAAAAAGTCATGTATAGATTTAAAAAACAAACAAACAAGTTATTCATCTTACCATGGGGATCATGCGACAGGATCTGATGCAGTTGTTGCCCCAGCCCCACGTGCTCATGTAGTCAGCGTACTCGCCCCTCCTCATGAAGTACTGGTTGCCCATGTAGTTGGGATGATCGTACACCATCCAGCAGCCGCTCTCCACCCTGCACGAGTGGCAGCGGCTCAGGTAGGTGGACATATCGGAACAATCACCGCTGCACTCATAGGAGCGGCCCTGGAAGTTCCTGTCCTCATAGAAGATAACCTGTAGGGCAAATTAGAGAAAGGAAACTCAAACTTACCATGAAAGACACCATAATGATATTGCTCTGTCGAGCTTTTTTTATTTTTATATTTATAGAAACCAGATTGCTTACTCTGCCCATGGTGATGATGCGAGTGTGTGCGTGTCCCAGCACTTGCCTGGTGTTGAACTGACATTGAGCATCGGGTTAACCTCTGCCATTTATACCTGACCAAACTCAAAGAGCGCATACCTCCTATTGTAAAAAGTCCTGACCAAGCAAAAGCACAGAGGCCACCAGAGTGTTTTTGCTACATGTCACATTTCCAGTCTCCAGAAGACTTTAGAATGAGCCCCACAAGCAAGACAAAACTGCTGAGCTTTTTTTCTTTTTCTTTTTTTTTTTACCCAATGTGTTCTTTTGGCCCATACAATCTATGGGTATTATAGGTTTCCTACACAAAAACCCAGCTATGGAAAACATATTTCTATTGGGTAGACCATTCTGCCATTTAAGCAAAAAAAAAAACAAAAACAAAAAAAAACATATTACATCATGCTAAGAAGATTTAACAGGTGATTGTCAGAGGTGTTAAACAATTAGCATGGCTTGCTAAGCTCACATCTAATGTACCTAGCTAGCGTTATGAGCGTCAAGTGGCTGGTCTAACAGCAATGGAATCATCTGTCAGTTACTCCAATTGGCATTTTTAATACATATTTTTGTGTCGGCGTTCTGCACAAGGTTTTTTTTTCTGCATGGAAGCATCATCAGAAATGCGCGACCGTGATCGTGCAGAGCTTAGCGTGAAAAGTGGTCACAGCCCATGTGTGTTTGTGGAAAAGCCTGACCTATAGCAGCAGTAAAAATGTGTTTTGTTAAAAAAAAAAAAAAAAACATTTTTGTTCCTAATTAAAAGAGAATTATATAAGAGTTAGATTGGGGAAAGAAGTACTAATTTTTTCTAATTTTATTGAATAATTATACTTGTTCTATATTTTTACTGTTGGTGGTATGTAAGACCCATACCTCACTTAATTAATAATAATAATCCCTAGAGAGCTGTGGCTCATGACCAATATAAAAATGCAACATTAATTAATTAATTAATATTCATTCCTTCATTATATATTATTTATGATCAGTGTCTCACTGGCCAGGGTTTTTGCTGATGTAGGTGATGAAAACTGCAATTAAATAATATTTTATTAGATATGTGAAATATGATATGGTAGGTTCTCTCTCTCTCTCTCTCTCTCTCTCTCTCTCTCCCTCTGTTTGTGTTTCTTGATGAAAGGGCTGACACGTGCCGTGGGTCAAAGGATAAGAAAGCTCTGTGTGTGGGGGGAGCAGCACGAGGTCAGGCTTCTCCCTCAAGCTTAACCGCAGCATGCCAAAGGTCAAAGGTTACAAAAACTGTGAGGCATGGCAGCTGTGTGTGTTTGTGTGTGAGTGAGTGGTACAGAGCCTGTCTTTTCTTACTGCTTCACGCAAGCGCAATATAGATGTTTGTCTCACACCTTCCATCCGTCATGCTCATCACACACACACACACACAGCTCACAGCTGTTGTCTCTGGTTCAAGTTTAATGGGGGATCACACAAATAGTCAAGTCAGGTCAGCACGGTCATTTACACACTCTGCTCCATGTGTGTGTGTGTAGCTGCTCACTGGTGGTCACACATTGTTATACCGAACCTGTTCTCCAGCTATTCTTCTACTCCTGCATCATTAAGAAGTGTTTATATTTATTTGTGCTGATACCCGACAGCACTAATAGACATTACATCCTCAGCAAGCAACTTGTCACACTGCCTTGTAGCCGTGTTAGCTAGCTAGCTAGCTACAACTGGAGTGTTTATTTCAGCAGCACATATTGCTTACATCAGCAAAAATGAGTTAGTTAGCTGATATCTATTAGCTTATAAGGACAAAAAAATTCTCTTCATGATGAAACATCCCGGGATCCTTCTTTACTTCTTTTATTGCTGTATTTGACTAAAAGTTGTTACGCATAATTTCTGACCTCTGACCAGGAAAAACCATAGAAAAGGCCCCTCGGGACGCTCTCCTCACCCCCGAGATTACCTCACAGCATCAGCAGTAAACAAAGTAGCACTCCTTACATTTACATGTACATTTACATGTACATTACAGTTCGCTGTTTTGAGGAGGTAAATATACATCACTCATCACAGCTAGCTGGCCCGTAAGAAAGTGAAATGACGAACGGGGAGGCATCCATTTTTCCCCCATGTTGTAGCTCAATCTGTCAAAATTGAAGTTCCAACTTCCCAATTCTGAGGTAAGCCAAATGCAGAAAAAAAAAAAAAGGTAAAGGTACCGTAACTCACATAACCACTCTTTACAGTGGTGAAAAACATCTCAGAATGCACAAAATGTCAAAATTTGAAACTACAACAACAGAAGTCCACATTAAGTTCCACTCCTGTCAGTCAGGAACAGGAATCTGAGGCTACAGTGAGCACTGAAACTGGAGCGCTTCAGATTGGAAAAGCAACGTGGTGAGAGGTATACTAGTGTAAGTGAGAGTCTATCAGAAATTTGTTGCAAAAAGACAACAGAACCAACTCTCAGACCCTGTCATGATAAAGAAGTTACAAAAATATTCAACACATTTCCCAAACGCTGAACCACAACAGCTGTAATGATGCAAAGTTGTACTCATCAGGTGTAAATAAGGCATTCTTCTAAAAAAGAGTGACTATGTGAAATCAGAGACATGATGAAGAAGAAGAAGCTAGGGAACTATCATATGGAGGGATTTATATCCAGACAGTGGTTTGTTTCATTGCAGTTTGTTATTTTTGAAATGTTGAAAATACATGTATTTGCCATATTATTAGCTTGTAGGTGCATATGTGAGCATCTGTTTTAAATCTTAATCTAACTCTTAATCTAAAAAGCCTTGATGAAGAGCATGATGATGAGCTGCTCTCTTTTTGTGTGTAAATATGTGGTTGTGGTAATTGAACACAGATCTCTAAACACACATACTGTATCAGATGCAAGATGTGTGTGTGTCTGTGTGTGTGTGTGTGTGTGTGTGTGTGTGTGTGTGTGTGTGTGTGTGTGTGTGTGTGTGTGTGTGTGTGTGTATATGCTGTCTAATTAAATTAAATTGAGTTAGAGCAGTATTTAGGTTGACCTGGTAGAGATTTGGAGTTGTTATGCAACTTCTATACACTAAGACCGTTTCATAGTTTGTGCAAGTGTGTGTGTGTGTGAGAGAGAGAGCGAGAGAGACAGAATAAGAAGAAGAGGTGTGTGGGAAAGAGTCAGACTTGGTCTTTCCTTCTGGACAGATCTATGACTGTGTGTGTGTATCATGGGTGATAAATGAAGGGAAATGAAAGAGTGTGAGATTTGGGAGTGTTGGGAGAATTCTGTGGTCTGGCAGTTCACTGGCGTCAGACAGATGCTTTCATTTTTCTCCTTCAAACTGCAAAAATATACACCCACCGAGACAGAGAGAGAGAGGAGGGGGGAGAGATGGTCAGAGAGCATTTTAGGTAAAGGAATGCCACGAAACTGTCTCCTCCCTCCATTTCTCCTCTCCCTCTTTTCTTTTTTTGTCCTTCCTTTTTTCTTTCATCCTCATTTTTGTCAGGCCGTGTTCGTACAGTGGGGCCTGGGAATTGGAGCCGTAATTAGACGGAGATGCTCTGTGAATGTAAACCTGAGAAAAATACAACAGAAAGAGAAAGAGAGAGAATGAGAGTTTAGTAAGAATGTCTCAGACTATATGTATGTTTTTGTTTTTATCCTAAACTCTATACATTGTGTCTATCTAAAATCTCAGATCTAAATATGTCTACTTGATCCTAACAGAGATGGCACAGAAGGAAGGATATGTAGCTATGCATAACTGGTGGAGTTGTGTGCGTCTTATCACGTATAGGTACCACTAAACTTTTAGGAACGTGTACGTGAACTGGAAGACTTCAACTTTTTACAGTATGTAGTAAAGAAAGGTTGTTTGCTGATCTCTGTATTGATTTAGTTTGATACTTCATGAGGACAATTTCAAAACTAGTTCTCGCTGACAGGAAGGCTACGGTCACTGAAATAACCACTCTTTACAAACATGGTGAGCTGAAAGGCATCTCAAAATGCACAGTATGCCAAAATATGAAGTTACAACAGCAGAAGACAACATCGGGTTCCACTCCTGTCAACTGATAACCATGCTTTCATAGAGATGAAGAAAAATAACGTTTGTAAGGGCGTAGCGGAGATCGTTGGCGCCTCTGGTGAGTGTACGTAGCTTGTACGAAGCTTACATAACGTAGAGATAGGTTTTACATTTGAAGTTTGTTTTAAATAAAAGTAAGTTGTATACTGTAGTAAATTGTGCTGTAAGTTACTACCATTTCTCATCGGAAAAGAAAAAAAATGGATGGATGGTACATGCCCACAAGAAACAACAGTAGCACTCTCTGGAACACGAGCAACTTGTCACAGATAGTGTGAACACAGGGTCAAATGTATCGTTCATACATCGCATCAGTATTCAGGTATCCCAGTATCCTTTGTGTGTGTGTGTGTGTGTGTGTGTGTGTGTGTGTGTCACTGTGGCCACAAGCTTAAGAAGCAGAACCCACACTAGACATTTCCTCGACAATAACATAAACCGAGCATGACCACACACATATACACAAACACACACACACGGCCACAAAATCAGGCTAGTGTGACACCGAGAGGGTTTATATGTCTGCCATCAAATAGCCCAAAGGAAGCGGATTACACACACACACACACACACACACACACACACACACGTACAGACCCATGGGCAGGTCATTGAGGATACAGCTTCCTCAAACCTTGAACAATGGCTGCTCTTTTACTGCCCTGAAAACAGAGAATGAAAGAGAGAGAAAGAGGGAGAGACAGACAGAGAGACAGAAAGAGACAGAAAAAAAGAGAGACAGAAAGAGAGAGAGAGAGAGAGAGAGAGATCGATTTACATCAGCTAGACTGGTAAGCACCCATGGACTGCCCTGCAATTAGTAAATGCCACAACCTAGATACAGTTACATTACACTGCACAATCCTATCAGCCATGTGTGTGTGTGTGTGTGTGTGTGTGCGCGCTCTTCTCTTCTCTTCTCTTCTCTTCTCTTCTCTTCTCTTCTCTTCTCTTCTTTTTCTGTTTTCTCTCCTCTTCTCTTTTTCTGTCTTCTCTTTTTGTCTTCTCTTCTTGTTTTCTCTTCTTTTTCTGTCTTCTCTTCTCTTCTTGTGTCTTCTTTTTCTGTTTTCTCTTTTCTGTTTTCTCTTTTCTTCTCCTGTTTTATCATCTGATCTCTCTTCTCTTTTTCTGTTTTCTCTCCTCTTCTCTTTTTCTGTCTCCTCTTTTTCTGTCTTCTCTTCTTGTTTTCTCTTCTTTTTCTGTCTTCTCTTCTCTTCTCTTCTCCAGTTCCCTCGTGCTCATCGGCCATCTCCTTTATTCTTTTCAACTCTATCCGTCCAGCGCTCTTTGTATTAAATAGAGCAGTCATTGTGCGCGCTGAATTGGAGGTGATAGCAGAGAGGCCGCGTAAACACCAACGTCTTTCCCGTAAGAAAGTGAAGTGAGGATGAAAAAAAAAAAAAAAAAAACCCTGAGAGAAAGCTGAGAATGAATCACTTCCCCAAACAGACGAGTACAGTAAGAACAGCCTTATCTGCTGCCGCGCGGCTCAAAGCCTCGCTTATCTCAAAGCCAAAGATTATTTTTCTTCACTCTTCCTCTAACTCACGCTCTCACTCTTTTTGTTTGTTGTCGTCTGTTCCCAAGGATGGCTTGTTGAGAAAGGCGTCTGTCTCCTCCCTTTGCTTTTCTCTTCCTGCTTCACTTTATCGCCTCTCCTCTCCTGTTCGCCTGTTCTCCCACTCCCACGCTCATGTAATCACTCAGCTTTAAATAAAGACTGTGTGCTTGTGGAGAGTTTTCCATACAGGGTCAAGGTTTTGTGTGTGTGTGTGTGCGTGTGTGTGTGAGAGAGAGAGAGAGAGAGAGAAGTTAGCTTTTTCAGCTTTGTAGTACAGCAATGGGACTAAAACCGATTCATAAAATAGCAGAATAAGGTTGAACACACCTCATACGACTGTTTTTTTTAGCTCTGAGACATCTTTTGTACATCTTTTTAAATAGAAAACAGAACATCATATAGTGTCAGAAACATAAACACGTCTGTTTAAGATACCGTCGTTGTAGCCAGATTTCTTTTGGTCAAACTACCCATTCAAGCCAAATATTTGCAACACCATCTGCACTTCCCCTTATACACAAATTACCTTATTTTTCTCTCCGCTAATTCTTTTCGATATCTCCGTTACGGTTCCTGTGGGACGCATATCCAAGAAGAATGCCTTCCTGTCCCAGGCTTTCCCAGAGTGCACAGCGGCAGTTAACAAGGGAGCTATGAAACTCTGAGCGAGTGATTGAGAGAGAGGAAAGAGAGTGATACACAGAATGGAGACAGAGCTGTTATAAATGAGATCTCAGTGGACCTATAGGATCAGTCCTGATCGCAGAAGCAGACAAATGAAGCTCTAAAGCCCCGTCCTCTTATTAAGTAATAGTGCAGTTTGCAAATTCGATTTCTTTTTTTTTTTTTTTTTGAGGCTGAGAGGACCTTTCACGTCTTTCCACTCGCCCCGCTGGAGCCCTGGCATTTTTGTGTAGGTGTGCCGGCCGCGTTGCCGACATCTGCACAGTCTCACACGGAGAGGAGGAACTCAGAAATGAATATAAACCATAGAAAACAGAATGGAGAGAGGCAGAGAAAGCGAGAAGGAAGGACAGGAAGAAGAGATAATTACAGGAAAGGGTGATTATTAGTCCGTCACTCTGCCTCCAGACAGATAAGTGAAATCAGATGGAGAGACGCTGAGTGTGAAAATAACAGCGATTGAGAGAGATGAGGAGAATAAAGAGGAAGTCTTTATGTGCGCTCGGGTTTTGGAGTATGGTGCAGTTTTAAACACTCTCCTTAAGCTCTCACCTCCTTCTTCTTGTTTCACGCGTGAGCTTTTACATGAGAATTCAATAATAATGATTTTTTGAAAGCATGGGGATATGAAGAAGAGTCTCCTGAGTGGCGCAGCAGATACGCGTCCTCTCTATCGTAAGGAGATCGTGAGTTCAAATCCAGATGATGCTGCAGCCATTCATGGCTGTGAGTCCAAGAGAGCAAAGTTAGCCATGCTCTTTGGATGGGAGGAGCATGCTCTCTCTCCCTCAATCACATAGACACTTACCAATCATGGGCTTCTGGGAGATCATGTATGCAGAAGAGGGTAGATAGCGCTTGTCTTTGTGCAGAGAATGAAATTGCTTCATTTCATCAGCTACATGGTACAGTCTGTATGGGATTCGGCCGTTTATGAGCAAACCAGAAGAGAATGTAGCATGAGTAGAGAGAAGACAAAGAAGATAAACAAACTGAAGTGCTTCAAATTTCATCAAATCCACTGGGGCTGAGATTTGTTACACGTCACATCCTGGAGGACTCAAAACCTGGAAAAACCCTAGAAACTATTTATTTTTCATTATGTTTCGTTCTGAACAGAAATTATATGTTTACATTCGTGCTCAAGATAAAACAGAAAGGTGTATTTTTGTAAACATTTTCCGAGCTACTTTGCCGTGTGACGCGTTATTTAAAGAATTGTAGGAAAAATATTTTCTTGCCGCCACCTTATCTTCAAAAACCTGGCTATAGCAGATATCCAACATTGTATCTTCCTGTAGCCAGGCGTGCCGGAAGTGACGAATTCTGAAACACTGGAGCGGGAAAATAACGTCATTAACCGGTTGAGCACTTTTTTTTTAAAGTTACATTTTCACTCTGGAGTCGTTTTCGACTACATTCAATGAAAAGAATTCATTCATTTTCAGTAATGTTTACTAATCCCTGCAGAAAAGTGTATAGCCCGGAGTTTACAGAGCGTGCTCTGTGCTGAGACTCCGTACCCTCCTTATCATTGGATGCTGCTCTTTCGCCGTTCGCTCTGATTGGTCAGGTGATATCAGCAGGAAACACTTTACGGGTTCTTGCATGTCAGTAGTGCCTAACAGATTCCCTGATGCTGATAGCAAGGGATAGGGGGTATGAAGAGAGCATGAAACAAACTGCACAGCAAGGCGTGTGTGTGTGTGTGTGTGTGTGTGTGTGTGTGTGTGTATTGGGGGGGATTGGGGGGTTAAATCTGCGGTTTAGTGAGGGTATGTGTGTGCAGTTACCGTAAGATAAATCCAAATGTGCATTAACAGCTGTATTCAGATCGAGGGAGTGTAATTCAAATAAGCACACGTCTCCTGAACACTAATTATAATTGCATAATTACTCTCGTTAGAACTCTGAAATAGTTTCCTGTATATAAATGTCTTGTTCGTGACAAATGAAGTTTGAAATCCTTCTCGCAACTCATGTGGCCTTGGCAAAGGCCAAGAATCGGCAATTGAGTTAATAATTTTTTGAGCCCTCTGACGAATTTGTAATTGCAGGGAAAACATGATGATCCCTTTTTTCCAATTAGCCCCCAAACCCCCAATATGTTTTCTTTTCTTTTTTTTTTTAATTATTACCTTAATCATTATAAGAGTTTCTTTGTACTCCTGAATTTCCTGACGTCCTAAAATAATATTCTATACTGTACTTACTGTATATATGAAAAAAAAACGCTATGGTGTGTGTTTATGACACCTCAGACACAACCCCATGCCGTATGCAGTGTGTACGATGTCATTATTTTGAAGATGAGCTCCATGGTCGAGTAGTTCCCGGGGTCAGCCGAGGTCGGAGCGATTCCCTCCGAGACGAGTGATGGACAGCACCTGCCTCCCAGCTGTGCTCAGACAGAGAGAACAGTGTATTTTGTGGCGTGTTTTATGGTCGGAGCAGATGTTTTTTAGGCTGTTTCTCTGTATCGAGTCCACTCTGTGCTGTCCTCTGATAGATTAGAAGCGTGCTAAGATGAAGAAAAAAAAAGGTTTTATTCATAACTTGACAACATTTGTGTTCTTCATCATTTCTGTAAATACTGCTCTCCTTCACCTGTATATACTCCTCTCTCTCTCTCTCTCTCTCTCTCCCTCCTTCACTCTCCTTCCACGTCTAGCGTTTTTTTCCACATAAAGCTGTTTTTCATAAACTCTAGCCTGGAATAGCAGTCCCTGAGGCGAGCACTGAAACACTAGCCCTCTCTCTCTCTCTCTCTGTGTGTGTGTGTGTGTGTGTGTGTGTGTGTGTGTGTGTGTGTGTGTGTGTGTGTGTGTGTGTGTGTGTGTGTAACAGTAGATTTTTCTGAATCGCTGCCAAACAGATGCAGTCTCTTGGAGTTCCACCAGAGGAGCTTTCATGCCCCTCTCTCTCTCTCTCTCTCTCTCTCTCTCTCTCTTGCTCTCTCTTCCTTAGAGAACAGTAGTGTCCTGATATGCAAGTTTTTGCCTCCCGCTCTTTTGGTCTGCGTCGTATCAAATGTCTCAGGGTCGTGTTTGAATCCTGCACACGGCCGACGCGAGTCCGTAGACCTGTAAATTCAGGCTCACAATCAGCTTGGTCTCTCTCCATACAGCTGTGCTTATGAGGTTTGGGGAAGAAAAAAAAAAAACACAGCCTGACCCCAGATCAGCACCTCTGGAGAGCATATGTGACCGCACGATTTGTTCTGTATATTGTGCTTTTTATTGTGTTTGACAAGTTGACTAATATTTATCTTGTGTTTTCTCTCCATCTCTAAATCCCTGTCTTTCTGTCGGTAATTTTTTGGAACACGTCAGTCGAATGGCTGACTAACATTTTAGAAATAATTTAATAACTACTCGTCCTGTTTGCCAGCGTTATCCCATGTTGCAGTGCTTTGTGGTGTCACTAATATTCGCACCATCTTTGTAGTTGTTCTGCAGTCGGCTTTTCGTTCACTATGAAACGTGATGGTCACTTATGTTGGATGGAGGCTTGTGTGATATTGATTTCTCCCTGCTCACGGTTTAATACTAAAAATTAAAATTTTTAAAAATATGTAAAGATTTACTCATCCAGAGCCGACGGCAAGAAGAGCATTTCCACTATTTTAGGTTTCAGTGTAAATGTGAAACTCTGCTGTGTAAACAGTAAAAAAAACAAAAAAACAAAACAGCACATTTTCCATATAATCCTCTTACAAATCAGTTGTCTAATCGCCACATGGCCGACATTTTCACTGTGGATCTTCTGCTGAAAGTGTTTGAATGCGCCTGACGATGCAGAATAAAAAAAAACAGCATATTCACTTACTGTCTAATGATCCTTACCATTAATATTATTTATAAAGTATTAGATTAGACACTTTGTTGACACTTCTCTTTCCGAAAACAAGATTTTTTAAATTATTTTTGGACATTTTTTTTTTCAGTGGCATTTCTAATTAAGACTTTAAAAGTGCAACGAAAATTAGAATGGAATCATTTTTTTTTTTTCTCAAGGAATCGTCAAGTGCTTGAACACTTGCACAGAATGAAATGGAGATCACATCAGAAAACAATACACCTTTGTGACAACTATCTGCAATAAACAACGCAAAAAAAAAAAAAAAAACGAAGGCTGGGACCGGCACTGAGAGTGCACTCCCAGTGACTGGGTTGGTTTCCTGCCGGGGAATCGAACCCAGGCCGAGGTGGTGAGGCCAGTCAGGAGCATGTGAGATGGGGGGAAGTGGGCGGGGCTTCCAGGCGGTGTCAGTTAATATCAGAGAGTAAAGGTTGGTAAGTCTGGTTAAATAATAGAATCAGACCTGCCCTGTTTGCCCCTTGATGCCCTCACATGACCCATATCACACCAGGAAGATTCCCCCCCACCACCACCACACACACACACACACACTCACACGCACACACACACACACAGTTACAAACTTCGTTACACACCTCATTCAACACCAAGGCTGTCTGTATCACATACACAATACACAAACAGTGTGCTTTTCCTACCACTAATTAGATATTGGAAACTATGCCAAGTGATTTCAGAGGGCATAACAATACCTGTGAAATTAGGAGAGGTTCTCTGGACGTTTGTTTACTGCTCATGTTAACAGTAAACACTAACACCAGCAGGAACAATACGGGAGCTCTGACAATTGATTTACCTTTAACACAGGGTTTGGCTTTAATGAAAAAGTGACATAAAAGGAACTAAAAGGAAACGATGCTGTCGTGATTGTATTTTACACTTGGTCCAAATACTCGTTTGAGGGTGGGGCTCATTATTGCAGGTTTGCTTAATATAGAGGAATTCCTCCCAAAATGTGGTTCGATTGCGTGATTCCATACGTCACATTTGTGCACGCAGGTTTGTAAAATGGTAGGCAGTCCATTAAGTTCATCCATTTGCTGCTTTTTAATATTCTCCTGTGATAGCTGCAACCGTGAGCTAATTACAGCTCTCCTGGGGGTTTCATATTTCAATACCCATTTTCCCGGTATCACAAAAGTAGGTCCAGTGAGTAATGCGACAAATTGAATCAATCATGTTACACCTGATGTGGACCAGTTCGGTTGAAGTGAACCCCAGACCACCGTTTGTGAGAGGGCCAGGGATCAGATCACTGATCAAAAAAAACAGCATTCGCACTTCATCAGTCGTACCAAACTCCAGGCTCCGAGTCTGGAAAAAAAACCACAAGTGTGAAAATGACCTTTGTGGTTCTTTTAGTACCCTGGCAAGGAGAGTAAACCAAATTCAACATTAGTTATGGTCTGGGTCACTTGGCAGGGACATGATATATATGATCACGGATTGGTTACAGTAACATTCCCATACGGTACCGCAATGTCCTTCGGAAAAGCAGCTAGCTCAAGCTTGGCTCTGATTGGCAGCTACATCATGATTACTAGAAAGCTTGATTTCGACCATTGCGTCTTTGTAAATCTTCCTCTTCTCTTGTTCTCTTGCACTCTTAGCTTTGCGTGCACACACCCACAGACACACACACACACACACACACACACACACACACACACACACATACACGCTTGCATCCAAGTCACATGATCACAAAACTTTCAGATAAGATAAGATAAGATAAGATAAGAAAGGACACTTTATTAATCCCAGGAGGGAAATTCCAGTGTCACAGCAGCAGAGAAGAGACAAAAGAGAATATAAGACAGAAGACAACAGAACAGCAGAAGAGTATTTTTAAAAAGTTAAAAATAAACAACCATGCAAATATACAAAAAACACTATAGCGAGTACACTTAGCTGCAGTCATAGAAATCGTTAAGACGCTCTAGTGACGTCACAGTTACCACAGACACGACATAATAAAATTGAGCAGAAACCAAACAAAAATACTGCTAACGCTGTGATAACTGCAGACGTTGTGGGGTGTGCGTGTTCACACACCACCATAAAATGCCGAATGAATTTGTGCTGTTGACAGAAAACATCATAAAGCCGCTGTTTTCAGGCAGAGATGTGACGCATTTTTATTAGTTTTTTTGCTAAAACTTTCATAAATTGCATCATTGTGAGATTCTTGTAATATAAATCTGTCTGCAGTAAGTATGTGATGTGTGTGTGTGTGTGTGTGTGTGTGTCTTCTTTCCCGCGCTGCAAGAAACACACTAAGCTATTGTGCTGCTCCTCTAACAGTCACATCCTGCCTCAGTCACGGGGTGATCTGAGGACATACACACACTTAGACACATATACACACTCTAGTGCACTCACCCTCACACACACACACACACTTTCACACCTTTATGTCCTTGATTTTCTCCACTGTCCTCTCATTCACTCACTAGAACGTGCTACTGATCATCATTTCATTACGGATTTTATCATCAGCAATAATGACATGAGGGAAAAGTAGAATCTTAGAAATATTTACATGAATTTTAGAATTTCTGAGTGTCTGGTACGTCCACCCAAAATGACAGCGTGCAAGTTTGCATAAAACCTGACGGTAGATCAAATCGTGAGAGATACGACTCAAGGAAAAGCTGACCTTTTGTACAAAGGAGTTCATCCCACATTAAATTAGTGACCTAGAAATAGTTCAGAATCTTGAATATCTGTGAGTATTGTAGATATTGAACATTTCCCTGCTTCGTTTTAAATTTCTTCACTTCACTTCGTCGCAAAGTTACACCAAGTGTACGGATTATTCGTTTTATTCAAACAATCAGAAAGTACGTAAGGTGTCTGAATTCATCATGTACATCATGAGCAGAAGTATTGTGTTGATCGTTTTAGTCATTTTAACCTCACGGATGATTTGGAGAAAGCTGTCCCTACTGTTTGATTTGGAAAGTTGACAACAGTGTTTCTGCTTTTTCGATAAAAAAGAAAAAAGAAAAAAAAAAACAGGCCAGATATAGTCGAGTCGTCTCACGCGATGTCGTTTAATTGAAAAATAAATAAATAAGCAAAATTGTTCTAACGATTCACCTCCATACACACTGCACTCAAATGGACGAGAAGTTTGACGAGTTAATTAAGACTTTTGTTATTAATTTGATTCAAATCTTGGCTTTAATATAAAAGAATTTCAACAGAATTTCATTATTGTCATTTCCTTATTCCTAATATTTCCTGTGGAGAAAAAAGAAACTGCTAAGGAATGCAATTATGTTATTCCTAATTTAGGCTTTCCACACCAAAACGTTAGGCTGCATATTTCATGCCAGCGTTTCCATGTTTTATTTGCTGTTAATTGAATAAGATTTAAGTGGCAGAGAGGAGTTGTTATTAACGACCACCAAGCCCAACTTTCCCAGACTGTCCTACGCAGTGCCTGGACGTGGCTTCGGCGCCACAGTAGTGTGAGATTAGCGTTGAGGGGATGTCATTGGTCAAGGGTTAGAATGTGTGTGTGGTGATAGATTAGCTGGACTGGTGTGTGTAGTTCTAGCATACAGACACTGGAGCTTAAAAACGTTTTCAGCCGCATTTGTCTTTGTCTCTGAATCAGTTACAGAACAGATTTGTGAACAAGTATGGTCACTTATTATATTAATGATGATATTGCTCTTGAACCTACACAAACTCTGATCAGATGTGAATTGACTGGACACACAATATACATGAAAAGATGAAATTAATGACTAAGGAAACTTCCGGTGAAATTACACAAGTTTTCCGTACTTGTTTTATCCTCATGGCTCGAGTGCTAAACCAGGAAAAGAAAACTTCAGACTCAAAAACGTGCCTCGGTTCGAATCAACATTTGAGGAAAATTAAATTTTTGTCCAAACACCAAATTAATAAGCAATCCATCTGAGAGAGCTTCACTGAAAGTCATTTAGATACCGAGTTTATGGTTCAGACGAGTGCTGCAAATGAACACTGTAGTGTGTGTGTGTGTGTGTGCGTATGTGTGTGTGTGTGCACGTGTGTGTGTGTGTAAGATGGGACTGAGCCCAGGGGGTCCTTGGAGACTCTGCATGGCTGTCCTATCAAAAGCCTGTCAGAATCGCTCCAAGGCACAAACCCACTTCAGCAAGCTGCTCGCTCTCTCTCTCTCTCTCTCTCTCACACACACACACGCACACACACACACGCACATTTTTCCCTCTAGCTGCCAGTCCATTTTAATTATGGATAAATGTTCTGTTGCTGGTCTGTGACGAGCATGCATAATAGTCAGAGCTCCGTGATGGAGCCTTACGTCGCATCTGAGTTCTGAAAATAGATCTTCGGCTGTGCGGAGCTTAACGCTAAAACCAGGAATGACTCACGCTAATTAAAAACACTAAAAACATGGAAGGAATTATAGAGAGAGAGAGATCATGCCAGTACCTTTCTCTCTCTCTCTCTCTCTCTCGCGCTCTCTCTCTCTCGCTCTCTCTTGGCTGAGGCAGGCAGGCACACAGATGGGTGGCAGGCTGGGCGCGGGCCACTCACACCACACCTGCTCCCTCTCTCTCTCTTTCTCTCTCACACACACACACACACACATGCAGGTGCTCTCTCTCACACACACACACTCACTCACTTTGACTCACACTCACACCTATATATGCGTATGAACACAGTGCCTTTTTTGCAGATGTTAATATAAACACAATCATAATGTCATGTACATATAGAGGACACGCCTCCTTCATTAAGACTGACACATATATAGAGGACACGCCTCCTTCATTAAGACTGACACATATATAGAGGACACGCCTCCTTCATTAAGACCGACACACATATAGAGAGGACACGCCTCCTTCATTAAGACTGACAAATATAGAGAGGACACGCCTCCTTCATTAAGACTGACGCACATATAGAGAGGACACGCCTCCTTCATTAAGACCGACACACAAATATAGAGGACACGCCTCCTTCATTAAGACTGACGCACACATATAGAGAAGACACGCCTCCTTCATTAAGACCGACACACATATAGAGAGGACACGCCTCCTTCATTAAGACTGACACATATATAGAGGACACGCCTCCTTCATTAAGACCGACACACATATAGAGAGGACACGCCTCCTTCATTAAGACTGACAAATATAGAGAGGACACGCCTCCTTCATTAAGACCGACACACATATAGAGAGGACACGCCTCCTTCATTAAGACTGACACACATATAGAGAGGACACGCCTCCTTCATTAAGACTGACGCACACATATAGAGAAGACACGCCTCCTTCATTAAGACTGACGCATACATATAGTGAAGA
>CM041000.1:13782052-13787062 GCA_022985145.1 Pangasius djambal | reverse complement strand
AGAGGACACGCCTCCTTCATTAAGACTGACGCACACATATAGAGAAGACACGCCTCCTTCATTAAGACTGACGCATACATATAGTGAAGACACGCCTCCTTCATTAAGACCGACACACACATAGAGAGGACACGCCTCCTTCATTAAGACCGACACACATATAGTGAAGACACGCCTCCTTCATTAAGACTGACGCACACATAGAGAGGACACGCCTCCTTCATTAAGACCGACACACATATAGAGAGGACACGCCTCCTTCATTAAGACTGACACACACATAGAGAGGACACGCCTCCTTCATTAAGACCGACACACACATAGAGAGGACACGCCTCCTTCATTAAGACCGACACACATATAGAGAGGACACGCCTCCTTCATTAAGACTGACACACATATAGAGAGGACACGCCTCCTTCATTAAGACCGACACACACATAGAGAGGACACGCCTCCTTCATTAAGACCGACACACATATAGAGAGGACACGCCTCCTTCATTAAGACTGACACACACATAGAGAGGACACGCCTCCTTCATTAAGACCGACACACATATAGTGGCCACAGCTCCATCTTTAGGAAACACCTTCTTGATTTAAGGTGTCTTGCCTTGTCAATTCATAGGCAACATTAAATAAGTAGAGTACACGCGCACACGCGCACACGCACACACACACACACACACAGACACACACACACACACACACACACACACACTCACTGACTGGGAATTAACTGAAGCTCTACTGTATGTTACCTACCACTGCAGTCTCATGACAATGCACCCCATGATGTGTGTGTGTGTGTGTGTGTGTGTGTAATCCAGGACACAGTTAATCTGAAGAGTTTATCTGGCACTGATAAAGACAGATGTGGGTGTGATAAAGAGTGATTATCTGCCCCCTTGTGGCTGAAGCTTGTAAGTGCACCATCAGTTAAGCTCCGTTCACCTTCCAGTGTGATCAGATTCAAGATCAGAAATCTCAGCTTTAGAGAGCCTAAAGTCTCAGAGAGTATGGAGTAAAAGAATAAAGATATTTGTGTGTTTTGTAAACCAAAATCTTGCTTTAAAACATAAAAGTATTTTATGTAAAAAAAAAAAAAAAAAAGTAGTAGACAGCCATGCTAGTGCTGCCACGGTGACAGCACAATGTGTTGCGTCTACAGCACAAAGATAACATAAAATTATTTCAAGTACAATTAAACTCTAATGTCACACACAAACTGAGACAACTAGTCACTTCAAATAAGTCTCTAGATTAGCTTTCAAATTATCGTCCAGTTTATGCTATCATTGCTGCCCAATGGCAAAACTTAGGAAAATTGATAGAATTCCTGATGGAAGGTTCTGCTGGAATTTTGCGACTTCATCACTGACGACAGTTTTCCGAGGGAAAAAAACAGAAACCATGAAGTTTGCCGTCTACCATCATAATGTAAAGGCGGTATAAAGGTTCCGCAAGCTTTGCTCATAATTAAACCCACCCACTTTACATCGAAATTCTCACAAAGTCCATGCAGATATCATGAAGGCACTCATTTTTCCTATTAACCAATCACAGTTTGGGATTAAAGCACTCTCAGAACGGCAGTTCAGTGCTAGCTGAAGTCTAAATGTGTGGATCACATTCACAACACGCACACACACACACACACACAGATTTTCACCACCTTTTATCCCTTATTGTCACCGTCCCAGTGTGAGTGATTTATTTCGGACACCGTCACTTATACGACTGGACAAAATTACGTCATTCTCCATGACGGCCTCGGCCGTTAACGGCTTTAGCTGCTGTTTATGTGCGCGAGCGCTGCAGCAGATGCGTCCCACCGAGGTGAATGGAGGTGAATCTGGACTCTGCTGTGGTTTTCATAGATTTTTGTTAGATGGCATAATTCTTCGCGTTTGCTTATAGGTCTGTGTTTATATTTTTTTGCAAGTGTGTATGTGTGGATGTGTGGATGCATGTGCGTGCTGTCAGCTAGTAGGAATGCATCTGCACCGCCAATGCTAAAATGGCTGCCAAACGCTAACATGGCTGCCAGGTTTCTGGAGGGAGAGGGAGAGAGAGAGAGAGAGAGACAGAGAGAGAGAGAGAAAGATTATTCTTATTCACTCTCACTTGCTTTCTTGTGCTTGAGGTATTTGCTGGTGTTTCTTTGTGTCTCTCTCTTAATCTCCACCGCACTGTATCAAATCATGCTGGCATGTGCCACTATATTCTCTTGTCACCTGTGGGCGAATGATACACACCTACACACACACACACACACACACACACATTCTCTCCTCTGGATCATCTTTATATTTAAATATATCATGTTTGAACATTCTCTCTTCCTGTCTCTTTCTCTTATAGAATCAGGACAATCAGACAGTTCCAGCCAACAGGCAGACTCAGACATCAAACCCCCACCAAACGGTAAGATCCCGGCTCTGAATCTAACCACAGCCGTTATAAGGCGTTATAACACACCCATTCATCTGTAGGTTTAATTTAGCATCATCAACTGCACTCACATATCAACCACTGCAAAACACACCAGGTGTCTGAAATCATGCTTTACTTCCTATATTTTCTTTCAGTCATATAGTGCATTATGGGTATGCTGCACAGTTACATTGTGAGATTACACACATACACGCGCACACACGCGCACACACACGTGCACACACACGTGCACACACACACACAGTATATTCCTCAATGTGGTTACAGATATGACTCAAAGTTTCCCCCAAAATTAGTGCACTCTTCTGTAGCATTTAGTAACGTATCAGGTTCAATCCTGTGCTCAGGTTGCTGTCTATGTGTCTGTGTGCATGTTCTCCCAAATCCCACTCCCTCTGGGTTCTCCGGTTTCCTCTCAGTGTCCAAAAACATGTCAGTAAGTGGATTGGCAACTCTAAATTGCCCCTAGGTGTGAGTGAATGTGTGTGTGTGTGTGTGTGTGTGTGTGTGGTGCCCTGTGATGTTCCATCCTGGGTGTATTCCTGCCTCACACCCAGTGTTCCAGGGATAGACTCCGGATTCACCACGACCCTGACCAGTGAAGAGCGAATGAATGAACGTGAGCCTGTGCTGTTAGTCATGGTCACATTCGGTTGTAATTTATTACAATGGCACCAGATTTACTAATTTAACTCCTAAGAGACGTGAGAAAGAGAGGACATCCACACTTAATTCTCTCTTGATAATGGTACACTCATTTTGTTTCGCTTTATCAAGCAGTGAAAGGTTACATCATCACACATTCACCTCAGACTGCTTCATGGAGCTAAAGACACTTAGCAAATTTCTTCTAGAAGTCATTTAGATGATAATATAGGTCCAGTTTGAAATAAACAAACATGCTGATTTTGCACAAACAGTGTTACTGACTACGTATGGTAGTTTTAAGCCTGTTATCACTTGCTGTAATACTACATTAGCCTTGTGGCCCTAGTACATCGACAGAACTTTTCTTGGAAATTGTGTGCGTTTGATTTATCGTTTTAAATCAGCTTGCGTAAAACATGCCGTGAAATGAAGCCTTTCCAAAGAGAAAGACAGTTTGCAGAATTACACGTGTGATACCTTTGACACTGTGCACTCATTTCGTTTTTAAAGGCCTGTGCTTATAAGAGGTTATAACATCTGCCTTATGTTATCCGCAGGGCATTTGAGCTTCCAGGACTGCTTCGTCACATCGGGGGTTTGGAACGCAGCCGAGCTCGTACGAGTCTCACAAAGTGAGTGAACATGTGCTCACACTCCGAAGCTTTGAGTCATCTTTATGCATTTGCATGTGTAAATATCATCATTTTCTGTGGAGCTTTTTAAAAAAAATTGTTTCACATTCTCTCACACCAGAGTTGTGCGCTGAGACAAAAGAGTTTTATAGAAGACAAAACCCATTTTACTGAACATAACAGGCAAGTTATTATCCCGAGTCTCACGTGGGCGGAAGCAGACAGTCGAAATCCAGCCTGCGGTACATAACAAACTGCCTGTAATTCCTGATTCCATAGATTATACAGTTCATACAGTGTGTGTGTGTGTGTTTGAGCACCTTTGAGCACAGCAAATTATAATAAAGCTGGCTGAATTTAGTCAGAATCCTCTGAAATCAGACCTTACTTGTTACAGTGCAATCATGTTTGAAATCATAGTATGCAGGTATATCACAATATCAGTATCATATCATATCACCCAGCCCTGTCCTTCTCAGTCCTAAGATTGCAGACGCTATAAACATTCTGCTATAAAACATGTTTACAGGAAGAACAAATCCAAATGTTTCTACTCACAGGAAATCCAAGTCAAAGACGTCATATTGGGCAAATTCTTTTTATTCCTAAAATTTTTATAAAAGCTTTTAAAATGTTTTTTTTTTAACACCCTATGATGGTGGACCTATAGGACACCCTGTATAATAAATTCTAAAGTATAAACATAATAAAAATGAGTCTTCACAAAAAAACACATACACAAGAAAGAATCTTTTCCAGATCCATCTCGCATCTCCTGCATTTGCTCCAGAATCAGATCAGATTCATTCTTTATTTTTCTCCGATATCCAATCCACCGTGTTTTGCTGGTATCAGCCCTGATCTCTAGTTTCAACAGAACGTGAAGGTAATTAAAATCAAATGAATCATACAGACACCTTTAAAGAGCTGTAAACTGTTCAAAATCGTTATGCATATTAATGAAATTCAAATTAATTACAAAAATATGACATTTTGTAGGAAGCAATTTTTAAATAAAAAATATATATAGATAATAGTTATTCAAGTTTCTTCTTCCTGACATTATAAACACTGAAATCCACATCACGTTCACTGCTGAAGCTCCTGAAGACCGTACTCTTCCTCACTACACTGAACACTGAACATGATTTTTCGTTTAACATAAGCTACAAATGCCTCCCAGAAATCAGTCTCGATGTTTTATTAGCTAGTATCAGTGTATTATTTAATACCAAACCAAATCTTTATTACCAGACATGAAATTTTCACCT
>CM041000.1:13774552-13777052 GCA_022985145.1 Pangasius djambal | reverse complement strand
GCAGTGTTCTGTATTCCAAAAGGTTTAGAAATGTTTAAGGAAGCTGCATCTTTTGGGAAAAAAAATAGAAAGAGGCATTTTATCTAAATGCACAGTGTAGAAATTGTACACTTACAGTGTGTGTGTGTGTGTGTGTGTGTGTGTGTGTGTGTGTGTGTCACTGCTGGTTTTGGTGAGATTAGCCCTGCATTTTCACTCCTAATAGCGTGCACCCTCTGGGCCTTTTCACAATATTTATGGATAGAAAGAAAAAAGGAAGAAAAAAAAAAAAAAAAAACAAGAAAATCAACGGCTCCCATATTCTCCTTTACACACTCCCACCTGCTCCAGACTTAACACACATTTCCACACACCCACACACACATGTCTAAAAAGCACACACATACACACATAACCGACAAAATGAAGACTAAATTGGATTTGAGGCTACATTTGAGAGAGAACGTTTTGACATTTTGTGCTCCATAGCCAGGATTTGATTCTCGCCACTGTGTGTGTGTGTGTGTGTGTGTGTGTGTGTGTGTGTGCAGTCTTGATAATCTGCCACTAAATCGCTTGTCCTCCTGTCACTTGCTCCCACATTTTCTCACCTCGCCATGTTATTTTCACCCCCCCCCCCTCCACACACACACACATACACACACACACACACACACACACACACACACACACACACATAATCCATCCCTTCATCATTTTCCCATCTATCCATCATTCTCGGCTGGGTGATGTGTAGGAGCAGCTGTTTAACTGTCTGTTAGCGTGAGCAGCCTCGTCCATTGGCTAACGTAGTCCAAGAATAGCCAGGATGTGTTTCCTGTTGGATTGCTTTCCAGTTTTATTTCTTTTAAGAGAATAATGTAGAGAATAAACCTCACGTCTGACAGACGCCTCTTAGCAAAGTATAACCCTCCAAACCGCAGTGTTACTGCTAGTGGCCTGTGCAGGAGTCTTCCTTTATACACTTTTCTTTTTCCTTAAAGCCAGAAGCAGTGCTGCTTATTATTATTATTATTATTATTATTATTATTATAGATATTAAAATCACATCTATTTATCCAACTATTTAGCCACTTTATTAAGCTTTAAGATTTTATCATTTTAAATAGAAAGAAAAATATTGTATTCTTTCACAATGTAATTTATCAAATAAAGAAATATATCTTCTACGTCATTTTTTAAATTGTAACAAAATTAGACAAAAAATTGACAAACTATGTAAATAAATAAATTAATAAACCAGCTCAGTGCAACCAAACAGTTCATTATGAAAAATAAAAAATATAATATATATATATATATATATATATATATATATATATATATATATATATATATATATATATATATATAATATATATATATAATATAACCATTTATACCATTTAGCTAAAATGAAGTGATGTTACATATATTTTAGTAAATTTTGAATCCAATTAAAATATGATTATTTGTCCAGTGTCATGTGACTGGAATGAAGAATGAAGCTGTCACTGGGCTGCATGTTGGATTTTAATTGATAAGCATGTATTTAGTTTTAGTTATTTATTCTTGTATTGGTTTAGGAAATTATCTAGTTATCACCTTATCTTCTAAGGAAGCTTCAGAAAAGCGTCGTAAACAAAACATCTTTCCCTCGAACAGACAAACAGAACCCAGAAGCCAGTTAATCAGTGAGAAGTTATGACCTGTGTGTATACGCACTATTTTCACATTCCTTGCGTACACAGGCAGGATAGATAAAAGTTTTAAAGTTCCCGTCAGGATTTGCAAGGCATCGACACGATTTGCTCACAGTTTTGTACCATTACAGTTCTTCCTGTCGTCTGTAAGGTGGCTTTTATCTCAGGAACAAACATTAGCTAGTGTCACGTACAAGGTCAGGCGACAAGTGTGGAGCACGCCGTTAGCCGAGGCATAGCTTATTGTTGTTTGTTGCTTGTTGTTGTTGTTGTTGATCATGTGGTCTCTGGCAGGGCTGTCCTCTCCCGGGTCTCTAAAGAAGCCATCGGGGAAATTCGATTTCGGCGCCCTGTCGGCTCAGACGAGGTCCCCCCGCATGGCCTTCACACACCACCCACTGCCCATGCTGGCGGGAGTGAGACCAGGTGAGACATGCCAAAAAAAAAAAAAAAAAAAAAAAAAAAAAAGACCCCCATGTAAATAGTGCGAGAGAAAGAGAATAGTGGAGGCTTGTTTTAAAGAGACCCGGCGTTATATATACAAATTAAAATCTTTTTTTAAACAGTTTGTAGAGCTCCACTAGCCACTTTGAGTAAGCCTCTCTCAGGACACATCACCATCATTATCCATCCATCTACCCTGCTTCTTTTTTTCATCACTGCTGTCATGCGTTCCCTCTCCCTCTCCTCCCCCTCCACCCATCACTCCGTTGTTTCTCAGTGCGGTTTCAGAGTGACAGTCACTCGCCAGAAGATTATTGCTTCGAGGGGTTGAGTCATAGCGTAAAGTCTTAACATGTCTGTTCTTTGTTTCCCAG
>CM041000.1:13679004-13774452 GCA_022985145.1 Pangasius djambal | reverse complement strand
AATGTACTCTTATCTTCTCCTTCTGTGCTGGCGAAGGCAAAGCCGCTCGAATCAGCGTGATAATCCTGTTAATAAAGTAACGACGCGCGCGAGCACACTCTCAGAGGGCAACGGATGAATACGCTCGTTCTGACCCAGAAGAGAAAAATCCCAAATTCTCCCCAAATATTCCCAAAGTTCTCAAACATTTAACGCCAACCAGCTGGCCTGAGAGAAAACTGCAGCGTGGAACTGGAGCGAGCCCGTTAAGAAAAGGTCACGAGAATTCAGAGCTGTTTGTTTTAAGTGGATTATAATGTGGATGTGATTAGGAAAGTTTGTTTCGTATCATATAAACTTCCATAACAGCAAGTAAACTGAGAGCTGAGAGGAGAGAGAGGGAGAGAGAGAGAAGGGGGGGGGATTTGTGTATTTGAGTGAGTGAGTGAGTCAACATTACTGAGTGACTAATATGTTTATGGTGTGTGTGTGTCCGTGCGTGTGAGACGGATTGAAAATGTGTGTTTAGGCCTGAGAAAACAAAGAATGAGAATTAGAAATAATAAGAAGTGGAAGTAGAAGGAGTGAAGGACAGTCAGGGCTGGATGGATTGAGAGGAAAAAAAAAAAGAAAGGCTGAGAGATGAAAGAGAAAACGTATGGCACAAAAACACAAACATATTTACATGTGCAATAAAATGCTATTGCATGTTTGGGTTAAAAATACTCACCATACACGAAACGTATTTAGCTTCATGAAATTTCTCGTCACACGTTTCAGTCTTGAACATGTTTCACTGAATTGTTATTCTCTCTCTCTCTCTGTCTCTCTCTCTGTCTCTCTCTGTCTCTCTCTCTCTCTCTCACACACACTCACACACACACATACACACACACAGGAAGTCCCCGTGCCTCAGCCTCTGCCCTCCACTTCCCGTCTCCCTCCATCATCCAGCAGTCCAGCCCGTACTTCACCCACCCCACCATCCGCTACCACCATCACCAGGATCCACTCAAGGAGTTTGTCCAGTTCGTCTGCTCCGACGGCACGGCCCAGCCCGGTGCTCAGGTAACACACATACACACGCGCACACACGCAAGCACACACACACACACACGCAAGCACACACACACACACACGAGCTGTCAAATTCCTGTGCTATTTCATTCTTACAAACTGCATTAGAATATTAATGAGCCTATAGTTTTATACTTCCACAGACAGAAGGAACATCAGCAGTAGCACTACATTGTAATTTATATCAAATACTTCAACAATTCAGATTTATATACCCACAGTATTTGGCTGCGTTTCTTAGCCAGTCCAGGATTTTGTTTTTTTCATTTCTTCTTTATAAGTTCAATCAGAAAATTGACACATCATTTAAAAATCATTTTGATACATTAAACTAAAAAAAGATTGAGAAAGATTCAAGTAGTGAACAGGGAAATTCATTCTGAAACGCAAACACACACACACCTCCTCTAACCCGAGTCTAACTCTTTATCTAACACCACTGCTCTGTCTCTTTTTACTTTGGAAGTTCCTGTCATCCATACCCTCTGTTCCTCATGCACTCATTCTCAGTGTGTGTGTGTGTGTGTGTGTGTGTGTGTGTGTGTGTGTGTGTGAATGGTCTGAAAGTGTGCGTTATCATACAGAGTCATCCCTTACTATGTGTGTGTGTGCACGCATGCGTGTGTGTGTCTGCAGCCTAACGGGAGCGGTCAGAGCAAAATGGCCAGCTCTTTCCTGTTTCCTCCGCCTCCTCCAGTGGCACGGCCGGTGCCACTCCCCATGCCCGACCCCAAACCCAGCCACACACACCCCGACGGGGGACTCGGCTCACCCGCATCGCCCTGTAAGTGACGCCCAGAGCTCCGAGCCCCTTCATGAGCCCTTAAATATACCAGATATACAGAATATCTGCCCCAGTTCCAATCAGAAGGCAGCTCCTTGGACTATCCCATTCAGAAGGTCCTTATAATATATTCCATCATTAGCTTTAGCTAGCTACCTATCTAGCTAGCTGCGTTATTTACTGTACTGTAACCTAGAAAGTCGTCACTAGTTCCAAGCTGATAAACTAAAGAGCGACTCTGAATAAAATATTGCCATTGGTTAAAAATGATGACATACGATGTCTCTGAAGGCTGCAACAGCCTTTGCAACAGAAAAGCGTTCACCTTGTCATTCAGGAGATCGCGAGTTCGGATCCCAATGATGCCACAGCGGGAGGGGTGGCATACTCTCTCTCCCCTGTCAATCACAGCGACACTAGGCACTCATGGGCGTCTGTGAGCTCATGTATGCGGAAGAGGGTAGATAGCGCTTTCCTCCGAGTGTGTTAAGCCGCAGTTGGAAAAGATGCAATAGCTGGCTTCACGTGTCTCGAAGGATGCATGTCCTAGCCTTCACCCTCACTAGTTGGTAGATATCGAATGATGGGTGGGAATTGGCAAGACCTGATTGGTAAGAAAAAAATTGCTGCCCAATCAGAGACCTTTAAAGGATGTGACTAGTAAGACAGCTGCCTCCAGAATGGAACGTCATTTAAGAGACTAATATTAAAGAAGCTAAGTATTGAGAGATATGCATGCTGGAGAAAACGTCCCCCTCCCCCTTATCGTGCGATTACAGCCTGTCCAAACATTAAAAAGTCATGACCCATAACCTTTCACCAAGGAAGTAGTATATATCCTCATAATCCTAAAATAGTCAAGCCAAGAATTCAAACAAAAGCCCTCCTGCTTCTCTTCTTCTATTTTTTTTTTATTTTTCCTTATTGAGTTTATTATTTTCATCATTTCCTTTCATTTTTCTGCTCTTATTACCAGAACAAAGTCAGATTAAAATGTACAACCTTAATGGTTAAAAAAAAAAAAAAAAGGCTGTTCTTAGACCTGCATATTCACTGTCATTTTTTTCTTTTCTTTTCTTTTTTCTTTTCTATCACCATTTCCTTTTTTTTACTCTCCTCCTTGCCTCTCTCGAGAGATCAAATTCAGGGCAGTGTGCATGGACTCCAAAATCACATTAAACAAAACAGAAAAGATAATAAAGTAATCAATAAATAAACATTATACTTCAATTAAAACTATTTGACAGCAGTCTCACTGAAACTAATATTTAAAGAAAATTAAATATTAAAATATTAAAATATTTTCTTGAAGTCTCAGACATCACCGTACCCTGATTCAGGTGTCCATTTAAATTGTGTGTGTGTGTGTGTGTGTGTGTGTGTGTGTGTGTGTGTGTGTGTGTGTGTGTGTGTGTGTATGGTGTTGGGGTGCAAGTTTGGGATCTGTGTGTGTACCAGTGGAGGAGCCGGGGGAAAGGATGGGCCTTGAGAACTAGAGGGTGCTGGACAAAGACCATCCCTCTCTTTTTCTCCTCCTTTTTTCCCCCTTTTTTGCATCATCTGTTTCCTTTACGCACTTCTTTTAAAGATCTGTTTCTCATTCTCACCCACTCTCTCTTTTTCACATTTGTTACTGTATATCTGTAATATCGCATCAGTCACATTCCGTAACCTGCTTTCATATTTTACTGACATTTTTTACTATATATATATATATATATATATATATATATATATATATATATATATATGCACAAACACACACACGTGCAAATGCAGATGCGCGTACGCGAGCTCGAGACGACGCACGCACTGGTACTCCTCTCAATGCTTCTGCTCAATCTCACCTGCGTAAAACTATCTTAGACGTATTTGGTCTGAAATTTGGAGTCCATTGTATACCTCTGCCCAGAATTCGATCAGTTCAGCAAAGCTGTCAACGTTCATAAGACATTCCTCTGACTTACAACCTGAAAGAGAAATATTTCTTTTTGTTATGACATTTATCATCACGCTAGAAAGTAGAAAACGAGACCTATACGGATGGGTGACAGATTAAAGGAAAAAAACGTCATGATGTGGCGTATGAGCTGGCAGAGAAGCTAAAATGCACCTTGGCACCGATTCTGCAAGTGTCTTGACATGTACTGGTGCGATGAACACAGTGATGATGTCAGTTCTTGAGTGCTGGCTTTATCTAAAACATCACCCCAAAATCTCCTACAGAGGTTCAATTAGGTGGAGATCTGCTGACTGTGAAGGTCATAGTATATGATTTGCATCACTTTCATCCTCATCAAACCATTCAATGAGCCCTCGGGCCCTGTGGATGGGGTGGAGTCATCCTGGAAGAGACCACGCCCATTATCAGGATAGAAATGTTTCATCAAAGGAAGAACTTTGTATTGATTTGCATTGGAGGCAAACCATGCCAGCAAAATGTCTTCCAGAGCCACCGGAGCCCCTTACTGAGGGGGTGAATCATTCACCTTCTTGGTGTAGCCACACATGCACTCGCCATGATGAAAGATAACTCATCTGACCGTACCACTTTTCTTCCCGTATCTCAGAAGACCAGTGCGTGTGCTTTCTTCACCACTGAACTCTCAAATGCTGATTAGTCTTTTCTAACGAAGGGTTTTACAGTGCAACCCTACTATAAGATCCCTATTATAACATCCTAATATACACTCACCGTCTACTTTACACCTGAACATTCATGCAGTTGTCTATGCCGTCATGTGGCAGCAGCGCAATGCATTAAATCATGCAGATGAGAGAGCTCAATGGAGAATGACTAGACTGGTTCGAGTTGACAGGAAGGCATGATGGTACCTAAAATAACTACTCTTTACAACTGTGGTGAGCAGAAAAGCATCTCAGAATCCAAGAAAACCTCAAAACCTGATGGGCTGCAACAGCAGAAGAACAAATTGGGTTCCATTCCTGTCAGGCAAGAAAATGAATCTGAGGCTTAAGTGGACAGTTGATGTTATCTTGATAAAATTTCTTTATATTTGCCACAGAGCATGCTTAATTGCATCTTGCACTAAAGCTGTCTGGAAGCATCTGCACTCATCAGCTCATCTAATCAGGTTTTTCGTTTAATTTGTCGCCCATCTGTATGTAATTATAATCTTCCTCTACTCTTATGTCTGTACCGTCAGGTCCATAAGTCTTTGGACAGTGACCATTTTTATAATTTGGCCTCTGTACACCACCACAATGGATTTAAAATGAAGCAGTCAAGATGTGATTGAAGTGTAGACTTTCAGCTTTGATTCAAGGGGTTTAACAAAAATTTTTAGTTTAGGAATTTCAGCCATTGTTTACATAGTCCCTCCATTCTCACAGGCTCAAAAGTAATTGGACAAACTAACAATTATAAATATTAGGATTATTTTTAATACTTGGATGCAAATCTTTTGCAGTCAATGACTGCCTGAAGTCTGGAACCTATGGACATCACCAAATGCTGAGTTTCCCTTGCATCTCCCTTGAGATACTTTGCCAGGCCTTAAGCTTGCATCAGAACTAGTCAGGCTTTTTTTTTTTTAGAGGATTTTTAGCAAAGTCTAATCTGGCCTTTCGGTTCTTGAGTTTTACCATCTTGAGGTAAACCGTCTATATTTACATTCATGAAGGCGTCTCTTGATTGTGGACTTTGACAATGATACGCCGAACTCCTCCAGAGTGTTCTTGACTTGGCTAGATGTTGTGAAGGGGTTTTTCTTCACCAGGGAAAGACTCTGTGATCATCCACTTTAGTTGTCTTACGTGGTCTTCCAGGCCAGTGCATTCCCTCTTTTTAAGAATGTACCAAATTGTTGATTTGGCCATTACTAAAGTTTCTGCTATCTCTCTGATAGGTCTGTTTTGTTTTTGCAGCCTAATGATGGCTTCAGTCATTTGCATCAACACGTCTTTGGACCGCATATTGAGAGTTCCCATGAACAGTTACAAAATACAAATTCAACGCATGGAATCAACTCCAGACCTTTTATCTCCTTCATTTGTCATGAAGTAATGAGGAAACAGGCCACACCTTGCCATGAAACTGCTTATCAGTCAATTGTCCAATTACTTTTGAGCCTATGAGAATAGAGGGACTCTGTAAAAAAAATTTGTTAAACCCCTTGAATTAAAGCTGAAAGTCTACACTTCAGTCACATCTTGCTTCATTTCAAATCCATTGTGGTGATGTTCAGAGGCAAAATTACAAAACTTGTGTCCTTGCCCAAATACGTACGGACCTGACTGCATGTACATATAAAATTTGGTATTTCAAATCCACATCCTTATTTAGATAAACTGTACGGGTTACAAGCAAAATGTAGTAATTTTAACTTTTAACAGCAAATTATTGAGATTTTTCTTTGAGATTGAAATATTTCTGGGGCATGTATAATTTTATAATCATCTGTTATAACAAACAAATATATAATTTATGTTCCTATATATAACAATGCAGTTATATAGGAAACAATGCAGTTATCTTGAGCCAGTGTAGAATATCCCCAGACACTGATGCGTATGTCTGTATGTGTGTGTGTGTGTGTGTGTGTGTGTGTGTGTGTGTGTGTGTGTGTGTGTGTGTGTTGGAGCAGCATACTCCTCGCCAAGCTCCACAGCTCCCAACAGGTTTGTCAGCATCGGAGCACGGGACAACTTTCTAAACATCCCACAGCAGACACAGGTATGCACGGCGAACACACACACACACACACACATACACACACACCACCTGCCTTTCCCCATATCCCAAAAACAAATTGATTATACTTTCTGAGTTACCCCCACATAATGACGGAGGCTGCACTGGCTACTTGTGTGTTGTCGCTTGTTTGTGGTTAGTGTAGTGCTGTGTTCAAACCCAGATGTGAGCTTGTAGGGAGCAGGTCTGCAGGGCATTCAGCTAAAGACGCTCCTCGGGTACACAGTCCTGGCCACCAGATGTTGAATACTTTCACTCCTGCCCTCTGAACATCTTTCATGAGGAACAAAACCTCAAACTAAACACTAAAGCCGGTGCACATGGAGGCAATCTGGAGTGTGTCTCCGTTTCTGTCTGCTTCTCTCCCCGCAGCACATGCCTGTTGATTCTAGGTGATGTTTAGAGGACTCGTGAAACACCTGGATGGAGCTTTTTACAAAATCTTAAACATTTTATACTGTGGTGCACGAAGACCTTTAACACTTCGATAACAGATGGATTCTGGGTGGATAGTTCTGGACAGTTTCATGTTCTAAGATAGAGCAACTTGGATTGGGTAAATACAGGAAGGAAGTAAAGTACAGAAAGAGAAACAGAGAGAGAGAAAGAGAGAGTCACGTCCCGACCCGACTGTCTGATTGCCCTCAGTGACCAGACATGATGTCACAGGCAGTTGAACATGAACTTGGTGAAGACCGAGTGTTTGAAGCAAGGATGGACACTGCCAAGTATTAGAGAGACAGAGAGAGAGAGAGAGAGAGAGAGAGAGAGAGAGGGTTCCAGCCTGCACAATCTTTATCTCAGTAGTGTGGCTCTGCCAAAAAGTAAACCAGTCCCTGCAGAGTAACAAACATTTCCCAAAAGCTCGGTTCCAAAATGGTTTTTGCTGTAAAACAAACAAGTTGACGTGTCTTCTCTGTACAAGAATTTCAAAGTAAACATAGAGAAGTTAATCAGCCTAATCAATATGACTTAAACTTTAGGCTGGGCAGAACACTTCAGCATGTGTTGGACTAGCCTAGATCGAGTCAAGAACCGAGGCTTAAGGGGGTTGAGGCCACATCAAGACCGATCAAATCCTTTTCCAGGCTTTAACTAGTCGGCTTTGTTCATGCATTGCACCAATCATTAGGCTTTCTAGAAGAACAAATTGCTTCTTGTCAAACATTGTGCACGTGAAAAGAAAAGACAAGACAGACATTATTTTTTGCAAACACTCTGTCAAGACCAAAACCACATAGAGCGAAAGCAACACCCAAGACCGAGACAAGTCCAAGTCAATGCCGAAAACATCTTGAGACTGGACTCGAGTCCTACAGCCCTAGCAGAACCTTTATTCACTATTCAAGTACTACTTAGGAATTTTAGGAATCTTAGGAATCACATACAAAAAGATGTGAATGAACTCTGTAGCTTTAATTACCAACATTACAACTAGCCTTACAGTGTGTAGCTTTAATTACCAACATTACAACTAGCCTTACAGTGTGTAGCTTTAATTTCCAACATTACAACTAGCCTTACAGTGTGTAGCTTTAATTACCAACATTACAACTAGCCTTACAGTGTGTAGCTTTAATTACCAACATTACAACTAGCCTTACAGTGTGTAGCTTTAATTTCCAACATTACAACTAGCCTTACAGTGTGTAGCTTTAATTTCCAACATTACAACTAGCCTTACAGTGTGTAGCTTTAATTACCAACATTACAACTAGCCTTACAGTGTGTAGCTTTAATTTCCAACATTACAACTAGCCTTACAGTGTGTAGCTTTAATTACCAACATTACAACTAGCCTTACAGTGTGTAGCTTTAATTTCCAACATTACAACTAGCCTTACAGTGTGTAGCTTTAATTTCCAACTTTACAACTAGCCTTACAGTGTGTAGCTTTAATTACCAACTTTACAACTAGCCTTACAGTGTGTAGCTTTAATTTCCAAATTTCCAACTAGCATTACAGTGTGTAGCTTTAATTACCAACATTACAACTAGCCTTACAGTGTGTAGCTTTAATTTCCAAATTTCCAACTAGCCTTACAGTGTGTAGGTCTAAATTTCCAGCTTTGTAAAGGAGTCTGGGTCTGCTCTAGTTTTACTGTGGAACAAATCGAGTCAGATCAGATTTTTTTTTCACCCTGCACCGTTATATAATATTGTCCGAGAATGCTTGACGGACGTCATTTACAACAAGCAACATGCCTGTGTTATGTACCTCAACATGTTTATTATTTTAAAATAAATGTATTATGGAACAATGGAAAAGACATGTGATGTATGATTTGCATTTGTGCACTGAGCGTACATATATACACGCTAATCTGTATTTTTGTGATACTAGCTCTTGGTACACTTTTGGTTAAGATGTATTTTGAGTATGTTGATGGAAATTAAATAATGATTATGATTTCACCATCATTAATTCATTAATTCGTTAATCAATACATTTTCCTCTGTTTTACAGTCTTGGTTTCTTTGACAAGATCCATCTGAGACACACAGATACAAAGTCTGTAGCTGAAACGTGAAACACAAAGCTAGGTATGGACTGCTATTAGCTAATCACTCACAACTCCCCAGTCCCTGATCAACTCACACCTGCAAACACCCTGAAACCTTCACCATGAGCCCTCGAACCAGGATTCTGGAAAACTTCCATATGAGTCCTCAAAAACTGCATGATTCTGCAAATCTGAAACTGGAAAGAGAAAAAACAGAAACCAGGAAAACAGCAACACAAAGAGCTGGAGTGCAAAACAGATTTGTTTCCATTCTGGATGAAGAAGAGGTTTCATTAGAAGAAGACTTTGTAATGGTATCAAGGTGACCTGAGAATTGACCAATCTTTTCATCCTTACTTTTATTCATTTTTACATCCTCCACCAACCATACAGCGGGGCCAAACCATTCTGCTTTCACTCCATCACAGGTTGTTGAAATTAAACAGTTTTAAACAATGTTCCTGATATTTTAAATCCAGTGAAAATGAAGCAAAGCGTGAAACCGGGATGGCGTCATCCACATGTTCCACATCAAGCTGCACTTGATTCTCAAGCCTGTCTCAAGCAACTGATTGGACAAGAACTACAAAAGACTCCCCAGCACCCTGCACTTTGGATTGGCCCATCACGAAGACTGACATTATTAAATCATTGGTGTGTCCCAAACACTGGTAATAGAAATGAGCAGTATTTAAAACACTAGGGAAAGAAAGGTCTGAAACACATGAGATCTGATCTTAATAGTCACTATTTTAAGTTTATTTTTTAAGTTTAATCAATACATTTAACTGATAGCAGAATTTCAACACTGAAAAAAGAACAGAAAACCTGGTCACTCGTGTTCACGAACAGGAAATGGTAGATTTAGCTACATATAGCTAGAGTTAGAGCTGTGTCACCTGCCAAGTCCCGCCCACCAGCCAGCTCTCACCTATCATATGACAGCTACCGGCCGAGGAGGGTGAAGTCTAGCACGTGCTTTCTCTGAGTCACGTGAAGCCAGCCGTGGCATCTTTTCAAACTGCTGCTCATACTATGTGAAATTTAACACGCTCTGAGGAAAACGCTATCCACTCTCTTCCGCATACACGAGCTTACAGATGCCTACCATTGGCTAGTGTCTCAGTGATTGACAGGAGAAAGAGAAAGCAATCTCTTTCACCCAGAGAGCATGGCCGGTTTTGCTCTCTTGACCCCTGGCCACGGAGGGCAGCGGCGTTGCTGTTGCGATCTCACCCTTCAGGATCTCATCCTTCATTCGTTTTCTGTGAATGACCACAATGAACAGAAAAAGCAGACTGATTTCATGTTGCATCAGTTAGGCGTCTTGCTGTCAGACTATACCAAGCCAGGCATGGTCAGACCAAACGCAAGTTAAACTGGCCTGGACGAAAAAAAAAAAAAAACAATAAAAAAAACATACTTGACACGGGAACGAGAAAAAAGCTGACCACTAATTAGCATCAGAGCTAGAGAGTGAACGGGATACAACATTACAAAAACACGATGTTCTCCTTTCTTTTCTATTTGTACACTACCGCAAAGTATGTCCTTTCAAGTTTTTCAGACGACTGTGATGGAACAGCTCTTCTGTCGAACACTAGCGTTTGGGACACACCCAATGTTAGCATGCACAAAAACTCCACATATCAACATGAAATCGGATGAGGGTTGCCTGGGGAGCTTGTAGCCCACAACGTACAGCAAACCTCGCCACACTCGACGTTATCAGCTAATTACACTAATAAACAGGTTTTTGTTAGCAATAAACCGAAGACAGTGACGCATTAGCGAAAATAGTGTCTTTATAAATGCACTAATTCAGCTTTTATGACCAACCATCGTGCGTAAAAAAAAAAAAAAAAGTCTGCACCACTTCCAGCAGTAACTGTTTCTCTGTGGATACTTCAGTTTCAGTGCAACCACATACACCAGTAGAAAGCTTCAGAAAAAAAGCCTTTGTTTTTCCTCTCTCTCTCTCTCTCTCTCTCTCTCTATCTCTCTCTCTCTCGCTTTCTCTCTGCTGAAAGTGGGTTTTTGTTTTGGTTTGCAGTAGTTTGTTTTAACTGGTTTTCATTTTGTGTCATCTGGGTTTTTTTTTTCTTTTACAGAATTAACTGCATGAGAGTTTAGCTTCTTTCAGGTTTGCTTTTACAACGTAGTAACAGAAACATGTACGATTTCTACAGTGACACTCTTGTGATTTTTTTTTTTTTTGGCTTCATCATCAATCCTACATCCTTCCCTACTGCATGTCTGATCACTATTGCTATCTTATCATCAGCACTCACTTCCTGTCAGGAGTGGGTTTCATATTACTGACATCACTTCCTGCGTGCATGCTTCATTTATATTTTTTTTCCTCCTCCACTTCAATATGGATGGATTTGGTCAAGACCATCATTACAGACTGTTCTCCGGATCACGCACACACACACGTTGCACTATGATTATATAGTTCCCTTAAGATGGAGAACACCTTTCGTCCCACGTTTTCTGATTTACGTTCCTTTTCTTGAATGTGAATACGAACAAACCGGTAACAGCATTACACTGTGTATATCTGCATCCCGACAACACCACTGACATCACAAAATAACTGGACTGCCCAGCTGTCAGTCACATGTCAGGGATTCTCCTTCTCTTTAGCCCCGCCCCCCTCCCTGACGATTCCAATCCGCGCAGCAAAGTGCCTCCCTTTCTTTATTTTTATGCAACCTGGCATTGAATTCAGGGTCTGTATTTCATGTATAAGCTACAGAATTAATGTACAATATGTATCATGGCTTAGCAAGAACCAGAAGACTGGAAACATCACCTTTATAAATATATATTATCCAGACATAAAAATCATACTCATACGTGCTGTGTATATATATGGAAATATGTATAGTAGCTCTTCTTTGGAATACGGCAGTCTAGTTATTTTTTGACCTTTCACCCCAGTTCACGTCAGTTGTCTTCCAAAAAAAAAAAAAATTAAATATTTCCTCACAACCCATAAAATAATATCGCGGTATTATCACTTATCGTTCATACACGGTACAAGACTGATTAAAAATATCAGTGTTAGTATTTAAAGGGGGAAAAGAGAGCGAGGTGTTTGTGGGCCGAGGGTACAAACCTGTGAGTCTGTACGAGAATGTTAAGAATTTTTTTTTTTTTTTTTTTTAATAAAGTCCGCTCGTCCTGGACTCTAATCTCAAGGGCCATGAACAGTATCCCAATCTTTATAAAATTTTGGGTGTTTCTTTTCCCCTTCATTTACCTTTATCTTCTTTTTTTTTTAAATGTTATATTTGTAATCTTTTTGTTTTTAAACTATAAGGGAGGGTGGAATGAACAATTTTACAAAACAGTGTATTACAATATGATCCTGGTGCTTGTTCACGTGGGTTCAGTCTATGATTATAAAGAATAATTCTTTCTCTTCAGACACGTTTTAGAGAATGTGTCACTTCTCTTCTTTGGTGTGCTCGCTGGGGGTGGGGCTCGTAGTTTTCCAGGTTGTGACAAAAGGCATTTTATTTCAACCTTTAAGAAGAGCGTATTTAATTTCCAAAAAACCTTACGTCCCGACGCACGGAGAGGTCGTTTTGTCCAAGCTCGTTCATGCCAGAGTCCACTTTTTAAAACGCCAGGATTTCATTACGGTTCAACTCATTGAGTGTAAATTAAGGAAATGCGTAATTAATCAGCAAAAGTGTTTTTGCCTTTGTGATGATTTGAAAGATGTTGTAATGAGTATTTGTAGAAGTTCTTGTAGTTTTTAGACAATGTGAAGACGGGTTCCTGGAGGAGAAGGAACGTTCCAGAGAATCAAGGAATCATGTGGAAGAATTAAACTTAGATGGGCTTCATCCCAAACCTCCCCCCCTTCCCCCCCATACACCCCCACCCCCCCCTTTAAAATGTAAATGACCCTCCCTAGTGCTTGTGATTAGTGTAGTGTAGTACTAAGCCAGCATTTAAAGGTTGTTCCCTTCAAAAGTGCCTTTTGTTCACAGAGTCCATCTTGTAAAACATGATTCTTAAAAAAAAAAAAAGGACAAAAACGTTTTCGCCCCATCTTTCCTCGTCCACCCTTTTTTTCAATCTTACGAAGCCGTATATATATAGTATATAGTAATACAGGAAATGGATGTGATTTAGTTCTTTTTATTGTTCAATACTGAAAAAAAAAATGTAAAGGCAAAAAAATCTTTCTGTCTCTTTCCCTCTTTCCTTCTTTTGCGTTACTGGAGATGTTGTACAAGACGTCCGTCTTACCCTGTCGTACATCCCCCCCCCCCCCACCCCCACCCCAAAAACAAGGCTTTTATATTTTATTTTTCCTCTTGAGCAGGATATCCTTGTCCGTATGCTTGTTCTTGTTACGCCATACCGATCTCTCTCCTGTTCTGCCGCTTCTCCGTTTCTACTGCTAGTGTAAGTGAAATGTGGCCGTCCGGGCTCCGTGGGGTCAGGTTACAGTTCCACACGGCCCCGAGTACCAGCATGTGCCATCGCAGTTGGTGGAGGAACAAGGCTAATATTTTCGATTGGCTTCCGGGGAGCTGTGTGTCGAACGGCTTTGCTGTAAACGCAGGACACCGGGTGATAATCAAGCAGCTCAACGTTATTTTTTTTTTTCTAATTTATTTGTTTGTACTACGATTTTATACTATCTTTGACATTTTTTTAATGCTTTTCTATCAGGGTATGGTCCAGAAAGATTCTCTCCAAGGGAACCATGGACCTTAAAATAAAACTATAAAAAAGCACCTTTCTTTATTAGAAGAGCCAGCCTACTTTTACGAAACTGTTGACTGATGATTTGCTGAAAGCACCTTATGAGGCAGAATGCACTTAACGTGAAATGCACTTAAATATCACACGAGTCACACTACGGAGACTGTCCAGTTTTTTTTACATGTACCACATTTCAGTCCACTGTAATGGAAGATTGACACGAGTTCAGGCGGTGTGTTTAATCTAACCGAAGTCAGTATTAATATTACAGAGGATGAGCGATTGCTTACAGAGTGAACCTTTTTTTTTTTTTTTTTTTTTAATTAAAAAATCCTAGGACATGGAGCGTCTAGCTAAATATTCCCACTCTGGCATAACATCAGTCAATCAATTCTAACTGCCTTGTGTTTTTCATTTGAATATTTTTGTTTTGTTTTGTTTTGTTTCGTTATGCTTCCGTACTTTTCCGAGCTGCAGAACTTGTGTTCGACACGTTTCTAGTCTTAGCGCCCCCTAGTGGATCCCTGTGTCCTGCGCTTTCAGAAAAAGCTCCTGTGTCAGCTAGCGACCCCTCAGAGCCCGCTGGCAAATGTGCATGTGTTAACTACAGATTCTTTTTCCATTATAAAGAATAAAAAAAAAACAGTTTGTAAAGAGCAACTGGTTGAATAAATGATGTTCTTGACTGCATAAAAATGTCTGAGTGCTGTGTGTTTTAATTCCAAAAAAAAAAAAAAAAAGAAATGATGTTTCCAAAAAGCTGCATTGCTGTGACTCGGAGTTAAGTAAGTACAAAGTAAGTAATTAAGAAGGGAGGGAGGAAGGATGGAAGGAGGGATGGAATGAAGGGGGAAGGAAGTATGGAAAAAAAGAAGTAAGAGAGAAGGAAGGACGTAAGGAAGAAGTAAGGAAGGAAATTGCTCATTTAAAACAACCAAAGTTGACCAAAGTGCTGTACATCATAGTTAACATCACAAACAAGAAGCAAGAAAAGAGCATAAAAATAGGTATAGACAACAATAAAAAAGAAATATAAAAGAGAGGGAAAAAGAAACTACTTGTCACAACCAAGAAAGATTAAAATGCTAATTTAGACTAAAATTACTATTTTTAACCTTGATGTAAAACTGTAACAGAGGGAGCACATCTGATGTGCAGTAGGAGGCGATTCCACAACCTCGGCGCAGGCGCTGCAGAGGCACAGACGCTCTTAACCTTCAGCCGAGATCATGGAACAGCCAACAGCGGCTGGTCGGAGGACCTCAGACACCTGCGAGTAGTGGCACAGCAGCTCAGAGATATCGGTGAGCATTAAACCATTCAGAGCTTCAAAAAGAAAAAACAACTAAACTTTAAACTGGATCCTGTAGAGGACAGGAAGCCAGTGCTAGGACGACACAACAGGGGTGATGTGGTCTCTTTTCTTGGTGTCAGTGAGTAATCTCACAGCTGCATATTGTACTTGCTGTAGGCGAGCAACAGACGCCTTATTGACACCGAGATAAAGTGAATTGCAGTGATCTGAACGAGAGGAGAGAAAAAGCATGTATAACTTTTTCTAGGTCTTGAAAATGAGGACTGGCTTGATTTTCCAACAGAGTTGAAGTAAGGAATAAAACCCTTGATGGGTGTATTGTTACAGGAAAATAATCAGTGACAGGGTGGTGTGATGCGGCCTGACACAAATCCACATTGATTACTTTCAAATACCACCACATTCTGAAGTGTTTTATTCCTCTTGCACCACAGCGATCTGCCAACGATGACAGTTTTTATGATTAAAGTACGACACATCATACATTTCATCCGTTTATAGTTACATTTAATGTCCATGAAACAAATTCATTCCTGTTGTCCCTTACGCTATAGCAGCTGTAAACAGTGATTCCCTCACCAGCCTCTCTTTTTTCCTCTCCTGAAGACGAAAAACACAGCTAGTCATGTTACAGAGAAACCATAAAGTGTAAACTCTTCTGTCCTGAAGACTTTCCTGTGCAGGAAAATTTACTGACTGTTTTGACGAAGCTCTGACACTGGAGACTCCTTCCGTAAATGGCACGTCTTCTTACAGAAAAATCTGACACGCTGCAGTAGAAACAAAAGGACAAGAAATATTTTCCCACAGAGTGACATTAAATCCATTATTTGAAAAATGGAAAGAATATGGCACAACTATGACTCGGGAGTGGGGGGAGTTGGGGGGGATACTTATGCAAGACAGTATTTTTAGCTCTCTGACGTCCTTTTATCCGTTCTTTAACAGGAAGTCATTGTCATAAGCACAGAATTAAGCGTACTGGAGACTATTTAACAACTCTGAGACATGCAGTTAGCACAATGCTAAACTAGTGGCTAAACGGGCGGCTATAATCTTGACTTTCTTCAGTAGATTCGTAGCTCAAAGTGCAAAACTTTGAGCGTCTTGAATAACTGGCTGTTTTTGTGAGTAGAGTATTGGGTTAATTTTGCTTTTGGCTGAACTATCGCTACAGTCCTCACCTCTCACACAAGCTTCAAAGTGATATTAAAACACGAATCAGCGCAGAGAAGCTAAAGCAGGGCCCCATGGTCAGCCCCACCAGTTTTACACACACAAATTACAGACGTGTCCTCTTGCTGTTTTGTGGCCTTTAACCAACAGTCATGAAAAGCCTCGTTGTGGAAATTGAGTTTAAATCCAGCTCACGTCCAAGACACTTTATCAACGTAATGAGTTCTGAAGGCTTATTGCTCATAACGTACATTTTAGTAGATCGCTTACACTGAAAACGCTCCACTCCGAGGTTCCAACCCCACACTTGGATCTTATACGCACTCTGTAATTTAGTGTGCCTGTTATGACCTGACGGCTTTACTGAAGCGGACGTGCTGGGTCGCTTTAGGGCTTTAACCTGAAGTGCCATTAGCTCTGAGAATTTACACCACAGCTGTGTCTCTATCCATCAATCACTCCGTTTAAAAAAAGGGGGAGAAAGATTACTGTAGCACAGGTACATCCTTCTGAGAACCAAGGTTAAAAAAAAAAAAGTCTTCTAGTGTAATTTATTTATGTCTATTTTTGTTGTCTTTTCTTCTAATTTTTCTATTTCTTTACAATTTAGACTTTAAAAAAAATTCATGTTTTAATATGTCCACTGTAATAGACATTTTAATGTTAAAAAAAAGTCAGCCTTGTTAATGCAAAAGGTAAAGATTTCAGCTAAACAACAACATAAAAGCTTTCTATCATTCTGTCATTCTGCTCTATTATTCATTTGCATAAAATACAATTAAGGACCTGAATGTTAACTTAGTAAAATCGCATCTCAGTAAAATGTAAGTAGTCACCCTGTAAAGTAAAGTAAAGCATATTGCTAATAAAAATGCTTATATGATAGAGCTTTTTATTTTTGAAACAAAACATGATTGCTGATGCGTTCATCTTAAATGACCAGCATTAAGAATTCACACTTGTTTAGGTCCTAATCTCGTGAACACAAGACTTTCCTGGCCTCTTCCTTTCCAGTGGTCTGTTTTTCTAGCACTAAGACACTGTAGGACTTCAGCTCTCTTTGCACTCTGGCGTTTACACTCCGGCTTTCTATTCCAGGACCTAAGAAGAACTCAGCAGGTGGCTTTGGGCTTTTGCTTGAGACTTGAGAGCCTCTGACTCACTCTCGACTCTCAAATCAAATAGCAGAAACATTTTTTACTACGTTATTATTCTTTTTTAGTTGTTTTTTAACCTTTTCTAACCCTATTTTACATCACTTGGTTGTGTCATTGTTATGGTTTTAGTACTGATTAGGCTTTTTTTCATGATCTGCCCTGTGCTATTTCGTGTGAATGTAATTTATTTGTACTTTTACTTTTTTAAAAATCTGTTTTTGCTTCTTTATAGAACTTCAAAGTTCCCTAATATAACATTTATTTACTGCGTTAACTAACATTAACTTAGCATAAATAAACTGTAAGTGATGTTAACATGACAGTATTTCTAGCTCGAACACAAATCACATGAGTATATTAAATGTTAGCGTTTCTATAGCAACAGCTCATTCAGAGGGACGATGGACTGTAAATAATAAACAGGTTTTTAAAAGGTGTTGTTATTTATCAAAGAAAGAAGTATAATTGTTGATTCGGTGAGGTTTTCTATAAGGAAATGTTTATGTAACATTTAGGGAAGGAGTCTCCAGTGTCAGTAACAGTCAGTAAATCTTCCACAACGTTTTCAAAGGCTTCAGGACAAAGATGTTTACGCTTTGCTTTTTTTCAGTGAAATGACATTTTTTCGTCTTCAACACAGAGAAAAAAGAGATGCTGGTGAAGAAACAACTGTTTATAGCTGCTATAGCGTAAGCGAGAACAGGAACTAACTCCTCTCACATACGTTCCACAACATTAAATGTAACTATAAATGGCTAAAACAGGCCATCGTGTTATTCCTTACGCCAATGATGCTGGCTTTAAGTGTTAATCAAATCCACCTGCAGTGACTCTTTATTCAATCCACATAAATTAGCACAAATTAAACAACAGTATGAATGCGACAGTAAATGTCGCTGAATGTTGATCATTTACTGAAGGTGTAAATATTAAAACTATTAGAACTCAGCTCTGAATTTTGTCCACTAAAAACATGAACCATGCACATCGTGGATTTAATTTTACTCACGGATGGTTTGAACTTTAATCGACTTATTAGGTTTATTATTTAGAAAAATATCAATTAATACAAGTGTTAGTTCCTTATAAATGTTCTTGTTTATTGTGTATTTATATTGAAATCATATTAAGTAATGTGTTAAATAAGGTCTGTTAAGAGAATCTTAACGTAGAGTGTAAAGTGTCACCCTTGTTTATTTTTAATATTTATTCATTTTTTATGTGCTAACAATATGAATAATACTTTACAGTACAGCGTTAAATCATAATCAAGTCCCTTTGTTAACCTAAACCAATCTTCTCATTCTGCTGATTGACAAAACAAAATGGTGTGTGTGTGTGTGTTATCCTAGTATCTATATCTAGTATTAAAGGTGATGTCAGTGATTTTGTTCAAATTTTGGCAAAATCGTCCCTGAAATTCAGCCGAGACCACATCTCCTCATTGCTAGTGCAAAAGAGGAGGAGCGACATGACTGACATTAGGCTAGAGACACCTCCTTGTCCTGATTGGTTGCATGTTAGTGGTTTGCTTTCTTTTAGAGTCTGAGCAGACACAAAACAGAGACTGGAGTTTTTATTTCTCCAAGCAGATATTTTTATTAAAGCATAGTGAAACATATCCTCAGTGTTAAGTAATTAGTTTTAGTGGCACAGTATTGTTCTTTAAATCAGCAATCAAGTTTTCGTCATAAAACAGAATAAATTCAAGTTATGCTGTTTCCCTCATACGTATGCGCGCTCTCTCTCTCTCTCTCTCTCTCTCTCTCACACACACACACACAGACAGACTTCATACACACATCTATGTGCATTAATTAATTCATTCATTGTTCACTGTTGAATAAGTAACTAACATTTGAACAGTGAATAATAAAGGCAACATCAGTTACAGAGAGAGAGGGGGAGAGGGAGAGAGAGAGAGAGGGGGAGAGGGAGAGAGAGAGAGAGGGGGAGAGAGAGGGAGAGAGAGAGAGGGGGAGAGGGAGAGAGAGAGAGAGAGAGAGAGGGGGAGAGGGAGCTTGCTTATGATAGAAGACTGAAAGTTGGAGGCAAACCAGAACTTTGCAGCTTGCATCTTACTGGAAACAAAAGGCATGGCTAATTATTAAACCATTAATAACAGAATTATTTATAACTAAGAAATAAATTATAGAAATATAGTCAAGAAGTAATATATAAACCCTCAGAGAAGCGTCCTTTATTTTTCAATTTTCTGCACTACAATATGAAAAGCACTCCTTCAACACGGCCAGAGCAGTTGTGTTATTGGTTGAAGATGCAAATTCCCATGTCAGAAATCATTAATCTTTGATGAAAGGTTGTGTTTGTTTGTGAAATTTATTCACGCTGGAGGTCTGGATGCAATTTTGCTCTCTTTCGCCTCCACACACATACTTCAGTTCCTTACAGTGTCACTCGGTGGCGTTGTCAGGCGTTCCTTCATCTCCCATGCAGGCCGTATCACTTTGCTCCGCCCCTTCTCCATCTCTGCTTTCCTGCACTGGCTCATTCAGCTGTGAACATTAAACAATCATAATGATGCAACGTTTACATGCTCCCTGCTTTTACTGTAACATTTATAGTGCCAGGCCTAAAACTAAATACAACTGTTCTTGCTCTTTTCATGAAAATAGAGTACATCCAAGAGTCTTAGAGCTCCTGAGGCCTGCTGTGAGCTGTACATATTTTCAGTTACATAAACACTTGTATCATGTTTTAGTTCTGAAATTCTGAAAAGGCTGATGATTGAGGGATGCAGAAAGGAATGAATATACCGATATAAAGTGCATTTCTTTACATGGAGGGAAAGTGATTGCATTTCAGTGTGTCACGACTGCAACGCACTGATGAAAGTGAAATGCAATGCAACAGGGAACACTTTATGCAACAAGGCACAAGTTAAATTCATTTAAAAAAAAAAAAAAAAAAAAAAAAAAAGCAATATCTTTTTGAAAAAGCCTTTTTTTTCCCCCCACTGAAGAGCTGCAACAACTATGTAGTAAAGGTTTTGCTTTCCATTATGGCACGTTACACTGCTACATCAGGACTACGGCTAGGTGACATTCAGTAAAGCTCTTGCTTGAACAAAAAAACATTTTTTGTTCACTATTATTTTTGTTCAAACGGGATATCCATAGTAAAAAATATAAACATCAATATTATTAAGCAACACAAAAAAACACATAAGACTCAAAACAAAACAAAACAAAAAAATCATCTTCTATTATTTTTTTGTTTTAGTTTTGTTGGTGAACTAGGTGACATTTCTTTTTTTTTTTTATTTATTTCAAAGACATTTTAGAGCTTTCATTAAAAGACTCAAATATCAAATGTAAAATTAGGCTGAAGGCACAGCCCTACTCAATGTCAAGTGTTGAACTACATATTAACTGTTATAAAATTGTGTGTGTGTTTGAGTGTGTTTGTGTGCAAGATCTGACCTGTTCTGCATTCTCCAGACTTGCCTGCTCCTCTTCTGAAACAAGAGTTTTTTGTTTTTTTTAAAAAAAAACTACAACATGCAAGAAATGTTATGTACACCCTAACATTCTCAGAAGTTACTGAAAGAACAGCAAAAAAACAACAACATGTAGCTGCCTTTAAATGATAAGTGTGCACTTTGAGAACGTCCCTTTATTGGCGTCGCTAATGAAGGAGCCTGAGTGGACTCACCGTGGCTCTGCGGTGTGTCTGAGGTGGGTGTGTATGTGGACGTGGGATTCGTCTCCTGCATGGGGACTCTGGAATCATCCTGAGAGAGACAGGATTTAGAGCTGCTTTTAACCAGTCAGGGAACTTCTGAGCCTGTCAATTATTTAGCATCCAAAAAATAATCAGTAATCAGATGTGAAGCCCCCAGTCCTCTAGTGTGTGTGTGTCTGTCCAACTGGTGCTCTAAAGCAAGTAGTTCCCAAACGAGGGGCCTATAAAACCCACAACCTTTACTGATTTCACAAATTAATATTACAACCATCGCTCTAACTATGGAGATGGATCCTGTGTGCTACTATTTGTGTGTGTGTTATCCTAGTATCTATATCTAGTAGAGGCCTTAAAGGTAGTGTTAGCGAGTTGGTTTAAACTTGGCTATTTAAATTAAAATGTTCTGTGCTACTATTTTGAAATGTTACTCAAACAAGCCAGATTTAAATTTAGAGTGTATGTGATTTTTTTAGACTTTTCTGTAATGCTGATACACCTGATTTTCATAGAACCGCATCCATAAAAATGCACAAATGCAAAAAATAAATAAATAAATAATAATAAAATAAAATAAATGTTTTGGTTTTGTTTTAAAATGAATTCTCACTACATTTTCTCTGAAAATCTTTTTTTCTTTCCACCAATAAAGTCTCCGAAAGAAATGAAGTATGGTGACCCATACTCGGAATTTGTGCTCTGCATTTAACCCATCCAAGTGCGCGCACACACACACCCACACACACCGTGAGCACACACCCGGAGCAGTGAGCAGCCTTTTTTGCTGCGGCGCCGGGGAGGAGTTGGGGGTTCGGTGCCTTGCTCATGGGTCTCACCTCAGTCGTGGTATTGAGGGAGGAGGAGAGCGCTGGTCATTCACTCCCCCCACCGAGACTCAAACCCACGACCTTCAGGTTCACCTTCGGGTTCCAAGTCCGATTCTCTAACCATTAGGCCACGACTGCCTATGAGCATGATGGTAAATAACGAGGAGAAACAAAAACAGTGGCTTAATGGTTAGCATTGTTGCCTCACACCTCCGGGGTTGGGGGGGTTCGAATCCCACCTCCACCCTGTGTGTGCAGAGGTTGCATGCTCTCCCTGTGCTCCGGGGGTTTCCTCCCCAGTCCAAAGACATGTGCTGTAGGCTGACTGGCATCTCTAAATTGCCCGTAGTGTGTGAATGTGTGTGCGATTGTGCCTTGCGATGGGCTGGCACCCCGTCCAGGGTGTCCCCCGCCTTGTGCCTCAAATCCCCTGGGACAGGCTCCAGGCTCTGTTCATTAATGTGACAGTGGGCAATATACTTACAGGTGCTGGTACTGGAGTGTGAGTAAATGATAACGTTATCAGTCTGACACCAGACACCAGTATCAGTAGTGATGCATCTCTACTTGTCAGTGATTACAGTTCTGCAGTGCAGACAATGTCAGTAAAAGGGACCCAGGATCGCTACCACGTTCTCTAATAGCTAAAAGTGATGATCTGGAGTTACCTCGTTCCCCTCGTTCGCTAGAGACCCATCTGCAACACACACACAACAAATGTATGGATGGACAGTTTATTGTAGTAGAGCTATAAAACTACAGAAAAAACTGAAGACATGACTTTTTTTTTTTTGCAAAAGAATTCATACATCATTACATTGTGGCACGATACTGACAGTGGGCTTGGGTTTAATCTGCTTTTATTATATTAGAGATCTGTGTGATATAGATTACCTGATGCTGGAGAAGGATCATCACCATTGTCATTACCTGAGCCAGACCTGAGAGAGAGAGAGAGAGAGAGAGAGAGAGAGAGAGAGAGGGGAGTTCACCCTAATTGCAGACTCAGCTCGAGCTGTTTATATATACACTACTAAACAGGAAAATATATTATTTACCAAAATGGTTAAAAAAAAACAACAACAAAAAAAAAAAGATTTACGCACCTCACATGACCAGACAGAAAATTTTAATTAACACTAACAGCAACAATAATAGGAATACTGTTATTATTATTAAAAGGTGAATTAATTATTATTAAATCACAGTCCAAAGGGAATTAATATAAACACTTAAAATAAGGATACATTATAAACCGTGTTATTAGTAGATTTACTAAAAAAAAAAAATAATAATAATGTACTTAAAAAAGTCAATATAAATAAATCTAAGTCAAATAAACAAGTATGATTTGAAAAAAGTTCACCCTATCGTCTGGAGATGGCGAGTTTGAATCCCAACGATGCCACAGCCGTCTGTGACCATAAGCCCAAAAGAGCAACATCGGCCGTGCTCTGGGTGGGAGGGGCATACCATCTCTCCCCTGTCAATCAAAGTGACACTAGCCAATTGCTCATGTATGAGGAAGTGCGTTACGGTGTACTCTGACACTGCATGAGAAGCTGTTTGGAAAGATGTGGGCAGCTGGTTTCACGTGTTTTGGAGGAAGCATGTGATAGCCCTCGCCCTGCCTGGTAGCCGTCATATGACGGAGGAGAACTGGCTGATGGCTGGAATTCGACCAAGACCGAATTAGGGAGAAAATGAGTAAACACACACATGTACACATTGTGTGTTTTTTTTTTTTATTCTGACTGACGAGTCGTGAAATGTAGCTTGTGTTCCATGGTGCGTGATATCAGTCCACATGATAAAGCAACTCTGCATTAAACCAGTGTGACCTGCTTCGGGTAGTCATACGTACTGCTGGTGGCTGGGCGGCGGGCGGGCAGAACCGCTCCCGTGACTGTAGGGCATCGCTGCCGGAGAAGGACGAGGGGGAGGGGGATACAGATGAGAGGGAGTGGAGCAGGACGGAGACTTTATTGGTGGAAAGAAAAAAAGATTTTCATAGAAAATGTAGTGAGAATTCATTTTAAAACAAACCAAAAAAAGACACAGCAAGCCCTTACCATGCTCCCCATGACGTCTAGGAACCTCTTCTCTGATAGAAGTGTCGCCTGGAAGATTTCGCCCTTGTAGGTCAACTTCTGCATTGAAGGGAAAAAAAAAAAAAACCCTGTTGTTTTTCTTTCAGTGCACTGACCTGAACCTGGAACTACCACCACCCACACACACACACACACACTGTTTATGTAATATTATCGAGTACTGTTGACTTGCTCAGTCTAGTTAAAGAAGGAATTACTGCTATTTGTTTGCTCACCCAGATGTTTCTCGAGTCAAACTGCTTTTAAGCTTTTTCTTTTGTCATGCCTTTGTGACTTTAGGAAAGAGAAACGAACGTTAAGTATCAACGTCCTTCATTATTACTAATAAAAGAGATCCATTATTTTATTACACTATAATTCATTTTTCATTACTGTGCCCTGTTCTGGTTTCGTTTTAAGCCTCGCGGTGACCTCCGGCATGAGGGCGTTGGTCTTTAGCTCAGATGCCGATCCTGACCACAAGCACATCTTACAAAAACAACTCTGGGGAAAATACCGTCTGGTAAAAAGGAACTGACTCCAACCTGCTCTGTATATAAAACATAATCAATGCAAACATAATTAATGTCTTGATCAACCATCAAGCAAGTGTTTTGATTTTAAACTGTGTACATTTTAGTGTTTATATTTTTCCTTAAATGAAATGATAGAGAGATCAACAGATCAAAAGCCCAAAAGAAAAGGATGAAGAACTTTAAACTACACTGTTGATCTGTTTATAAAGATCAGTGAATCAGCAATAAGAAAATTATGAGGAGGAAATCACCCTAGTCATTCTCTCTCTTTTCCACTCTCTCCATCTCTCTCTCTTTTCCACTCTCTCCATCTTTCCCCCCACTCTCTCTTCCTCTCTCTCTCTCTCTCTCTCTTTTCCACTCTCTCCATCTCTCTCTCTTTTCCACTCTCTCCATCTCTCCCCCCACTCTCTCTTTTCCACTCTCTCTCTTTCTTGTCTTTGAACTGCAGTTTGGCTGAACAGGTTTAAATGAGGTTTTAAACCAAATTATTACCGTGGTATTTATCTACCTTTTTATCTATGTAATCAACTACAGATATTTTAGAATCTATTTATTTATTGATTCATTTATTTAAGTAGGTATTTAAAACTGCTATTTACTTGATGTAAAAATGGTGGACACCTCATGAGTGGTTAAAATAAAGGAATGTAAAGTCAAACTCTCTCTCTCTCTCTCTCTCTCTCTCTCTCAGTGATTACTAAATTCTTTATAGATGACTACATGAAGAACTCACCGGGTGTGTCTTCAGTGTGATGTTCAGATTAAACTCCACAGGAAAGTGCTTTTCTCCGGAACAGCGGTCCTTTCTGCGGGGATAAACGTGCTTCTTAAGTCAAAACACGCTTTAACACGTATTAAATCTGTATTAAAAGAAACCAGGCATTACAGCCGCTCTCAGTCGCGTCCCTCCGCATATGCACTTATTAATTATTATTGTCATCATCCTCATGGAGCGTCTTCCCTGACGCACTTCCTGTCGCTTTCCGCTATGCTGCATTACACTAAGCACTAAAAGTTTGTGCTTGTTTGTGAAGATAACGTGATGCAGGGACACGCGCGTCCTCGCGCGTCCTCACGCCTCCTGTAGCGGAAGTGAAGTGACTATTGCTATTGCCTAGTAACGCACACTGTCACTGTAAACCAACCTCTCACTGCATTTCAGCTCTTCTTCATTCATTATTCCTTAAAAATAAACTTTTTTTTAGTGCTTAACATTCAAGTTCTTACACTTAAACACTGAAGACGCATCACCGCTACGCCCGTCCGCCATGTTTACAAGCCGTTGCAAGACTCCTCCTCCCTCGCGCAAGGACTTGTGGGTAATATTAGCCGACTGTTAGCTTTTTGTTTGTTTGTTTGTTTTTTTTTTTTTAATGCAGTACCAAGTCAGGGGCCCGTTTCAGAAAGGTGGTTAAGTGAAAACTCTGAGTATGTTAACCCTGAAATGTGGGAAACTCTGGGTTTTCCGTTTCAGAAACGGAGGTAAAAGCAAACCCGAGAGAGCAGGGTAAGTCAAGCCAGTGTCTCAGAGAGAGGTAACCTGTACTCTGAGCCAGTTACCATGGCAACCTACTCTGTGAACCTAACCTGGTCGGGAGCAGGTTTTCTCCGTGAAACCCGGAGTCTCTTTCCGTCTCCTCCCCTTTTTTTTTTTTTTTAAAGTGGAAGCGGTATTTAAATACCTCATTCATTCTTTTTAGTACGTTCATTCATTCATTGCACATATTTCCGTCTTACAGACGGTCTAAAAAGTGAACATGGCATGTCCTTTTGTAGAGGATCCTGTAGCTGAGGAGGCTGCATTAATTCGCAGGGAGTTACATTTACGTCGGGAGAGGATTAAAATTAAAATTATGTCCTGTTCTTCCAGTTTCACTTCTGATATTATTACAGCAGTGTTGGGTAAGCTAAAAAGTAGATTAATGTGATAATTACTCTCCCTAAAAAGTATTGGATTATTTATTACTAATTGCTTTATAAATCCCATATCGACCTCAGCCACAACACAAGGACAGACACAAAAGTGCACTTTTAATTCGTAAAATAAAATTCTGTATTTAATGTAACTGCATCACAAGTTACTTCCATTAAATTACAGAAACATTAAGAGTAATCCCTTACTTTTTCAAGTGGAAATTAAAATTACAGTAATTACATTACTTAAACTTACGCCTTGACCCCAGGACTTAAGTAATCACAAACAAAAACAACTGAGCAGCAGCAAAGGCATGAAATGACAGAATAAAGAAGAAAAGAAAACATTCAAGGGCTTAAAATTTCAACTTTCAGCAAATCAACTGAAAGTAGAGTCGTCTTCTTACAGATACTCTTCAGAGATTTGTGAAACATCACATCATCAACTCATTTTGGAGAGACAGAAATATGATATTTCACTAAGATCAGAATGTTATTTACCTGAAATTCAGTTCTAAAGTTAATTAATACCATCTTTTATTTTTTTGTATCAACAGTTAGCTATTAAATATGTCTTCTTTACTCTGAGATGGAGGTCATGGCAAAGATTTTTTTTTTTTTTTTAAGAAAATTTCCAAGAATAAAACAAATGTTCCAGTGTTTCTATTTCGGCTTCACAAAAAAAGTGTACATATGATATTACAATCCATATTAAATCTGTGTCTTAGCGCAATCCTGAAGCTTCAGCAAAAATGTGTCACTTATGGCAACAGGATCTGATCCGCATTTTTTGCTTTGTAGAAATCCAGAAACAAGATAAAGCCATCATCTTCAGTTAAATGCCTATAATCCAATAAATCTAAAATAAGACGAGTATTGTTGTGAATTAATCTACCTTTCATAAACGTGGACTGTGTTTCACTAATTATTCAGTTTAAATCTTTAAACATTTTTAGTCTGTTTGTGAAAATATGCTGATCTACAAAAAATATGTATGATCTACATTAAGGAGTGTAACTGATCTCCACCAGTTTTCCACCAGTCTTTTGTCTTTACCTGTTTTAGGGATTAGGATAATCAATCCTCGTTTCATAGTTGGTAACAACGTTTTAGACTCAGTACTCGTTTAATGCATTGAGCAACATGTCCTGAATATCCTCCCAGAAAAACTTGGAAAACTTTGTGGTTAAACCGTACTGACTCGGGATTTCCCTAAAGCTATTCTTTTAAGAGCCGAGTCAGGCTCCTCTTTTCTCAAAGTCTGAGTCACAGATGTTTTTGAAATCCAAGTCAATCTGAGGGGAAAATTCTCTTATCTTTGTAAGGAAATGGCTGACTTTTATATAAGAATAACACGAAGAATAAAATCTTTTATTAAAACTGTATATCTCTTCAGATAGTAATCTGTGGTCTGTAATTTCCTTGTTGTTTACAACTAAACAATTGAGTGCATTTCTCTCGTCTCTTTTTCTCTAACTGACAGAAGTAAGCGGTGTTCTTTTCGCCCTCTTCTATCCTCTCAGCTCTCACATAAACCCCCGTGCTTTCTGTAAATAAAAGTTTGTAAATCTAATTTGGTTGAAGATGCCGTAACTCGGTTCTATCTCCTTCTGTCATAACTTCTTTATCATAACAATCATTCATTTCTTGAGTAATCCTCATCTCTCTCTCTCTTTTTGATTTTTTGCTGTTTTTTTTTAATCTTATGATAAACTCGTTAGTTTTAAATTTGAAATACTTCCATTTTTCGCTGCAGTTCTCCTTCTCCATTACCAGCTCTGCAGTAAATTGCCAGTAATCTTTTCTGAAGGAAGGTTTCATTGTTGGTTTCAGCTGTAACAAGATGAGGCAGTGATCTGTCAATGGGGCATTTGAAAGAGTTGCATCGAAAACAACCCTAGCAAGTTCGTCACTTACAAGCCAATAGTCTAATCTTGATTTACCTATTAGATGGATCTATTAGGCTTTACCCAAGAGACCATGTGTAGGGTCTGGTTCGTCCATCGGGATAGGTGGTGCAGCTCCCCACCGGTTAGATCAGCTGCACTAATAGGGATCCATAGGGGCAGGATTTTTCCTGCCCCATGCTCGCTCTATGAACATTTTCTGTGGAAGAGGAGGAGGAGTCGGAGTCAACAGGACAGTTAATGACCAGATTATGCGAGTTTAATGACCAGTTATATGAGTTTAAAATACTCCACTGTCACCAAGATCTTGTTTTATAGCAAATAATAAGAATTAAATGTAACAAATTTCTACAAAATGGTATAAGTGCAGACAGTGTGTCTATGATGTACAGAACCATTTCTTTCGTATGATATACATAGTTAAAACTGTGAGTCGAAAAAGGAGGATTATGGAGTTGATAAAGTCCGTACATCCGAAATACGTGTGAAATACCCTGCGTTGTTTCCCATTCAAAGGTGGAGAAACAGAAGAAGTGTCTCCATTTTCCTATGCCAGATTTTTTTTGGCTAGTTTCAGGTATTTTGTGTGGTTTTGTGGTGAGATGTAGTTGGGCTGGAAATGTTTGAAAACCTGTAAACCCAGACTTTTTTTTTGTTTGTTTTTTGCAGCTAGCATACCACACTGTCCAGCAGTACGCGATGATGCTTTTTAAATGGCGCAGTGGTAGAAGTTGACCAGGAAGTTGACGGGGTAGACTGCGACTTTTCAGCCTCCTCAGGTAGCAGAGCCGCAGATGTTCTTGTGCCGTGTCCTGTTTATCCTCGCAGAGCGCTAAACAATCTTCCTCTTCTTCCTTTTCACCCTGTAGGCGCTCTTCCTCCTTCAAAGATGTCATTTGGGAATAGATGGAAGATGGGGGCAAGTAGAGGTCAGACCTCAAGAGGCTTTAAGACAAAGCAGCGGGGTTTGAGCACTCCAGATGTGCGCTTGATGAGACATCTGGCCTTGGCATGGTGACTGTTGAACTCAGCCTCAACTTGTCCTGATGGGAAATCAATACCAATGATGTTAAAACACCGTCAACAACAACAACAACAACAACAACAACAACGTTCGTTCCCTTATTTATTACTTCAGGAAGTAAGAAAAAATAAATAAATTGAGGTATATATAAATTCATAAAGTATTAAATGAAGGCATATATAAAATAAAATGCATAATATATACGCAATTTTATTACTTAAAGTTTAATTTAAAGAGCATTAAATTTTATTGACTTTTATTTACTATTTAGACAGCCTTTGTGTGTGTGAGCGGTGGCCTGACGTCAAACTCCATTTCCCATAATGCACCAGCGTTTCCACTTCCGCTCTAGCAGTTTGTAAACACAGCGAAAGAAGAGATGGAGTCGACAAGAGGTCTCACCTAAAAATATTCCTCAGATTAGATTTCTACACACACAGAGGGTGAAAGAGTGTGTGTGAGGCGTGAGGGGCGGACCTGCAGGGACATCTGGATATTCCGTTTACACCGGAACTGGCTTTTTATTTTCCTTTCGGGAGAAAATATCTAACGCTCATCTCCAGCTAGCTGCTGCTGCTGCTTGTCTCCTGACTAGCTGCTTACAGAGACACACAGACAGACACACACACAGACACACACACAGACAGACACACAGACGGCGGTAAATTTGTGACTTATCCGGAGTTTATTTGTCGCTGGTTTCGTCTCTCCTGCTCGGCTCAATGGGGAACTGTCTCTCCTCTCAGAGTGCTGATGATCTGTCCCTGCTCAACGAGTCTGAGGGAGCGAGTCTCCCCGGAGAGCCTCCACCTCCCTATCAGGTACACACACACGCACACACACACACACACCCCTCTCCTCCCCGGAGAGCCTCCACCTCCCTATCAGGTGCACACACACACACACACCCCTCTCCTCCCTGGAGAGCCTCCACCTCCCTATCAGGTACACGCACACACACACCCCTCTCCTCCCCGGAGAGCCTCCACCTCCCTATCAGGTACACACACACACACACACCCCTCTCCTCCCCGGAGAGCCTCCACCTCCCTATCAGGTACACACACACACACACACACACACACACACACACACATTCCTCTCAGGGTCTCCCCGGGGAGCATCCACCTCTTGATCAGGTACGTATGTACCCCCCCACACACACCACTCACACACTCACATACACTCCTGATACACTCACACACTTCTCACACACCTCACACACTCATCTCCCTATAGAGAGTCTCTGCCTTCCTATCAGGTACTAACATACTCACACACTTCACACACACTAACGTCTCTTACACTGCTTACATACACGCTCACCTCTCCCACACACCTTACACACATGAACTTCACAGACTCTCCTTACACACGCTTAAAATACACACTCACCTCTCACACACTCCTCAGCCACTGCTTACATACATACTCACCTCTCACACACACCTTACACACATGAACTTCACAGACTGTCCTTACACACTCCTGACATACACACCACATTGCACGCAGTCTGCTTACACACACACCTCACACAAAAACACACACACACTCCTTACACACAGTCGTTTTTGGTTTCTTGTATCTCTCACTGTTATCTATATGAATAAACAAAAGGACATTACAGAGCTGAAAACTGTTGTAACTCCACCTGGAAGCATCTCAGACTCCGACGTGAGGCGTGGCCTAAAGTCTGTAGGCGGAGTCAGACAAATGACTTGAATTATAATATAGTTCATAGTCTGATCAGTTTTGAAATTATTTCTTTATACAAAAGGCTGGCTTGATTCTTCTAAAATGTGAGATTCTAAGCTTCATTGTAAATTGCGTATACGTTGTGAATAACGAGTACACAACTAGTGTCTTCTGCTCCGTATAATTAGAAAGTAAGTTTCCACTCGGATCTGCTTGGCATTTGCAGAGGCTTAGACTCTGTGAGAGACCTTTAATCCTGGCAGGCTAATGTTTCCGTAGCCTCCATTACCAGGCAACAAGATCAGCTGTGGAATTTGGGGAGTGTTGTTCAAATACCAGTCAGTTTGCTGGTCATGTAACTAGAGAACAGTTTTCCCCCTGTTCTTCCAGATCCAGGCATCTTCACAGAACTCATTCTGACCTTCGGCTTCATTGTAACAAATTTGTTTTTGTCTGTCTTTGGTTCACTCTTGCACAAGCTGCACAGTTAAGTGTTATAAAATATTCCTGTCTTAAATAGTTAGACTTAGATTTAGAAAGTTACCTGTATAGTAATAATAATCACTGTGTGTGTGTGTGTGTGTGTGTGTGTGTGTGTGTGTGTGTGTGTGACGTGCAGGAACGTGTGCAGGTGCCTGTGTACCACCCCACACCCAGTCAGGCCCGTCTGGCCACCCAGCTGACGGAGGAGGAGCAGGTCCGGATCGCACAGCGCATTGGCCTCATCCAGCACCTCCCGCGCGGCATCTTCAACCCGGGCAGCGAACCCTCCGACAAGAAGATCAAAGAGTCTGTACCACCACAGTAACCACCACAACAACTGTGACCACCACCCTAACCACCAACACCAACACCACAACCACTGTGACCACCACCCTAACCACCAACACCACCACCACAACCACTGCGACCACTACCCCAACCACCACCACCACCACCACCACAACAACAACCACCACCTTCAACACAACCACAACCACTGCAACCACGACCCTAACCACCAACACAACCACAACCACTGTGACCACCACCCTAACCACCAACACCACAACCACTGTGACCACCACCCCAACCACCACCAACACAACCACAACCACTGCAACCACGACCCTAACCACCAACACAACCGCAACCACTGTGACCACCACCCTAACCACCACAACCACTGTGACCACCACCCCAACCACCACCAACACAACCACAACCACTGCAACCACGACCCTAACCACCAACACAACCACAGCCCTAACCACCAACACAACCACAACCACTGTGACCACCACCACAACCTCTTTAATCACCACCACCACAACCACTGCGACCACTACCCCAACCACCACCACCACCACCACAGTCACAGTAACCACCACAAGAACCACCACCTTCAACACAACCACAGCCACTGCAACCACGACCGTAACCACCAACACAAACACAACCACTACGACCACCACCCTAACCACCACTACAACCTCTTTAACCACCACCACAGTCACAATAACTACCACAACAACCACCACCTTCAACACAACCACCGCCACTTCAACCACCACCACAACCTCTTTAACCACCACAATCACAGTAACCACCACCATCAACACAGCCACTGCAATGGCAACCACCACCCTAACCGCCAACACAACCGCAACCACCAATACAACCCCTTTAACCACCACCACAACAACCACCTCCTTCAACACAACTACGGCCACCACAACCACCACAATCACAAGAACCACAACAACCACCTTCAACACAACCACAGCCACCGCACTGCGACCACCACCCTAACCGCAACCACCGCAAGCACCAACACAACCACTGCAACCACCACCACAATCACAAGAACCACAACAACCACCACACACCTTCAAAACAACCACAGCCACTGCACTGCGACCGCCACCCTAACCACAACCACCGCAACCACCATCACCACAATCACAATAGCCACCACAAGCGCACACTTCACACAACCACACTCCTCAATGATACCTATGGGAGCTTGTGTATTAGAAAATATTACACATTTATCAAGCAATTGCAACTTTTTATCTCACCTTTCTTAATATCTTATGATATCTAACTCCATCTATCTGTCTCTCTGTCTGTCTATCTATCTCAACCGTTTATCTCGTAATTGAGTTATTTTCGACGCAACTCAGAGAGGCTCAGAAGTTAGCACCCCCCGCTCCTCAGTCAGAAAAAAGGCAAATGTAGTTTAAACAGATGAAGTGGATTCTTTTTTTTTTTTTTTTTTTTCTTCTTTTATTGCGCTTCACCTTACAGGCAGCACAGAGAGACCAGAAAACTACAAACTGCCTCTTTAAGTGTAACTTGTCCAGCAAAAGGAATGTAATATTGATTCGTTCTCTGAGAACACAACCTGTGTGTGTTATACTTCAGTGCAACTAATAGTGCAGAAAATTATCCTTCTATGCCACGTGTAACGTGTGTGTTTGTGTGTGTGTGTTTTCTCTCCTCCCAGGTGTGTGATCTGTATGCTGGACTTTGAGTATGGAGACCCAATCCGGTTCCTGCCGTGCATGCACATCTACCATGTGGACTGTATCGATGCGTGGCTCATGCGCTCCTTCACCTGCCCCTCCTGCATGGAGCCGGTGGACGCTGCGCTGCTGTCCTCCTACGAGACCAACTGAGCCGCGCTCACTGCCACCGAGACACGCCAGCACGGGGAACATGCCAGTCGAGTCAGCCAGTGGGGGGGGGTTGTGAGGGGGATTAAGAGGGCGTGTATGAGTGTGTGTGTGTGTGTGTGTGTGTGTGTGTCTGCGTATGCATGTGCGTGTTTGTGTGTGTGAAGAAATGATTGAGTGTTGGTTAGAGGATTTACAGAAGCTGACCAGACTGGCTTAAGGACAAACGGAGGCCTCATTTATGATCATTTATTGGCCGAATGATTACATTTAAATGATTGATGAAAAGCGATCACAGATTTAGCCAATTTTCTTCCCAAATGTGCAATACACACTCGGAGGAAGAAGCTGTCCGTGTCTGATCGAGCCTCTCCTCGTGAAGGTGTGCCCTGGCTAGGTTTGATGGGCTCGCGTCACAGCTCGCGGCTGTGAATATCCTGCTGAAGCACAGCGCTCTTTAATTAGAGACAAATTGAAAATGTGAGAAGCGAATGTGCCATGCCTGACATGTCTGTCTAATATATATATTGCACTCCACACTTAGGTCTGCTTTCGTTTTTTATTTCCCCCGTCTTATAGGAACAGCGCGATGCAGGGATTAAGGTTTTCTTTAATCCGCTCTAAAGCACCTCATTAAACCCGTCAGATCTTTAACAAGTCGAAATAGGAATGCAAGTGTAGAAATAGGAAACACTAAGTTTGTAGGGACGCACCCACATCTCGGGGGAAATAGTAAAAATGCTGAAAAAAATGCCATTGTTCTTTTTCTGTTTTAAAAATTAAAGGTGCGGTTTGTAATTTGTATAAAATACTTCCTAGATTTATAATAAGCCTATAATTTCATAGATATCGTAGGAAAACTGTGATTCAATATTATCATGCCGTGTAAGTGGCTAATTTTTTATCCATTCCAGGCTTCTGTTTACAGTTTTCCGGCCCTGAAATTGGCTCCGCCTCCATCCCAAACAGAACTGCTCAGCCACTTTTCTTTAAATGTTTCAAGCTCACAGGAAATTTACATAAAGTTTTTAGCACCGGGAGGGGTTGGGCGGTGGAATTGATTAGGGGAAGGAAAGGCATCTCAGTGTTTGTATTATTATTGCAATTCATCTTACATGCAGCAGAGGGCGCTGACATTTTTTAAACTGCACCTTTAAATACACAAACATGACAATTTAATGCAAATCACTATGTAAATAGCAACTTGTTGAGTCAGGTGTGTTGCCAGATTGGGCAAGATTCCTCTTCGAATCAGTTTATTCCTTTGGCTGGTAGTTGCATTTCATGGCTTGTTTTTAGAAAAGCAAGAACGTTAGGTTTCTATTTTTCTTCCTAGTCCGTCCTGAATTTCCGTTATGGCCAAGAACTTTTGTTCCGGTGCATCCTTGCTGTGGGGTTTTTCTAGAAAACTCTGACGTGGACATTGCAGATTAAACCCATAAGGCAGATGATAATGTTTAGGTAATGATGTTCATTTGTTGTGTTGTGTTGTGTTTTGTCGTGGAACTCGGTTCCTGTGCTGCTGTTTCCTTCGCTCTCGGGTTGCTAGATGTTGTTTTGTGCGAATCCAAGATCTCAGATCAGCGTAAAAATCACATCTCTACTCCAAAACTCTGTATTTTCTACTATTTCCTGCCTTACATATAACGTACTGTACATGAAGCTCTTAATCCACTTGGCTGTGAACCTTCACCTGCAGTCGTTTTGTTGCGTGTTTGTGTGTTTGAATGTCACACTGAGAGATGTTTGGATGATACAATCGTCCTTGTGCACCTTTTGAATTTGCTCGGGCCTGCAAGAAGCCAACGTCGAGAGAGCTGAAGCTTTAAAGTGATTCTCCTTCCTTTTCGTAATGGTTTTTGTTTTTGATTTGTTTTTTTGAAAGAGAAGAAAAAAAAGGACTGAAAATTCACGTCATTAAGTGCTTCTCAGTTTTGATACTGCTTGATGTGATGTCTTTTCTATCTGTCGGCAAAACAATACAAAGAAACACAAATTCCTTTTCTGCTCCGCGTCACCCCTCCGTGAGACGTCTGTGCTAAAAGAAAAAAAGACTGGTGATTTGTATTTTCCATTATCTGTTCATATGCAGGGCTGAAATGAATCCGGTTCATTGTACTAATCTGTGTGATTATATAAGCACTAATGTGTAGAGGCGGAGCACAGAATACTTAAACGCCATGGATTCACATATTTTATTTACCGTTTTCCTGTGATAACCAGGTCATTTTATATGTTTACACATGATCTTGTGTTATTATCGTCATTATCACAAGAAAACAAACATTTTTTTAAAAAGTCCTGTCAGAACACCAATTCTCATCGTCTCAGATTGTCATGCCGTTATCTCGGGAAAACAACGTTTTGTTCGAGATCTTAAATGATGCCATTATCAAGAGCATTTCAATTTTTTTTTTTTCCCCAGATTTTGTATTATGTCATTGCTAAGGAAATAGTTTTGTTCCTTCACGATCGCAGATGGTTTTGTGGAAAACATTTTGTTCTTTAGAGATTTCAGACTATTTTGTCTATCTTGAGAAAGCAATGTTTAGTTTGTTTTCACGATCTCAGGTTGTTTTCTAGTTGTCTCGGGAAAGCATCTTGTTATTTCAAGATCTCAGATGCAGGTGTTGTCATGGAAAAAAAAAAAAAAACAGCGTTTCGTTCTTTCAAGATCAGAGATTGTTGTGTCGTTATCTCGGGAAAACGGCATTTTGTTATTTCAGGATCTCAGACTGTTGTGAAATTATCTTGGGCAAAATGCTTGGTTCTTCTGAGATATCTGATGATTGTGTTGCCATCTTGGAAAAACCCAATTTTTTTTGTTCTTCTCGAGACCTCAGACTGTTGTTATCACAGAAAAAAGATTTGGTTACTTTAAGAGCTCAAATTGCTGTGTTGTTTTATTTTGTTCTTTCAAGATCTCAGATTATTGCGACGTTATCTCAGAATAAAAACAGTGTTGGGTTCCCTTTGAGATCTTAAATTATTTTGTCCTCTCGGGAAAATGTTTTGTTCATTCAAGATCTCAGATTGTTGTGTTGTTATCTCTGGAAAGCAATGTTTTGGGTCTTTTTTTTTTTTTTGAGATTTCAGATTGTTGTGTCATTTTCGTAAGTAAAACATTTTTGTTTTATGAAAATCACATATAATTGTGTTATCTGTGGTAAATGTTTGGTTCTTTCGAGATCTCAGATAATTAGTTTGTAAAAGAATATTTTGTTATTTCTCAATCGCAGATTGTTGTTGTTGTTGTTGTTGTTGTTATCTCGGGAAAACGTTTAGGTTTTTCAAGATCTCGGATTGTTGTTGTTCTCTTGGGAAAACAGTGTTTACTTATCTCAGATTGTTGTGTTGGTATCCAGGGAGAACAATGTTTTCATTCAGGGTTTGAGATCGTCTGAGATTTAAAGTCTCAGATTTTTCTCTGTCTCTGGAAAACAGTGTTTGGTTCTTTTTAAGATCTTTAAGATTCTTGTGTTGTTATCTTGGGAAAACACCGTTTCTCTATTTGTTCCTTCGAGATCTCAGATTGTTGTCTTTATCTCTGGAAACCAGCACTCGTAATCTCTTTGTAATGGCATTAAATAACTCCTTACCTTGTGAGCGCAGGAGAAGTGAGTAACTTAAAATATGTGAATCATTTTTAGGGCTTGCTTTAAAAAAATATTGCTACAGAACTAATCTCTTATGCCTGAAAAAGCCTGATCTAGAAACAGTTTAGGAGCACAGAACCTGAATTCAGCCTGAGGAGAACATCATAAGAAGAAAGTTAGCTTCCACATATATGATTCTGTCTCAGACGAGGGCAGATGATGCTTAATGCATGTGTATGGAGGGAAAACAGAAATCTGTCTGGCTGTGTAAGCGGAGCTGAAGTCTAATTTTATTTTTTATTTTTTTATAGGACATGTATACTACACTTCATTGCAAGTCATCTGAAGTTGAATATGTTTAAAAATGTAGCTCTAGTACAGACTTTTCTCTCTTTTTTTTTTTTTCCAATGCAAAATGACAAAATAGTGATTTAATGAACTCATGTGAAGTACAATCATCTTTGTTTTTCTTTTTAACAGAATATATGACATGGTTTGATGCCAAGTTTGCTTCAGTAATTTGTAGTACTGAATCTGGGCTGCTAGATAGGGATTTTAAATGTGTGTGTGTGTGCATTTTGTACATATGCAGTGATGGCACAGCATTTAGGAATATGTAAACACCATGATGATGAAGATGAATATGATGAGGATGATAAATGAATATGTAAGTAAGTAAATAAATAACAATAAATAAATAAAAATTCTTCCAGATACCTATTTTTTTACGTGATTTTGTGTGTGACTTAATAGTTGGTTGTGTATATTCAGAGTGTGTTTTTAAATTATTTTAAAATACGGTCAAAATGATCACATTTTCTGGAATATTCTCGCACACTTCCGCCTCAAACCATTTGGTCCGGTCTAAAAAGGGTTGAGTCATCGATTAAATCCCAAATTGTAAGTACAATAAGTATAAGTACACTATGTAGGCTTTAAAAGACATTACTTTACAAACTATGTAGTGTACTTGAGTAGGGAGTAGGAAGCCATTTTGGATCCAGCCATCGACTTTGTCCCGGTGACTTCCCGTGGCAACTGAGCTCTATAAGGCGCCATGTTGGATCTAATAGTTTGTAGGGTCACCTTTTTGGATTCAACGGAGGTTGAGCCAAAATGGCGTCGTTTGCCGCGAAGCTAGTAAGATAGGCGGCTTCTTTTTTAAACATGGTATATTCCAGACTGTATCATTTACAAGATGGCAGCTTCGTTGGAAGACGAATTTGAAGATGCACCTGATGTAGAACCTTTAGAGCCGACGTTAAAAAATATAATAGAGCAAAAATCTCTGAAGTGGATTTTTGTAGGCGGAAAAGGTGGCGTAGGAAAAACGACATGCAGGTAATTTTAGCGTAAATGTAGTGTTTGGGATAAAGCTAGCCGGCTAAAGTTAGCTTCCTAACCATTTTACTGTCTAGCTGTCAGTGTTGAAGTTAGCTAGCTAGCATTGTACATGAGCTAGACAACATCTTCTAAGTTAAATTATTATTTGTATTATTTAGAAATGACCGAGTGCACATCGTTTCTCTTTCATTGAGATATGTTTGCACTTCTGTAAATTGTAAAAAAAAAAAAAAAGCTAGACAATCAATGAGGAAGTTGATATTGGGGTCATTTCTGAAGGAATATGAGTGTCTTGTGAATTAAATGACATTTTAAAAAATCCCCATTAACTAAACAGTTAGCTGTCTGATAGTTATTTATTATTATTATCATTATCTTGTAAACATTAGCAGAGACCACATAGCACCTTTAACCACCTGGCTAGTTTACAGACATGTATACAGGCTTTAACTTCTTAGTTAAATTAATACTAAAGAGATTAAAGTCCGTGTTTGAGGCTGGAGTATTTACTCCACATTACGGTGTTACAGACGCTTGTGAATGGACTTCAGGAAACAGAGTGTGCCTCTCATGGGCTTTGTGAACAGATCTGGGTTTCATTACAGGTATTTATTTATAGCAGCAATAGTAATATCTTTCTCTTTCTGTCCTGGGCTTGTTTTCCAGCTGCAGTTTGGCCGTGCAGCTGTCCACGGTGCGGGAGAGCGTCCTCATCATCTCCACCGACCCGGCACACAACATCTCAGACGCCTTCGACCAGAAGTTCTCCAAAGTTCCCACCAAAGTGAAGGGCTATGATAACCTCTTCGCCATGGTCAGCTCTCTTCCTGCACCAAACTCTCGTGTTCACTCACTGATCAGTGTTGTGCCCAGTCAGTATTTATCAACCGAAGGACATAGTTCTTGTTTTTCCTGCAGTGTCTTCTTAACATCTTTTCGTTGTGTTTAATAATCCTGTGCCTCGTTTCATGGTTTCATCTCTCACCTCAATTGATCATGAGCAAAAAACCTGGGTACTGTTTCACTCGGACGTAGGGCATGCTACAACTGATTTGAATTGACTTCCTTATCATCCTCAGAAGCGCTAATCTCCCTGATCTTGCTCCTGATATAGTCAAGTAAAACTTTAATGAGCAGACCACACTGAGAGTTTAAACCCGTTGTCCCTTATTCTCCGCAGTAATGCAGACTCTCAGCTTACATGTTACGTTCTCCTTTTTCTCGTTCATGGCAGTTCATGCCATTTAAAAAAAAAAAAAGAAATTAAATAAAACTAAATCATGACATAGTCCAGAAAAGTCTGGATTTATTTTACTAAAGAAAGTGCAAGAATCCTGAACAGGACGATGAGGACTAAAATCAGACAGTTTGCAGCCGAAGATGTTTATTCCAGTTAGAGTACTAAATGGTGTACAGTTAAGGTTTTATTCACAGTGATAATTCTACATTAATACAAGTGCAGTGGAATTTGCCTGTTAACTGCTGTACGTCTGTAATATGTGTATTTCTGTGTTGCATATCAGATCTGGAACACTGGAACTGCACAAATCTATCACTCACACCTCTCTCTCTCTCTCTCTCTCTCTCTCTCTCTGTCTCTCTGCAGGAGATTGACCCGAGTCTGGGCGTGGCCGAGCTGCCGGACGAGTTCTTCGAAGAGGACAACATGCTGAGTATGGGCAAGAAGATGATGCAGGAGGCCATGAGCGCCTTCCCCGGCATCGACGAGGCCATGAGCTACGCCGAGGTCATGAGGTCAGACACCAAGTCCACCAGTGGCTCTTTCTAATAAACACATACACGTGTGTGTGTGTGTGTGTGTATGTATATAATATATATATTCCTAAATATATTTGGATACGTGCAGAGTTTGTTTCCAAAATGTCTTCTATGCAAAATTTTCATGTATTTACTACATGTACTGGTTCTGGCTGCTCTCGTCACAAGAAAACGTGTTTGAGGTTAAAAAAAACGATAGATTTCTTTGCAAAACACTTTATCCAACCAGTCTGTTTTTCTTACCAACGCATGATACCAGCATAATTAAATCTCTGTCGCAGACAGCCTTATCTGTCCAACCTGCTTGACATCAGCTCTGTCGGCAAAAACAGTCTGCCTTAAATTTAAAAAGCTTTAACAGTTTTAACAAATGAATTAGCGGATCTGAATATAAAATGAAAAGAACGCATTAATCGAGAGAGATGATTTCGCTCATCGTAAAGCGCGAATCCATAACATAACATAACATAGCCTAATCACTGAATTCAATTATTTAAAAAAAATTTAATTCAGTTACATTTTTAATTACTTTAAAGTTGTTATTATTATAAATTGATTATTTTTGCTTTAGCAATGATTATTTTTTTTTGGTCATTTTATTATATAAGATGCTTTAACTAAATTCAGGTCCTATTGATTAATATTCATTATTTTTATGTTAAAATTTATCGTTAGAAATCAAATAGATATTTTGAATGAAACGAGTTGATGTGGAAGTTTGTTCATGGGCCACCAGGTGGAGCCAAGAGACCTCGCCGATTATTCCGTGTAACCGCTGATTACTGACGTCTCTCTCTCTCTCTCTCTCTCTCTCTCTCTCTCTCTCTCTCGCTCTGCTGCAGGTTGGTAAAAGGGATGAACTTCTCGGTAGTGGTGTTCGACACGGCTCCTACAGGCCACACGCTGCGTCTGCTCAACTTCCCCACCATCGTGGAGCGGGGCCTGGGCCGCCTCATGCAGATCAAGAACCAGATCAGCCCCTTCATCTCTCAGGTCTGCTGCACTACATGCTGGGAAATTGCAGATGTGTGTGTGTGTATGTGTGTGTGTGTGTGTGTGTGAACAGATTAGTACCCATGTGAAATTCTATAATCATAAACTGTTCAGTGCAAAAGTTAACACCTCCTTGCTATCCTTTTAAAACCTGTTAGAACCTAGGTATTGCAGCGTCCGAGTCCAAGTCAGCGACTGTCTTTACTAGTAAACGTAAAAGTTTGAATCCCTGATGACATCCTCATTAAGATGTCTGATAACCTACTGACACATGTTTACGTTATTTAAGGCACAAAAAACTCAAATTCTCTAGCAGTTCACTGCGAGCATTAGATTTAAGAGTCACTGGGAGTCAGGAGGTAAGACCTAAATCATAAAACACTGATGGATCACAGAGATGTACAAAGATAAAAAAAGATGTCCGTGTGATTTAGGGAGAGTTTTAAGATCATCATTCAGAAGAAACATACAAAGACATGACCAAAGAGAGTGTGAGGAATTGTCCATTTTATTTATAAATACAATTGAATGTAGATTCTTTCGCTGTTGATACTCTGACTGTTTGTGTTGTATCGCCTGTGATAAAGGATAAAGGAGCATCTATAATAAAAACCTCTTTTCATAGTAGGGGTGTACAAACTTTTAACTGTATGCCTTTCGGAAAATGTAGTCTAATCAGAGGTTTTGTTGTTGTTTTGCTTTAGATGTGTAACATGCTGGGGCTGGGCGATATGAACGCAGATCAGCTGGCTTCCAAACTGGAGGAGACGCTTCCTGTTATCCGCTCGGTCAGCGAGCAGTTTAAAGACCCGGTGAGTCCCAGAGCACACTGTTAAACACGTGCTGAAGTTCAGTTACCTGTGGATCTGTCATTAATGAATGACTGCCAGCCCCAATGACACCACACACACACACACACACACACACACACTACTACGTGACGGTAGTAAGCTGATGGTCTGTGTGGTAAATTGATAGAAGAGATCAACATACCGTTACATTACATATCCGTGTTAGCGTGGAAAAACAAAGGAAATGAACATGTGCATGGTTTTATACATAAAATACAAACATAAAAGTAAAATTTCTGTTAATATAATTGTCAGCATTCACGTCCGTCACGTTGTAAATTGCTTTGGAGTTGAAGTGATCTGTGTGTGAAACATGTAGTTGGCGAGTGGAGGATTTTCAAAATCGGGATCTCCAGAGATGAAAAGCTTGTCGTTAAATATCTCTAAGAGCTGCTTTTAGCTCTAAATGATTCTTTATGATTTGTCTGTAGAAATTTGCAGGAAATGTAAAACTATCATGCCCAGTGTTTCTGGAATCAACCACACAGAAGCTAATTTTAGCTTTATATTATTATTATTATTATTATTATTATTATTATTTTGGTAAATACATCCCCAGGCTAACGGAGCTCTAAACCGCCTTGTTTTTCTCTCTCCTGTGTCGGAACAGGAGCAGACGACGTTCATCTGCGTGTGCATCGCTGAGTTCCTGTCCCTGTACGAGACAGAGCGGCTGATCCAGGAGCTGGCCAAGTGCCACATCGACACGCACAACATCATCGTCAACCAGCTGGTGTTTCCCGATGCCGAGAGACCCTGCAAGATGTGCGAGGCCAGACACAAGATCCAGTCCAAGTACCTGGACCAGGTGAGTGTGTGAGGTGTCTGTGTAAGATCTGGTGTAAAGCATTTAAAGCTCCAGTCATGCACAAGTGCTTAGATATATGTACTCCCTCGTAAGCGAGTGTTTAAAGGATGAGGATATTGTGTGTGTGTGTGTGTGTGTGGGGGGGGGGTGTTTATATGGCAGGCTCACGTAAGCTCCTCGAAGATCCTAACTACACGTCACGTATACCTACGGTGATTTTTATGAAGTCTTTCAGAGTAATATTGCCAATATTATTATTTAAGCTGACTGCAAACCCGTAATCGTCCAAATGCAGCACTATAATGAGCACAAAGCATCCAGAAAGTGCAGTGGGCGGGACTTGTTATCTATTCTTCTTTAATATGCGGAAATCTGAAAGCCACACTTGTGGTCGACTTTAATACCTAATAGCATGATATCTGTGATTAAGAACCTGGTAAGTAGCAATCCTTAGCGTTATCGCATCCACTACTTCACTTCTTTTCCATTTGTTCAGCTGTGAAATGTGAGACTTTTTCCTTTCTTTTTTTTTTTTTCTTCTCTTTTCTTCTTCTTTTTTTTTTTATTTTATTTTTTTTTTTTTTAAAGAATTTTTCATTTTCTGCCCACTAATTCAATTACATTCAAATTTACGGGCACCTAGGTTTAGACATAAAAGCTAGGCCTAGCATACATGAACTTTTCCATAAATATTTCATAAATCTTCATATAATACAACCATCATCAAGCTATCGACAAGAAATAATTTCGTTTACAGATCCACGGTGCTTCCAGCTGGGCAGTCCGATTACACTTTTAAACTTAGGGAGGCGGAGCTTAATGGGCTTAATGACATGTCAACCATGATGGCTGCTCTCACAAACATCAGTGTTTAGCTTAACTGTGAAGTTTCGAATGAAATTATTTCGTGTTCGAGCCGTTCGTTACTTAACGTAAGCCAAACATCAGACACCGAGCATGTCTTGGTTAATCGACTTCGTTTTAGGAATTATATAAATTAAATTTGAAGTGAAGTATAATTATATATTATTTGTTTTTTTTTTGAAGGTGGCACTCCTTTGGTAATGTGTAGTGTTAATTACTTAAAAAGAGTGTGTGTGTGTGTGTGTGTGTGTGTGTGTGTTTCAGATGGAGGACCTGTATGAGGATTTCCACATAGTCAAACTGCCTCTACTGCCTCACGAGGTACGAGGAGCGGACAAAGTCAACACGTTTTCCAAACTGCTCCTGGAGCCCTACAATCCCCCCAACAAGTGACTTACCTTCCCTTAAACACACACACACACACACACACACACACACATCTACACAGCCTTCCGCCGCTGCCCGCTGGTCCATTAACCCTGTCAGACCCCACAGCAACACATCTTCATCGACACGCTCCTCATCGTCAAATCTGGAAAGCTTCATAGTGATAAAGGCTCGCAACACTACATACACTCGTGTCTCTGTGTGAGTGTTTCTCTCTCTCACTCTCTATTTCTCTGCCTCATTTCTCACACAGAGGCTGTTTATTTAACTCACGGCCATTCCTTATTCTTATCCGTTAAATAGCATCGAGTGATTCTTTTACTGTGTGATGGTTACTTCTGTGTAAAAGGGTATAAAAACTGCTTGAAAGATGAAGAAATGATGCGTCTGATCTGTGACTAAGAATGTACCTGACGTTTTGAAACTGACCATCCTTTTTAATCCTTTTTAATCCTTTTCAGTCCGTCTCTCATGTCCGTTAGCAGAAGCGTACGATCTCTCAGCACGGCCATGTTTTGCTATAACTTTGACAAGTAGGCTCGGGGGGAACGCTTGCTTTTTTTTTTTTTTTTTACTGGTATACGGCAGTCGATGTAACGTATGAATTATATGAACCCTGCGCAATAATTGAAAAATCAAAGCACATGCACATGGTGGATTTAATCTTTAATCTTCCGGAAAAAAAGACAGAAAGATGAGCATTTCTACCATTTCTGGCTAATGCAGAATAAGAAGGTGTGATAATATTACCAGCTGGATGGTGGAAGACATTTTCACTGTGTTAAGCAGAAGAACAAAAAGACAAACGAAACCACGTATTTTAACCCCAACCTTTTTTCCCTCTTTAGAGCCGTTTTGACCATTTTTGTCCAAAATTATCAAATATAATAAACTGACGTTAAATATATACCCGACCAATGTTAGCTAAGTTGAACGTGAAAGATTTGATTTCACAGTAATGAACTTAAAACGTTCCCTGTTCACCCTGACAGAAAGCGAGAGAGCTGTGAGAGCTCACGGAGAGCTCCAGGGCCAGAGCGCACTACACTTTCTGCTCTCTGACCATATTTCCATATTTTTGGAAATTTAAAATTTGACTTAAAAAAAGGGGGGGGGGGGGGGGGGGGGGGGGGGGGGGGGGTCGACGGACGGACGCTCACAGCCTTGACTCATTTATGGCATTTGGCAGACGCCTTACCCAGAGCGACTTACCCCCACCCCAGTCTGACCTACCCATAATGCAGTGCACCTGAAGAACACCCCTTTACTCTCTAACGCTGGCATGATGTTTGTACACAGCTCGTAAGTCTTGTAACAGTTGGCAGGTCTGGTGATGTAATATACCCGGCGATAAACATAAACATATTGTGGCATTGTAATATCGTCTAGGGATGAAGATACCGTTTTGTCGCACAAGCCTAGCGGTGGCAGTATTCGATTAATAGCCATCCACGTTGGTTTCTGATGTTTTCTCAAGATACGTGTTATCTTAACGTCCACAAGTCCCTACGTTCACTGTTTACTTTGTAATGCAAATTCAGCGGAAGAATTTGGACAAAGAAGGTTTCAGATCTGACCAGTCCCCCCCAGTGGACAGACCTTTTAACCCTCCAGATGTACACAAGGTGCATAGGAGCTGATCTCCACCCTTAACCCTAACCCCTAACCCACACATCGTTGTATGGCATTCTTATCCAGCAACCATTTTCCACCTCAGGATTTTTGGCTTGACTCCACCCACGTAGGAGGGGCTAGATCAGCCGACTCCACCCCATGGACTCTCTGTTCTGCATGGAGGGGGTCTTTGGCTGCGTCTGCACACGTACACATGTATAACCTCACTCTTAGTTGCATTCCCAGTCTTTTTTTTTCTTTTTTTAAACCTCCCTCCAAGATACATGTGCAAGGAGCCTGAGTGGATCCATCATCAGAAGTGAAAATATCAGCAACATGAAAAGTGATGAGCTATTAAGTCTTAAAGGAATGGTGTGGCCAGAATTCAAATTTCCACAATTTCTTGTTTTTTTCCCCCCCTAAATGTAGTCAGTCACTTGATCTCTAACGCTTGCTTTTTCAGTTTTGCACTATAGCTATGATGAAGTGATGAAGTTTGTCTCAAACAAATGTCCAGATCTTCAGTGATATTCAAACAGAATTCACCGTGTAGCTGAACACTGGAGTATTATGGCGACCGTCTCTTTTAAAAACGAGTTCGAGATCACTCGGACCCGCCTCCCAGGTTTCAGTGGGAGCTCGCATTAAATACAGACTACCGTGGCTGTTTTTACATTAATTTATTTAAGGGGTTTGTGAAGATTGGCGGTCTGAATTTTAAGTTTTCAGTACTTGTGAACTGCATCAGCCACATAGCTCCAGTGTGCGCAAAAAAAAAAAAAAAACATTGTGGAAAAATATTAAACTACATGGGGGGGATCTATACACATCAGCTTTATGTTGTACTTATTAACTTGGTTGAGTAAAGCTTATACTTCCTTTAAGTAAACTTAACTTTGCGTGAACGTGAACAGTGATGGTGTGTAAATGTCGTAGCTGTCAGGTGAAGCAGGCAGGGTCACGCTGGGAGAAGCTGCATCTCATCACTATGCACATCTGCTTTGCCATAAACACCTTTGCAAAGCTCGTGTTTTACGTCATGGCATTTTTTTTTTGTTACAGTTTCCTCTCAGTGAAAGATTTCTATTTGTAATGATTGTGTACAAACTGTGTAATTATGGCAGTTAACGCTGACAGTATTTCTGGTTATTTGCATTTGGTTTCCGCTGGATGTTTCTCAGAATTCTAATGAAGCACATAGTAAAGGAAAAAATGTTTTACCTGCTCCCCTCTCTCTCTCCCTCTCTCTCCCTCTCTCTCTCTCTCCCTCTCTCTCTCTCTCTCTCTCTCTCTCTCTATTAATCTCATGAGTAATATTGTTGCTGTTTCCAGTTTTTCCATTTTTGAGTAAATGATAATGTTCCAGTTAGCTTTCATTCTGTTAGCCAGGTTTTGACTTTTTGGATGATTTTTTTTTTTTTTTCCCCCACAAGACCTTGCTGATCTTTATGTTTAACTGAAACCATAGAAACCATCCAGACACACATTTACATTTTTTTCCCCCCCAAAGTCATTTATTTTAAGTAACATGATAGGAGAGCAACTGATGTTCTCAATATTCTTTTCTCACCTTCACCACAAATCAATTAATTTGGTTTGCATGAGTATGCAAATTTAGAAACTTCTTGGAAATAATTAACTGGAAATAATAAACTGCTGGAGTGACAATTTTTATATTTTAGCATCTGCTCACTGACAATTATACAGCCACATAGATTTAGTCCTAATAACATGTTTAAATAAACTTTAGGATGACACGGGAGCTTAAAAACAAAACACTTTTAAACATAGGACAAGAAATTGTTATTGTGTCATAAAACACAAGAGCCAATCATGTTACAGTACGCAAATATAGGTCTTGGAGCACTGACTGACCAGGAGAAAGATGCCGGACGTGTAGATTTGGATCTGGATTCTTTTGTACTTTTTTTTTTTTTTCCAGGAAAGTATTAATATAGAAAAATGCATTGTCTCTAAAACATGGTGTAAATGCTGGAAGTCATCCCAGAGCCTTAAACGTCCACAATTAAGTTTCTTGTTTCACCTGTCTAAAGTGCACCATGTCTAAAGCACAAGCTATGCTACATAAATTAGGAGGTTTGGGAGAAAATTGGGAGAAAGAATGTGAAGTGACTGGAGCAGCAGAGGCCACCTTTCATCCTGTGGTCATAATCTGTACAAACAAGGAACCCTGCAGTGTCGTACAGTACAGTGTGTTACATCATGAGGGCCAGCGAGGGTGAAGTAAATAAAAAAAATTCCTTTTTTCCTGAAAAAATAACGAGAACCCGAAAATAAAGAGAAGCTTCAAGTGACATGCGATATTATTTGGTTGGCTTTAACAAACAGACAATACAGTCATTATGGTATTCTGTGGTTTCCTGCACAAAACCATCTTACGATCGGTTGGATCAGCCTCACACACTCGAGAGTCGCACTCGAGAATCGCAGTATTTACCTCATTTAACACATCAAAGGTCATTCAGACTTAATAAGTTTGAACTATGTCACATTAATGGCTAATCTGTATCTCTATAATCAGTATGATGTTTGAGCATGTTGTTCATCTCTAGTGCTCTCCACACGAGTGCTTCTTGTTTACCGCTCCATCGCTCGCCATTTATCAGCCCTGAGACGCGAAATGAGCGATTAATGAAGGAATCGGTTCTTTCTGAGTGACTCGTTTGAGTCATTCCTTTCATTTGATTACTGACTCAAAAATACCCATTTCTAATGTAGTTGAATGTAGTTGCTATTTTATTTTTGACTTCCTGTTGACCTTGGAGCTGCATTTATTATAAATTATTATTTGATTTTACTATCAGAACCACACCGTGGCTTGTTTAAAAAAAAATTGATTCAGTGAAATGACTCATAACCAACATCTCAATGAAGAGAACGAATCAGCGCTCTGATCAGTGGGGCTCCGCGTTAATGAGCGCCGTCCTCCTCATAACGGACATTTATCCCGGCGCTCCTGGATAGACTGAGGTCAGGGCTATAAAAGAAAAGAAAAGAAACACGACATAATTTGGCTGGTTGTAGCCTAAAACAGCAGAGGTGACGTGCATAATTTGTCACATCTACTTTCTTTATGATTTCTTCTTCTCAGAATATATATCAAGTGGACTTTTGATAGAGGTAAAGGGTTCTTCAGTCTCTGAGGAAACCCATCAAACCTGGATGTAGAACCCTACAGAATAGTGTTTGCATTTCAGACAGGGTTCTTAGCAGAACCCCTGTAGGAAGCTGTGAACCCTGAGATGACGGTGACCTACACGGCACGTGTGGCCAACGCTCGCTTCTGCGGCTTTTCCAAGCTGCTCCTGGCCTGGAAGGGGAGCATCTATAAAGTTCTCTACAAGGAGTTTCTGGCTTTTTTCGCCATGTATACTGCAATCAGCATCACGTACAGGTGAGTAACTTACTAAATGAGAGAAGGTCCTGATGGACATCTGTTTCTGGACCCAATAGTTCACCCATAAAATACTCTGAGCTATTGGTTTAATGTAACTTACAAGTAGGTTGAATTGGGACAGTTTTGAATTCTTGAATTTTCTTATTAAAGGCAATCTTTCTTGTTTTATTCTAAAATAAAATACAACACATGAAACATTTCTGAAATCCTCAAGGTGTTGACTATCTACATGTGACGGAAAAGATCTCTATCATATTCTATAGAAGCAGGGCTTTTGTCAAGATTGACTGAAAAACCATTGTTAATTACATGGTTGGGAATTAAGGACAGCATGGTTGGGAATTTGGAACCATGTGTTTGGGAATTCAGGGCAGCATCGTTGGGCATTTTGGACAATGTGTTTGGGAATTTAGGCCAACGAATGATTGGGAATTCGAGACAGAATGGTTGGGAACATGGGACACGGGTTTGTGAATTCAGAACAATTTGTATGGGAATTTGGGACAGTGGTTGGGAATGTGGGATAGTGTGTTTGGGAATTCGGGGCAGCATGGTTAGCTATTTGAACAGTGTGTTGGGAATTCGGGACACTGGTTGGGAATTTGGTATAGAGTGTTTGGGAATTTGGGATAGCATGGTTGGCAAAAAACTTTGTGGGCCTGGCACAGTGGTACAGTACATTTTACTGTACTGGTACAGTTGACTCATATGTACAGTATCTTTCCCAGATTTCTTCTTGTGGACGAGCAAAAGAGGCACTTCGAAAAGCTCTCAATTTACTGCAACCATTACGCCAGCCTCATCCCAATGTCTTTCGTCTTGGGTATCAGTATTGATTTATTTACATTCTTATGCACTACAGAAACTTACATAGTGGATATGATGCAATGTGTATTTCTACATATCCATGTTGTAAATCCGTGCAGGTTTCTACGTGACCGTGATAGTGAACCGCTGGTGGAGTCAGTACACGTCGATCCCGCTGCCGGACCGGGTGATGTGCGTGCTCTCGGGCAGTGTACATGGCGGGGACGAGCGTGGAAGGCTGCTGCGACGCACACTCATGCGCTACACCAGTCTGTCTGCTCTGCTCATCCTGCGCTCCGTCAGCACCGCCGTCTTCAAGCGCTTTCCCACCATGGACCACGTGGTAGAAGCAGGTAAGCCTGAAATATGTAGATGATGGGTCAGTAAACACATGTAAGATTAAAGCAGGAGTAAACTCAGGTCTTATTAGGATTGAGTTTCTGGTGTTTGTGATCCTGGGTATGAACTCAAAGAGCTCTTCAAATGTGCCTGGTGCCCAAAATTAGAGTTTTATCATTTTTTTAGAGACCCTGTTAAGTTAGCTTATTAATTTTTCTTCTGCATTGCACCTAATGACACTGCGTTGAGGTGCATAAAATGCCTTAAGTTGAATTAAAGCTGTTTTTTTAAGAGAGTTGGTTTTCCAGTTGTAATAATTCATGAATATTTAACTTAATCCTTAATTGCTAGTTTTAAGCAGTTTAATTTCCATATGCATTTTCTCTTATCTAAGAGAAAGGTTTGAGGGGATCGATGCAACACCCATTTGTTACGCCCATCTAGGGGAAAGGTGCAACATGAAAGGACTTGCGTGGACAAAAAAAGAGAACAGTTTATTGGGAGTTTGGGTCGGGAGCCGACAAGGCCAAAATAACAAACCAAAAGTTCTTAGTTTAAGACCTCTGCCTTACCTGTTCAAAAAAAGAAAAGAAAATACAATTACTACCCTAACTACCTAACCCAAAAACAGAGATCAAACGTTTACAAAGGAAATGGAGTCAGACTCCTTACTTTCCCAATTTACAATATTTACAACTTGTACAGAAATATTTACAGATGCGCAAACAAGTTGGAAGGGGAAACCAAGATCAGGGTCAATCAGGCAAACGGGTCAACTATATCAACAGGTCCTTTTGGCTGCAGCACTCAGCAACTCAACAACACAAAACAAACTGTACTCACAAGCACAAAATTCTCTAAATACAAACTCTAACACAAAATCTGCACTACACAAAACCACCTGCTCAGATCACAAAATGGCTCTCGAGAAAGTGATGTCATGACTTTTTAAAATGTTGTGCACCAATCAGGAGTCAGCATCGAACAGCCAATCAGATGTTGTTTCTTAGGCAGACCACAGGCACAGACAGAATACAGAGAAATGACAGAACAACCGCAGGGTTGTAACACAGTGGTTATACCCAAGTCATTCCCTTAGCTAAGAGACAAACTTGCAGTGTTCTATGTAACTGCGGCCTGGTCATTAACCGGGGTGTTTCTTTAGGTGTGTTAGGGGAGGAAAATTCACCAAACTGTGCTGAACTTTGGACATACAGCACATCTCTCTCTCTCTCTCTCTCTCTCTCTCTCTCTCTCTCTCTCTCTGACTGTCTTTGTAGGATTTATGACACGGGAGGAGAGGAAGAAGTTTGAGAGTCTGCACTCTCCCTATAATAAATACTGGATCCCATGTGTATGGTTCACTAATCTGGCCGCTGTGGCTCGATGTGAAGGCCGAATCAAAGACAATAACACTTACAAACTGCTGATGGAGGTAATCATTTCAATCTTATTCTCTTACACTATGATCACTCGTGGTTCAACACACTACTGTACACTTACTGTGTTTGGGCTCAGAGCACAAAGTGTTCATTTGATTCAGATATAACTAGCCTAGAGAATCGGGTCGTGTTTTTAACAGAAATGAGGCACCATCACTAAAATGTTCTTGCAGTAAAAGTCGGCCATTTTTCATGAAACATTTCTAATCACAATAAAATTCTTTAGTTTTGAGATAAAGATCAGGTCAGTTTAATTTTTTTTAAATAAAATTTCAAGATGACACAACAAACAGACTCTTAGAGGGAAGGTCAAGTCTAGAACCCTTAAGCTTTCTTTGGTTAAAGAACAGTTAAAAGTTCTATGTTGAAAACAGTGTTTTCATATCCGAGAGGGATCCGAACTAGAACCCTTTCAGGAAGCAAGCAACTCCTTAAAGAATGTTCTAAGAGTTGCAGCAGTAAAGATATAATTTTAACTCGGCTTTCTTTACTGCACCAAACTTTAAGTCTTGTTTTAAAAATAATCAGGATTGCATTTAAATCGTGTTTAATGAAATGAAAATGAAAGACTTCCTCAAAGGAAAGCTTTTAAATTCTGGTTATCAATTTGAAAGGACGTAAAGAAAGTACTGACAGTTGATCTCATGAGTAATATTGTTGCTGTTTCCTGTTTTCCGACTGGTGAATCCATCACGCCGGACCTGAGGGTAACAGTATAATCAGGGATTCGCTGAGCTAGGCTTAAAATGAAGTGGAACTACAGTACATTCTAGGAATCAGGTTTTACTTCACATGGGTGTACAAGTTGGTGATTGTGGATTTATTATGAAATCAAATCCAGAAATGGTGATAATACAGTAGGACCGTTATTCGTGCTTGGCCTGCTGGTTCTTTGTGTTTTGTAGGAGCTGAATCAGTTCAGAGAGAAGTGCAGTATGCTCTTCCACTATGACATGATCAGCGTGCCACTCGTTTACACACAGGTGAGAAATGTGTGTGTGTGTGTGCGAGTATAATTTACTATTCTAATATGAAGTGTTAGTTTTGATTGCATTGGTTAATGTAATTACCTGCTAATTTGTCTAATTATATATTGTGTAGGATTAAATCTAATTAAATGTTGTGTGAGTGCTGGCTGAAGTCTAGTTAATTAAACCTGCATTATTAACGTTAATTAAAGATGCAATTAAAGATATTCTTAATCAAGAATAAATTGACAGAATTAATCACAGAACATGCCAAAGCATGTTCTATTTACAATCCTTTTTATAAGCAGATGTACACAGATTTTAACAGCCAGTCATTGACTTAAAAGCAAGAATAAGGCACTTAAAAGTTTTCAGTCAGTCGATTTAATAGTTTTAACACAACATTATATAAAGAAAGGGACTTGTACGTTAAGGTGCAGTGGATAAGTGACGGTTGACCTGTCGTCTTGTCTTGTATGTTTGTGTCTTCATTATAAAACTCATGAATGAAACACCCTTCCCTCCATCTCAGGTGGTGACATTGGCGGTGTACAGCTTCTTCCTGGTGTGTCTGATTGGCCGCCAGTTTCTGGACCCAAGTCAGGGTTACCCAGGCCACGACCTCGACCTCTACGTCCCCATCTTCACCCTGCTTCAGTTCTTCTTCTACGCTGGCTGGCTCAAGGTCACGAACAGGGCATCAAAACATCTCTCTCAACTGTCTTTTCAATTAAGCCAGCTGGTCAATATTTATTATACTACAGCGCTGTTGAATGCTCGACTTTGATTGGTCAGAATTTTGTTCACAGGTTCACTGGAAAATCGCAGGTATATATTAATACGCTATCGTTTCTATAGTAACAGCTAACACAGGGATTTTGTATGGCTTTGTATCCCCATAATTTAAGTCTCATGATAAACAGGGTTTTTAAGTGTTGTTACTTAGCGACAAAAAAACAACACGCATCACACCACCCCATTGTTGATTATTTTCCTGTGACACCACATCCCCAAGTGTTTCATTATGCCTTGCTTATTGTCATCTCTTTAAGGTCTGGAAATGCAAGGGCCTAAATTATAAATTATACATACCAAATGAAAGCTCTTAATGAAACCTACCGATGAAAACTAAGATTCTTTTGCGGTTTTGAGTAAATTGTCCAGGATTAAATGAGCTAACACGCTGAAGTCAAATGAAGTTTGTTTTTATCTCTGCAGTACAGTGTGTTAAATGTCTTTTACGCCACTCTGGTTCCAGCTTTGCTGTTAAGTGGAGCTTTGAGTCTCATTAATAGACCTGCAAATGTCATTCCTTATACAAAATTCTCAGTCTGTCTGTTACTGTGTCATATCTGTTTGTAAATGCAGGTAGCAGAACAGCTGATCAACCCATTTGGTGAGGATGATGATGATTTCGAAACCAACTGGCTCATAGACAGGAACTTCCAGGTGTGTCTACAGCCATCCATTCATCCACCTATCCATCCATCCATCAACTCATTCATTCATTTTTTTTATTCACTTTCCTCTTAATTCATTAATTTGTTATTACTCAGTCTGCCAGATCTGTTGCTTTGAAGAAATGTCTCACAGGAATAGCACTGCATCAGTGTTTTATAATATTGATCATTTCATTTCAAGTAGGTCTAAATAATTAGTGCATAATTAAGATATGTGTAATGCCAGGAATATCTGTCTTATACAGAATATCAAATGTGTTATACTTCACTTTCCAGGTATCGATGATGGCAGTAGATGAAATGTACGCTGATTTGCCCAAAATGGAGAGGGATCGCTACTGGAACGACTCGAACCCTCGGCCCCCTTACACCGCCGCCACGCTGTTCGTCCTCCGCAAACCCTCCTTCCAGGGCTCCACCTTCGACATGGCGTAGGTGTCTCACTACACACACTGTGAGCACTATCAGTAGATTACACTGTTTTGCAAACTAATGTAAAAAAAAAAAAAGTCACATTGTTGAGGTATATTTTTACGCTGATTTACATATAAAGCAACAGGGTGAGCAATGCACCGGACAGCAGGACAAGCGAGACGTTTTTTTCCACAAATTTATGTGATGACAGATGACAGTGGTGTCAATTAAAGGCTTCTTAGTCTCATGCAAGTTTCATGCAAAATAAACTACTTCTCTCTCACTGAATCGAGTGAGAAGCAGAGATAAAGATGCTGGAATAAAGAATAAGGTTACAAGTAATGGGTACAAAACTAATTGAAACATAAACTGGTGTGATTATTTTGCAGAATATGCATGAGTTTCACTGAGCAGCTATCAGCTGGAGGCATCTGATTGACAAAAACATATTCAGTAGCTAGTTTCTGGTATTCTAGTGAGAGATGCTCTTAGACCATAACACACACACACACAAAAAAAACACTGTCTTAACTCTCATGACTCTATTTCTGACTTAAAGTGGTGGGTTTATATAAAACCACTTTTTCCAAAATTCAGAATTCCTAAGGAAGAGATGCACTTCCAGCCTCTGGAAGAAATCTCTGAGAACCTGGAAGAATCCACGACTCGCAATCACAACCTCGCTCTGTTCAACCGACTCCTCAGCTCCGCCCCTTCTCCCACCAGCATTGTGGGTGGAGCCTTCTGCAGAACCTCTGCTCAGCTGCAGCTATTGACGCGTTCAGTCAGCCCTGACTCCTCCTACTCTGACGGAGAGGAGGGGGAGGGGGAAAGGTATGTCGGGCGGAACGAGGGCGCAGGAGGATCGCTACCGTCAGGTTTAGGAAACGACACCCAGAGCACCATCTGCAGCTGTGAAGAAACCTCCAACACACACACTCCTCTCTCAGCACAGGAGTTTAACGCGAGCCATGCGATAAACAGAGGACATGAGGAAGTTGGGTTGAAGAAAGAATGGACAATGCTGAAGATACCTCCACCTTTAACACGAGTGCTGAAGCAGAAAATGAAGCCAAGGCTTCCCCCTTCAACTAACACCAACCGCTCCACACCAGACTTCTTCTCCTTCCAGCCAGTCGGAGACCAGGCCAAGGTCATGACCCCGCAGTCGACCAATGGAAATGCACTGTCAGGTATGACTCTCCTGACAGTTCCACAATGGGCATCTGAGGAGCACAAACAGCGCCAGCGCAGCATCAGCATGGGCTCAGACGTCAACTGTTTGTCCAGCAAGGCTGAGGATTGACAGAGTGACTTTTCACCTTTCACTTCAGGTTATAAAATGGACAGGATAGAACACAGTATAAGATTAGTACAGGTTTTTTTTTTTTTTTTTCATGATCAAAATATCAAAATAATTTCATCGGATAATCAATAGCCTAATGATCATTTGAGTTAAAGCAAAGTTATAGCAAAATATTATTCAAATTATAAGTATTTAGTATATTGTAAAAAAAAGAAAAAAAAGAAAAATGTTTTTAATTTTATGTCTGTATGTAAAGTCAACCAATACACAGAGCTTCTTTCTATAGTAAGTAATAAATTGCTGATTTCACAAAAATAAATCGCAATCGCAACATTAAGCAATTCATTACATAAAAGTATCTCCACGTTTTTTTTTCCTCATCAAACCAATGAATCTGCCACTTGGAAACATCACCCCCTTCTCCTGGTAAACTGGAGTTGCATCATAACCACCATTTGCATACTGAAACATGATTGGCTCTTACATTTTATGATGCTATAACACTGGCCTGTAGCTCCCAATAAGATTTTCAGGTGTTTCTTTGAAGAGCGAGGCAAACCCTCTACAGTGACACACACACACTCCTGTTAACCCATATGAGGATGGGTTCTCTGTTGAGTCTGGTTCCTCTCAAGGTTTCTTCCTATCTCCATCTCAGGGAGTTTTTCCTTGCCACCGTCTCCTCTGCTTGCTCATCAGACACACTCTCACACTTCATCTTACTTTTTTGTTTGTGTAAAGCTGCTTTGAGACAATGACATTGTAAAAAGCGCTATACAAATAAACTGAATTGAATTGAATTGAATTGATTTGATCATAGAACATGTTAAAGTTCAGGGTGACTAATACAACAAAAATATTTTAAGTGATTGAACATGGCACGGCCAATCAGACAATCAGATTTCCTATTTAGAATCTTTGCTACAAACTGGTTTATTAAACTGTCAAAGCCAAAAATCTGGTTCAGCTTTGAGGTCTGAAGTGGAGCTACTCAGTAAAGTGAAACATGAACATATTTCCTAATCTTTTATTAACATACTGCTTACTTATGACGATATAGCTTTCAATCATTATTATATGTAACATAGGCATGTTTAGACATTTTAGCGAAAGTACAGTAGAGTACTTTATAACTTTATGTACACAGAGTAAAAAAGGCCAATGCCGAAGTAGTAACCTTACACCTTATACAGAAACAAACAAAACGTTTTTGTAATGAAAATAACGAAAAAATATAGCAGCAAGCAGCAATCAGTGGGGGTCCAAGCATTCTTTGTGAAAACTAGATGTCCGCTACACACAAAGTCATCGCCTGAAATTTTGCTCCCATTCATTTCCAACGGAGAGTAGCAAAAAAAATGTGCAGGGATTGTGGCGAGAACTTCAGTCATGATGAGAAAATTAGAAGTGGTAGCCACATTGAGGCGACCAACTGGACAAAAGACGTCTTTCTATTGTCTGTACGCTATTGCATCCATTTGCATTGTACTGCCTACATATAGCTCCGTCTGGACAACAGGGACCAAAGTAAAAATTAATAACTGCCACAATCCTCTTCTTTCTGCAATGTATGTTGCAGGAGATTTTGTGCGTTTCATCTCTGTATTTATAGATGAGTACTTTTTTTTTTTTTTAAATGGCAGTGAGTGGGTATTGCATGTTATTGAAAGTCTAGCATACGTCACATTTAACTCGGAGTGCCTTTTTAGAACCAGGTTTATGAGACTAGCCGACTTCAACAAGAAGATGATTTGATTGAAATCGATGATTTCATGATAGTCCGGTTTATTCACATCCTGCATGTTAGACATCCTCCATCTTCATCAGCAGGTGTCACACGCACACCAGTGTATTGTGCATTACTGCTATCTAGTGATTTTGAATGGTGAGGTGTCTAAAATTGCTCCAGTTTGCTTCGTTGAAAACTAAGTTTAAAATTAATCGAATGAAATAATTTTGTCCGGTCGTTACTTAATATGGAAGGTTATTTCCAATTTTGTAATCTGTTAATTGGGTGGTCTTCAATCTTTCATGTTATGTAATTACAATTGTAAAAAAAAAAATCTCGAGGCATTCTATGCGTCCGTATGCAAAAGTTTATTGGCAAACAAGGCATTATCAGGGTCAAACACAGAAAATCCTCACAATCACAATCCAAAACATGGGCAAAAGGCAAAGCTAGGTTAAAATACCAAAGATCAGATGGTCAAACACATCCAAAATGACTAGACAAAGGCCATTCACAGGTAATCTATCCAACAATACACAGCTCAGAGCTCACAAGAACGACAGGCAAACTGTAAAGCATTGACACAATGGTTCATGTTCATGTCCTATTTATGCGGTGCAAGCAGGAAATACGTGTGACAGAAGAAAAAGACATTCAAAATTTTTTTAAAATTCATTTTAATTTTCTTAAACAATTTTTGTGCTGATCTATAAGCACAATAGTTGGAATAAGCATGCTAATTAATATAAAAATAAATCTACATTCCAAAATTAGCTTAATAACAATATTTTATTAGTTTCTCTAAAGTAATAAAAATAAAAACGGAAATGCTAACAACAACAAAAAAGTACACTTGAACAAACATAAACCTCTATGTACATAAAATATAAACCCTTTCTTCACTGGCCCATAGAAATGTATTTGCCCCATTTTGTTGCATACGTTTTGTTTACAAAAGGTATTAATGAAACATACAGGATAATAAAATGTGCTAAAGAAAAAAAAGACTCTCTTCTGTATACATTGTGCATTATAAGGTGTGGGACAGAATATATATAATTTATAATGTATAATATATGTATAATTATTATGTATGTATTCCAATGTCATTTCAGATTTTATTATTGTATCCTATTAGATGCGAGAGGTCACAGTGTACAGTGCTTACAGTGCTGGTTTCCGGGTTTACTTCTTGTACAGTATAAGGGACACGATCATTGCAGCAACCTATAAAAAAGAGACAAAACACAATATAAGCATTAAACGTAATATATGGACAAATATCCATGTAAGATCCCTGACATCTGGCATGTTTGGGCTGGATGACCTTGGGAGTCAAGAAATAGCCCTTGCAGTCACATCCATCATGTGGCTTTGCGCCAAATTTGGGAAAGGACACAGTGCTACATTTGTCTCTCATCCAGCGCTGTGTACATTAGTTTTCTGTGAATATACTCATCCGAAAATGGGCCCAATATGGTGTTAAGGTTTCAATACCTCTATAGCAGCAACACAAATAGCCACGCCCCCTAGCAGAGCAGAGTTGTTCTTCACCAACTTCACCACAGCATTGAAACAGCCTTCCACGAGCTGCAAAGAAAATGGCATGACAATATCAAAAAGACAAAGATGCATACATTTTGCCCAACCTAAATTATGTCTCTAAGGGGTCTAATCCTGAACCAGATCAGCAGTTTGAGGAGCAGGAAAAGCCTTGAAATGTGTGATAAATATAAAGGTTATAGCATATGAATAGGGTTGTGATCGGACTGCAGGAGTGGACTCAGTACCTCTGAATTTGCTCTTCTAACATCACACGTTTCAGGTGTTGTAGAGCAGCAGAATTTGGGGTACTTCGAGGTGTTGTTTACAAACAGGGAGCCAGTGAAGTCGGTGTAGTTGTTGTATCCACAGCATTTCATCTACCAGAGCATTCACACACACACACACACACACACACACACACACACACACACACACACCTCAAAATTCTGGCACTTTAGTTTGAGAGTCAACAATAATAGAATTATATAATACAATAATACAGTATTAGCCATTATACTGTTTGTTAAATTAAGAGAAGTGCCCTAACCTGGGACATCATGCTCATTCAGGCAGATTAGAAACTAGTTTTATCCATTTGTAGCTACTAATCAGAGGTAGTAGAAGTAAAACTTTGCTTAAGTAAAAGAGCAAATACTCCTTCAATAGATACTTGGGGTAAAAATGAAAACACAGCTTACTAGAATTAAAGCACAAAAGTACAATCTCTAAAGCTAATCTTTAAGAAAAGCCTCAGTTCACACACTGATTTTGGTTACCTGATGGTAAATTAGTCCCATTTCTCCAAGGAACCAAAGAATTAAGCCTAATTAAGGGCAGCTAATATTTTTTTGATAAATATAAACTAGCTAGTATGCTAATAGCGAAGTTTCACGCCACAAATCGGCTAAAGCTAAATGCGAAATGTAGATATTTTTGTAGAAATAGAAATTTTTTTAATTAGGCGAGACCACAATTAATATATATTAATATATACAACTCACAAAGTCAATAGTAATGAAGTAATTGTACTTTGTCCTTTCCCACCTCTTCAGATATTTAAACTGCTTCTAATTAACGTCTAGCACGCAACATATACAAGATGGCTTCAAAGCACTATTGTAAGTCGCTCTGGATAAGGGCGTCTGCCAAATGCCATAAATGTAAATGTAAATGTAAGATGGGTGACAAATTAAAGGAAAAACCTGAATAAATGAGTGGATCTGAGAACCAGTGTTATAATGAATGCTAACTGTCTGTCACCTTACAATTCCATCAATTCCATTACACATTTACACACACACACACACACACACACACACACACACACAATATGTTTGGCCTAAAATGAACTCTGCTGGCTAGTGTCTGTTTGTTTGATGTCTGTGGACATTTATCAGCCTGTATATGTAGATTAGTAAATGCTAACTCTGCTGCTAATGCAGCGTGCTAATGCGTTTAGAGGGTGTAGGGAGGTTAATGCTTGGTACGGAATGTGCCCAGGAAGTAAGTGTTTTTATGGTTAAACACTCCTTTGAATGGCTTAGACTGATGACCTAGATTTGCATTTGGGTTGGCTGTGTTACCTCAGAGCTAAACTCACCTCAGCCACAGACTCTAGGTGCTAATTATATAGGTCGTGAGAACCATTTTGACTGTTGGTAGTTTTTTTCTTCTTCTGCTAAATACATTACTGAGGACTATGAAGCAAATCAAGACTCAGATACTGAAATCAGATAACACTCAGGTCTACTTGTGACAAATGAAAACTACTTTGCTAGCCTTTAGTTAGCTGGGTCGCTAGGAGTGATAGGAGATGAGGTTCTTAAAGGATTGACTTTAGGGGTTTTCTGTGTGTGAATTTAATTACAGGTCTCACTTGTAAGTATGACTTATGAACATTTAAGTGCAAGCTTTATGTCTGTTACTGTAGCATAGTTAAATTGGTTAGCATAGTTCAGCATTAGCCATATTAGTTACACATCTTAATTACAGTTGCTGTGTGAAACAGTAAAAAGTTGGGGCTCCCTCAGATGAAATGCATGTGTAATCCTGCTGATGATAATAATATCAACTAGTCAGATTCATCCATACAGCACAAATGCTCCAGCCTGAAACAAAACAGTGAAATGTGATGTACCAGACTCATTGTCTCATTCCACGCAATAGTGATGACGTCTTTTTGACCGTAGTTCTCCCTGATGCTCTTAGCAACCTTTTCACGAATTTCACCCAGCAATTTCTCTGCCTGAGGAAACAAAGTAAGCAATGTTTCTGTGATAACTGTTACAACAAACACACCCTCATTTCAAGTTTGCTTTTTAAAAAAAAAAAAAAAAAAACTGTAGCTGACCTGACGTACTCTTTCAGAATGTGTTTTTTCCATTATGCTTGCCACTGTATGTGGCAATTAACCGCTCATATTAGTTTAAAAAAGGGAAGTTCATTTAAGCTTGTCTTTGCTAAGAGGCTCTTTCGGGTTTTTAACTGTCTAAGGTCTAATGTTAACCACAAAAAAAAAAAAACATGAAATATGATTCTGAGGTCAACAGTGATGACACACTTGGAACCATTTCACCATGTGAAATTAACACAGTTAGCCCGAATTGTTAAGAAAGGAAGGAACTAGACATCATGGAAGATTGCGACACAATGGGGAATGTTTAAAAAAAAAAAAAAAAAAAAAAAAAAAAAAAAAAAAAAAAAAAAAAAAAAAAAAAAAAAAAAAAAAAAAAAAAAAAAAAAAAAAAAAAAAAAAAAAAAAAAAAAAAGCATTATAGTAACTGATACTTAGATAGCGGAACTTTCTTGGAATATGATGAAGATATATTTATAAAAATGAACTTGCTATAAAGTGTTATTCTGTTGCATATCCCAGTTCATGTTCATGCATTTTTCCAAAAAAAAAAAAAAATTGTTTTTTTAAGACAAAGTACATGGTACAGCATGGGATCTAGAGTAGAGGTGTGCATCTTCTGGAGTCCTGATGGCTCCAGCATAAAAGCTGCGAGAACAGATGGTCAGATATGAAGCTCATGGGACAAAGAAAGGCCACCTGAGAACGTCGGTAATTTTGGGTAATATTGTAGACAGCTGCAACTAAAAATAATAACCTGGATTTGGTCAGAATTCTTTCGTAAGCAGGTGATACTGGGATTAAAATCTGTCCAGCACACCTCTGGGGACAGATACTGGGGACCAGTGAGCTAGATACAGTTTTCAACCGGCTGCCTGGGTATCATACCGTATGCTTAGGTGTACACAATAATCTATTGTATATTGAGGAGCATTGCTCTTACCGTAGGCTGGTAAATCAGAGCGAGTACTGCTGCAACCACCTCCGCGACAAACACAATGAGGATGATGATGAAAAACTGTAAGGACATGTGAAATTGAATATAAACACCAAAACAGAGTCAGTGAAGCACATGCGTTCTTGAAGGAATATTTTGGTGAACAAAAAAAAAAAAACAACTTCCATACCCCAAATGTAGTCGATCAGCCAAGATGCGTTATATTTAGTGTCGCACGGAAACAAAAATGTAATGTATAGAAATGAACAAAAGTTTTCTAGGTAGCTGAATACTGGAATATTATCAGGGCAGCCATCTTGGACAGCTGGTTATCACGTCCTTCCTTAGCGCAGTTTGAACTTTGAGCTACAAATTGTTCGTTTAAAATTTCAAGTACATAACACAAGGATGTTGTTTGAAGTAAAAATAAATGAAGTACAAAATTTGGCTTTATATGTCTTGAAGAGATTGTGGTTGAGATAGACTTGTTAGCTTCATTAGCCTTGTAGCTCCAGTGCCAAACATCAGACACTAAACATGTCCTGGCTATCTGACTACATTTGGGGTAAGAAGCAGAAAAGGGTGACTAAAAACCAAGGTCAGAGGTCACTCACAAGCATGAGCATGCACTTATTCTCGCAACAGGCTCCACAGCAGCCCAGGAAGCCCATGAAGGCGATTATGGCCCCAACAGCGATCAGCAGATAGCCAGCATTAGCCAGGGGTGCTAATTTTGGGGAAATGTCTTTAACGTTATCCAGCACTCCAAGTACATGCTTTCTGCTAATTTCGACCAAAACTCCGATGATCACAGTTGCAACTCCTGCTAACTGGAGACGTAGAGAGAAATAATACGGTAAGAAAAAAAAAAATCCAAATTAGAATGCAGAAGTGAAAGAGAGAAGAACAATAGGATGCCGTAATTCTAGCTGGGGAACTGTAGAGTTATAGGAAGCAGTGAGGGAGTAAAACCAAGAAAAAGCACCAAGAAAATGTAAACAAAAGTTAAAGGCTACTGTTTACTTTCTCAACATCGAGCTAATAGAAATGGACTTAATTGGGATTATATGTCATGAATCTATACAAAATTAATATAGTACAAAAACGCTCTGACTACATAAGTATTCACCTCCAATGCTGTGAAACTCCTAAATTACTTCTGGTGCAGCCCCTTGCCATCATACAATTAACTTAAAGTATTGCACATATGTGCAATTAAAAGTGTCACATGATCTCATACAATATAAATACACCTGTTCCTAGAAGAACCCAGCGTTTGTTAGAAAACATACCTAAACAAACAGCATCATGAATACCAAGCAGCTAAGAAAAAAAGTCCAAGTCAAAGTTCTAGGAAAGTAGAACATCCCACAGAGCACAAGTAAACCCATTATGAGGAGGCCACGTACCAAATGTCAGTGACCACGTAAGGAGCGGGAGCATCAGTATCAGTTAGAGAAGCAACCAGTACGCCAAGGAAAGCTCTGAAGGAGCTAGAGAGAACCAAAGCTCAGAGGGAAGTATCTGTTTCAGTGTTGCCAACTATTTTCAATGGAAAGTAGCTAAACCCTGCTTGAAAAGTAGCTACATGTCGTCATCACGTCGTATTTGCATTCTGCGTAATGTCTTCGCATGCTTTACCAATGTGGCCACAAGAGAGAATGGAGCAGTGCTCTGCTATAGCCATTGCCATTGTTGCCTCTGCCTATTTTAAAGAGTCAGTGTTTTTTGGAGAAAATGCCAACGTAGATTGGACTAGAAGGCTTGGACTTTTCATTGTGCTTCTGAGTTGATGCATGCTTTTTAATGTCAGCTAACTTGGCACAGTTGTGGCCTAATGGTTAGAGAGGCAGTGAACCTGAAGGTTGTGGGTTCGAGTCTCGGTGGGGGGAGTGAATGACCAGCGCTCTCTTCCACCCTCAATACCACGACTGAGGTGAGACCCTTGAGCAAGGCACTGATCCCCCAACTGCTCCCTGGGCGCCGCAGAAAAAAAGGCTGCCTACTGCTCCGGCTGTGTGTTCATGGTGTGTGTGTGTGTGTGTGTGCACTTGGATGGTTTAAATGTAGCACAAATTCCGAGTATGGGTCACCACACTTCACTTCACACGTTGGCGGTCCAAAAGTCTGAGACCACTAGAGAAACTGCTTCTATTTCACAAGCTTTACAAATTTAATACAAAGGGTTTAATGACAAATGATATTATCAGCAGCAACTTGAGTGAGAAGTAAAATATAGAATATTCGCATGAATTAGAACGTTTCTTTGTATTTGGTATGTCCCTTTTGCTTTAATGACAGTTTGCACCCGAGCTGGCACGGACGCCACAAGTTTGTGTAAAACCTGATGATTCAAATGACGTTACATTAAAAACCAAATGTATGGTATACCTAGCAAATCCAGGTAGTGTAACTAGCATGAGACTGACTGTCTGTGCAACTGATTACACTTGAATATTTACATGTATTTTTCCACAAAGATTAAAATTAGAAATCTTTCTCTGCACCACACCATTAAAAAACAGCTGTTCACATAAACCAAGGTTTCAGAAGCTTTGCTCAATCTAACCCCAGGTTGTGACTGAAAATGGTTTATCTGTTTAATATTTGACAAAATGATATTTTCCTGTTTTGAAGAAAATGTGGTGTAGAAATCAGCCTACTACACAATTGCTCCAACCACTTTTTTTTCAGTTTCATTGTTAGTGTACTCACTGCGGTTTTCCTTGGGCAGTATATTCATCAAAAAGACAGTCTCACTTCTTAATGCATATGAACACACTTGGGTCTGATCTAATATTAATACACCTTAAATACTAAAACAATTAATGCTATATATTTGTACTAATGATCATCATTAAAAAAAAAAAAAAACATGTTTATTTAAAAAAAAAAGGTGACTTACTAAGATCGCACTGTTGAAGACGACCATAAGTATCTTCAGGATCCCTTTGCAAATCATCTTGCCAGTTTTTTAGTTCTTCTGAAAACCACGTATAAATTGGACAAACTGTCTGTTGTTCAACACACGCACTGCAAAGCCGACTGTGAAAGGAAGTGAGCTACCACAGTTCGTCCTAATACGTTTGCCGTGTCAAGTCTTCTGCACAACCAAGAAGATCAGACTTGGTATTTTCTAGTTCCCCTGAGCTCAATGCTTCCTGTATGACTTCAAGAAAAAGTCAATATTGTAATTGAGATTATGACGCGTTAGACAATGCAATACGAACGGTACTCAGAAGTTAAATCAGTTAAGCATTTAAAAATTATATTCATAAAAAATAGATTTGGAAAAAGAAAAAAAAAATGCAGGCGAATTTAAAATCAGTCATTTGATTTCATCATCAACAGCGATGATTTAATTTAAATGGTGCCGATTTTACAAAACATGAGCCATGCTCGTCATTTTAGCATGTAGGACAGTTCTATTATTACAGATAGGCTATTATTTAATACAGGAAGCCTATGAAAATGCAAGTAATATAAAAAGAAATGTAGTTTAGTCTTTAGAGACGTGATCGAGTAATCATTTATTAACAAGGTTTTACATCAACTCTGGCATCTTGTGATAATGTAAATCCATCAACTGTACGTGATATTTGTTATGTTGAGGAGTAAGAGCAGTTAAATGATGTGTTAGATGGTGCTGTGTATTCTCTGCTGGACACAAACTAGAATTGCAGGTTCAACTGAAGACTGCAGACAGAAATTTCAGGATAAACATATAAACAACAACAAAAAAAACCTATTAAAATTAGGGCTGACAACTTTACATTTACATTTATGGCATTTGGCAGACGCCCTTATCCAGAGCGACGTACAATAGTGCTTTGAAGTCTATCAAAAATACATTCTGATATTGGCTCACTAGGTCACAAACTAGGAATACCATCAGTCCTAAACTCTGTTGGGAGGTTTTTTTGTGTGTGTGTGTGCGTAAGTGCTAACTTAAGTACTTTATGAAGAGGTAAGTCTTTAGACGTCGTTTGAAGACTGCCAGTGACTCGGATGTTCGGACATCTAGGGGAAGTTCATTCCACCACCTTGGTGCCAGAACAGAGAAGAGTCTCGATGCTTGCCTTCCTTATACCCTGAGAGATGGTGGGACCAGTCGAGCAGTGCTAGAGGACCGGAGGGAGCGTGGTGCCACGCGAGGTGTGATAAGAGCTTTGAGATAAGTGGGTGCTGGTCTGTTTTTGGCTTTGTAGGCGAGCATCAGTGTTTTAAATCTGATGCGGGCAGCTACAGGAAGCCAGTGGAGGGAGTGCAGCAATGGGGTGGTGTGGGAAAATTTAGGAAGGTTGAAAACCAATCGTGCAGCTGCATTTTGGATCAGTTGCAGAGGACGAATGGCGCTCAGAGGCAGACCTGCCAGGAGTCTTTACGCAAAGTCAGAAACCTACCTTACCAGTAGGGAATAAATTCAAGATAGAACTTAAAGCACACTGAATATTGGGCTAGATACACCTTCAATATACACTCCTGAACAAAATCTTAAGACCAGGGAAAATATTACAAGTATTCACACTTCGCACTGGTGGATCGTAACCAGGCTGTAAGTACTTCTTCAAAATGCCAAAAGAAGAAACAAGAGCAAGAGACAAAAATTAGAGAGTAGGCAATTTATTGAAAACTGCATTTAAACTCAAACAGGCTGGTCATCAGCTGATCAAAAGTTTAAGACCGTAGCCTTTAAAAGTTAAAATCTGTACAAAAATATGGCTTTAATGTCATTGTCCTTCAGACAGTCACACTGTCATGATCTCCTGATGGCAAAAGCAAAAAGGCTTTCTGTTTTTGAACATGGCAGGATTGTTGAGCTGCACAAGCAAGGGCTCTCGCAACGCGCCATTGCTGCCGAGGCTGGACGCAGTAAGACAGTCATTTTAAATTTCTTAAAAGATCCTGAGAGATCCTGTTTATGGGACAAAAAAATCAAGTGGTAGACCCAAAAAAATTTCACCTGCACTGAGCCGGAGGATCCGACGGGCTGTCCGTGAAGACACAAGCCGATCCTCGACCCAAATTAAGGCCCTTACTGATGCTGACTTCAGCCCAATAACCATAAGACGGCATCTGTGAGAGAAGGGCTTAAAGAACAAAAACGTCTTCGAAAGCCACGTCTCCTCCCACACCACAAACCTGCCCGTTTGGAATTTGCAAGGGAGCACCAAACATGGGACACTGAAAGATGGAGGAAAGTTTTATTCTCGGACGAGAAAAAATTTAACCTGGATGGTTCTGATGGCTTCCAACGATACTGGCATGACAAGGAGATCCCACTGGAGATGTTTTCTACGTGGCACAGTGGAGGAGGCTCCATCATGATCTGGGGTGCTTTTTCCTTCAGTGGGAAAATGGAGCTTCAGGTTGTGCAGGGGCGTCAAATGGCGGCTGGCTATGTGGACATGTTGCAGCAGGCATCCCTCTTGATTGAGGGCCCTCATCTGTGTGGTAATGACTGGGTCTTTCAACAGGACAACGCTGCAGTTCACAACGCCTGCCTGACGAAGGACTTCTTCCAGGACAATAACGTTGCACTTCTGGACCATCCTGCGTGTTTCCCTGATCTAAATCCCCTTGAGAATGTTTGGGGATGGATGGCAAGGGAAGTTTACAAAAACGGACGTCAGTTCCAGACTGTGGATGCCCTTCGTGAAGCCATCTTCACCACATGGCGCAACGTTCCCACCAGCCTCCTGGAAACAGTTGCCGAATCAAGCATGCCAAAACGAGTTTTTGAAGTTATCACCAAGAATGGTGGGGATACTCACTACTGAGTCCTTTTTTGACACTTTTAGCTCTGTTGTGGGTATTTTTGGACTATGGTCTTAAACTTTTGATCAGCTGATGAACAGCCTATTTGAGTTTAAATGCAGTTTTCAATAAATTGCCAATCTCTGTTTGTTTTTTTTTGTCTCTTGCTCCTTTTTCTTCTTTTGACATTTTGAAGCAGTTCTTACAACCTGGTTATGATCCACCAGCGTGTAATGTGAATACTTGGAATGTTTCCACCGGTCTTAAGATTTTGTTCAGGAGTGTATCTTAGTAAGCCCTGCCCACAATTCACACCTTAAGGAAGACTGAAACTACTCTTGAGAGAACTAATTAGCATAGACTAACAGACGCTTCCTGACAACACAACAGAATCAACAATATACAATTCAACAATACAACAATTCAATAATACAACAATTCTAGTGGCGAGAATCTAGATCCAACTGAGTCAAGTAGATAAATAGCTTTAGTAAGTAAATAAAGCTAAAGTAAAATAGCTTTTTTAGCTATTAAGCTATTAAGTAAAACCTTTCTTTTTTTATTTATTTCGTATGCCCCATTACCTGCCAATTTATTGTAATGCTTTCTGCAGCTTTCATTAGCAGCAGAGCAATGCACAGTAGGCACAGATTCACTGAACAGTTGAAGATCATGCAATGTTTTTCAAATCTTGAACTGTCCAGTTTGAGGGATCCTGTGCCCACTGTAGCCTCAGATTTCCTGGCTTTGGCTGATACGTATGAAACCTGATGTGATCTTCTGCTGTTTTAGCCCATTGTGAGATGCTTTTCTGTGCACCATGATTGTAAAGAGTGTTTTTTTTTTGAGTTACCGTAGCCATGCTGTCAGCTCAAAACAAGTCTGGTCATTCTCCTCAGGCCTCTCTCATCAACAAGGCATTTCTGCCCACAGAACTGCTGCACCACGGATGTTTTTTTTTTCTTCACACTATTCGCACCAATCTCTAGCGACTACTGTGTGTGAAAGTGTCGGGAGGTCAGCAGTTTTTGAAATTCTCAGAATCACTGAGATCACATAGTCCCACAGTCTGATGTTTGATGTGAACATTAACTGAAGCTCTTGACCTGTATCTGTATGATTATATGCACTGCTCTGCAGCCTTGAACGGGCATGTGTACAAGTGTTCCTAATAAAGTGATTGGGGGTGGTGAGCGTACTTCTCTGCACTAATATGAAATTATTTCAGCATTGGTAATCAAAGTACAGAAGTTAATGTAGTTCATTTGGTTGCATATTACATTATGGGACACTCATACTAACAAGTCCAGCGTGTATTCCCAACATGCACCCAGTGTTCCCAGGATAGACTCTGAATCCATTGACCAGGATAAACAGCCTGTAGAGTGTGTTCTGTAGCACAGATCCACAGGATGGTGCTGTTGCATTGAGAGTAAAATCATGTTGCAGTCATGTCAAACCACAACGCACAGGACATGAGGTGACAAACGTACAGGGTGGGAGCAGCAGAAGTAGAAACAGGGGAAGCGAGATCATGAAGTAGAGATGCAAACGGATGAGACAAGAGCAAATGTCGTGCAGGTAAAGTTTGCACTTTCACCCTTTCTTTCTAAAACACTTCTATTTTTTTTTTTTTTGCTGATGTGAGTTAATGCTGTGTATGCCAGCACCACCAGGCACACCTGACTTTGTATGCGGTAAAAAGTGGTTCTTCATGGCGTGCCGCGTCTTCCAAATCATCTGTATTCTTATCATCCACCTGTGGCTCTCACCCTTAATCACCAGTGATACAAACGGTAAGTCAGGATCTTAACCTCCATCATTTATTACATCAAATCCTTTTTTATTTACATCATACTGAATGTCTGTGGCATCATGCACCCACTTGCCAAATGACCTTACTAAGCTTTAATCAGATTAGAAGCACTGTAATTAACGGAGTATGAAAATCCATAGCTTTAATTGTGGACACAAAATGAGACACTGCTCTAAAATGGATCTTCTTCATCAGTGAATAATCATTCGCTCACCTCTCTGTTATGTTTTTCTGTGAATGAGGTTTCCTACTCAGTCAAAGTCAGTCAAAGCCTTAATTTTATGAAGAACAGTATTAGTTTTTTTGGCAGAGCCCTCCATACATACGTATATTTGGCACAAAAGGGCCTAAGATAAGATAAGATAAGGTAAGATAAGATAAGATAAACTTTATTCATCGCAGTGGAACTTTTTGTGGCAACTTGCTCGAGGCAATACAAACAATGATGTACTGTATGCTATAGATTTGCTGCAACTGGACTGACGTAAATCCGTATTGTAAACTGATGCTGTCATGTTTTCTTGTCTTGGCTGTTTCTGTTGCCTTCTTTAGTCATGTCCGTAGTCTGTATATAAAATACCTTCTGCACGTTCTCTACTAAATAACAGCAATGCATTGACCTGTATATATTTTAAGGGCTTCTATGAATAATCGAAGTGTATCTACATAAATTTAATTAGAAAAAACACTCAAAATACATTCTGCTTGTTCCGCCAGAATTTCCCTAAGGGTGGTCTGTCCCGTAGTTTGATTACACCTGCTGTTGACCAGTCTAAACAATGCTGATATGGTGTCATATATGTAATATACAGAATGTCATTTATATTAAAGAAAATTTCTGGCAAAATAACTATGACGTAAACGTGGACTCTTGTAAGTCGGTAGTGAAATGTGCCTTGCTAACAAGATTGAGTTTAAAGTGCTACTTGAACAGTATAGCTTGTTGTCTCTTATTCCCCACTGAAACAAATGTCGTCATATGACCATAAATATATTATAACTATACTATATAACTAAACAATATAACACAATTAATCACATGCCTTTTTTTTTTTTAACCCTTGTTTTCATGCTAATATAAAACCCCCCTCTGTGTTCCCCTAAGAAAAAAATCTCAATTTCTCAGAAGTTTTGAAACCTTTCCCCCTTTCTGATGTAATTTTGCACTAAAGCAATGTCTTGTAAACAGGATGTGCCCCTTCAGCTCAAGATGGAGGAGGTGGGGGGCTCACCTTCATCCCAGCACCTACCCACAGCGAAAAAACACACCCCCACTAAAAGATATTTCACAAAAATGTGTAATTTTTGAGATACTAGTAGAAAGTGAATTTCCACCTATTTTTGTGTGTGGGGGTGAGATGATGATTCAAGGTTCAGTTGCATTTTGTATCATCTTTCAGTTCCGATCTGTCCAGACCATTCTTAGAAAAAAAAAAAAAAAGGGGTTAAATTGAGAACTTAAGGCTTCCTTTTGTGGTTCTAAGGGAGAACCCTAACCTTTAATGGTTCTAGGGGGAACCCTAGTGTGTTTCCCTGTGAAAGAGGGTTCCAAGCAAATGACTTTTAGAAAGCTAAGGAGCCTTATCTATCTTAAAGAACTCTGAAGAACTGTGTACTTTGGCATTCCCCATATTTAAGTCATTCTTTTTCACTGTGCCTTTTTAGAAACCGAACCGGACTGTATCCCTTCTATCATGGTGCCACGGAACACAGTGTGGAAAGTTCCTGTAATGAATTCCCTGAAGATCAACTGTACCGTAGACAGTGAATCACACTGCTGGAAGAATATAAATGTCACATGGTGTAGACTTGATGATAAGAATGAATGCAGAGTTTTGAACCACTCCAATTACACCACAAACAAATGGGAAAATGTTACAAATAATAAAAGATTGTTGTTCCTGATTTTCCATAACATATCCATGCAGGATGCTGGTCTTTACAGATGTAGAATAAATTCACCGACACCAACCGTCAGCCATTCTATCAATGTCACCGTGACGGGTAACCACATCATACTTCACATCACACACAGTGTTCGTATCAACACTGATAACACATATATACTGTATGTCATGTGCTACGAGTGAGTAATGTGACACAGGTCTGTCTTTTTCTGATAGCTCTTTCTCTCTGATTTTTTGCCATAAAATAAAACTCACAAACATTTCTCAGTTCATATATATATATTTATTTCTACTATTTCTAATTCTAGACTATTTAACCTATTTGAACCTATTTCTTAAGGTTTTGACTTTTGACTGCTGGTGCAGATTTAGTGATCATATTATTCTTTCAGATTATGTTCCAGATTATAACACTGACTCCAAAGTTGTAACAGCAGAAAACAATACAGCAAGTAAGGACTGTTGTTTTTACACCTAATTTCATGAACAAACTCATGAGCATAGCATTGTGTCATATGTTTTTTGGCCAGTACACTCATATTTAGCCTTTAAAAGAAAGACTTGAATTTATTGATTTAGCGTTAGTGATTCACAACCAGCTAACTTCTGCTCATTAACTGCAGCAGTAATGAAGCACTGGTGATGAAGTACCGTCATAAAATGCTTAAAAATACTTTTTTTGTTTCAGACAGTTCAAATCCGAATGTTGAAAAAAGGGAACAGCTACAGCCCTACGTGTACATCTACATTGGGATTGGCGTGCTGCTCTTCGTAGTGGTTGTCGTGTCTGTAATTGTCGTCTGGTGTCGAGGTATGTGGATTTTTTCCTCTGTTCTCTACCTACACAAAATAACATCCAGCAGTGCTCTGTACTGGACATGCACAAGAGTTTTAGTGACATGCACTTCTGTTCAATTTTAACAGGGCAGAAAAAATCTATTAAAGAAAAAATACATGAGAATCAGGTACAGTATGTATCTTTCTTACGTAACTAGGTTACTGATTAACAATGGAAATTTCTCCTGATCCAATCCAATCTACAGTCCACAGGAACTCCAGTGGCTGATCTTGCTCCACCCATATATAATCCCAGGGAGTCTCCACGTAGCAAAACCCAAACTCTTCCTGCCCAACTCAGTTCACCACCACCGTATATCTATGACACCCCTCCTGTCAGAGTGACATCTCTAAGAGACCGATCATCAGCAGGAGGACATCCTGTGAATCGGGGATCACCGAATCGATGCCACAACCGTGACACTGTGGAAACGGAGGAAGACGAGAATCCTTTGATATATGCTACCCTAAATCATGAGGCTGTGCCACAGAGACCTGTTAGAGTTGCTCATGTACAGATTGAGGCATCAGAATACGCTGCCATTAAAGTAACTTAACTCTAAGTCCTAATGCTACAGAGAACTGACCAGAGGCCAGTTTTGTGTGTACTTCCTTAACTGTTAAAGTCTGGGCTCAGAACTTTACTTAAGGATTTTACTGTATTGGTTGACTGCATAGGCAGCATAGACCTTTTTGTTGACTAAATTCTGTTTGTTCACAATATTCATACATCAGCTATATTGCTTGTGACAACGTGCTCAGTGTGGAATGAAGGCAAGTTGTCAGTGATGACTAAGATAAAACCAATGTTCATACCAGCCGTAACTATGATCCATTCCAAATAAGACCATGATCCATACCAAGCAAGAATGTGAACAATACTAACCAAGACTGATCCAAGACTAAGGCCCATATCAACCAAGAACATGAGAAGACCAAGATCCATACCAACCTAGGCAACACCAAGGTCTATACCAACAGAGCACATGAAAAGACCCAAGCCCATACCAACTGAGATCAAGACAAGGCCAAGAGCCACACAGTCAAGAACAAGACAAGACTAAGGCCCATACCAACTAAGACCAAGAAAAGATCCAGGCCCGTACTGACCAAGACTCATACCAAACAGAAACCAAGGCAAGACCAACACATAATTATCTTTCCTCATGTTTAGGTCTTATTGTCAAGACCAAGACAATATTCAACAAAATGTGATAAGATACAGTGATCTCAAGAAAGCTCTAGGTCTTGAAACCAGTGTTGTAACTGGACAACTCTGGTTGTCATTGAGCACATAGAAAAGTGAACCAAAAACATGGATTTCCAAATATACTGAAATTATATCTTGCTGTTTCAGAAATACATCTAAATACTGTGTGAAATGGATGATCATGGTGAGATTTATGTCCCACAGACTTGGCTTCAAGGGGACAAAAATATACGAAATAGTTGGTAGTAAAGAAAAAAGCACCCATTCCAAGCCTACTTCAGCTTCCAGTTTTCCAAAATGTTCACTGTTTGAAGTTTAATAAATATTTATTAATGACCTAAACATGGTTTGATCCATGACTATATAGTTATAGGCTTATCTATATAAGAGACCACTTGTAGTAAAGACAGTGTCTTAAAAAGTAAAGCTGTTGTATGTAGGTATAGAGCATTGTCTTTATGAATATTGATTTTATTCCCCCCCATAGTGGTGATGTTTTTTTTTTTTCCTGAAAGTTATGTGTCCACTTTCCCACATCACCTGACTGACTACTTGCCTATCACAAGCATCTACCATGTAAAATAAACCTACACTGCTGTTGACAAAATGGGTCACTGTACACACTGCGCATTATTATGTGATGGACTGCAGGAATATCTGTGTGTGCTTTTATCAACCATTTCTGAGAAAAGTTCCCGATCAGTTGCATTCGATGTTATTTGGATACTGAATACTGATTCTCGATCGGCACCCTTCACACCAGGGATATGCTTGAGCAGATAATGTGATTATAAAATTTGTAATTTGACTTGAAAGAAACTGGTTCAGAGAGTGCATAGTGGGACAGCAGAGAACAATTGTGCAGAGAACAATTGCGGGGAGCCCACAAGCACTACAACAAATGATCACACTTCCTGTGTGAGAACCTGATGGAACGGAATCTACACCTACAAAGTAAGGTGTAGTTGGGTCTGACCTCAACCTGTTCCTTTAGTCACAGCAGATGAGTAGCATGTCTTTTATACAAACTGTGTGTGTGTGTGTGTGTGTGTGTGTGTGTGTGCACGTGTGTGTGTGTGTGTGTGTGTGTGCGCGTGTGTGCGCGTGTGTGAGAGCAAGTTATTCCATACTGTACAGCTGAGGGCAAAACTTTACATAACCTTATTACAAAGTGAAACAGCTGTTTATTTAAACCAACAAGGCTGTGTAAGTTCCTCAGCTGTGCCTTTATTATTTCTGAATATGATTTAAATATTTTCTAATAATTTGCAGATCCATCCTGTCTAACTTTTTCAAACTGTTTTTCTGTTGTATGTTTTGGATCGTTCTTCTCACAAAATTGTTCGTAGATAAACTATAAATTAGAGCAGACACAGAAACCGCGGGGATGCACGTCGTTGCACTCAGCTATATCACTGTGTGTATGTTTGACGCAAAAGCAGTTTCACTTGTGAATATGAAAAACCTGTGGAAATTTTGCTTCTGCGACATAGAAGTTCCTACAGATTGACTTTTGTTTCTGAGTGTTGAAAATCAAACAGAATTCATATAAGGAGTTTCAAACATACAGGCTGCGGGCCTGGACTGGGCCGGTAAAGGTTCTAATCCGGTCCATCAAATGGCCTTGTGCGCTGGAGGGGAAATTGAAATCGAATTGATTAAGAAAAGACAAATGTGCTGATATATAAATGATATATAATTCTTCATTAGAAACCTAAACAATTTATACTGTAACCAGGTTTCAGAGCAACAGGGGTGAACTTCTTATGCAAACGTTTTAAAATACCCCATACTATAATTAGTCCTCAGTCACAGCTGAACATATTTATCAGAACTAAGAATGGTGGAGTCACTGTTTCATGCTCTGGGCAAATTAAAGACAAAAATAAATGTTGATTGAATCGCCTTAGTCTGTCACTGTCTGAAAATACAGCATATGAATCCTACTGAGTAAGAATTACTATTAACAAAAAGCTATAGAAAGAAAGCTCGGGACTTTTTGGGACATCACGCTACTTTCAGTTCAATGAACTGGTTCCTGTGATCTTGGTACACTCCTTTCACATCTACTTTAAGTTGATTCTCTGTGTCTAAGAGCAACTGGGACTCTTTCACTTAAGCAGTGTATCCGTCTTTGGCTTTTCAGTCACATGTTAGAGGATGCTGTAACAGGGGATGTATGATTTGTGGGTTTTAGCAGCACGACTGCAGTGCATGCACAAGTGAGATGATTGACAGGTTGTATATGCTATCCTTGCTCAACTAGTCCTTATTGGTCTGTCACCTTGCAGTTTCAAAGTCAACCTCAAATGTTAACACACCCTGCATAAAGTCAGGAGGTGTTTACTAATAACCTGAATTTGCGTCACACGGGTTTGACCTGGGGAATTTGCCGACATTTGTAGTAATTGCAATGGACGTGATCCTCAGTGATTGTGCAGCGACCATTTTTCTATAGTGTAACTATGACAACCATTAAACTTACAAATCTTCATCAACCACTAGAAATTTTTATTTTGTATTTTACATGACTACAGTATAAAAGCTTTAATTAGTTTTACAGTTATACTGCCATTTTTGTTTACACGTTTATACATCTTAAATGAAATTCCTAAAAAAAATTAAAAAAAAAACTTGAATTAAATCAATCATTTCATTTCAGTTACTCTGTTTGGTGTCAGCAGGGGCTAGCTATTACCTGGCTATGTTAATGTGACATCATCAATTAGCTGATGTCCTTGATTACAGTCTAGTTGAAAGATGTATCATTACTTTATCTTATTATCACTCAAAGCATAGTTTAGGTTTGAAAGTTGGTTATAAATTATATTTAAGTAGTTCCCACCAGCTATATGGATCACCTACTTAAATTAGCAGGGTACAAGGTAGCTAGCTAGCAAAACATTAGCCAGGTCTTCTCTCAAGTGTCAAGTGTATAGTTTTATATCTGGTTTAAATTTGTTCCTCTTATACTTAGGTTCTTTGCTACTTTGGATAATCTTGTTTACTTATGATGACAAACTCACTCTTTATCCTGAGCTTTCTTCAACATGCCTTAGTGACTTTTTAGGGTTTCAGGTGTCGAACTACTTCCAGGCTGATAAAATGAGTTCTGCAAAAAATGTAAAAGATTTAAAAAAAAAAAAAAGAGCTAGTCCACTAGGCAGCAAAATATAACAATAAACTCAGCTACTCATTAGCAAGCTAAAAATGTGGTATGTAATCCCATTTAAGGCCATTTCCCAATTAATTCCATTTCAGTTACAGTCAGTAACACCAGAAAACTTGGGAAACTTCAAGGGGGTGAATACTTATGCAAGGTACTGTAATGTAAAAACATAATTTGCCGATCAGCAGGTGACTCAGTAGAGTGCTTTTGTGATACACGTTTCCGCTTGTTCCTAAACATTCAAACACTTTCAGTTCTGCTCACATATTCCTCATAAACATGATTAAATCAGAGAATCAGGCTATTTCAGATCCTCTGATCTCCGGGAGTATCTTTCACATCGTTAACGAGTTTCATTTTTGTCTGCATTGTGTCTCCATCCCTGAGTTTACTTTCATGCTTAACATAAAAAGGTGCTATGACATAAAACAAAAGTGGAACCCTTGTTGGTACCATGGCGACCATGTTTTCATCAAGAATTTTAAACAGTCATAAAACCACATTTTCTTAATTTTGGTGGATCCCATGGATTTTCCTTTGGCGTCTCATTAATGACCATATAATCATGTTGTATACCACAGCGCTGACGAGTTCTTAATTTGTGATTGGTCAGAAGGTTGGTCTAATATGTTGTCGTTTCTATAGTAACAGCTCATCCACAGGGATGTTATTTAACCCCTTCAGACCCTGCATCCATTGGAATGGACGTCACATCCAGGTTTCTTTTTTTGTTTAAACCAATAAAATTGTATGCTTTTATAATATGAATAATGCCTGGTCACTGATTGGACCCTGATCAACCAATCGCAATGAAGACATGACCCCTAACTTAATCTGACAGAGCTTCAGGCATCACATTAGACAGGCATGGCTCTCCGACTAGACAGGTGGAGGAGTAAGCACCTTTTTTTTAACTGTTATATACTAATTTATGATCATGGCAGCCTCATCAACTTGCACCTATTATAATCTTAATAGTATCATTTGATAATATTCAAAGTTAATTTGAAGATCTTGTACAGAGTTGTACAACACAGGATTTTTTTTTAAATCGTTTAATGTCCATCACAATGGACATCAGGTCTTGAAAGATATCAGCAGGAACTTCATGACTTAATATCAGTGTGCCAGGTTGTGGATTTTGTTCATGCATTTCACGCAACAGTGCACGCCCAGTGCCGATTCCATGCACAGATATAATTGGGGAGGGTTGTGTCAGGAAGGGCATCCGGCGTAAAAACTGTGCCAAATCAAATATGTGGACCAATGATCCGCTGTGGCGTTCCCCTGACAGGAGCAGCCGAAAGAACAACAACAATTATTAATATTATATATTTTAGAGTATGGGGGCACGGTGGCTTAGTGATTAGCACTGTGCCTTGCACCTCTGGAGTTGGGGGTTCGGCTTGTGTGCAGAGTTTGCATGTTCTCCCTGTGCTTCGGGGGTTTCGTCCGGGTACTCCGGTTTCCTCCCCCGGTCCAAAGACATGTATTACAGGCTGACTGGCATTTACAAATTGTCCGCAGTGTGTGAATGGGTGTGTGAGTGTGTGATTGTGCCCTGCGATGGGTTGGCATCCTGTCCAGGGTGTCCCCCGCCTTGTGCCCCAAGTTCCCTGGGATAGGCTCCAGGCTCCCCACAACCCTGTGTAGCATAAGCGGTACAGAGAATGGATGGATGGATGGATATTTTACAGTATAAAATGACATTCGTTCCGAAAAGTGAACCCTGAGAATGATCACACATGCTTTTCACCTGGCTAGTTAACAGTTGGTCTGAGTTGGTCTCAGGATGCCACAAGGGCCAAGATCCCAAAAAAAAGACATCCTAGATCTCCCCCATTTTAAAATGAATGTGGCCCAGTGCCTGGTGAGAGTGCAAAAGCCAGCTCCCAGCAAATACACATAAACACAGCCACAAATGCACACAGACACACACTCAGACTCGCACACTTCAAGGAACAAAAAGAATCAGACAAGTTTTTTGAGACTTCATCTTATCATACAACAACCTTTTTTTTTTCATTCTTATTGAATTGTTCATTGTTACAGTATTCAATTCAATTCCATTTTATTTGTATAACAATGGACATTGTCACAAAGAAGCTTTACAGAAATAAAAAGATCCAAATGAAATGAAATGAAAATAAATTGTAAGTATGTGAATTTATCCCCAATGAGGAAGCAAGAGGCTAAGGTGGCAAGGAGAAACTCCCCGAGATGATATGAGAAAGAAACCTTGAGAGGAACCAGACTCATAAAGTAACCCATAGTGCACTACATGGACAAATATGTGTGTTCTTTTCAAAATCTTTAAGACTAGTTCACATACTGTATATGTTTAAACTCTAGTTCACAAGTATGATTAAAATATGAAAGGTGTCTTGGAATTTTAGGGTTTCTCAAAAGGTTTCTTGAAATCGCTTCAGTCGTGGTGTCCATTGTAGTGAAAAAAATCTAATAAAAACATGAGTTGGCACAGATCTTTTTTTTAGACTCATTTCTACATTGGAGAAGAATAACTATCAAGTGGGTAAAAAAAATTGTTTTGCTCAGTGGGAAAAAAAAATCAGGTCTGAAGGGGTTAAGAAATCAAAATGTATCGTTGATATGGTGAAGACATTGGAGACATTTATAAAACATTTACTGAAGGGGTCTCCAGTGTCGATGCTTTGTAACAGAGGTAAAACTGTAAATTTAAGTTTTCCACTAGACTTTTTTTTAACTGCATTTTGTGGTTTCTCTGTAATATGACAAGCTGTATTTTTGTATTAGTAATTTCACAAGAGAGAGAAAAAAAGAGATGCTGTAAACGGGTAAAGCGTATGATGTGTGGTTCACAGATAATTTCACAGTATTTACTTGTAATTATTGGCAGGTTGCTATGGTATAACATGCTATGGTATAAAAACACTATGGGATGTGATGTTATTGGGGAAAAAAAAAAAAATCAACATCATTGGAACTGCCGTTGTAAGTACTTGTCCACGTTCCTGCAATGTTCCTACAATTATAATAACAATAAGAGTAATAGATGTATGAGAGACTATAATAACTGACTTTATGGAGGAGGAATTTCAACGTCACAGATTAAAAATGCCAAGAATCATTGAAGCTCCTGAAAAGTTCTTTCAAATGGTCACAGTTTTATAGATATTCATTGCTTTTATCAAAAGAACCCTTGAAGAACTGTTTTTGCTTTTTTTTTGTCAGAGATGTGAGATGCAATTCACACGGCCTTTTTTCTTACTTCTTTAAAATGCAAGGCTGTTAAAATTGCCACAGACACATAAGTAATGATTTTCCCAGAGACACATCAGGTCCACGGTGGAGACGTGATGTCATTTGAGCAATATTAGTATTATTTAGTTGCAAAAAATATGGTCAAACTTTCTTGTGTTCATCCATTAAAGCTCTTAATTGAAGAAAACCAAAGTCTTTGAGTCAGCTGGATCCCATCAGCGTAGACGCTCTAGTGTAGAACAACAGCCTCCAGATATGAGTACACTTCCCTCTAGTGGAGATGCATGCGCACTTCTCATGGAGCAATATTTATAAAAACTGATTAAAAAAAATAATTAAAAACTCAATTTTCAAAATCAACATTTACAATGTCAACAATAAGATTACTATTTAGTACAATGAAATTCATAATGCAAGTGAAAATACATCAAAACAAAAAGAGGTTTAGTGTTTCCAGTGATAGCATTTTAGTTGAAATTTACCATTTAAATGCCAAAGAAAAAAAATCATATGCTCATTAGTACATTCATAAAACACACTATATATAAGAGAGACTGTGGCTTTCTCTAGTCATAGCAGCATTTTTGTTTGGGTTCATCTCAGTCTAAATGCAGAAAGAAGAGAAGAAAACAGCGGTGGTATTAGACGTGGAACAGCATGAACAAGTCAACGTTTGAAAACAGTACAAGACAGAATCACAGCTTTTGTATGTCACAGTAATTCTGTGTTTTGAGAATGATGTTAAATGATATGGTTAAGGAAACTGGTGTGTGTGTGTGTGTGTGTGTGTGTGTGTGTGTGTGTGTGTGTGTGTGTGTGTGTGTGTTGTCGAAACATAATTGCAGGATCACTTTTAGCCTTCGGTTTAGTCATTTATCAAAGCAGAATGTCGAAATAGCTTTTTTTCGAACTGTAGCATGAGAGGATTTATGAAGATCTTGCTGTTTTTCTAAAAATGTTATCATTTCAAATGTCCAAATTGTGTTTCTACAGATTCTAAACCTAGCAATATAGAAATAACCCATAAACATTATGCAATATGGGTTTTTTTTTTTTTAAATGTATTTGTTCCCATTTATTATTTGAGTGGTGGCCCAGGAAAACCCATCAGATCCTACTGTGGCAGAATTACATGCCAATAATATATTTCGACATCTCTCTTTTTACCAAAACAACACGGAAATGTTTTATTTAGGTTACTTCATAATGTTGCTTTAGCTTTCTGCCAGCCAATATCACGTTGGCTAAAGAATCAGTTTAACAAACTGCATGGTAAATACAGCTAGTCTTCCTGAAGATGTCTAAAACATTGCTAGCTAAGTGTGATTTCCTGTGATTTAGGTGCAAATAAGACACCAATTATACCAACTATACAGTACTGTGTGAAAGTCTTAGGGACACATAGAAGAAAATACTTTGGATATAATGAAATGAAACGTTTCTACGTATACAAATGGACTATAAAGACTAGTTACTAGTAAAAATCTCAAACGTGGTCTGTTACTTAAAAATGTTCTTTTCTTTGTAACATCAAATTTTTTAAAATGGAAAATCAATGTTTGGAAATCTAACATTGTGAATGATATGCTAAAGCAGTAAAGACAAATCCTTATTTAAAAAAAAAAAAACAAAAAAAAAAAAACAATGAGCATGCCTATGACTTTCGCACAGTGCTGCGTAGTCAAGATTTCACCACGTGAAGAGTTTTCTCAGGCCACCGCATGGACAGATGGACTCTGTATCACTATTATTCATTTTCTCACCGAGAGATGTGACCTTATGGTGGAAAATATGACACACAGGAAGTGATGGCCCTTCTGTTACCATCACCCTGGCGTGAAATTCCTGGTAAATGACCGTTTTCTCTGCCGTCAACCTAGTTTATTTGCTCGCTCACAAGAAAAAAAGTAGGTGACTATGGTTTAAAAACCTTGTGGTACATTTTAAGCGAGGCGCCACAAAAGGAAACGGTTTTAGATGTTATCGTCTATATTGGCGTTCAGGTGTTTCCTTAATGCGGTGTACAATTATGCCATGAAAACTCCTTTTTTTTATTTATTAGCAAACATCAGCAAAACAATAAATGAAGAAAAAATATATATTTAGCATATTTATATTGCTGATCACAAGTCACAGTATTTAAGAGGCAGTTGTAATTCTGATGATCAGAAGGTTGTAAGTTTGAATCTCAAAACCATCAGATACCCAGTGAGAAAGACTCTTTACCATCAGCCACCCAGCTGCATGCTTGAACCATGTTCTGCCTCACATCTAAGTCACTTTATAGTCTAACAAACTGATATAAATGTAATGTAAATGGATCAGTCCGGATACAAAGGACAAAACCAGTCCCAGATCAGCCCTCGTACGTCAACAAGATACAGTAGGTGTGCCAACGGGGTCTGATTCATTTTTAAAATCCATTACACCATTTCAGTCTCACCTTTTTCCTGTCTCTAGTCATGCTGAGATTCATCGAAACACTGGAACACAGTAAAATGTGGCCGGTTCAGATAAATTTAAAGCACACCCTGATCTGAAAGTTTATTTAGGTTGCTAATCACTTGTGCCATGTTTTCCTCTTCTTTGCTTTTTAAGTCGATTGTTTTAAGAGCCAGACGTATCAGCAACAATCAGTTCTGATTAAAGAAAATATCCATATCAGACTCCGCAGACTGCAGCCGGGTGCCGTGAAAACCAGTAGCACTTCAATCCAGGCATGAGTCCCACTATTACAACAAAATATGCCATAAATATTAGTCTCTAAAAGTAAATGAGTCACCGTGCTCATGCTTTATTATGCATTGTCTATCATATTCACACCCTAAACAATAATATCTCAAAATGTTCTCTTCAAACAGGAATTTCCCTTTAACCAAAGACAGGTTAAAAAAGGGCGGTCATGAGGATGGGAAGACTTCTTGTAAGAGACAGGAAGTGGTAGCACCCCATTTCCTGTGGTGCTACAAAAAAAAAACATTAAGCCCTGCAAAAACAGAACTTCAAAAGAAAACCTGTCTGCCGTGCAGTTCCTCTGTGCCGTGCACAAAATTTTATGCTGCTCGAATACAGTTCTGAAGGTGTGACGCTGTGCTCTTATTCACGCTCAATTTAGACTTCAAAACAGACTTCTTTTATGTGAGTTTAAAAATTACACATAAAAATGTAAGCCTGACGCAAAATAACCACAAAAGATGTTTCAACTAAAATAAATACCAAAAAATAAAGTCATCCTTTCACTGTAGTTGATAAGTTGATAAGAAAAACAAAACAAAAGAATCACTCCATCTGAACATTTATGAGCGTTTTGTATTGTTTTATTACCAGACTGGTGCAGTTGAGACAAGCTTCTGTAAATCTTTAGATTATGTTTGCATTACTGAAAATCATCATCACGTTGCGCATTTTCCACTGTCAGGATGTTTCACTGGTGCATTTAGTGCTTCAAATTGTAATTGTAGCTGCTAAAGATGGCTCTTTGAAAGTTCTCTTCTTTACACTTTAGCCGTTGGAGTGTTTCTCCCTAAACATATCATATTTTCACATAAGACCAGTTGTTGGAAAATTGATAAAAATGAGCAGAATGGTTGAATGGAAATGCATCTTGGTTCGATATGAGCTTTGCTAGATTAGGTTTACGGTTTTCCCCATACCCACCTCAGTTGCCATGGCGATGAACACCATGTGCTTATGTTTGTTTTGGTTTCTCTCCTGTGATTGGTTTGTTGTCTGATTGTATTCACCTATTCTGTGTCAATTCGTGATTCCTCTGTGTGTCATTGGTCAGGACAAAGTCTTATTATCGTCCTAGTCTAAAGTTCCATATAGTCCTGTTTTTTTGGGGTTTTTTTCATATTATCATGGATTTTCCTTCTTAATGTTGCCTGCCTGTGTTTTAAACCCCACTAGGGGCTTAGATTACGATTCATGGATTTACTGAATTTATGCACTTGCATCCCGTCTCTACTCATCGCAAGTTAGCCATCCAGAAACCACATCAATGTTTGTAGTGTGAATGGGTTCAAACTGGATTCTGTTTCTACTAGTTTCTTACATTCAAATTCCCAACTACTGAATCTGAATCTAACTAATAATCAGTGAAAACTGGATATTAGGTTATACGATGCTCAGAGATTAGAAATGCAATAATATAGATGGTTTAAATATTTGGTTTGGGTTAAATGTAGATATCTACATTCTGTGTACCAGGAGCTACTACCATACTTTCTCCCATGAAATATCACCCAGACACCACTGCAGGCCAAAATTATTCTTTTGTCAACAGTGTAATTTGAGGCACTGCCATTTTTAGCTCTTTGACGTCTAGGAAGTCAAAAGTTTCCCCAAGAATTAAATGTTAAGGCTACACATGGTGTAGAGCCTAAAAACCACAATAAGGACAATGAGAATAAAGAGGATAGACAGTATAATGGTCTCTCTGCCTGCTTCGTGTAGAGCAATGTGTCTAGAAGTTGTAATTGTTCTTGAACTGTAAATTACTGGTAATAATCCAAATCAATAAAAATCTTTTCATTTTCAACAAACAAGCCTACATTCGACAGAGAGAACTGGCTCGCTAGATAACTGACCTGTGGACCGTTAATCAGAGGAGACGGTCAGGATGTAAGAAATGATAAGAAAAATAAATAATTGATTTCATGAGGTGAAAGGTTAAGATTTTTGAAGTTCCTGCTCAATAAGTCTCCTCAGTAATGTCATCATCCCTTCTTGCAAAACTGTGAAAAGTAAAAAAAAATTGGTTCTCAACAGAGATCTTCTAAAACTAGAATTATAGAAGTAAAAAAACCAAACAAACCACTATATACATTTTGTATTAATAAAGTTATTAGGGATGAGTCCAGGATCATCGTTTTGGCACTGAGAGGTGGAAAAAAATGGGACGTGTAGGAAGGGTCATCACTCCTAGAACCGACATCCTGATGTGAAAGTCTCAGAGGTTTAAAATTTGTCAGTTTATTTACAGAACTGGTCTGTCTTTAAAACCTAGCTGGTTCATGTGAAAGAACCTTTCAGCACAAATACAAACTCTGCCTTGTTCCAGGTCAAAAGTCTCACGAGCTGTTACTCGAAAACAAGCCCAAAGGAAGCCTGCGTTTAACTGCGTCATGGCTAACACCTTGGTTACCGGCTGCACGTTGGTTTTCTACAGGGGGCACATTTAAAAAAAACCGACATGCCAAAGCTGAAGGTGTGTCTGACCGTGTTATTCAGAAGATTCCTCACCACAATGAGAGTGTACAGTATTTATAGCTTATTATATCACAGCACTACTGAATTCTGATTGGTCAGAAGGTGGTGTTTTTTTTTTGTTTTTTTTTTAATAACAGCAGCTCTGACATCAGTTCCAGCGAATGTGTTTGTTTTAATATGTTATCGTTTCTATAGTAACAGCTCATTCACAAAGACTTTATTTACATGGTGCAGTTTTCTGTATGGATATGGTTTAACATTCATGGAAGGAGTCTCCAGTGTCAGCGCTTTGTAACAGTCAGGACATTTTCCAGCCTGGGAAAGTGTCCAAGACTTTAAACACTTTGCGGTTTTCTTGGTAACGGCAAATGACAAGTTGTGTATTTTTGTCTTATTAGCTCTAACAGAGAGAGAAAAAGAAAGACTGGCGATGGGAACTACTGTTTATAGCTGCTGTAGCATAAGTAACAACAGGAACTCATTTGTTTTGTAGCTGTTCCACATTAAATGTAAGTATAAATGATTATAATCTGTATTATTGCTCAACTGCCGCTCTTAGTGGTCTGAAATGGTGTGGATTGGACTGAAGAAATATAGTTTGGGATTTTTATGCAAACTCTTGAGAGAAAATGTCTACTGACCATGTCGGAGTATGTTGTTATCTCCTCTTCATGCACAAACACAGGCATATGAGCAGTGCAAGCACTGCAAGCCCGACTGAGATGATGATGATGCTCTTATATCCAGCTGCAACACAAAAGCACAGTGCGAGTCAGTAAACCACACAAACAAATAAAATGCATTCAATGCGTGACAGCACAACAACGCAGAAATAAGGCTATAAACAACATCACAATGCAATTTCTTGCCTTTTCTCCTCCTGATATATTCTCCTACTGCCAAGTAGGGGGTTCATCAGCTTTTCTGAACTTAAACACTGAACTGAGACTACTTTCTTCAGCACTTTTAAGAGGGATAATTACACCTTTACCAGGATAACCACCATGAGGTGTTCTTTTCTTCTTCTAGCCAACTGAGGTTAAACAGGTAACTGGTGTGATGGTGTAATGTTAGAAGGCAGGTCATTATTTTATACTTGTTGACAGCTCAGTGGACACACAGTACACACAATACACACAGGAAGAAGACTGAACCAGCTGCAAAATGATAACACTGTGCAGTGCTTTTGAATTATACCTAATTTCATTTAGTTCACCTTTAATAATATACAGTATATTATCAACTTATCCATCCACCCACTATATGTAAGACATAAAACGTTTAGCAATATAACGTTGTAGGAACGTAATCACTGAAGGATTGACGTGATGTAATTACCGTTACCAACCCAAAGTTGATTATTTTCCTGTAATAGCGTAACACTGAAGTGTTTTATCCCTCTTATACCGCAGTAATCTGCCAACACTAACAATTTGCATTTATTAAAGAATGACATGTCATACTTTTTATCCATTTATCCACAGACTCCTCTGGACTGAAGACTTTCTTGTGTCTGAAAATCTAAAGTTACAGCTTTACCTCTGACTATTACAAAGCACTGACACTAGAGACTCCTTCCATAAATATCCACGCTAAATAAACATCAGTGTAACTACTTTCAGAGCTGCTGTTAGAGAAAATTCATCAACACCTTCTAACCAGTCAGGTTCAAGAATCTAACAACGCTGTGGTGTAAAGATATATAATCAAGCTATACTCCAGTAATTTACTCAGAAGTAAGCTTCATTTATTATTCCAAGCTAGGGTTAGCATGAATAACCAAGCATCTGTACAAATTCTGAAAAAGATTTCATTTTTACTCACCCTTGTTCAGGGCTACAGAAATGCTCGTCTCCAGGCCCTGATGGAGCGCTGTACATGTCACTTGCTCCTCATCCAGCAGTTGGGACTGAAACAGTATGGTGGTGACCACCAGTGCAGTGCCGTCTCCCTGCGGGTAAACCGAGGTCTCGGAGGGCGCCAGCGTGCGGTTATGACCCTCCACATTCCAGACGAGCTCTGTAGGTGGACGAGACACGGCTGTGCAGTTGGCCTGGATTACTCCTTTCTCCGTTGTGGTGTAGCTCACCTCAGGTTTGGGCAGGACTGTGAAAACAACACAATTGGCCATGCGGGTTAGTCTTTAGACTCTTTAAGCTAAAAAAAAAAAAAACGTATTTTCAAACTAATTCAATTATTTTGGTGACATTCAGAAGGTTTCTTAACCTATATGTATATAACGGATAGATAGATACCCTCAATACTATTATAAACACAGAAATGAAATATTATGTCATCATAAACACTGAGTGTTTCTTGTCATGGACAGATTGACATTTTCCTATTTCTTATCCGAGACAACATTAGACACGCCTTAACATGCAAGTCACATTGATTACAGCCTCCGTCTATAAGGGACAGCCATGATGCATGGTGTTTGGAAATGTAAAACACAGGCTGTGAGAAGACATGAGACAGTGTGAGAGGATATGATCCAACCCACTGTCTGGAGGCACGATTATCCTCCAGTGACAAAAGCCACACTGTTCGGCCAACATCATCAGAGGAGAGACATAGAGGACCTCTGTTTCCCGGAGAAAAGTGACACAATAATGGCAATAGGCCTCAGTCCAAAGCAAACGCCTTTAAATCAGCTTTCACAGTCACACTCTAGCACAGACCCAGATAATAGCTAGTGTTCGAGCCAAACAGGAGTATCTACTGTGTAAATATTCGGTGGTCTGAGCAGGTAAAAAAACAGCTCCGTAATCAAATGACGTGGAGGCACTAATGACACCTCACTGCAATTCCAAGAAGCAGAACTGCAGAACTGACAGAATTACTAATCCTTTCCTCTTCTCTGGAAACTGGAACTTTGCATGTGTCAAGTGTACTTTGTGCTATTGACCAAGAATTGGCTACAATCGCCCCATCACATCCCATGCAAGAGCAGGGATCAAACAATGACCCCAGCATCCTGTCAGATATTGACAAATATTACTCAAATTACTCAAAACCAGAAGTGGCATATAGTGTATATGGAGATTCACAGGAAATTGTAATGAAAAATCTTTTACATTAAGGTTCATTTTGTTAACAAATTAAATAATACTTGTAATCAATTGTATTGTTTTCCCCCATTTGCTCCTGCCTGTCCTCTCCCCTACCAGCTGGGGAGGGTGGAGGCTAACACATACTTCTTCCGAGACATTTGACTCTGTGTCACAGGGCAGCATGACAAACTCTGAGGAACGTGCTATCTGCCCTCTTCCACATACATGAGTTCACACATGCCCATGTTTGGTTAGTCTCACTGTGACAGGAGAGAGTATGCTATCCCTCCCACCTAAAGAGCACGGCCAGTTTTGCTCCCTTGGATCCCAGTCACGGATGGCTGTGGTATTGTTGGGATTTGAACTCGTGATCTCCTAATGATAGGGCATATCGATTTTCTGAAGCTATTCAATTTTTGATAATTTATGTCAGAGATGGAATCAATATTACTTAATTCAGCTTTTCATGATTTAGTTACCGTTTAAACAAAGATCAATCAGTATATGTTAAAATGTGAAATCATTTGAAAAGTTTCCTTTTCCCTTTTCACATCCTCTGAACTGCTTTCGGACCATTTTGCTAGTAATGCTAATTCTCATTCTTCCAAATTGAACTATTCTGACTTCGCCAGATTGCTTGGTCAATCTTTACCCATTCTTCTTGACATATATTTTATAACCCTGATGTCATACATGAAATCGCCTTGTTGCTGTATCCACTCACATTTCTTTACTAACATCTTGGATTCTAAAATGGAGGTCTTCTACAGTGATTATACGGAACGTTAATGTAAAACATTATCATATCTTATACTCCTATCACTCCTATATTTAGGAGGAGAATATTTCCTTTTTCTCAAGGTGTACATGTTTGTGTTCAAATGCAGGTATAAATGCATGTAAAACACATGTTTGGGTTAAAATGTATAAATCCAAAGCACAAACAAAACCGCATCGAAATAGATGTTGGGAAAGAACAGAATCCCAGAGCCAACAAATTTAGTAAGGGAGGCCTTGCCAAGCTAAATACGGAGTGTAAAAAGACTTTTGACCAGTAGTTCACCCACTGCTTTATCTCTTTTTATTGTCTAGAAATGATGGCGTAGTTATATAATGACTTCCTTTTCCTGAGTGCTGCAGTGGAGAGAGTAAGTCACATAGACTCACCGTCTCTTTTTCCAACACACACACACGTATATAAACACACCCTCGCACACATATTCACACAGATTTGTAAAGCATGTCTTGACAAACAAGCATTCTTTCATTTAAGACAACAAAAGAAATGCCATGAACTTTCTTTGACCTGACAGACCGACCAATCTGGATGCATTGTTGTTGTTAAAAAAAAAAAAATAAATAAATAAATAAAATCACTCCTCTAAAGTTTGATGCTAAAGACTGAAAAATGAAATCAACTGACCTTTCACATAATCATGTGCATTTTAAATTTGATTTTACCACTGTTGAATTCATAAGTAAATAAATAACATGCTATTGTTGAACAAAAATTGTGTTTTGTTTTTCTGAGGAGATGTTTATTTAACAGTTTTGGAAGGAGTCTCCAGTGTTAGCGCTTTGTATCAGTCTGAGCTATAGCTATAACTCTTCAGGACAGAAGTTTCTCTTTCCTTTCTGGATTTTTTGTATTATTGAATAAAGAGAGAGGAAAAAAACAAGGGCTGGTGAGGGAATGAGTGTTTATAGCTGATATAAACGATAACTAACCTTCCACTATGTTAAATGTAACTATAACATTTAAAAGTGCAATGTGCCACATCACGCCACCATATTATTAATCCTTACATACAGTGCTTATCATTATCATCATCATCATCATCATCATCATCCTCTTTGTGTCAATGCTTTAGACGTACCATAGACAGCCAGACATGCCGTGACACTCCTCAAGCCCCCTGGGTACGTGTGGAAATCGCAGGTGTAACATCCCTCGTCCTCCATGTGGACGGGGTCTATGGTTAACTGGCTGTATCCCAACGTGTGGCTCAGCTTCACCCGTTCCTGGAATGGCAGCTCCACGCTCAGGTTGCCGATCTTGGTGTAGGACGCCACAGTGGCCGTGTCACCCTGCTCTGCCGTTTTCCTCCACAGGATCTGACGGACCCTGTTGGCGAGTGCGTAGGTGCACGAGAGCGTCACATGCTTCCCATGCACTGCTGTCTTGTTGCCTACTGACTCCGCTTTTGCTGAGAGGAACAGGAGGAACTGTTTAATATTGAGTTGAACTGATTCTGTTTCTACACCCGTTTTCTCGCAGGTTCATTGGATTCTTAATGGCTCTAGCTTTCCAAATAGGTTTTACCCGGAACCTTTAAGAGTTCCCTCAAGGGGCCAAAACAAAAAATACTTTAGTGTGCTAGATTAAACCTTTAGTCTCGGGAAAGCATATTTTGCATGAGAAATGTATATTCATCGGACAGTTTTATATGAAGGCCAGGGCCTGATGAGGGTTTTAACCACTGCACTTTGATGGTTACTGGCTTGTAACCATCTGCCTGCTTGTTTTCGTTGTTCCCACTTCTACCATTGGTGACTCATCCATTTTGACCATATATTCACATAATGGAAATATGCTGGCCTTTTTCACTTTTTAAACTAATCTGCTATTTTCTGTTTTCCTCTCTGGATAAATGTTCGTGGATTAAACAGGAAGTACTAGATCATAGGACAGGAAGTTAAGTTCATCTTCAAGAGAAGAGCACCAAATCCTTTCCAATTCCTGTTGTGGCCATCACAGGGCACCTCAAAGGGACAATTAAAGCTCCTGCCATGTGTTTTCAGGAAAACTTGAAACTTGTAGTGAAGTGCCACTATTAAGTGTACTGTGCGTGTTTGTTCTATTTCACCAGTCATATGCTCTAGGGTTCTTCAGATCTTCTTCTCATCCAAGAAGCTTCAAAGTAGAACCTATTTAAAAGGCTAAGAAACCTAAAAGGTGCAAAGAACTCTTGAAGAACCATGTTTCTAAGAGTGTAGAAGTCAATCATCTGACATTAATGTAAACAACATTAAAATTGATTTAGCCGGGCTAGCACACCTTGTTTTCCAAATACTCTCGATATTATGTTATGTTACTCTAGATCATATTATGTTAGAGGCCTTTGCTCATATTTATTAATCATGTCAGGTGTCATACAGCTGAATAATCAAGATTAGCATCATCTCACCGTTTAAAAAGAGGCAAGTCTTCCCCCTCTGCTGTCCAGATGGGTACACGTCGAACACACATGTGTAGCAGCCTTCATCCCCTGGCTTGGTCCTCTCAATGGCAATAGCACTTGTGTGCATTTGCTGGTCGATGAACTCCACACCTTCTCGCCTGGTGAGGCTGCCAGGCTTCTCGGGCTGATAATGGAGGACACTTTTGTTGTGAAAATCCAGCCAGCGAACCTGTTTGAGGACTTCACCAACTTCTATGGTCGCGTTACAGCTTAGAGTAACAGGTCGGCCCAGCATCGTCTGCAGCTGAGCCGGGGCAGACACTCTAGCTAGGATGCGACAGTAAAAAACATCAGCCAGTCAGGTTTGTGCATGTATAATGAAGAGCGAGAGAGAATTTATCCACTGGTGAGTTCTACCAAAACTCATGCCTCTACTTATTACAGCTATACTAATGATGTTAAAGTAGAATTTTTTAACAGCATATAGTCATATAATTGAGTAAAAATATATATAAATATATAAAATGAATAGCATATGCAGTGAATGATATTTTGTGCTTAAAAACAAAATGCTGTGTAAATTATATAAACACAAAAAATTATTTTAAATATTAATTTTATTTTTATTATTTTATTTTATTTTTTAAATAATAATGTTAACTGGTAATTAGGTTTTTAATTATTTTGAATCATGTGTAATATTAATTTTAGTACAAAAATTTCTATCTATTCTCTTATAGGGTGCCAATAATTCGGGAGTTGACCATAATAAGCAGTATAATAGCACTTATTAATATAGCAGGACATAAAAATATACCAGAAACATAAACCTTAATATCAATTTTAGCAAATAATAAATATGGTCAAATCTGTACTAATTAAATGTAGTCCAAAACTAGACATTTAAATTTAATGACATTGTCTTTATATGACAGTCTATAACATATTATACTAATAAAATAGTTTTTTTTTTTACCTTGGCATTACAATTGAATGAACATAATTTTAAGATTGCAAATTTGAAAGAATTCATGGAAGCCAACTTGGAGGAAAAGTTATGAAAGGTTAAAAATTACAGCAAGCGCAAGTTTAACATTAGCAAGTTTTATAACAAATTCATTTGTATGAAATTCAACATAAGGATTTTTCTAAATTTTTGTGAGGTTGAACTGGTGGATCTAAAGAAACAAAATACCTCAGTTGCTGCCTGTAAGATTTTTATTTAATCCAAAAAATGAAGAATGAAAGCCTCAGCTTGTCTATCATGATTAGGGATAACGTACAGTTAGGTGGTTATGTCTGTAGGGCCGTACCTTGCAGTGTAGGGAGCAGTACCACGGCCAACCACAGGCACGCAGAGACACACCTACACATCTTAGCCTGGAAAAAAAAAACATTTAAAAATTTTTCAGAGGTTTTAACACACCTTTGCTTGTTTTAAAGCTGTACTCACAGCAATGTGTCAGACACCACAGGTAGGCACATGCACCCCCACCCCGAAAATTACTATGGATTACTGCTGATGTTGACTCAACCAAGACAGCATAATCAGCAGACACATGAAGAAATTATGTAAACATCGTAGACCTTCATGGATTATCTGAAAGACACTTACCATACACTGAAACTAAGCTTTATTTTTCCTTTTTAAATTGATCACGCAGTGTCAGTTGTCTTCCTCACATTGATCATCTTAGTCAATGGCCATCGTTTACTGGTAGCCATTCATCTTTGGGAAGTAAACATCAAAATCTTCAGAACAAAATATTTAACTCAAGTAGTTAACTCAAATATCCTTGTTCAGTCGAGTTTATTCTTTTTTTTAGTAGGACCAAATACTACACAAATATATCAATACATTCAAGTTAGGAAAGTTGAAAGTTGAAAACATAACCAACATAATCTGTGATTCTAAAGCAAAATAATGAGGGACAAAGCAAAACAACAAATTCTTTAATGATTAATGGGATATAAGGGCCAGATGTTCAGAGAAACGACTAAGGCTTATTTGTGATCATCAGGGTGTGGTGTTTTGCTCCACAGGGATCACCAGTCCACGTTTAATTACTCATCGCTGTGGTGAGTATGCCATTCTTCACCCATAATGAACATGTGTAGCCCTAAGGAATGTGGTTTTCAGTTTCCACTAAACTAATTCTGGTAGCACTTTAACAATCAACAAACAACATGCCGGTTTCCTGGTTAAGAAATAGCTAAATAATGAAACCAATTAGTCAGTAAATGTAGCATTATCAAATCAGAAATTAAAGTTAAAAAATATTTACCTATAAATAATGTCACCTTTCCAGTAGTAACAAATAATTAGTAACTGTAGCAGTAATCATCCCTGAAAATTTACGGATTAAAAAGATGAGCTCTTACTGCAATATTTCTGTTTAATCAAGATATCTAACTAATTCTTTTAAATGCCTATTAGCATGTATGTAACATCATGGTTATAAGCCAAAAAAATTAATTCAGTAGTTTAAAGTACTAATTATCCCATTTCTGCTTTGCTTTGTAGCTGTAATTTTTAAATGGTCAGGTAAATTATTACAGCATGGCATTGGAACTGTAAAACACTGAAATTATTTAGTAAGATCTAAGAAGTCATTGTTGTTTTTAGTATTTTTAGTATATGCCCGTCACTTTCATATAATGTCTTACATTTAAGATTATATTAATATTGGGACCCTACGGAAGCTAAGCTCTGGTCTGACAAATTTGTCAGCACTGACAAATGGAAATTGAAGGATACATGTAAAAACCTGTTATAGATAATATAAGATGTTGGATGTTGAATTAAATGAGGTCCATCCAAATACTTTTTTAGGTCAATAATGCAAGATTGAGCTGATTTGAGCTGTACTGTAAACATGATATCCTCCAGTTTCCAAAGAAGCGCCTGCTGATTCTGTGTGTTTGAAGTGTAGTTTCGGGAAACAACCTGCACCCTGCCGAGGTTGTTACCTTTCTGCTACTGTTAGCATCGTCTGGAAAACATAAAACATCTGATTCCCTGCTTTCATGTCTAGACTGGCACAGCAGCAGGACATCAGCACTAAGAGAATACAGATTACATTTTTCAGTTAAAAAAAAAAAAAAAAAAAAAAAAATATATATATATATACAGTGGGGAAAACAAGTATTTGATCCCTTGCTGATTTTGTTGGTTTACCCACTAAGAAAGACTTGATCAGTCTGTAATTTTAATGGTAGGTGTATTCTAACATGTGGAGACAGAATATCAAAAAGAAAATCCAGAAAATAACTTTTAAATATCTATATTAATTTATTTATATTTTATTGAGAAA
>CM041000.1:13661083-13678904 GCA_022985145.1 Pangasius djambal | reverse complement strand
CAAATACTTATTTTCCTCAATAAAATGCAAATAAATTAATACAAATTCTTTAAAGTCGATTTCTTGATTTTTCTTTGTGATATTCTGTCTCAGCATGTTAGACTACACCTACCATTAATATTACAGACTGAGCGAGTCTTTATTAGTGGCCAAACCAACAAAATCAGCAAGGGATCAAATACTTGTTTTCCCCACTGTATATATATATATATATATATATATATATATATATCAAAACTAAGTAGAATATTAGAGATAAAGTGCTGGGGAGAAAGGAGAATATTTGGACAATTGCTTTAGTGCCATTGGTTGTTTTTAATGCTAAGTAGGCCTGCTAAATAGAGAATACACTGACTTAGCTCAGGGATGCCTCGCTCCTGTAGCTGTAGCAACCAACCTTACCTGCAATCCCAAACCCCAATGTAAACACTATGCATTAAAATATAGTTTGCTATATTTTATGCTGAGCCCTGCCCCTGCTGTGCTATTAAAAGCGACTGGTGTTTAACCTCAAGCACCCACGCTGCCAGGAAATTCACTCACAGTGGTTGGTTGTGGTTATAGCAGCCCCACACCCTTTACACACCTCGACTATAAGGCAGCATACTATCACACTAAATAGTGGCCTGTGTCAAAATAATACCTAATTTGAATGTAACCACAACAACCAGTGGGAACGCTATTCTGACTTGCTGTTTAGTACAGTAGGAGCCCATGTGGTTTGGGAACTGGGATGCAGCCTTTGAGAAATTTAACTGTGTGGTTTGTGGGTTCAGCCTGTTTAGAAATTAAATAGCTGGCTTCATTTCTCTTTGCCATAGACAAATAAGAAAGAAACATATTTTGACAAAAAAATTAAAGGCAAGAATCGTTTGTTTGTTTGTTTGTTTGTTTTTTTTGTAGCAGCCCATTGGTCAGAGTTAAGAGTATAGCAGACTTTTTGATTACTGTTTTCCTTTTGGAAATAAGAGGATTTCAGGAAAAGCTTCAAAATGCCAGCTATGGTTAGCACAACAACTTTACTTAAAAAAGTAACATTTATTATTATTATTATTATTATTATTATTATTATTATTATTATTATCATCATCATTATTACTATTGCTTATTCAAGCCCAATGTGTCTGAGTCCTGCTCTCATATATGTTTCTAACGCATTTTGGCATTTTTTTCCCAAATAACGAATACGTAGTAAGGAAATGAAAAGGTGTGACATTAATTTATCCTACTAATAAGACACGGAAACTGATGTAAACCTATCAAACGCAAAAGTCCTATAACGAATGCAATATTCTGTTTTTACATGGCATCAGTTAAAAAAAATGTACAACAAATAAATAATAAATAAACCCAGTTTGCTTATCATGTTTATTGTACTTACTTATCGTGTTATTGTACTTATAATTAGGTTAGTTACTGCTTTCCCACTGTATCTTATAGAGCCATCTGACAAAGAAAGATATGCTTCCCAAAATTAAAATGCCATTTTGCTAAATCAGGGCTCACAGTCTATCCTATATACGCTTAGCTATAAACCCTGATGTGATTCTAGATGATGAGATTCAGCTTCTCTGACCACGTCAGCGACAGTAGATTCTGGAGATCAGAAGAATACGGCTCTTTTTGACTCCACAATCTGCTTGCTTGTCCTTGCATTTTCAGGGCTCAAAGGGCTCTGCACCAGATTTAGGCTCATATTCAAAACTACACCTCCATACACCGACTCATGCCTTTATCTTGTGACTGCTGTGTCCGTCTGAGGTCTAAATATGCTCATGACGTTAAAAAGAAAATGCTGCTTCAGTATCCTGGCTCTTTGGCAGTGGACTAAGCTTCCTCTAATCCACATGGCCCAAGATCTGTGTTCATCCAGTAATACACATTCATACAGAACAAAGCCCTTATTGGCTCTTTGGTTGTCCGTCTGAAAGAGTTCCAAGGATAACCCTTAACTCCAAACCGTTAAAGAAGCCTTAAAAGCCTTATTTTGTCATTCGGTGTGATATACTTGTGATTTCTACAGTACATTCTTTTAATACGTTTGAAATTCATTTTAATTCATTTTATTTGAATTGCTGCATCTTTTGAAATCACTGCTTACTTCAATCTGCGTGTCAGGATACTTTTTTTTTTTTTTTTTAATCCAGAAACTATGCAAGCTCAGCTGATTAATAAAAAAAAAACAGGTATACAATATGAATATGAATATTCACAGAAATACTTCACTTCAGTTAGTAGACTACACGCATATTTACAGCATAACTGACTGTTACACCTTTTCTCATGGTATGAACACAACTGTAACAAAGACACAATTTACGGATTTATTATGGACAATATATATATATATATATCCTCTGTGCACATTCAATCTACAGATTTTAGATTTTATTTATGGTAATGCAAAAAAGCCACACACAAAAAAAAAAAAAAAGCCACAAAAAAAAACTATTATTGTCTCTTGCATTTAATAAATAATCTTAGTTTTTTTTTATTTTTTTTAGCCTAAATAAATTTACTCACCTTTAAGTGCAGGATTCATCTCACAGGAAGTAGAGGTATAATAGAGACACACACACACACACACACACACACACCGCTACATGACCACTTTCAGGAATAAAAGTGCAGAGCACTCAGTCATGACAGGACTACTAAACACTGAATACTGAACACTGCCTGTGAGCCTGAGCCCAACTTCCCACCTCCCGGTATCTTCCTTCCTGCCCCCCTCCCCCCCCTCCCTCTCGCGTGAACGCGCTCACGCCCTCTCAATGCGCGCTCACGCTGCCTAGAAAACTCTATCTGTCATAACTGCGGCTCTGACAGGAAAAAAAAAGAAAAGAAAAGAAAAAAAAAGCTCCTAATAAATCATTGAGATCAAGTGTTACAGCAGTGTATTAGGTTTTACCTGCTAACATAACTAGAGGCTGCAGAATTTTATTCAAACTAGACTTATAGGCTATATCATAAAAACAAACAAACAAACAAACAAACAAAGATAACTCTTTGGTTGTTCCTCTGAGAGAAGTTAGGGTGTTTCCCTGTCAGACAGAAAGGTTCTTTCATCCTTATTATATCTATCAGTATGCATATAGCGAACTAACTAACGAATAAATTGAAGGCTTATATCAGTGCACTAGTTCTAACAGGGTGAAATCAGGTATATTGGGACATCACACTGAAAAAGATTCAGTGTTTCAGTAAATATGACCAAAAAAAAAATCTGTGATTTTTTACACAAACATAAAGTTAATTATTAGAATTTCTTAACTTATTTAAGTTTTGTACCAAATTACTGAATGGAAATATGTGGCTAAACCCCAAAGTGTATATTTTGCTTACTTTCTTGGTTCACCCTCTTTGTGTTTCTCAGTCAGGTGAGTGTGTGTGTGCGTGTGTGTGTGTGTGTGTGTGTGTGTGTGTTCAGCTACTTCTTGTTGTTACAGTTTTAGGTGTTATTGGCCATTAAGCTGTAATGATGCTAAATTATTTTACGAAATCAGAAGTTGACATTTACGTAGTTCATTTGCTCTCTCTTGCATGAAATAAATAAATAAACTGGACTTTTAATTAACAAAGGAACAAACCTTTGATTTCCTTCTTTTATTTGAGCCGTAGTTAGCCGTTTAACTCAAGGTGGAGTAAACGTTACTAGTAAAAAAAGGAAAATGCTAGTTATATTTACTTAGATTATAATCCTTGGTGCCATGTAAACCTTACTTAAATTATGCGTAGTTCAGCGTGAAATTTCTTGATATGTGGAAATTGCTGCCACACTTTTCTTGAGTAAATCTCACGCCAGTAATTTTCTTCAGTGTGGGTAAATCAGGACAGTTTAACTCAGCAGCGTTCATTTTCTGGCCTGAAAAACATACAGTATGTTATTAAGCCCTTAAAGTGGAAGTGCCTGATATAAATAGCACGACTTATTTCATGTTACAAACATGGTTTTGTCATTTGGGACAGCATCATTCAAGTTAACTGGGACAGTCTTATGTGAAGAGATATAATGGATGCATTATTGTTATTGAGGATGAAAACAAAGGCCCAAATTACCAAAACCATTCATGTTTACTTCACGAATCTCAGTCAGTTATGATATAAGGGTAAGCCATGCTTCTTTAGAATATACTAATAGAAACTTTTTAACTTCACAGTAAGACAGTCAACACAATGAGGATGTCAGAAATGTATCATTTTTGGTTTGATTGCAGCTTTCACACATGCCCTCACACACTCATTCACAGCTAGGGAGAATTTAGCATAGCTAATCCACCTAGCTATGTATTTTTGGACAGTGGGAGGAAACTGGAGAACCTGGAGGAAACCCATGCAAACACAGGGAGAATGCATGAAAGTCTACACAGACAGTAACCCAAGCAAAGATCGTAAATAGATTATAAATCTGATTAATAAATTATTACCCCCGCCCCCCAAAATAGTCAGATAACTAGTGTGTAAATACTAATTCATATTTTTAAACTAATGTGTAAATAATGTAATAGGCTAGTGAGATGATTTGCTCCTAACACTGATATTTTTAAAAATAGTTTTTCTCTACCTCATCATCATTTGAGAATTGAGATTCTGAGCAAAGTTGGTCACATATCGATCAGAGGCTAATAAACCGAATCGTCAAATACTGAATCATTGCCATATGAATCAAATCGAATCGTAACAGATTCAGTGATATCGTCAAATACTGAATCATTGCCATATGAATCGAATCATATTGTATCGTAGCAGATTCAATGGCATCGCCAAATACTGAATCACCGTCTTATGAATCATATCGTATCGTATCGAATCATGGCAGATTCAGTCGTATCGTCAAATATCGAATTGTTAGCCTTAAGAATGAAAATCGTATCGTCTCGTGTGGAAGCCTGAGGTTTACACCCCCAGTTAGTATCATGCCATTAGAAATATACATTTGAATGCAAAAAATCTGAACTCGTTATTATTTTGAGTTTGTATCCATCATTCTGTCTGAAATCTGAAAGAGAAGTTTTTTTGGAAGGTGAAGTGAGAGTGATGTGATGCTCTGTTTATCCGCTAGAGGGCGCCTCTGGGTGGTGGTGGAGGAGGAGGAGGAGGAGGAGGGGTGGGTTGAAGGGTTGGAGAGGAGGGGGGGGGGAGGGGGTGTTGGTGACGTCACCGCTCCCTCTGCAGTATCCGGCGGAGAGTTTCCGCTGCTCGGCCTTTTCAGCTGAGTGTCTCCGCCGGGCTGCAGTCAGAGCCAGCGCCTCCTGAAACACCGCTCCACAATCCGACAAAATGATCATCTACAAGGACATCATCACCGGTGAGAATGCTCCCTAACGCGGTCTGAGGGCTTCCCCCGGTGTGACTCTGCCGATATTTTCCGTGTTTTCACGCTTTTCGGTTGTTTTTGTGCTCCATGTCTCGGTGGAGCCTGAGGCCTAGTTAGCATAGCCAGCGTTTACACCCAGGAGCTCGCGCGCTTGCACGCCGCTAGCGTTGTATATTAAAAACGCTTGGTCTTTTTTATTTTCTCACACTCTGTAGTGAGTGGGTAGCGTTTAGACGTGCCCGGAGAAGAATTTCCGGTAAATTTCAAGAAACTGACAAGTCACGAATTAAACAAAAATCACTTTATTAGCTTGTTAGCTGTTATGCTAAAATGCCGGCATGTTGACTAGCCGAGGTTTTTTCCTTCTTTAAATGGACACGTAGCTGTGAGCTAACTTACCTCTCCTCACCTCTGTAAAGCTCACTCAGAGTCGCCAGCTTTGTGCCAGTGTCTGTTCTATCTCACGAGTTTCTGAGTGGGATTTGTTCTTATTTTAGTTGTTAATCACAACTAGGTTTAGCTAGCTGGGTAAATATCACAGGCTTGATGAATTTTCCGGGCCTCGGATCCATTTCACTTGATCTGGGATCAGTTGAGGATCAGCTGATCTGGTGAATGAAATGGACCTGGCAAACAGGGCAGGAGAGAGGATTTAGTCTCGGTTGTCATCTCAGATATATTTTTTTAAAGCACTTTGGATCAGTTGAATGTTTTTGTGATCAGCTGAATTTTCACTGATGTCTCTGTAACTCTGCTTTTCCTTCATCTTTCAGGAGATGAGATGTTCTCGGACATCTACAAAATCAAGGAGTCGGAGAACGGAATGATGATCGAAGTCGAGGGAAAGGTAACCAAACCCTATCATCCATGTGTACACTGTTTTTTTTCTCTCTCTCTCCCTGTATCAATGTTTGATTTTAAAGTGATTCAGTTGCTTGACTCATCGCACAGTGAGTCACATGCAGGACTGACTCTCGAGCCGAGCGTCCACCCTTCCCTGAGTCTGGCACTGAGTCTGGTTTCACCTCATCGATGTTGTTTTTTAATGGTGTTTAAAGAATCTAAACCCTCCATTACATTAGTTGGTCTTTGCTCTGTGTGTGTGCGTGTGCACATATTTCAGGAATTTGAGATAAAACAGCAGCTTTGGAATACCGTGAGGAATCGATCACGCCGGGTCTGATTCAGAATTCCAGGAGAGTTGGAGGAAGACTACTAATATTGCCTGGGGGGAAACGTTACACTAGCGAGCGTTTCTTTTCAAACGATGGCTTATTTGAGTAAACAGCGGTATGGGGGGGTTTCAGAGTGATTAAAATGACTTCAAAGTGGGAACGGCTGTAGTCTCATTTTTGTGTAAAACGTTTGAAGTTGCAGGAATTTTAAGGGAAAATGGCTGTAGGTCCCAGTCAGTGCGAATCACGCTAACGGTTCTGTCTATGGATGTGATGATGCACGAAATAGGATTTGATGAGACAAGAGCAGCAAAGTGAGCCTGAATGTGTCATGGGTTTCTGTTTTCAATCGATTGAATGTGCAGCAGCTGAGAGAGAAAACAAAGCTGCGCAGATTTGAGAAATGAGTGAACGGCTGTGCGGGTTGCCGGGTCTCAGCAAAGACGTGAAACTAGCCCCAAAAAATTCAGCTACTAGGAAAAAGTTCTGCGTTTTTTGCTTTGGAAACAAGTTCACTGTGATGCCCACATGTTTTATCTGTCATTTCATAACAGTCCCAGTTCGGCCTGAAGCTCTGCTGGCGTAACTCGAGGGGTTTTCAGAAAAAAAATCAGAAAAGCAGGACTTCAGACAGAGCGTTGCGTTTCACCGCATCATTACAGCCCTAATCACGCTTCGTGTCTTACTGCTGTCAGGTAGCGGCGCGCGTCACAGAGCACGACTGAGCGAACCTTGCCGAGTGAAGCAGTCGCAGTTGGGGAAAGTTCACAGATTGTTATACTTCATAGTTTTTTTCTTTTTCTGAATACGAAGGCTTTTGTAAGTTAAGTAAAACAGAAGAGTAGCTAAATAATACATATTGTTTCATTCATTGCGGTGACTTTTTTTTAAGGCTTCAGGGCAGTTTTAGTGTAAATGGCACGAGTTCTCAAACGTGTTCGGCTGAACTGACTGGTTTCAAACCAGACAACAAGTAAAAGCAGCAACATCGCTGCATGCGGTGTGTGTCGTTAAATAGCACTAATGCTTTAGGTTGTGGTGTTTTGGACAAAAATCAGATGATTGTGAAGTGGTGAATTTAATGTGAATTTTGAGTCTGTACACAAACTTAAACACTCAATAATTAGCCTGTAGAAATGCATCCAAGCAAGGGAAGAGGTGGCGCATTTGGAATCGGGATTGACATCCAAATATCACAATGTCACATTCTTTGCGTTTATCCCTAAGCATGTCATTTGGTTTCGGCGTGGAGTAATGTTGATTGCCGAGCCTCCCGGCGGAACAATGTTTTGACCAATGCGCCACGTTTGTTTCTGTAGATGATCAGTAGATCAGAGGGAGAGATCGACGATGCGCTGATCGGTGGCAACGCGTCCGCTGAGGTCTATGATGAAGGCTGTGAGTCGACAATGGTCTCTGGCGTCGACATCATCCTCAACCACAAGCTTCAGGAAACCAGCTACGACAAGAAGTCTTACACAGCCTACATCAAGGACTACATGAAGGCGTGAGTTTACTCGAAGTGAATGGAGTGGAGTGGAGTCGGGGCGCCTTTTATTTTTTTGGTCTGATGGCCTTTAACAAGTAGAAACACTTGAAAGGAACAAGAACGAAAGTTTTAAACTGTGAGCTACAGTAAAGTTAAAAAGCACATCTTATTTATCGTTATTGATGTAATATAATGACATTCTGTTTTCCTTGGAAGTGGCATGACATTTTATTAGTAGATAAACAAGATCACACCCCGCCTTCAAGCTTAAAGGCATTTAAACGACTCGCACAGAGCATTTGGAAGTTCATGAACTTAACCATGAACAAAGGAGTCTTATTTATAAACCTGTATCGTATTTGCTCGCAGGGTGTTTAGCTTGTCAGCAGATCAATCCTGAATGCTGATCCTTGGCTTTAGTTTTAATTTCTTTTTCAGGCTAAGCAGTCCTTGTTGATGGGATCTGTTCTGGGTTTTTTTTTTTTTTTTCTTTTTCCTTCTCTTCCCCCTTTGGGCATCTGTTGACAGCCCGGTTGCTTCTCTTGTGAGTGAGTGGGTTTTAAATTATAGATGCTAAATAAACCGTCCCTGCGCTTTCTTCATGTTCTGTCTGTGACTTAGGAGATTGAATTGGGGACAACATGACTTCTTTGAGGGTTCTGTATTTAATCCCTTGTTGGTGAAGCCATGTGCACCTCTGTACACTGAATACGTGCTTGTTCTCTGCGACAGGGTGAAGGCCAAACTGCAGGAAACATCTCCTGAACGGGTAGAGCCCTTCATGGCTAATGCTCCAGCTGAGGTCAAGAAAATCCTAGGCAACATCAAGAACTTCCAGGTAACTGTCGTGTGTGTGTGTGTGTGTGCACGTTCCTCAAGAGAGGGCCTCGAATGATATCGATGAACGTACAGTGATGACGATCTTAGGACACCTTTGGAGGTCACGACCAATGAAACTAAATCATATCCTGAGTACGACTGAACCCTGAAAGTCACGGCTCTGCTTTTGTAGTTCTCCCTCTGACCAAAATCGTCTTTGGTGCAGTTTTTCACAGGTGAATCCATGAACCCCGATGGCTCGATTGGTCTGCTGGACTTCCGTGAGGACGGAGTGACACCGTTCATGCTCTTCTTCAAAGACGGTCTTGAGATTGAGAAATGCGTAAGTGTCTACGGTCTGTGTGTGTGACGGCTAAAGACAGCTCGTCAGCGGTCATGCTTTCGTGGGAATACTTAACATGGAAAATTCTTTGGGTTTATACCAGCGTGGTTTCATCTAATTAAACGTGTAGATTTGTATCGTCTATAAAACCAAAATGTAGTCTAAAATCTATTCTTTATGTTGGAATTAAAACACTTTCATTCAATCAGTAAAATAGTTTATTACTGGTTTAAAACGTATACCTTTTATGCTATTTTTCTACAATCCACCAAAAAAAATTAATCACAAATTATGGATATAAACGTATCTTCAGAAATCGCTTGTTAAGTGGAATCCCAAGTCTGGTGGGTTTTTTTTTTTTTGGTTCCATGAAGTTCATATGCTTGGGGTTTAGGCTCGTATAGCACTGGATAAATAGTGGTGGGACTTGGGCAGTGCCTCATTTCTGGCATCTACTGATAGACCTGCTGCCGTTATCAGTGGCCTCTGGGTTTGCACTGGGATGCGACAGTAATCCTCCTCGCGCTTTCTAGCTGTCTGTGAAGTGGCAGAAGCGGATTGAAGAGAGGAGAACAGGCTGCCCACGTTAGTCTGTGAGACTGTTAATGTTTAATACCCTGCATCACTGAGATGACAGGGAAGGGTGTCATGCTCGCATAAATTAAACATAAGGTCATAACTTTTCCGCTGTCAGTGTATGGTGTTGGAGGAACACTTCTGTCCTCCATTTTCCCTCCAAACATTCACATTTCTTCATCCATGTCCATTTAACAGCAGTTTGAGAAGCATAGTTCAGATTTCAGATTTGTTTAAAATAAGGACACTTGGAAAATGGATGTCCTCGTATCTCTTTCCATCTTTCCAAATGACATGTATTTAAATACTTATCCTACGTTCGCGCTCGATAGCAGCAAAAGCGGCCCTTCTTATACATCGTGTTATCCCGTCACTTACAACCTCTCATTAAACGTGTAGACATGATGGGGGGGAAAAATAACGCTTGGGAGGACGTACATAGGTAGTAGCTAATCTGCCAACGAAGCTAGCACATAGCCAAGCATGTAAACCAGACTACCATTTTTAGAGAGAGAGAGTGTGTGTGTGTGCTGCTGCTGTTTCTGATGCCATTTCTGGGAGTTAAGGTGGCAAGACTTCAAAATGTACAACACTTAGCTATTGGTGTAAATGTGGTGGTTAATTTGGTAATTTGTGAAAGTTTGGGTCGGAATCATGTCTGATCTGTGTGTGTGTGTGTGATCTCTCTTCAGTAAACTACCCTGCTCATGTCCCAGACTGCTTCTCATCAGCGGATGGCCGTAAAAGCTTTTGGATCAGATCACTCATTCCACTCGACTCGTCAGGATCAGGACCGGAAGCTCTTTTAAATTTCCACCTCCTCCTCCTCTACGGCCACCGCTTCGATTCCTATATCAGTGTCCATCCAGAAGAACTTGAAGCCCCTCCACACACCAGCTCATGGGGTGAACAGTATTTTAGTGAGCTGGATCAAATTCCAGAGAGCTTTGCGTTGTCAGAGGAAGAAGACATGATACAGCTCACTTTAGGGTTTATTTTTTTAATTTCATCAAGTTTGACTGCCTGGGAATTGGTTTTGCTGTGTGCATGTCGGCGCTCAGACGGCAGTTGTGCAGGTATTATTCCCACCCCCCCTCCCCCCCCCCTCCTATCTTCTTCAAATCACGGGATTGTATAGGATTTCTTGGAACTATTTGCGAAATAAATAAAGTCAAGCTGCTGGCTAAAGGTGTCTTGTGTAGAGAGTTAAGATTTATTTGTTTAAAACTTGCCTTCCACAGAGTCAACTCTTCAGGTATTGCCGTAAAGGAACACTGCAGTAACTGATACTTCAGTGTGTGTGTGTGTGTGTGTGTGAGATTACAGACAAATGTCTCTCTGTACTGAGAAAGAAAAACCAATGTGTGTATGGAATGCTAAGGCCAGGGTGTGAATTTAGGGCGAGGTCCTTCAACTCCTTTCTAATTACACTCTAAACTCCATGGAGACCACGTTAAGGAAAGTTAGGAAGGTTCTTTTAAATGAAGATTCAAATCATTTTATAGTGAACGCTAAATCGGTTCTCCAGGTGTGTCTGATGCATTGCGACTTCAGAATTGTAAATTGTGTTTTTTTTTGTTTTTTCTTTTATATAAAGTAATTGAGTTCAAGTTACTGAACTGTAGACTTTTGACCCTGAAGAAGAACGGATGAAGCCGATACAACACTTCCACTTAGCTTTTAAAAGAATTGTAAAGGTTTTATTATTATTATTAAATATTAAACGCTCATTTTTATATACAATGAATATAAAAAGTCTACACCCCTGTGGCAGGTTTTTGTACTGTAAAAAAAAAAATTAAACCAAATGTACAAAGTATACAAATAAAGTTAAAAATCTAAAAAAATATATATATTTTAGGGGGGAAAAAAGAGCAGGAAACTTAACCTAGTTGCATAAGTGTGCACATCCTTAAACTAGTACTTTTGTTGAAGCATCTTTTGATTTTATCACACCATTTGGGTAAGAGCATCAGCGTGGCACATCTTGACATGGTAGTATTTTCTCGCTCTTTCTTGCAAAATCATTGAAGATCCATCAGCTTGTAAAGGCATCTCCTGTGCACAGCCCTCTTCAGGTCACCCCACACGTTTCAGGTCTGGGCTCTGGCTAGATCATTCAAGAACATTGGTCATCTTTAGGTGAAGCCATTCCTTTGTTGATTTGGATGTACGCTTTGGGTCACTGTCGTGCTGAAAGGTGACATTCCTTTTCATCTTCAGCTTACTATCAGACACCTGAAGGTTTTGGACTAAAATCGAATAGTATTTGTAGCTATTTATGATTCCCTCCACTGAAGAAAAGCAGCCCTAAAGCATGATGCTGCCACCACCGTGCTTCACCGCGGGGACGGTGTTCTTTTGCTGATGTGCTTATTTTTTTTTTTTTATATGCCAAACATATCTTTTGGAATTATTATTATACCTTTGGAATTGGTCTCATCACACCATAACACATTTTGCCACATGGTTTGGGGTGATTTAGTTGGGCTTGGGTGTTTAATCAGAATAATTTCGCTGATGACAGCTGTATGATAATTACTTTTGAACACGAGATTGAATGTGATTGGTTCATTCTCAACACAGCCACGTCCCCAGTTATAACAGGGTGTGTGCACTTACACAACCAGGTTATTCTAAGTTTTTATTTTTCACTAAAATGTTTGATTTTCACTTTTTTATACATTGTAATTTCACCATTTATCTTGGTTTAATTTTTTTTTCATTACAAAAACTTGCCATTTGAACGGGTGTGTGTAGACTTTATATCCACTGTATATTCACTACTTAACTTGTTCCATATGTCTGACACTTAGGTAGGAGTGACTAAAAGTTAGTGACTGAAATTGCCAGAAAAATCATAAATAGATTAACTGGTTATAAATGATTGAAAAAGGACAGACAAGTGGGGTGTAAATAATTCATATTTTTAAACTGGTGTGTAAATAATTTAACAGGCCGGCGGCGTGATTTTGCCCATGACTCTGATGTGTTAAATGATCCTTCATCATTCATGGATTAACACATGCCTAGTGCAGCTTCTCTACATTCCAAGCTGGTCAAATGTCAATCGGAGGCTACTAAATTTGTAGCAGATTCAGTGGTATCGTCAAATACTGCATGGTCGCCTTATTGTATCAAGCGGGAGGGAGTTTTACACCCCTGCAACAGACCGTACCATTTTGGAATAGTTAATACAGCCTTGTTTAGTCTTTATGATGAAATGTATTTTTAAAATTTATGAAACAATAACTTTGATAATGGTGGGTTGTGACTTTCAACTGCACGATTATGTGAGTGGATGGACAACAGAAATCCCTATGCAAATAATGACGTTAAAAGATCGGAAAGGTGAAAGACAAGGACAAGTGACTGGTGCAGACAATTAAGGAGGCTGCAGGTTTGAATTTTTGTACTAAACATTTATTTCAGCAGTGCATACAGTACTGATGCTAAAATCATAAAACACTGAATGGGTTTGTCTACATGCTGCTGTCTCATTAATCTTTACTCTACAATGCCCTGCGATTTTTTTTTTTTTTTCATAAAAAGGAGTAAAAACACGAGACTAAAAACTGCATCCATACACAAGTTGTTAGATTTTAAATATACGGTATTAAGGAGGCGAGAACGGTTTCCGTGACAACCCGTCTACCGGCTGCCTCCGTTATAGTGAGACGAGACGATAAGGAAAGCGGTTTAATGATCAGGAGAGAGTGAAGCTGCTCAGTCGCTCTTCTCCTCGTTCTGGTAATGTCTGTACTCGGGCTTCAGCTCCCAAGTGTTCTTGTGAGTTCCCTTCACGTTGTAGATACCGATGTCACGCAGGATCTCCTTCAGGTAAATCTGAGTGTAGACACACACACACACACACACACACGACACACACTTGATCAAAAGCAGTCTCAGATTCTGACTGAGACGAAGAGTCTCTCATCTTTTGTACACTTTTCTGGCCACAAGCTTCAGGATCTGATTACAAGCAACACAATGAGCTTTTATTTATTTATTTATTTCCTAAAACATCATGTCCCGGAGTGTTTTATTGCTCTTATGCTAGAGCATTTTGCCAAAACTACCAATGTTTTATTTATTTAAAGAACACATCATACTTTTTATCTGCGTATAGCTACATTTTCATTTTGTGGTTGTGGACTTGTACAGTTGGGTGTGTAAATTGTTACTATAGAAACGGTATTGGAAATTAATAGAAACCTGTGATTTGAATGATAGCATCGTGGTGTAATTCACACCTCCAAGAGTTTATACTCTGAAGCTTATTCTTATTTTAGCTAAAATGATTTATATAAGTATTGTGCTTTATGGGATAAGAAATAAACGCCCCCCTGTTTCTTACCACAGGCTGTTTGGTGATGTCCACCAGGTCTTTAATGTTGTAATACTGGTGCTTCTCAAAGGCAGAGAAGAGCATGTCCAGCACCTGCTGCTTGTCTGCTCGTGCTCTTTTGCCTTCTTCCTTCTTCTTTTTTTCATAATCCAGCTGTTGGGGAAAAAAAAAAAAAAAAAATCATAGATTGAGTAAGGATGTTGCATCAACTAGGAAGTTACTGATTCCTGCTAACGTGCTTGTAGGAGACATTCACGTCCGCTGCTTCGTCTAACACTCCTGCACCACTGCGTGAATTCATATCAGTAAAACTCAACCTAATTTAGACTCTTTATACAAAAATGAAGCTCCACAACAACCAAAAGACAGTTCAACCGTGGAGCTGTATCTGATGTTCTCACCCATGACAGCAAGCAATATACAGCAAGCACACTGTTATATATATAATCTATAAAGTTAAATATATATATATATATATATATAAAATCTATAAGGTTATAAATCTAAAGAAATTGAAATTTCATGGTAAGTTTACATGATTTATACAGGGACAAAAAAAAAAAGATTTTTAAGTAAGGAATAAAACACTTGGGGGCATGCTGTTTTAGGAAACTAATCAATGACAGGGTGGTCTGATGAAGCGGAGCCAATGTTTAACCCCGTAAAGTCGATGATTTTCCACCAACACCACATCCCCCTAAGTGTTTTATTCCTCTTACACCACAGCAATTTACTAATGTTTATCATTTTTTAAAACTTTGTTCATGCTTTTTATCCATTTATAGTTACATTTAAGGTTGAGGAACGTCCTTAAAACAAGTTAAGCAGCTATAAATAGTCATTTCCTCTTTTTCTCTCTCTCTCTCTAACTTAATAAGACCAAAATAAATAAATAAATAAATAAATAAAAAACCCACAGCAGTTTGTGAAACAGAAAGCACAAACTCCTCAGTCCTGAAGACTTTCCCATGGAGGAAAAACCTACTGTTAGAAAGTGCATGACACTGAAGACTCCTTCCATAAACGTAATAGAAATTTCTCTTTAAAACGGAAAGAAAACGTAACCACTTCCCCAGTGATACATTTTCTTTGTGAAATAACATGTTTTTAATATTAGTCTTATATTACGTGAAGTTTCCTTCATACAAGTCCATGTTGTTACTATAGAAACAATAACGTATTAGAACGAGCCATTTGAATTACAGCCAGCACTACTGTCAGAGCCGCCGTTACGGAAAATGAATCAACACCTTCTGACCAATCAGATTTGAGAATTCAACAGCACTGGGGTGTAAATCTATATAAATGAATTTCCTTTTTTAATCCAAAGCCACTTAGGAATGTGTGTAATATCCTTTCTTCTGCGATAAACCCAGCGTGACTCACATTATAAGCGTGGTTGGCCACAGGTTTGTAGTTAGTTGTGACGGCTTTGTCCAGCTGCTGAGAGAACCGGTGGGGCTTCGATGACTCCTCGATCTGCAGCCTGTAACGAAATGAGAGATCCGTGAGCAAACAATTTATTTTTTTTACTACAGGGCAAGACTTCCTATGTGTATGTTTAAGAGTATACGCTTACCTTTTTAACCTCATGTAGTGCTCATTGGCGGCTGGTCTGCACTCGGCTCGCTGCACCACCACGCCCTCCAGTGCTATTTTGTCTTTGTGAAGAGAGACACACACACACAGAGTGAATTATTAAAAGATCATCATCTCATCTGAAAGCAGCACACACTGTGACGACACCAAAGACCACTTCCGTTCAGTCAGAGACGCCATTTTTTCCATAACTCTCATTACAAAATTCTCTGGATGCTCCATGTTCCGACACACGACCTACCACAAAATCTTACAGTCGGCATCATGATGATGATGATGATGGCTTGGGTGATATTCTTATCAGCTCACACCACAACTCATTGCATCATCTGTTAAAACTCATGTGTCAAGACTCTGATTGTTCTAAAAGACGCTCCAATAGTCCTGAGAGTAGACAGAGGACTCACCTGGGCCCGTACCAGTACCTGAACCGCTGCCTTCAGCGTCTGACTGGCCTATGAGAGGGATGGCAACATGAGAACCAAAGGAACACACACCCACACCAAGCATCAAACACATACATACACACAGTGCTACCAGCCAAGCCCCACACAGACACACACACACGCCAAGCTTCATACATACATACATACACACACTGCCACGAGCTAAGCGCCACGCCCCACACAGACACACACACAGATGCACACGTTGCAAGGAGTCAATTAAGGGCTCACAGCTTGCTCACAAATTTCCCTCATCACTCTCTCACACACACACTCATAGTGTGCAACCTGTCTAATGTGAACACAGTTGCACAGCCACGCCCCAATCCCAATTCTGAAGCACGTTCACTTCACTCCTACTCCAACAGCCAGACTCTAAACCTCAGAAAACTGTATTTATGAATGTGATGTAATTTCGAACAACAGACAAACACACTGTTGGGCCCTAATCGGGCGATAATCACTTACTTTATGAACATTCCCCACGTTGATCATGTTTTACCTAAATGGACATCTGTAAGTAACTTATCATGGCGATAAACACCAAGACCCCCATTTCCCACCCAATTTAGTCACCTGCCACAATTCCCAGCTCCCAACCAGAAAGTGTGAAGGCTAACACGTGCATCCTCTGAGACAAGCATCTTTAAAACTTTTTATTTTCTTTTCCCCAATCACAGGGCGGTGTAACACACTCTGAGGAAAGTGCTATCTGCTCTCTTCCGCATACATGAGCTCACAGACACATATGATTGGCTGGTGTTGCTGTGATTGACAGGGCAGAGAGAGTATACCATCCCTCCCACCCAGACAGCATGACCAATTTTTGTCTCTCCAGTAAAAAAAAAAAAAAAAAGTTCAAACTCTTGTTACTTGTTAGTTTCTGGTTGAAACAGGCAAACAGGTCTGAGACACGGAGCCTAGTGACCACCAGAACCAGTGGAGGATATTCGGGGGCACTCACAACTTCAAAACACACTTGCACAGAGTTATGGGAGATGCATGGAGATGAGTAAGAACCGCTTAGTCTCCTTGATACATTTACTTTTACAGGGGAATTTAACAGTACTCAATCAAGGTGTGAATGTGAAATGAACAACAGGGCTCATGTGTGAACAGAAACGGATAAATTACTGGGAAGGATGCACTGACACCTTCTGAGGCGGCTGATTGGTGAGGAATAAAACACTAAACGGTGTGCTGTTAGGAGAAAATAATCAACGGTGGCATTTTATGATGAGGCCCAACTTGAAGCGGAGTTACTGCTACCATCCAGAATTTTATTTTTTTTAAAATATCAGAATCTCCTGAAGTGTTTTATTCCTCTTCTACAGCAGTTTCCCAATGATTGTGATGTCCAACTTATTAATCAATGACACAATGTACTTTTAACCATTTAATGCTGTGGAACGTCTGGAAAGCAGGTTAGTGCCTGTTATTACTTATGTTACAGCAGCTATAAACAGCCGTCCCCTCACCAGCGTGTCTTTTCTCTGTCTTGAAGGCACAAAAAAAAAAAAAAAAAACACACCACACAGCTTATCATGTTACTGAGAAACCACAAGCACAAACTCCTCTATTCTGAAGACTTTCCCATGGTGGATAACTGTTACAAAGCACCGACACTGGAGACTCCTTCCCTATACATCCCTGTGAATGAGCTGTTACTATATTACTATAGAAACGATAACGCATTAGAATAAGCGCAT
>CM041000.1:13610934-13657578 GCA_022985145.1 Pangasius djambal | reverse complement strand
AATGCTAATAATGATGCAGTGGTCAAAAAACATTAGCCAGGTTTTTGAGCAAGCTAGCTAACATAATGCTAATAATAATAATGTGGTGATTAAAATTATTAACTAAGGTTTCTAACAAGCTAAAATATTACAATATTACTATAGCATGTTGGTTAATATCATTAACTAGGTTCAATAACAAGCTTGCTAACAGCGCAGTTTGCTAGTAAGCTAACTCACATCAAGCTACCTATGATATGGTGCTTAAAACCATTAGCCAGGTTTTCTAGCACGCTAGCTAACTGTTATAGTGTGTACTATACGAGTATGATACATAATAAAAGTCAGCTTTGCTAGCATGACAGCTAACATTGAGTTAAATATGATATTTGCTAACAGGTTTACTAACAAGCTAGCTAACATTAATATACTGTACATTTTAAAAAATGTGTCACAGAAATGCTTTTTGTAAATAACAGTGATTCAAAGCATTGTTCCTACTTCAACAATCATTTATCACAAACTTAAAAAAAAAAAAAAGATATATTAAGTAAGTAAGTAAAATAACTTAAGTTTAGCATGTTGGCTAAACTATAGCAGGATTTTCAATTTAAATCTGTGACTTATTCCAGTACAGTGACGAGCAAGACGCAGACGCAACACAAATATGTTACAAGAGAAAGGACGCCACACCCATTTTTAAAATTTTTTTTTTTAAATGCTCAATTTAGGTCTGAGATCTTGGGCCCTTCAAGCTGTAATTTAACCCTCATAACGCAGGAGGTGACTCTTTACCTGAGGACGTCTCGGTGAAAACAGCCAGGGTCTGTCCCCCGACCGTCTGCAGGGTGAACGGGTGTTCACGAGGCGCTCGCACCATGGACGCCTTCTCCCCCATGCTGCCTATCGCGGTCAACTCCTCGTTCAGCGTGAAGGACACCTGACGGAGACAGAGTCAGGGCGAGGACACGACACTTCTACGTCCTACCATCGACCATTAAAAACAACTGCCCTTCCACTACAGATGTGTTAGACATTAGAGATCGGATTGAAAAACACTGTATTCCTTTAAGCGAAATAAAAAGCTCAGTGCTCACCTCCGCCTTCCCCTGATTCCTGTCAATAACACAAACACAGAAAGACTCTTCAGTGTCACCGCTCTGGACTGAACAGGTCCCTTTAAACACTTGTAACGACGTCACATACTTGCCAATTCTGAGTTTTCCCACTTCTCCTCTTCCTGACGCTTTGGCCCATTGCTGAGACAAATACTTCGGTACCTGTGTGACAATTAATGACTAATGTTACGTCCACAGCCTGACACAAAATGGCTCCCTTTTAGAGAACGTGACTGCATATGTTTTCTATTCAAACTATCTGACCATTAAACTGCATGATGTAAATAAAAACAACAGTCTACAATAAGGCTGTACAAAGTAAGACCTGGTTTGAATTGAAAATAAGATGTGTGTGTGTGTGTGTGTGTGTGTGTGTGTGTGTGTGTGTGTGTGTGTTAGAGAGACAGCACGAGCCTGAATGTCTTTCAGAGCCTAAAGACAATAGACAACTCCCAAACTGTTATATAGACAAAGTAAGACAAAAGGACAAGTCATACTTTTTTTTTTTATCCATTTATAGCTACATTCACTGTTGTGGAACATCTGTGAACAAGATCATTCCTGTTCACACTCATGTTGCAGCAGCTAGAAACCGCTGTTCCCTCACTAGCCTCGTTTTTTTTCCCCTCGATATTGAAGTTAATATGACAAAAATCTTGACACCAGCTTGTCATGTTACTGAGAAACCCAGAAAGCCCTCAGTCCTGAAGATTTTAGTTTCCAATGGTGGAAAACAAACTCAGACACGACCCATGGATTGTGGATTGTGTCTGAATTGAATCATAGTGACGCTGAAATAAATCCTATCAGATCAGCAGTAAATTGTGATATTTTTGTATCGAATTGCGACTTGTTTAGCTGCAACGTTGTTTTTTTTCCCCGTTTCGTATCCTATACAAGGGCGAGTCAAATGAAAACGTAATATTTATTTTTCGCACAGTTTATCGCGCACAGGTGTCACAAAAGTGCGACAGAAGCACATTTGTACTTTTACAGCTACAAATTTAATGCACTGATTGTCTAACTGATGTCGCACTTTTTAAGGTTTCCATGTGATTCAACCTTGTAGTATGTATCGAGATGTGTATCGTATCTAACAACAAAAAAAATGTTTTTTGTAGTAACAGATTTCACAAGCATCTGTGGCAAATCTATCACCCCCTCCCCCTGCCAAAAAAAAAAAAAGCATTTAAATCAGTAAAGCACATAAAACAATTCCCAACAACCAGGGCCAAAATAAAACACTGAATTCCTCTGAACACCAGGAGATTTTAGTGCACCACCTTTGTCTCTACAAAGGCAAGGACTTGGCCATGGATGGATCTTCTGACAGAATGATGCCTCCAAAAATATTTACAAACCAAAAGAACAGACAAGATTTGAACCCTACTGAAAACAAACAGTAATCAGTAAAATAATGGAGGCATCATTCTGTCAGAAAATCCATCCACGGCCAATGCTTTTTTTTTTTTTTTTTAAATTTTATTTATTTATTTTTAGATATGATACACATCTCAATACATACTACGAGGGTGAGTCAAATGAAAACTTTAAAAAGTAATCGAAGAGGCGCCAATAATTTTTAAACGCAGCATCTATTCTGAAATATAAACCTAATTCCACCTCGTACTCGGTTCTGATTGGTCGGAAGGTGTTGATTAATTTTCTCTAACAGCAGCTCTGACGGTGGTGCAGCTGCACATCACAGGTTTATGTTCATATAATCACGTGCTCTTCTTTTCTACATGATCACTGTGGTATAAGAGGAACAAAACACCTCGTGACGTGAGAGTAAGTCTGTCCATCCTGTCGTTGATGATTGTCCTGTAACAGCACGACACCGAGGGGTTTATTCCTTACATATACACGTGGGAAGTGTTTATTCCACGTTATCTAGTGCTCTTATATTTAGGAAATATATAAAGTAGCTGTACTACTACACTGCATTAGCGATGCTAATGATACCTTCACTTTACTTTTGTTTGTGTAAAGCTGCTTTGAGACAATGACCTTTGTAAAAAAAAAAAAGCGCTATACAAATAAAAATGAATTGAATTGAATGCTAATGAGTCTAGCTAAGCTACATGCGTGTGTGTGTGTGTGTGTGTGTGTGTGTGTTACTTACTTTAACCAACCAGACGCCTGTGTTTTGTTTGGCTCCGGTTAAATCCACATCTCCTCTGTCTGACATCTTGTCGATATTTTAGATTTTTTATTATTTTATAATTTCATCAGGATCTTTTATTCTTTAGAACTGTGTATGTTCTCTCTCTGTCTCTGTCTCTCACACACACACACGGTACAGATGTATAGTTAGTACTGCGTGTTTTGGAGTCCCAGTGTGATGCTAGTACGGTGGCCGTGTCATGTCACCTGACTATCGTAACTTCCTAGCTGCGTCCCAAATCGCACACTTATGCACTATTCTACGCCATTTTGTAGTATAAATAGTGTCAATAGTGTGTTCACTGAAAATTCCAACAAGAAGAAGTGCACTTCAAGTACCCGGATGATGCACTTGGACACTTCATGCCCTCAACGGTCGCAGCTTTGTTACGTAGAGGAAGAGGGGCGGGGCTACCAGGCGCTGACGCTGGCTCAAATTTGCTCAAAATCTAAAAAGGTCATGTTGGACATAAAAGGTAACACTGACTTAAACAGTAAAATGAAAAAATTCCTTTTCGTTGACTCTGGGTATTTCTGCTAAAGCTAGCGGCGTCGCATTACGTGCGTTTGACGTCATTTGCCATCGACGGGGAAACGGCTTATACTTCCGGTTAGTGAAAAAACAAACCGTTAGTGGCCTGTTAGGCTCATCATCTCCTGGGAAATTGTTAAGTTTGGTTTATTAATCAAGGATAAAAATGCATAATTTATTGCTTTTGTTGAAATTTTACACACACAAATGCAGCTTTTCAAAGCTCCTCCTTGTTTACTTGTTTTTAAAGAGGAATTTTCTATATATTTGGAGATATTGAGAGGGATGAAAAATCCCAAAGCTAAATATTTTGTATTCTCTATTGGAGGTTCTGTAATGTAAAATCTCCTGCACCGCTGTTTTACTTTATCTTTCTAATGTATTTTTATATTTATTTTTTATTTTATTGTATTTTAAATTTGAAACCGTTAGGGTTCCATTAGAGATGATATTACCCTTTTAAACTTCATACAGTAGACGGTAGAGTACATAGGACATAGTGTAAGTGTGTAGTACGTGATTTGGGACACAACTCCTGTTTTCTTCTTCTTCTTCTTCTTCTTCTTCTTCAGTGGGTTTAATGGCGGGTTTTCCGCTGCATAGCGCCACCTCCTGTGCTGGAGGGTGACGAGACTGCAGTGTAGGCTGAGATGAACGATTCCTTACATCCTGTTTTTAAGGCCACTGCTTCTTATGAATTTAATAACTGCCTTTATAATTTTTCCATTAAATTTCCTAATATTTAAAATACCTGTAATTGTCAATTCGTTACAACTTCCTGTTTCTGTCTACGCTGCTTGAGCTGAGCAATAGAATGATATAATAATATTGTGATAAATTATTAAGATAATTATTACATGACAATTATTATAATAATTATTAAGTGTAAATTATTACACATTTCAGAGATATCACAAATATATCTTCTTTTTTTTTTAAATAGCAATGACAAACTGATTGGAAGCAGCTGATTTGGTGTTAAAATGTTAAATGTATGTTAATTTTTTTAATTAAAATGCTTTTCAGAAAAAATCTGACTAGTCCAACACTGTGCTTAGTAGTGAGAAAGTAAAGACAAAAACATTAGGAAATTAAATATATATATATATATCCAAATCCTCTGTGAAATGTTTATTTATCTCATCTTAACAAAAGCGTGAAAATACAGCACAGAAAAAAACAAACAAACCACAAAATAATATTTGACATCACATCCACTTATTAAAAAAAACCCAAACCAAACAACAAAGTAAAGATTCCTGTACAATTTCATTATTTTTTACGTTTTAAACCCTGTTGATGTACTGCTTAGTTTACAAAAAAAAAAAACAGAGATGACTAAACAGGATTTATTATTTAAAATCAGACAAGCTTACACACTTATGCGACTTATCACTACGCAAGATGACCCGGTTCAATTTATTCTGAAATGATCATGATGCTCAGATTTCCAGTACATTGCTGTCTTTAAAGGAGCTGTTTGTAACTTTTACAGCCCACTAAACTGCGATTAAAATAAAAACAATGAACAAGCCTTTAACTTTCCTTCAGCCGACCCTAGACCCTGTTAAAACTTTATATTCATTGTGTTGCCTTTTTACGGAAAAAGGCCTGGGGGCGGAGCTCATTTCAGGGCCAGAAATCTGAACAGAAGAAAGCAGGATGATCTATCGCATGGCAATATGTGGAATTATGTGTTGTATTTCTTAGTTTTTTTTTTTCTAATGAATCTTGTGATGATATATGATAACAAAATAAACATTAACTTCAGACATTACAGACTGCACCTTTAAAGGAGTCCTTGCTTTCAGTCAAGCAATTATTGAGATGCTTGGCTGATGTTTTTAACAGCATTTCTCGTTCCTCAGAGGAACATTCGGTCCTTGCTGTGTGAGAAGCGCGTGTTGAGCTCTTGACTCTTCTTCAGCAGAGCTTTTTTCTGCGCCTCGTCGAAGCGATTGACCTGCAGGTCGGCGTCTCGGTCGAAAGGCCTCCTCTCCACCGGCTTTTTGGAGTCCTCCTCGGCTTTCCTCTTCATTTTCTTGCCGTGCATGCTCAGGAGCGACTCGCCTCTCTTGGACTCCTGATGAGGAGAAGCAGCGATTGCAAAATGATAAACACTGGATGAGACCGTGTCTGCTTTGGGATTTTCCCCCGATTCGTTTTGCTTACAAAAACAAATTTATAAACGAAAAATTGTTCAAGAACTTGACATGGCTTCAAACAATGTTCACTCTGGGGTTGCCAGTGATTTTAAAACTAGTGTTTTTTGACAGAATTACGCCACCTAAGAAGCCTTACTGTCTTAAAATTAAACTATACACCGTCTCCATAGATCATGTTCTGCATGTGATAGTCAAAGGGTGCCAATAATTCTGGAGTTGACTGCGTACCTATAAAGGGCTATAATTTCTACGTGATCCAGTAAGGACATAAACACTGTAACGTTTAATAAACACTTACGTTGTATTTGGACACTTTTTCTGCCATTTCCAGATCTTTCTTGGAGAAACGAGGGCCGTCATCTTTGGCTGTCTCACCTCTCTCTTTCGCTTCTTGTCGCTCCTTAAAGACAGACAGATTTTTTTTTTTTTTTTTTTACCGATACAGACAAAGCAAAAGCCCGAGCATCGAGAAGATGAGTAAAGTGGAATAAACGAATAACGTGTCCAGGTCTTCACTTCTAACACACCAGACGCTGACACTACAATAGAAATTTAGGCTTAACTTAATTTTGTTTTTTTTAAAAGTCGAGTGCGAAAGTTTGCACACCCCTCGTGGCAAAATGAGGCCGGCAAAGTAATTGAATTTAGAGCAAAACAAAAACATTTAGTGTGTTCGTTTTCACAGACTGAAGTTCACCTTCATTAGCACAAGCAACAATAAAATGGTGAAATAGTTTGTGTTATGGTATGAGGTGTGAAATAAAACCTCCCTCTCTAAATGTGCTAGAATTAAGTAAAAAATAAAACACGATGGTACTCTTACAGGAAATTGATCCTACGACAAATATAAATTAATCGCATAATAAATTATTTTCCTAAACACAGCTGAAGTGTTTTATTCCTCTTACACCACGGCAAATTGCAGACGATTACAATATTTAATTTTTTAATGAATGAAAGTCGTGCTTATTTATTTCTTCAATGCTGTGAGGTTTCTGTTGAATAGGTTAGTTCCTGTTATCGCTTACGTTATAGCAGCTATACACCGTCGTTCCCTCACCATAAACAGATAGATAGATAGATAGATAGATAGATAGATAAAAAAAAACGCAGCTTTTCAAGTTACCAGGAACCCGGAAAGCATAAACTCCTTTGCCCTGAAGACTTTCTTAATATTACAAAGTCTTCCATAAATATTAAATAAACACCTCCTTATAGAATTAGCTGCACTAATGTCAGAGTTGTAGTTACAGAAAATTAATCAACGCCTTCTGACCAATCAGATTTGAGAATGGATCTTTTCTGACGTAAATTTTGGCACCTGTAGCACTGGGAATCCCACACATTCTTCTTAACGATGTATCTGTTATAACATTTATTATAAATTAACAACATATCTGTCAAATGCTACACACTGACTTCTTTAACACAGGTTTGGAGATGGAGAGGTTTGCAGCAAAAAAAAAAATAAATAAATTTTTTTTTTTTTTAACTTTGCCTAATATTTAGGATTGTTGCAGTATACATCCACATTTCATTTTTAACATCTTGGATTTTTTTTTGAGGCTAAATTTTGAACGAGACGTTCATTTCCACAGTCTCAGGGGGTGTAAACTTTTGCACAGAAAAATATTATTTGAATAATGTTAGTATACTGGTAATACAAATACCTACATATCTATAACATTATTATATTACTAGTATATAAACTAATTTAATAATATCTAATACAGTTTCTGTGCAAAAGTTTGCACCCCCCCCCCTTTTTTTTTTGTATCATGTGAACAAAGGAAATCTTTATTTATTTAAAAAAAACAAACAAAACTGAGCAATGAAATAACCTGACCCTGGCTTTGCGTTCTCGGTCAGCGGGCGTGTCGGTCCAGATGGAGCGGTCCTTGTCCTCGGGTCCTGATCTCTTCTTAAAGGTTCGTGCTTCCAGTCCGACGTGCTGTAGCTCAGGAGGCAGCTCCATCATCCAGCTCTCCCTCTGCGGCTTCTCAGGCTCGTCCTGAAACACGAACTGGGTGAATCAGACCAAGCCAAAGTTCTAGTTCCTAATGGAATAGTACAGAACACAGAAGACTCACATCCCGTCCCTGTAATCTGTCCTTCATTCTCTGCGCTCTTCTTTCAAAGTCCAGTGCCACGTTGCTCTGAGTTTCCCCTGTGGACGGCATGGGCCCGATGATGTCCTCGTCCTCTCCTTCACTGCTGGAAGACTCCGCTTTGTATCCAGGAGGAAGTGCCGGTCCTAGAACCCCTCTTCCTTCATCCTCTTCCTCATCCTCGTCATCATGACGCTTCCTTTTAAAGCCTGGAGGCAGCGCGGGTCCAAGGACTGGGGGTCTACACATAACAAGAGGTACAAGGAAATTAAATTTAAGGAGGGGTCAGTACTCAGCCCTGAGGGACACCACCCTATAAATTATTCAGTACTGTACTGGTAATGGTTCTGTAGGTCATAACATGATGACATGATACAACATGATGATAGCTTAAACAGGTCCTCATAGAGGCTCAATACAATTCACAGAAAACTATCAGGAGGGCTGATGTGAAAGCTCACTGATATCCTTTGATAACTTAAAACATGATGGTACGGTTCGTACGGGAATCACAAGCACACTCCCAGAATGAAGAGGTAAATTTTCTTTAAATCCACTGACTTGTTAAACGTCACATTCTCTGTAACAGGACCCGGTAAAATAATACTGGCTGCTGACACAAACCAGTAAAAACGCACTGATTATGGTCCAGGACTGGAGCACTAAAGAGTTGGGATGATATCAGTATGGTATCAGCTTCAGGTATCAAAAAGACACCAAAAATAGGATTAATGAGAAAGCGGTAGACCTCAGGTTCCCATCTCTTGTCCTGAACAACCCCCTGTCCTTCACGTTTGAGTGTTTTCCCTGCTCTAACCCACCTCGCTCGATTAATCAGCTCATTCTCAGCCCTGAATCAGGCGTGTTAAAGCACGGAAGACACTCAGGCATAGAGGACAGCGTGCTCTCCAGGGTGGGCTACAGACTACTGCGGTTCTACCTGTGGTTATTTTGTCTCACCTTTCGGGTGAACTGTCTTGCTTTTGGTATCCTGGAGGCAGAGCTGGACCGAAGAAGCCATCATCCTCATCCACGGCATCACCATCATCATCATCATCACGCCTCCCAGCTGCTTCTCTCTTCCTGCATTTCAGACATCACTGGCTTATTAGTCACTCAGGACAGGACAGAGACTAAATATAATGAGTAAAAGGCTTATACTTAGAAGGCAGACTGTCCCCTGATCCTGAGTATTTGGCTCTCTTGAACACCACCTGTTCCTGATCACTGGATGAACTGGAGGACTCTGTGCGTTTATAAAGCGGGGGCAGAGCTGGACCTATGACTGCAAAGGATAATATTAATAACATTAGAACACACTAAAGAATAAACTGCATTAAAATTACATGCAAATCACGCAAGGTTAGGAGGATTCCTGGTTTAAGCCGTACATTAACTTGTTGCACAGATAAGTAGCATATGAGCTAAATAATTAGCATTATTTAACCCTACTCGTGTTGTCTTCATCTGATTCATCACTTCTGCTCGCTCGTAACCCCGGTGGCAAAGCAGGTCCGATTATATTATCACTCGACATGGCTACAAATTCATTCAAATATAGTAATAATAATAAGCTAGGAATTTATTACCAGCGCACATAAAAATACAAACTTCCGGTTTCAGAATAAAAGTCCGGAAGTAGAATTTCACTTCCTTCCGTCGGTGAACGGTAGAGGGCGCTCAAACCATTAAAAAAAACGTCAACTTGAACCAATCTGCATTTTCGTAATGAATAGCAAATAGTTCGCGTTATGTTGGTTTGGAATGAAACCTTAATAAATGCATATGTTGATTCAATATTTGCTTAATATATTTGTTTTTTTCGCAGTTGAATTATATGCGTAAGATAACTTTGTATGAGCTATGATCATACGGTGGTTAGTGAGATTTTATTTATTTATTTAATGTATTAATTATATTTTGTTTTTGTTTGTTTGTTTGCACTAAAAGTATACAGTTTAGTCTTTGCTTTGTTTACACTCCAGTCCTATAGGCGGCGATATCCGTTGGATGGCAACCCCTTCATTTTAAAGAAGAAGAAGGCGGTGACGTCAGCGGGAGCCGATTTCCGGTTTGCTTTGTTTACTGTTGTCTCTAAGCGGCGGGACGCTTGAACAGAGTAGAGTTTTGTAGGTGGGTTTAATTTGAATTAAGAGGTTTTTACCTTGTTTTTTTTTCTTAAGAAGATAGATGGCGTGCCTGGAAAAGTTATATATAAACTGTATGTGTAGTGCTTTAATGGCAGTGTTAACAGGCTGCTAGGTTAGTTAGCATTACTGCAGTTATTGAAGACTTTGCTCGCGTCAGTTTGGACCGGAAGTGAAGTGAAGTGACGTTAAGCGCGAGAGTAAGATCAGCTTTAATTTCCAGTATTTTCTGATAAATGTTGCACTGCTGCTCTAACAGCCAAGAGCTTACATATGAGCACAATACAACACTGTTTATACAGTAAAGTGTAACTGTATTCTCTCTCTCTCTCTCTCTCTCTCTCTCTCTCTTCCCCTTCCCCCTTTCTCTGTCTCCCTCCCTTTCTCTCTGTTTCTCTCTCAATCTCTGTTTGTCTCCGTCTTGCTCTCTCTCTCTGTCTACCTCTTTCTCTCTGTCTACCTCTTTCTCTCTCTCTGTCTACCTCTTTCTCTCTCTGTCTACCTCTTTCTCTCTCTGACACTGTCTTCTCTCTCTCTGTCTGACTCTGTCTGACTTTTTTCTCTCTTTCTTTCTCAATCTCTGTCTTGTTCTCTGTTTCTCTCTCTGTCTGTCTACTTGTTTCTCTGACCCTGTCTTTTTTCTGTCTGTCTCTCTCTTACACTCTCTTCTTTCTGGCTCCGGCCCTCTGTCTGTGTCTTTCTCTTTCTCTGTCTGTTTTTCTCTCTTTCTCTCTCTCTCACTGCTTCTCTCTTTCTCACTTTTTTTTTTTTTTGCTTTTTCTATCTCTTGGTTTTTCTCTTTGTCTTTCCGTCTGTCTCTCTCTTTTCTTCAGACAGACACCGATGTACTAGTTTATAGGGGATATACCTCTATGCCCTTGACATCGCTAACTGACTATATAAAGATTTGCTTTATTTTGTCTCTCACGTAAGTCTCCTGCTTAATATACGGCGTTCACATCGCTCCTGCTTACCTTTTCTATTTACACGTTTACTTCTCCAGTCTTCTATAAAGTAAACACACATGTGCCTTGCTTTGTTTGCATTTCTGCAGTGCAAATGCCTAACGTTCTTTTCCTTAACGTCCCACGTCACTTCTCTGTTGAACGACGATGTGCGTTGGTTTGACTGTTTACCTACGAATCACACTTGTTTATTCATGTACTTTGTCCTCCGTGTTTAAGGCCAGCTGGAACATGCCCCCTAAAAAGCAGAAGGAGAGTCAGCGGGCGAACATCTCCAGCTCAATGGAGTCGGAGGAGATCAGTCTGGAGACCACGGTGCCTACAGAGGACATCTCATCCTCGGACGAGAAAAGCAGCGCTCACAAAGTCACCAAGCAGGTGCTGGAGAGGAAGGAGCTTCTGCACAACATCCAGCTCCTGAAGATCGAGCTGTCGCAGAAAAACCTCATCATCGACAACCTCAAAGTGGAACACCTGACCAAAGTGAGAAATCACAAGGATGCTGTGGGGTTATTTTGATTTAGGTGGGATTGGACTGATGTGTGTGTGTGTGTGTGTGTGTGTGATGTAGATGGAGGAGCTGGAGGAGCAGCTGAATGATGCGCTGCATCAGAAGCAGATCCTCGCCCTTCGCCTGGACAGCCAGCTCAAAGTGCAGCAGGATGAGAACAGGCTAGTAGTTAGTACTGATACACACACACACACACACACACACACCTCTCCCTGCACTGGCCACGTTTCAATATTTAAACCCAGTAGCTTCTGCAGATGCTTTAGAATTAAATGCAGATTGGAATAAACTGACATCAGAACTCTCACTTGTATATACGTGTTTAAAACACTGTTTTGCTTTATAACTTGTGTCTTTGTTGTTTTATTTTGATGCCACCTCCACTTTACTGATTTTCTGCTGCCCTCACAGACATTTTACTGTCATACATAGATTCCAGTGTGGACTTGTATTTGTTATGGTCAATAAAGGGTTTGCTTTGCACATACACTGAGTGGTTCATATGGACTCAGGATCACAGACAAGGACACAGACATATAGACAGACAGACAGAGGGGCACAGATAGAATGATGGACACAGAGAGACAGACGGATGAATGTAGTCAGAGGTAAACAGACAGGCAGACTGATGTAAAAAGAAAAAACTGACAGGAGAATGGATACAGATAGACAGACAGGAGGACAGATTCAGATAGACAGAAGCACCCAGACAGACAGATGGAACAAGGATGCAGACTGAAGGCTTCAGACAGACAAACGGATGGATGGATGCACACACACAGATAGACCGACATGGAAACAGACAATAAAACAGAAGCAGACAGATAGTGGGAGACAGACAGACAGATGGGTGGACACAGAGAAACAGACAGATGGGTGGACACAGAGAAACAGGCAGATGGGTGGACACAGAGAAACAGACAGAGGGATGCAGATGGACAGAGACAGATAGAAGGACACAGACAGATATGTTCTCTATTAATTTTCTGTTTACACAAAGTTCGAGTCCCTGTGCAAACCCTGTTTCATCATCTCGTAAAAAAAAATGTAATCTCTTTAATCCAGACCTCTACTTAGGGTGCCTAGATAGTCAGCTGCACTGTTTAGAGCAAGTAACACCTCTGTTTCATTCTTATGATTCATGCACACCTAAAGAGCATGAAGAAGAGCCTTCAAGCTTTTAAGTTAAATGAAATCATTTTTTTACACTTTCTAGTCTGGTATTGGAATTCAGTGGCCATTTCGAAACGTCTGTCTCTCGTAGAGACCACTTTATAGAGATGATAACTGATTGTATCTGTTGGTGGACACACGTTTGCCGAGCGATGAGCAGACTCGGTAGTCAGCACAGCACTGACACTGACATGGCGTCTCTCGTGTTGGTCACAGGAAGCAGCAAGCTCTGATGAAACAGGAGATGGACGCCATTTTGGTGCGGCAGAAGCAGCTGGAGGACACCAACCAGCAGCTGTGCGAGCGAGCCGGCGACATCCGGCGCAGCCTGAGAGACGTCGAGCTGGGCGAGGAGAAGTATCTGGAACTGCGAGATCTGCCTGAAGACAAGCTCTCCATCCCCGAATATGTGGCGGTGAGCACGCCAGGTCGTCCGTATACATATTGCTCATAAGTGTGTGTGTGTGTGAATAATTACAGCTTTAATCTCTGTGGTTTCAGGTGCGCTTCTACGAGGTGGTTACGCCATTAAGAGCTCTAGTGACTGAGCTACAGGTGAAGAAGAACGACCTGATGGACGACCTGGACAGCCATCGCAAGCAAATCAAATCCCTCATGGAGGTGCGGAAGTCCTTATCGTTCCCTTTCAACATCGGACTTCAGAGTCGTGCCAGTCTTCATTTAATCTGCATTAATGATCATAATAAATTGAATCTAGAGAGCAAGCTAGGCTGGCTAGTTCGCTGGTACTAGTTAGCACTGGTAAGTGCCATGTGCCATGTGTAAGTGGCTTATTCTGCAATCATAAAGATAATCAGAAAATAACACGCCTGTCAGCTTGATCTTAATATGAGGGTGAGTCAAAAGGTAGCAGTAGAAGGAGTTACTGAGAGCAATGGACCAGTAGTACATTGTCAGATTTGCAACTCCAGCATTAATGTACTGTTCTCTAATTTTTAAACTTTTAAGGTTATTATTTGACACACCCTCTAATGTAAGATATAGTTTGGTGTTTTTCAGCACTCTGGGCTTTAAACTGATTTGTCCGCTGATCGGTTTTTACTTTGCGTCAACCTAGAGCTACGAGGACGAGAGAAGAGCGCGCTCTGAGCTGGAGATCCGCTGCCAAAGGCTCACGCTGGAACTGGCCGACACCAAGCAGCTCATCCAGGAGGGAGACTACAAACGTCAGAACTATGACAAAGTGAAGCGGTGAGGACATGGATGAGCACGAATCCTCACAGCCACACTCCAAAACCTAGTGGAAAGCCTTCCCAGAAGAGTGGAGCTTATTATAGCAGAGAAGGGGGGAATAACTCTGGAATGAGATGTTCAAAGAGCACAAGTAAATGTGACGGTGAGGGGTATTTGCAAAAATGAAAAGTGGATCAGCACAAGGTGGTAGCATTGAAACTTTTTTTTTTAAATCACAAAACGTATAAGTCTTTAAACTGAATAGTGAAGCTGGTAAAGCTGGCAAACACTGTTTTATCTTCTTAATGTATATAATATCCAGAGTGTTATGCGTTTCTTCTTCTTCGTTGGATGGTTGGAATCAAAGCTGACTGGAGAAGCAGATTGAGAGACTCTTTCTCTTTCTTGACTTTTTCTGTTCTCTATTTAAAAACAAAGACAGAAACAGACACACAAAGTGTAGGAAAAAAATAATACACAGGAAACGGCATAAGTGCACTAAATAACCTAAGATTAATGTCTCTATATCTTTTTTTTTTTTTTTTTTTTTAATTCCTCAAAATGGCTTTAATTAGAGAAATATTGCATGTTGTTGACATGACAACTTGATTAATCTTTTAACGAAATCAGATTATTAGTGTGCGTGTAAACACTAAGTACAAAAGTAATTAATAATTTGATCGGCTCAGAGAGAGAGACGGCTACGAGACAGAGGTCCGGGAGCTGAGGAAGAAGCAGGAGATGATGGACCTGACGCAAACCGCCCTGACCAAGGAGAGGAACGATCTCAGTAAAGAGGTAATAAACAGACCAGAACAGAGCATAGCAGCTCCTGAGAACGTTCATCTTTACTTAATCCTATCTTGTCTTTTCCGTCATGCAGGTGGCCACACTACAGCAGTCTGTGACTCTGCTTCAGAAGGATAAGGACTACCTGAACAGGCAGAACATGGAGCTGAATGTGCGCTGTGCCCATGAGGAGGATCGGCTGGAGAGGCTGCAGGCGCAGCTGGAGGACTGCAAGAAGGCCAGGGAGGAGGCTTACGACAAATACGTTGCTTCTAGGTCTGTACTGTACTGTTATGCTGAAAGGGTCTGAAAAGTCCTAACAAATACATTTACGTTATTAGTCTTGTTATGTCATATTAGATGAAAGAAAATCTATCAATGCATGTCTAACATTAGACAAGTACTTGGTTAACATCAGCTGTACTTAGAAATTTGACGGAAAATTCCAGCTGAAAACCGTCAAAAGTGGCACCTTTTGGTTTTCATCCGAAAGAGAAAAAAGGCCAAGCATTCGGACCAGATTAATTAGGCTTACAATGAAGTGTCAGATCTAACGCTTTACAATTCATTTTAATGAGGATTAGACGCGTTCAGATTTTTTGAGCAGCAGCAGATCAACAGTGGGAAATAATTTGGGCTGCGTGGAAACATTGAATGAGTCGAGTTGGTGGAATTTTAACCTACATTTTGAACCCAGCAGTAGCTTTGTCTAACATTTTATCTCTATTTTATTTCTGTAATTGTTGCTCACAAAAAAAAAAGAAAGAAAGAAAGAAACAGTGCAGCCACAACTGGCCATCAGGAAGGTTTTTTTTTTTTCTATGATGTATTTTTGTGTAAAGCCACAATCTGCCCTTCCACCAGGGATCACTATAAGACCGAGTACGAGAACAAACTGAGGGACGAGCTGGAGCACATCCGACTGAAGACCAGCCAGGAGATCGAGAGCCTGCAGCGCACGTCTAAAGAGCTGTACGAGAGAGAGAACAGGTGAGCTTCTGTCCAAACACAACCGCCTGGTGTTCAGACTCCTAGGAGCACCGCAGTGTTGAGATCATAGTTACACTCCATATCACGTGCGCTTTTTTTTTTCTTCTTCTTCTTCTTCTTCTTTTCCCCCCTCTGACTCTTGACCTGTGGCTCCAAAACTGCACGTTTTGTTTATTTTCAGTCCGACCGCACGTTTTTTGTGCCCACTGTGCTCGCACACACCTTGACTCAGGTCTTAATAAATATAGCTTGTTGTATCAGGTGTTTAAAGCTTCTGGAAAAAGTGTGTTGTTTTCTGTTCTCCCTTAGCATGTGGAGCTAGAAGGCACTGTTCTGCTTCTGTAACAGGAGCACAAATCAAACCAGCAACCCAGCAAACTCCAGGCGCAGTTCTCTACACGGCCACTAGGTGCGCTGCCGTTTTAATGGTGAACTCGTTAAGCTAAATGGCAGTGTATTATGATCATACCGTCGTCTGCTGTCTGTAACAAACAACTCTCTAACGCGTTAAAGTTCTGCACTGGTGACTCTTAACCCTTAAGTGCTCGGGTTAGTGAAAGAGAACAAAAATATATGATTGATTTATTTAGTAATAAAATTCTTAAACTGATATATTAGTTTACCCACAATGCCGCTTGACTGCCTGCCGGTAGTGGCGCTATTGGGATTTGGGCCTCTCTCCATCTCAATCTAAAGAGAGCCGATGCAGCAGCGCTTTAGTCTTTTATTCTTTCCAGCTCGATCACCTCCTTATCTGTACACTCTGCTCAAACAGATAAGCTTCCAAGGCTTCAGCTTTCAAAAAAAAAAAAACCTAACGACTGTTGCACCACACTGTAACCGCGCTAGTAATAACAGTGTCCTTCTGTCGGCCCGCCCCCGCACACGTCTCACGGGAACAACAAAAATACAGCCCCAGCCAAGAAATTAGCACCAGAATCTCTAATTCAGGGCTGAATTTGTCATTTCAGTGTAGTGAGTGTAGACAAACTGAACGGTGTGACATTTTAAAAACCGAGATGCACTTTTCTGAGTAATATGAGTAGTGAAGTGTCACCATGCTAATTGTTTGATTTCCTTCTTTTTATGGTTGTAAAGATTAGATTAAAATCTCTAAACATACATTTCATAGCGTGGCTCCACTGGTTGTGCTGACGTGCATTTGAATATTGTAAAATGCAAAACAGGAGAAAAAAAAAAAAAAAAAAAAAAGACTTTTTGATTAGAATCTTTTTGGCACATCGTCCTTCCTTAGGAATTAGTCATGATTGTCAGGTGACTTGACTAAGATTATTGTGTATGCGGAAACCGGGACAGGATGACTATTGCTCTCAGTATTAAGATTTACGAACAGAATAGTTTTATTGCAATTTTAATCATTTTTAAAATCAATAAAAAGGGCTGATTTGTTGATAGTCACAGGTTCGGTTTATATTTAAAATTCTTCATCCATCCATCCATCCATCCATCCATGCTTATATAAATAAGAAAGCGAAGAATTAATTTTTTAAAAAAAAATAAAATTTAAATCAGAGTTCCCCTTTCCATGTGATGATACGTTTTGATCTGACGTTGTGCCTGCCTGTTCCAGTGTGTGTCTGATTGATTGATTTTATTTATTTATTTATTTTCTTCCACAGAAACCTCCGTGAGACACGGGATAACGCCGTCCTCGAGAAAGAGCGAGCCGCCGGGGCCGAGAGAGATGCTCAGGCCAAACACGATCAGCTCCTAGAGCAGTGAGTGTCCATGCCTGTGCTCTTTCTCTTCTCAAACTGTTACTGTCACAAACTCCAACCTGAGTGCAAGTGACTGTTTTTTCTCAGGAAACGTGAGGCGGATGGTATTTTAGCTTCAGGTGTTCTATAGAAAAGGGAATCAGTTCTTTTTTTTTTTTTTTTTTTTTTTTTTTTTCCAGAAATGCGGAATGATATGTCTATCAGAATACTATCGATAATGTACATTTTTGTTCCGCTGTATGAGTCAGACGTCTAGTTCACGTACTGTTTGTATGGATTTGGATCGATCCGTGAGTCATTTGTTCTGTGTCTGTACTTGATGGAGTTTTGGGAGAAGGAGGGAGGATGTTAAATTACTCAGCTCATATAGGTTTGGTGACTTCTCAGGCCAGTTCAACAAGCTTTAAGGGTTAATCAGATAGAAACCTAACTGCCCAATCAGTACAGTGCTGTGTAGGTGTGCCCGGGATGAATTTGTGCAGTTGAAGCTCTTCAGTAGACACCCAGAGCTGTTTATTTAATAACGTTAAAAAAAAAAAAAAAAGCGTATTGCGGCGGTCTGGGAAAACCCATCTGATGCCACTGTGGCTGAAATCCTGCAAAGATAAAGTTAAATAAGGAGACAGTGTCATTAAAAAAAACAAACAGTCTTAAAGACCTCTTAAACCTTGCTAGCTAAGTGTGATTTCTTTTCACTTGTCGCAATCTGATCATGTGTCGTAGCGAAACGGACATAAGCGTAATCGGTTCAGTTTGTAATCAGAAACCGGCTGTCAGAATGTCTGCACCTCTCCTGCGTTACAGTCAGAGTGGATTTTTTTATTTATTTTTTAATCGGGTTATGCCCAAAAGTGAAAAGGCAGGAAACTGCCTTTAAAGTTCTATAACTTTACACATTTCTAGTACAGGAAAGTGAATGCTTTGCCACACGTGTAATGTATAAATGATGCGCAGAGAGCCGTACAAGCCAAATATGTTCACTGCTTGAAGAGAAAGTCTTGCCAGAGCCACACTTTCTCCGATGCTGATGTGAAAACAGCCACATCTGTCACTCAGCCCCATCTTAACACACGTGACTATGTTTCTGTGGAAATATTCAAGGCCTAATATGTAAATTTACAGGGTGGCAGGTTTCACAAGTAAGACTGTCACGACATATAAATACGTCAATTATAGATTGAAGACGTTTCCGCTACACATAAATCACGTTAATCTAGGGCAGGGTGATGCTTATTAGAAGACCTATTCCAAATTTGGGAATTGTATACTGAGAGTAAAGGTACACTCTGTGATTTTAGTACAGGCGGTCACGTGGATATGAGGGCTGGATGATAGAGTATCGATATAGTGATATATTAATATCAGGACACTGTATCAGTGCTGATTGGACCAATTTTTGTACCAGTGTTTCATTTCCCCTCCTTTTTCTTGCTAAGTACTTTTAATTCTTTTTTTTTTTTTTTTTTTTTTAAATATTACTTTGTTCTAATTGGTATGAAAAAGCCGATATCCTTTAAAATCATGTCCTGCGTCCAAAATGCCACCGTATTCCCTACTGCAGGGTGCTTTATGAGCAGGGTTGCCAAGTCTCAGCAAAATATACAGCTTAACTACATCTTAAAAAAAAAAAAACACACAAAAACACACATTTTTCTTCTTTTCTAAGTCACCGTGGTGTGCACGCATTTCTGATTTGTATACACCTTCCCCCCCATCGCTATTATCACCATGGTACAGCCATTATCCACTCCATAATCCACTTCTTCCCTCTTCCAAACTTTGCAGCTGGTCTCACAAACGAAATGGTTCTGCGCATCGGAGATACACTGCCCACACGTGCACTTTCCCTTTGTTTCCCTTAGATTTAATTAAAAAAAAAAAAAAAAAATCACTTGTGGACTTGCTTTTTCCGTTCGCAGCCTTGTTCCAAAACTAGCCGATTTGTTGTAAAATACACTGACCCTTAATAAATTTTCTTTTTTAAATCACAGATCCCAGCTATTTTGAGAACCACTGCTCTAGGCTGCCTCGTTTGGCCAGGTACCTATTGCAGTGCATTGTGGGATTTCAGTAGTGTTCTGGATAACTCTACACGACGCCTTTTAAGGTCTAGCTGTAAACAGGAGCTTTTCGTGCAAAAGAATTAGGCTACCGTTGTAACCTCGCTGCAATCTTTCAATGTGTCACCTCTTTGCAGACATGACGGTGCCTACTGAAAAGTCTGAATGACTTCCCTTTCTGTTCCCTTTCACTATTCTCAGCAGGAATGTTTAGCGCGAAACAGCGACGGCACATTTTGCCATGAACCAGCATCGTATACGACGTGGAAGCAGGCAGCAATAACACGCCAGTATTTGCCTTTGAGACAACACATTTTTCATAATTACTTTGTTCCTCACACACACCCATGTCAGTGTTCTGGATGGACGGAGCTGGTAGAGAAAGTTCTTTAGTATTAACTCTGAGTGCACTCTAAATAAGACACGTTGTATGTATTCAAATCCTGACTGTAGGCTCCGGACGCCATTCTCAACTCCGAAGTGATGCCGACAAGTTTAAACACTTTGTATATAGCAGCAGATGGCATGCAGTCGTTATTTGGATATGTGCGAATTGATATATATGGCTGGATTACATAATAAATTAGCCCGTGAGCGTGGCTATGTGGAATCTAACACAGTGGGAACTCTGTATCTTTTCCTCCAACACTAACTCCTTCAAGGCATCTCGCTGCGCTGATGACATCACACGCACGATTCTATGCACTCCTGTGGTTCGTGCTGTACGGTACATTTTAATGGTATAATTGCATTCTGAGTTTGGTAATTAGAGTTCGGTCGAGGTCACGGAGACTAAAACAAGAGCAAGAAACACACTCCATACGTGCTGTTCCCTTATTAACACATGTTTTACTTTTACTACTTTGTTGTGCTGTCTGATGAGCGACAAACCTGAAATGCCAAGCAAGAAAGACCTGTCTTTTGGACACGAATACCTATAATTATCTTTGACAGCGGTGTTCTTTAAAGGAGAGACAGACACTGACACTTCTCACGTTTTTTTTTTTTTTTCAGGCTTTTTAGAGCGTGTGTGTCACCAGCATTTGACACAACATTATTAGTCATGTCACAATTTTCTTTTTTCTTTTTTTTTTTTAAAAACTCCACCAATTCTTGGGGCGGTTTGTCTTAAGCCTGTACACCCACTTGATACACAGCACGCAATCCTTTCTTTGGTTACCATGTACCAGCCTATCTTAGTTTTTCGTGGTGTATCTGGAGCATCGATACACACTAAGTCGATTGTTTAGTATGTGCCTAGATTGGTGTACCTTCTAAACTTTCTACCTGTATCTTGCTCCCAAAATAGTACTGCGAATGTGAACAGACTGCGGTTTTGGTTTTTACCAAATAACCTTTGTCACACTTTGTAGTGTTTCAGACGTTGAATGACAATTTAACTTTCTATTGTATTTGTATGGATTTCTGAATTAGTGCGTCATGGTTCTGTGTCTGAACTTGACCGAGTTTTGGGAGGAGGAGGAGGAGAAGGAGGTTGGACGGCAAATTGTTCTGTACATTTGGTGACTTCACTGGCTAGTTCTACATGCTTTAACGGTTTATCAAGTAGAGACTGAACTGAGATGAGTCAGTAGGTGCGTCTGTGTCAAGCTGATGCTAACAATTTGACAGAGGAATGGTGCTATAGCGTTAGCTGCTACAGTTAAAGTGAATAATTTTAATATCATCAGTAGTTATCATCTAATTTTTATATTTTAAGTCCTGAAATTGTAACTGTTCCCTGTGAACTAGGGCCTAGCAATTAAACCTAGCCAAAAACGGAAAGAGAAATATAAATATTAAAAAACTAGCCATTTATAAATACTGCAGAATGATGACAACTTAAAGGGGAAAAACTGGTGAGGACGGGGCATTTATTTATTTTACTGGCATGATTTGAGTGCGCTTGTCTCTTTAGAGAGGATCGTCACTGCAAGGCAATAATACGTTTTTCTGACCGATCATCTTTATCCTATGATGAAACATTTCTATGTCAGTGGGCGTGGTCTAGGATAACTCCACCCCCATCCATAGGGCACAATACTTACCAGATCTGAGCCTCATTGGACACCTGAGGGAGAGTTTTGGACAGTGCTTGAGAACCGCTATCATGAAAACACCAGTTGAGGAATATCTTTTGGAAATCTGGCGCTCTATTCGTTCAGTGCACGTCCAGAGATGTGTAGAATCCATGCCAAGGTGCAGCGAAGCTGTTCTTGTGGCCCAACACTTTTTTTTTTTTTTTTTTTTTTTTTTTTTTTTTTTTTTTTTTGTCTTTGTCTACAATCCAGTATGTAATACGGACAGGCCATAGTATTAAAATTTTTACTTGCTGTTTCTTTTTCCTAATTTTCCATAATTTATCCTCCAGTTTTCATTAGTTCCGTCAACCTGACATTTAAAGCATGGCAATTAAAGTAGCCGGATAGCAGTTCAGTTAAGCAGCTTTGCAGAACACAATTTCTACTTAACTTCTAAAGTATGTGGTACCTCAGGGTTCCGATCTAGGACCGACTCTCCTTGCCTGTTTAACCCAATACAGCAAGTTCATTCAGATGTAATGATTGGAAGAATATATAAATACTCTGGGGGAATTTTTACTAATTTCTTAAAGACAGTCATGCCTAACGAGAATTACTTCAAGTAGAAAGTTAACGAACACGTCACCTTGATTGACTAATTCATACAGCAAGTTCTGCAGGAGTTCAATGACATGCTAGTTCTCTAAAGTGTTATGGTTTTACTGGCATCACAAAATGCTCAGATATATATGTATATATATAAATATATAAATAAATAAATTATAAACATTGCAAGTACCTCACCAAAACAATACGAAAGCACATAGATTGTTCCTAAATAACATGACTTCCTTTTTGGCAGCTGTAACTTTCCACCGCCTTTTGCACCCTTTTTTTTTATTAAAAAAAAAAAAAAAAAAGAATAAAATTTATTTGGTGCCAAAGCAGCAGGTGTAAACGGTGTAAAGGGATACATCTTTCAACACTCAACCCCAAAGGCTTCTACCATTTTGTCATTTCCGGTAGGGGGAGTGTGTGCACACGTGTTTACCCCTGATCCTCCCCCGTTCTTCAGCAGTGTCGAGCCCTTATTTGCCCATGTCACAGGCTCGCAGTGTGTCACTGCACTCCAGACGCATGCCTGGCATTCCAGCAGCTCCTCGGTGCACAGTTGTTGGGCATAGCCCGCGTTTTTCTGGCCCCGGGGAACGGATCGCTCGCATTCACCCAGGAGCTGGGCGGAGAGGAGGGGGCAAGTGACACATGCTCCTTTCCCGCTGTTGCCCTCCACCCCATAAACGACTCAGGGCTCCCTTTGCGGCCGACTGGTCGCGCCACTCTCACTCTGTTTTGACAAGGGAAAAGAGGGGAAAAAGTGAATCGTAGGTTGCATTGTGTCGAGTTGTGTAACGGTCACTCTGACTCATTGTTTTGAAATGTACGAAAGGTTTCTAAGACAAACAAAAATGTCAGTGGCTGACTGAGTGGCTAGAAAGTATTCACTGTGTTCATTGTCCATACTGTGTGAATGATCGAAATGTATGTTAGGATTTATACACGTTGTTAGGATTTATACACATTTATAAACTAGCCTAGTGCAATGAATACTCGCATATTCACCAGACGCTTTAATAAGAGCACCTGTACTCCTGTTTATTCACACAGTTATCAAATCAGCCAGTCCTGTTGTGTGTGGGGGAATGTGATCTCAGTGACTTCTTCCAGTCTGTCCAGTTTCAGTGCCCACTGTAGCCTTAGATATTTGTTTTTGGCCGACAGAACCTCAAGGTTCATGGTGTTTGTGTGTGCTGAGCTGCTTTTCTGCTCTGCACGGTTGTAAAGAGTGGTTATTTGAGTTACTTCCTGTAACCTTCCTGTCAGCTCAAACCAGACTGGCCATTCTCCTCTGACCTCTCTCATCAACAAGGTGTTTCCAGCCACAGAGCTTCTGTTTTACTGGATGTTTTTTTTTCTTCCCCACAACACTGTGTGTAAACTCTAGAGATTGTTATGCATGAAAATCCCAGGAGATCTGCAGTTTCTGAAATACTCAAATCAGCCCATCTGGCACCACCAGCCATGCCATGTCGTGCCATGCCAAGTCGCTGAGATCACATTTTTCCCAATTCTGGTGTTTGATATCTGCATGATTTTATGCATTTTGCTGCCTCAGCATGATTGGCTGACAGGATGATTGCATTAATGAGCAGACTTTATACATTACTTATTATATAGGAGACAATTGATATCAGGCAGAAAAAAACCGTCTGTCTCATTGTGTCTTTGTCTGATTGCGGCTCATTGTGTCTGTGGCAGAGGGTATGTAGGGTTAGATAAGGGCTGGATGACATTCAGTAAACAAAGCTAAGATCAGATTAGAGCTGAACCTTTAATCAGATGTTAACCGTGACAGCATTCTCTAGATTGTGCAATCAAATTACAGTGGTATTCGCGGGCTAAGTTAAGGCTAGATTTTGGTTTTATTATCTCGATTGCATTAAATTAGTTTGCTTGTAACTTTTTTTTATTTATTGATTTATTTATTTATTTAAATAAATACAGTATACACTCAGCATGAAAGGAAACGTGCATTTCTGAATCGGCTGAACTAAAATATTAATTAGTCCCAGATCTTGTGCATGTTCTCCTGTCAGGATTACATGATCAACTGTGATTATATATGGCATCTCTGTTGAAGGCTTTACAACACGTACATGTTTATGTCTCGTTATCGTTGCACAAGAACTGGTATTATTTATTGCAGAGAAGTTCCTTTATCTAGGCTGCAGTAAATTTCGTGTACATTTATTCAGATTGTAACACGTCACGTTTCATTTCTAGCCCCAATCCTTACGTTCACAAAACACAAACACCTGCCTAACAGTTTCGAAAAGTTTCATGCGGTTTCATTTGATTTGAACAGCGCGCTCACAGTAGATATTGTCACGAAACAGCTTTACAGAAATTCTGATGTAAATTGAAGTTTCGATGTAGGTTTCGATCGCAGACATGCAAGCCTGAGATGACATTTTAAACACTGATCGATGACAGTTCGGTTTCAGGAAAGTAAGACATTCTGAAATCCTTTGGCTAAATTTAGCATGATTAAAAGTGCTTTCATCTGATAACATCTCCTCGTGCCGTTTCAGATGCAGAGTGGAAATTTCTAGGGCCCTAACAGGTAGAGCTGCATTCTGTGTGTTGTTAAAAATGATTGTACTGCTACTAAATCCTTAAGCACCCTGCTGTGTATGTAAGGTGCCATAACGTGTGTGTGTGTGTGTGTGTGTGCGTGTGTGTGTGTGTGTGTGCGTGCGCGTGTGTATAAAATAAAATAATGGATTAGTGCAAAGTCTTATTTTAAGTAATGATTTGAGAGAGCGAGCTAATTGCATGAGAGTGGGTATTCTTATAAATGTATGAATACGTAGCATGCGGGTTGTTGTTTTGTTTTTTTTTTTAATTTTTTTTGTCACCATTAATCATCCTGTCCAATCTGCGGAGTCGGTCATTTGCAAGTCACACAGACCGTTAATAAATGGTTAGTACGTTTCACGAATGAGCGTGACCGGTATCCGTCTACTTTCTACTAAGAGGCCTGTTACAGACCTTCTTCTGAAATCCATGTTTACTCATTAGGGACTTTAAGAAACTTAAACCTGACTAATTCTAATGAAGCTGACTGACTGCTTTCTCTCACTACGGCAAAAACACCAGATTGAAGTACTATGAACGCGTAAAGCATTTCTCCATACGCCTTTCCACCACTCCTTTCCAGTTCTGGTAAATTCTAAACATGGATTTCTGTGAATGGTTTTCTTATCAGTGAGTATATCTCGCTCCGAGAAACTGTTGGTGTAGGGAGCCAATCAGATTGCAACTCCGATTTTGAAGCTTGAGGGCAGAAACATGCACAAAAGATACGAACTAAGCATCTGAGACTGAGACTAGTTTCTTGCTAATTAGCACCCGAGCTTGTTCAAATGGTATACTTTTGGATACCCCGTCCCACTCTGCGTCAAATCTCTGCACACCCCATGGCGACTGCTCATGTAGAGGTTCAGCGGCTTGCTTTTTCCTCAGTCTGCGAGTTGTCACAGAAGCCGCTCTATGACAAGTAGAAAGTGCTAGTGATGAGCAGCAGCCAGCGAGAGTCCAGTCTAATTCATCTGCTGTCATGCGCAGCAGATCCCAGAACCCAGTTTATCATTCATCTCTTTGTGTGCCAGGGCGACAAAATGTCATGTTGCTTTTGTGATGAATAATTTGTCAAGTCCAAATGGTTGTGGAACTTCCAAAATAAAGTCAAACATGACATGACTCATGGCAACATTCCTTCCTCCACAAATCTTTTTCAGATAAAATGGTGCAAAAACCACCAACACAGACAGTTGGTTATGACAAAGTCACACGATGGACAACTTTTGCTTTATTTATTTATTTATTTATTTATTTATTTATTTATTTATTTATTTATTTTTTGGTGCAAGAGATCTGTTTTTATACAGTTCCTTTCTGCAAGTTGCCTTGATACTGTGTTAATAGGATAATAAAAAAATAATCATTATGCCATTATAGTGGTAATCATCTCAACCGCCATGATCAGAGGAAAACGCTAATGAAAAGTTTATCGTGACCTGCCAAGTTTAAGCGGTCGAGCGAACGTGCCAGGATTTGTTGAGATGTGGATGTTTCTTTGCAGAGGGGGGAAAAAACAAAAAGACGTGCCATCATTACAGTGTGTCAGAGTGCTCAGTCATTGTGTCGGGTGTCTGTGCGGATGAGTGTGTGAGAGAGGAAGAAAATGGAAATGACACACTCAAAAGGGTGTGAACGGATATGCTCGTGTACCACCTGTGCCATTACCTAACAGGCTACGGTATTTGCATAAAGTAGGTTATGGCATATTTCTCCTCGATCCACGAGCTTCAAGACGAATTAGAGCAGGAAAACATACAAAAAGTTCAAAGCCAAAATGTTTTTTTTTTTTTTTTTTTTTTTTTTCCCCTCCCCTCTTTCACAGTGGATCGGGTTTGTAGCATTAAAAGTGCATCACCTGTCTTTCAGAGCTGTATTTAACCCGAATAGCCATATCAACCAATATTTAGTGCTTCATAATAGAGCTGGGTGCCAGCACTTCCTCAAAGCTGTTTTTGAAGTCCTGTCTTTAATGCAAATTTCGGCTTCCACATACCAAGCGCGTGAGCCGCTGCCTTTTTCTTTGTTACACCGCTTGTGCATAAGCGTTCCCAGGCATCGTGCTTGGGTGGGGGTTATGGGTGAATGGGTGTATGGGTGTGTGTGTGTTGCAGTGAGGAAGCGAAAAAGTAAATGACACCTTCAAAGAAGTGTAAACAGATCTGCCTGTGTGTATTATAGGCATAAATACCACTAATTTTGAAAATATGTGTGTTTCGTCTTTGCACGAGTGCAGGTTCAGGCAGCTGCAGCTGAACTCCGACAGCCGCGCGTCAGAGCTGCAGAACCAGATGAAGCTGAAGGCTTTCGAAGCCGAGCGCGCTCAGATCGTGCAGGAGGAGACGGCCCGGAACCTCAGCCTGTGCCAGATAGAGTGTGAGAAACAGCAGAAGAAACTGGAGGCAGGTGTCCTGTCATCACCTTACGCTGCCTTGTCATCAGCTTGGCATTTTCAGTGTTTGTGTGTGTGTGTGTGTGTGTGTGTGTGTGTGTGTGTTCCTTTGTTTCACAACTCCAAATGAAAACTGTGTTGTTTTTTTTCTATGCGCACAATGCAAGGCAGGACAAAACCTCATCCTTATTACAGTATGTGATTGCACAGTAGAGTACAAAGGAAATAAAACCTGGAAAAAAAAAAAAAAGTCATGTGACCCTCCATCGCCTGTCTACCTAAGAACTAATGCTGCAATCGATTTACCTCAGAAGTGGGAAGTCAGAACTCATGAATGAAATCATTTTGTCAGCTAAATGTGACGAGTGATGTGTATTTACCTTCTCAAACAGTGAACTGTGTAGCAAGTGTTATTACAATATGTCTACATGTAGATTGCTCTAAAACTAGTACTTGTATATTTAAAGGTAAGAGGCTGCGCGCCATGTTGAATTGATGTCACTTGCTGTACTAGGAGTTGAGGAAATCTAGTTCCTGAGTAGGAATTCCGAATTGGTGGGGCGTTTTCTCTGGTCTTTCCTAGTCAGAGGTCAGAAATTACAGCGTTACGACCTTTAGCTGAATTCAGCCGTAAAAGCTCCCACTGCAGAACCGTCGCCATCAACGTCTTTCTCTCTCAGGTTCTAACCAAGGAGTTCTACGCGCTTCAGTCTTCATCAGAGAAACGCATCACAGAGCTGCAATCCCAGAATGCCGAGCAGCAGGTGAGGCTGGAGACCTACGAGAAGCTGGAGAAGGAGCTGGATGACGTCACCATGCAGGCAGCAGAGAGTGAGGCCAATTTATCAGCTGATCCAGGAACCCGCTTTCCAATTTTCTGTCCTGTAGGCTTAAAGGAAGCGTCCAAGTTTTTTTTTTTTTAAGTCTAAATGCTAGAAGTTTCCTACATTACCCACAATGCCATTCGACTACCTGCTTGTGGTGATGCCAGTAGGACCGAGTCCTCAGGTTCATCGCTACCTTAAGAGAGAGAGATGCGACGGCGCTTTAGTGTTTCAGTCTGTCTAGCTCTCGCACCTCCTAATCTCCATCAGATCAGCTTCCGAAGCTTTCACGCTCACACCATCGGTAATCTGATCGCACTCGTCATCCCATAGATCAATAACTAACCTAACAGGAATAACGAAAATTATAGCACCAACCAGCAAATATTTTAATATTAATGGGTTTTCGGGGTGTTTTCCTCTGAGCATGATGTATGCTTCATTAGAACTGCTTCTGAGAAAACCCCGAGCTTTCCCAGTGTTTCAGAACAGTAGAAAGATCTTAGCTGTCCATCAAACGTGGGAGTGGGCAGTAAACAGCCTGGCGTGATGTGCAAAAAGCGCACATTTTGCTATTGTCTGTTCGAGTAAAACAGCCAATTGTTGCTGTGGCCACTTAAGAGGAAGTATATGCAAGTTCACGTTGTCTAAAGGGAAGCATTTAACATTAATTCGAAAAGCAAATAATAACAGAGTAATTGGAAGCAGAACACACGTATGACTCATTTCAAACTCATCCCGTGTTATGATTTAAATCTGAATGGCCGGCCTAATTTTAAAAATGCAGTTAGCAGTTACAGATTAATGTCTGCTGCTCTGACTGGAAAGAGAAAAGCAGGTCTGAAAACCACCTTGTTGAACTGTTTTGTGTTTTAACGACTGAGTAACAAGGATGAACACGAAGAATAGGGTTTTTTTTTTTTTGTCGTTTTGTTTTTTTAAGTGCTTTAGTGTCTATGGGATTATGACTGACAAGAATTTTACCACGTTTCCCTGTACTGAGAAAGTAAAAGCAAAATAATAGAACTCTGAGGGCAGTTGTTAAATTTTATGAATTTCAAAAATGTGTTATTAGAAAAAGATCATTTAAAACCCTTACGCTCTAAAAGATGAGATGCACATGAGAGAAAGTCTAACAAAACTGTTCTTATGTGGTTTTATCCAAATTCCTCAGAAACGTTTCTGGTTTCTTAAAAAAATTAAAAAAAAAAGTGTTTTTTGGTATCTTTGTGCGATCAAACTGCACGGCTGTCACTCAAGTACAGATGGATGAATTATGCAGATTTAAAGGGTAATTTACGGCTCTTTGGTCGACGAATTCATGAGATCAGAAGCTGCTAGTTATTTCTGCCTTCTGCACTGAATTGTTCGACTTTACTAATGACTTTACACATCTTGCTCTCGTGACCTTTTGCTTTCAACGCCATTTATTCCCGAGTTCATTAAATCACTCTGGCTCTGCTTTGTTTTGAAAACTTCTGTACGTTCTAAGCAGGAGAGATAATAGTTTATGAGCATAGTTAGCCTCTCCCCTTTGCTCCTGATGCTGGGTGGTCCGAGAGGCATCCAAACACGTTAAGTTGCACACGGTACGTTTTTGTAAAACACGTTCTGTGTTTTATAGTGGAAAATGAGGACGAAGCCGAGAGGGTGCTGTTTTCATACGGTTATGGAGCGAACGTGCCGACCACGGCCAAGAGGAGGCTGAAGCAGAGGTGAGAGTGGAGAAGGTCAAGTGTCTCTACAGATCGCTAAGCTGTTGTTAAACGCGATTGATGCTTGAAGAAGTTAAGTGTGTGTGTGTGTGTGTGTGTGTGTTTGTGTGTGTGTTTGCAGTGTTCATCTGGCACGAAGGGTTCTGCAGTTAGAGAAGCAAAATACTCTGCTAAGGAGAGACCTGGAGAGAAGCAGCGCCCATGCAGGGCAGATCTCAGAAGAGGTATCACACTCTCAAACACACAAACACTCACTCTCCTAGTCATACATCAATGTACGGAGATGACAACATAAGCTCCAAACACCAGAATTCATCTTCACGCCCAACCACAAATATAAGCAAATATATATATATTTTTTTCTTTCTTTAAACTCAGGAGTGGTTTATCATCAGTGCACTAAATACAGGAAACCTTTTTAGTTTTAGTTCATTTTCCTGCAATTTTCCTACAAACGGCTAGAGCAGCCACAGAGACAGTAGTTCAGTTCAATTTTATTTTATTTGTGTAGCGCGTTTATGAACAAGCTGGAGGAGACGGTGACAATGAAAATCGCTCTCAAACCCTGAAACCCGTCCCCTTCTGGTGTTGGAAAGAAGAGTACAGAATGAAAATAGCATTGCACAGGTTGAGGGGGAAAAAACCCCAAAAATTTTCTCTGTAATTTGACCAAATCACTCAGAGGAAAGTGCTATCTGCTCTCTTCACCTAAGATTGGCTAGCGTCGCAGTGATTGACAGGTTCTATGCGCACAATGCAAGGCAGGATAAAACCTCATCCTTATTACAGTATGTGATTGCACAGTAGAGTACAGAGGAAATAAAACCTGGAAAAAAAAAAAGTCGTGTGACCCTCCATCACCTATCTACTTAAGAACTAATGCTGCAATCGACTTACCTCAGAAGTGGGAGGTCAGAACTCATGACTGAAATCATTTTTGAACCTGTCGAGCTTCAAAGTGCGGGAAAAACATCGATGCCTCCATGTTCGTTTTTCGTTAGCAAGAAGCTAGCCAGCTAAATGTGACGAGTGACGGTGAACTGTGTAGCAAGTGTTATTACAATATGTCTACATGTAGATTGCTCTGAAACGAACACTTGTATATTTAAAGGTAAGAGGCTGCGCGCCATGTTGAATTGATGTCACTTGCTGTACTAGGAGTTGAGGAAATCTAGTTCCTGAGTAGGAATTCCGATTATTAGCAAGTTGATACGGTTAGTTCCTGTCAGTGCCAAAAGCCATCCAACTGGAGGAAAGATGGTCAATGGGAAAAGCACAGCAATGGTTTTACGGCGTCAGAACCTCAAGTACTTTGTGGTGGGGGGAAGAAAAAAAAAAAGAAAGGGAAAAATCTCACCCAGAGCTCAGGAAGTGGGTGTTGTTCTAATCTCACATACATCACTCCAGGTTTAACCTGGAGAGTCATTCATTTTTTTTTTTCTTTTGGTCATTCACAAGTGGTGGAATCATGTTTCTGATCTACAGTGGCAAAGAATGTCCCAATATTTACACATCATCACTTTTCACTGACTGCTGGCGTTCTTATCCTTCATCTTGTTGTTCAGTCTTGTTGAACAAAAAAGGGCAAATTGCCAATATTAAAAGCTGCCCGGATCATCGAGGTGCATTCAGGCGTGTTGCGATCTAATTTATAACTTTTTTTATTTTTATTTTTTTTAAGTTATCGCAAAGTGGTCAGCAGATTTTGGCAGATTTCCACTAACTGACTCATTTCAGATTTCAGTTTCAGTCTTCATGGCTTCTCTTTCATTCTGCTGTTGTCCCAGGGCGCACACGGACAAACAGTGCAAACGCCTCCGCTTGCTAAATTCATGCAGAAACTCCCCAGAGTTTACTGAGGCTCTTGAAACTTGGGAATGAGTCACAGATGTTGCAGTACGTTTCCAGCGAGCTTATTGCGTTTGTGCGCTGGGTTTCAAACGCGCCGTTCAGGATTTTCTTAATTAGATCAGTACGGAGCACTGAGTAAACATTTTGATTTAAGATCAAGTTGCATAATATGGTGTGTCCTCTTCTGAATAAAGTATGATTTATTAAATGATGTGTAGGCAGGGAGAGTAATTTTGTGCTTGTAAAGCAACAACCGCTGTATTGTTCTCTCCTACTTTTTACACCTTATTCTCCAAAAGACCTCAGGATACTTGACGTGACGACAACATCTGCGAGTGTCACGCGAAGACAAAAGCAACTTCGCAGGCTCACAAGCTCGCATGCGCTCTGCAGCTTTGTATCGGCCGTGTACCGGTGCTCCGGTACTGCAGGTGGCGCCGTTAAAATTTCACAACAGTTAGAATTACACGAAGAGTAGAACGAGCAGGAATTATATAAAGTTGTTGGAATTACAGAAAGAGGAGGAAGAAGAGGAACTGCTTATTTAGTGTCTTTAACCTCCTTTCTCTTTCTTCTAGTCCTTCGCATTAACTATCTCCGTCCATCCTTCCCTTTCTTACCTTGTTCGTGCCTTCCTTGCTTCATCTCTGTCTTTATTTCTTTATTTCATCATTTCTTTCAGCTCCTTACACTTGAGGAAATGTCGCGAGGCGTACAGTGAAGTGTAAACACTGAAATTTAAACTTAACTCCCACAGAGAATAGTCACATGATATGGCGTTTTATTAAAGCGGATCCGGATCAGGATCAGGCGTATTCTTTAGAGCAGTGACCTAAGTGTTTGCGGTGGAAATCCTGCACGAATGCACCAACAGAGCCAGCTCACACAACTGAGAGAGTCCTGTGCTGCTTCAAGCACTTGATTTGTTCCCATAAGCAGTAAAGAAACTCCATCGCTGATACTTGTTGAGGAATCTGAAGCGCTTTGATCCATGGTATCACTGACATTCATTCTTCCTTGTGGCTTCATGCCCTGTTGAGGAGTCGCCCAGAGTCAAACTTGGACCAGGTACTGACACAAGTCTGCACTTGTTCCTCTCTGTCCTACAGCGGTGCGTGATACTCTGGGTTCACACAGTTCCCTGTATTAAAGGATCATTCCAGTTACTAAACCAGGTAGACATTGTTCTTTTCCTAATATGCTTAAAACTTAATTATGGATTGTCGTCAGGGTATTTGGCGGTGTCCTTTCAGAAATTCGGACACTCTCAACACGAAGGCGCCGATTGTGAGATCGCTTGTTGATACGCAGTATAATATACTGTGAATAGCTCGCAGGGACGAATAGCTAATTACTTCTTTTAAGGCCGCCAGTGAAAGACTTGGCTGTCTGCTCATCTCCTCAGACTTGACACGTGAGGACTGGCGTGCCTAAAGAGAAGGAGTACTTCAGACATGCTCGATGTGTTGTGTTTGCACTCCTCACGTTTTATCACATGTGATCGCTCTTGTGTCTTTTACACTGTCGTGAGATCTCAGCAAATCAGGTGCCCTCTCTACGATTAGTCTCTGGGTGATGGGAGGAGCCAGTGACCAACGGCGATAAGAAGGGTGGCCACCGTCAGACTGCCCTTTCAGCTGTGGCCTGTTATTAAAAATGCTTCTTTGTTGTTCATTCCCTAACTGAAAGGCTCACTCAAGCTGATTGAACCCCCACCATCAGAGGCATCCAAGTATGGTTTTCTAATACTGTTTGCCTCTCAGGGTTTAAGCATATAGCTTGATAAAGGAGGCAATTAAGTAGCTGTACTCATCAAATGTTATGAGTAAGTTGTGATAAGATAAATAGGTTAAATTGGGTTTGACTTTGTGCCACTTACATAAATTATCTTGCATGAAGTGTGTATTACATTTATACTATGCTACCAATAACTACCATGAATCACTTAATGTACCATTCAAACTCTGTTTTGAGGACCTTTTTAGTGCCCTGTCCAGTATTTGTTGTTTGTTTTTTGTTTTTTTTTGGCTGTTGTAGCCCATCTGCTTCATGTGTCAGTGTATTGTGCATTCTGAGATGCTTTTCTGCTCACCACGGTTGTAAAGAGTGGTTATTTAAGTTATCGTATCCCTCCTGTCAGCTCAACCCAATCTGGTCATTCTCCTCTGAACTCCCTTATCGACAAGGCGTTTCTGCTTGCAGGTCTTCCACTCACTGGATGTGTTTTGTTTTTCACACCGTTCTGTGTAAACCCTAGAGACTGCTGTGGGTGAAAATCCCAGGAGATCTGCAGTTTCTGAAATAAATCCGCCCATCTGACACCAACAACCATGTCACGGTCAAAATCACTGAGATCACTTTTTTTTTTTTTTTTTTTTCCCTTCTGAAAATCTGAAGGTTGCTGCCACATGATTGGCTGATTGGATCATTCTTTCTTTCTCTCTCTCCATCTCTCTCCCTCTCTCTCTCTCTGTAACTTTTAATCCTGTATTTTGTCTGTTTCAGCTGCAAGCAGCCAATCAGCTTCTTCAGCAGGCTCAGCAGCCATACAGTTACCTCATCGATACGGTTCGCCAGAGGGACACACAGATCCAGTCACTAAAAGAGCGCCTCTTGCAGCTGGAAGAGGAAGTGAGGTATGTATTCAGAGCGGTAGCCCAGATTTCAGTTGGCGAAGCAGCGCACTCCCTCCTCTTTTTTTTTTTTTTTTTTTTTTTTTTTTTTTTTTTTTTTTTTTTTTTTGGTAAAAAGAGAGCTGCTTGCAATGAGGTGGCCCAGTGCAAATGTTAAAACATGTCACAATATTAAAGTGCTAAAAGTGATTTATCTGTTTTTGCAAGAACTTCTAGTCTCAGACTGAGCACTAAGCAGATCCAGATAGTGTCATCGTAGACACTGACACAGATGGTGAAACAGAGATAGTGTCATATGTAGCGTAAAAAAAAAAGGCATAATCTAGCTAAGTATTAGCAGCAAGAAGTCTTGTTTGAACTGATCTTCACTCTGTTTGTGGCAGTGTAACGCTATAGTCTGGTGAATATTGGAATGCTAAATCTTTGAGGTGATTAAAAGCGTAGCTACTGTTGGTGATGAAAATGCTTTAGATGCACATCCTTTTGAGATCTTGTGGAGTAGCAGATCCAGGAGATCATGAGTTGGCAGATCATGACATGACATGGCGACACTGCAGATGCGATCTAGTCCTTACACGCAGGCAACTTCTTCACTTGAAATGTATTTAAGGTGCTCGATAGCGGCGTGATGCCTTTGAGGAAAAAGATTCCTACCTAGTTTGTCTTTCCAGGAATTCACAAAGCAGTCAATTACTGCAATTTAATTACTGCTGATTTGTATTTTCTGGCGATCGTGGCTTATCAGAACAAAAAATAAGTTCAGTTGAGTTTCTTGAAGCCCTCGCGTGTGCAAATAAAAGTAGACAGGCGCCTTCACGTGTTGGCCTTACACTCTATTGCTGGAGGCAAGAAAGGAAAAAAAAAAAAAAAACAAGCAACAAAAACAGAGGTGTTTTTTTTTTTTCTCCTCCCCCCCCCACCAGCATCCCACAGCGGTTGTTTGTGGCTTGACACCAAGCCATGTTTACCTCCACACCACCATGTTTTTCCTGACCTGAGTTTGTTCTGGCCCAAATCTCAACTTGGATTATTTCGCAAAACTAAAGAGTGCTCACGGATCTGTTTGTCGTACCCCGAGGTCCAGTGCACTTGGAGAGGCATCTCTGCTTTATTTATTGACTAATGATTTAGTGTGGTTGTCACTGAGAGAGCACATGTGCCAGTCATTACACACCTGCACCTGTCTAGGCTGATGGGGTTGAAGGTCCTGCAGCAAGAAAAACAAGAGAAATGTTTCTTTTTTTTTTTTTTTTAACCAGGAATAAATATGATCTCACTTTTAGCTATTTCCAATAACAAGTATTTACATATTAGTGAATACCCACGCTGAACCTGGTTAACTTTCTTGCGAAATGTAGCACCAAACAGGGACATGTGGGTGAAATGGTGCGGGATAATGATTGGTCAAGTGAAATCCTGACAAACGTCATGAGTCAGACAACTGAAGAAAAAAATAAAATAAAATAAAAAAAAAAAATTTTAAATTGGTTTAAATGGCTTTTCGGTTTTTTGAGGCAGCGTTACAAATTTATCACAAGTTGTATTTTTTTTTTTTTTTTTTTTTAAACGATTACGAATTTCTTTTTGAGAAACGTTCAATTCAAGTTGTGTGTGTAAATACGCTAATTTAAACTTGACAGCGTAATCTGTGTAGAGTTTCAGGAGAGAAGCGCGGGATACGAATGTTTTTGCGAACTAACTGGATTTTCGCGAACCCCACATTTCTCGTGTAAATGCACATGCGACTGATTTACGAGCACATTTTGTTTGTATCCAGCTTGATAAATGAGGCGCGTTGTCTGTAGTTTAACTCGGGTTAAAGTATTGGCCTCCCTTGTCTTTTGAAATCTGTTTTAGAGTAGGATTAATAATTCTGTTGTACTTTTTTGTTTGTTTGTTTTTGGGGGTTTTTTTTGTACTGTCCTTTTTTTTTTTTTTTTAAGAATTTTTTTAATTTTATTAGAATTTAATGACAGTACAACTTTGATTTCTTTCCATAGTGCACTGAAGAAAGAAAGGGCATCTTTGCTGCAGGTGAAAAACAACATGGCTGCCGATCTGGAGCGGCTCCTGAGCCACAGAGAGGTAACGGCTGACTCGGCACATTGGAAAATGCGCCTAGGGGATGGTGCGTTGCGTCATCCAGGGAGGTGTTGTCGTGTAATTTGGTACAAGCCTTTGATCTAGATCACCTTTAAGGATTTGTTTAGGGTTCAGCTCAGGGTATGCTGGTCAGTATGAATCCAGTATAAAGAGAAAAGAACTGTTGTGAAATTTTGCCACCATGTGTGTGTCACAGTGAGCATAAGAAAAACAAAATACAAATGAGATGCTGCTATTGGAAGTGCCTGGAGTGTTTCAGTGGAACTGCTGCCCAATCACACACACGCACACACACACACACGCGCACACACACACACACACACACGCAGTTGCCTCTGGGTGTTCCCTCTTTGTTGTGCAGACACCGTGGGCTGACATGCAAAATGCCAGTCACACATTAGTGACTTCAAGCCTCTGCTCGAACAAGTCTTTCTCTTTCACAACGTCACATTGGTGCTTAATTAACGAGATCTGGCACCGGGAAAGATGATGCATATGCAATACCAGAGTATGTCACTAAACAGTTTGCCCAACAGCACTTGCCTTCACAAGAACGTTTTTAATGTTGCCATTATTTGCATGCGATTGACCGGAGAAGAATTCCCTTTAGTTATTTCTTTTTTTTTTTTTTCTTCTTTTTTTTTTTTGTATGCAGAAGGTAACTGGAAATTCCTGTTGCACCGCTTAACAGGTTCTCATGAATTTGCCCCGTGTGATCGCTCTGATTCGGATCTAATCGTTTTTGTCAGGCTGCGTGCGAACGCGAGACTTACGACGAAGCAGTAATCATAATCGTAACGATGATAATAATAATAATAATAATAATAATAATACACAATCAGCTGTGCTCGTTTTTGATTCATTACTGAACATAATTCCCTCGCCACTGCACCTTCGCCAAGCCTAAGAAAGAAGCTCATAACACATTTGTGAAATTCGGAGCTATTTTGAACCAAACATTCCCCTCCCACCAGCACGGCCACTGCTGCTGCTGGCGCAGCCTTTGCAGAGTGCACAACTTCCAGTGGCATGTTGGCATAAAGCACGCAGTCCTCGCGGACAGCTGCTCGCTCGCACAGCGCTTTAACATGCCAGCGCATATGGTGGCTGAGTGATAAATAGAAATATTAAATGACCCCTGACATGCACACAACCAGGCACATCTATATTCATCACCGAAGGGTGCTGGATGTCCTAGCACGAAGAAATAGTGTACGCAGGTTTGTGAAGCAGAAATCGACTGCTCTGCTACGAAAACCTAGTCGAGAGCCGTCTCATTTCCTGTGGTTTTAAAGTCACACCGTGTTCACCTTTTATGCATGATCTCATCAGTGTCACTTGGCTTTAATACGCAATCGAAATGACAGACATTTTGGCATCTTTTGGGGGAAAAAAAAAAAAAAAGAGACACTTAGTTCAACTCTGATCTCCATGTGGTTTGGAAGCGTTACACTGAAACATGTCACAACACTGAGCTGAGTCTATTCTCAGGTATCTTTTGATTGAGGTATACAACTCTTGCGAGAACAAGAATGACCATGTTAGAAAGAAAAAGTGGCGCTTTGCAAGATGTCAGCGTGTTATTTGGTTTTTCTTTTTCAGAGCTGGGCAATATCAACATTTCTCAACACAGCCACAGAAAACATGAAAAAAAAAAAAGTGAAAGTGTTTCATTTCTGTTTACAATATGCCTGGGATATACTGTAGGTGCAGTAAAATGCTTGTGGTAAGATTATGGTAAATTGCTAACATGCTAAAGCAAGTAAATAAATACGAATAAAATTGAAATGAATGAGAGTATAAAACACGTGTGCAGATGTGCGACGTAAGGAGTGTGACGTATGGAGTAAAAGCTAAACGCTGAAATAAAAATAATTAAATATAAATTGCGTTTGATTATCAAACAGTGTGTGTGGCGGTCTGGGAAAAACCTTTGGATGGAGCTGTGGCTGAATTATGGAAAGCAAAAAAAATGACCAAAAATCGGGTTTTTCTGCCAACAATGTTCTTTAACATTTCTACTTTAAGAAAGCATAGATATATTTTGATTTATCAAATTGGTAACATCTTCATTTTCCATTATAAATCGTAATTTTTACATTTGCAAGTTACAGCAGTGTTGAGTGTTGTTATAAATGTAGAAGTAGGCGGGGCATCGTTCAGAGGAAATGAAATGAAATTTTAAACCCTAATCTGATTGGATTAGTTTTACATTGCGAGGTGGGATGATGCAATTATTACTGGAGTGTCTCTGGGATTTTAGTCCTTTCACTTTCAGTCATGTCAGTAATTTTTTTTTTTTTTTTACACGTTGTGCATGCGCACGTCTGGAAGCATTACGCCGTATTGTCCCTTCTATGAAGTGACCTGTAGAGATAACACTTGCGGAGGATTCGGTTAAGTCGTTGAGTTCCTCTTGAGGGTCTGGCCTACAGACACATTATGATCGAGTGTGGCCACGCCCACTACAACAACCGGCAATAATAAAGTTCAGAGCAATCGGGTGTATGTGTTACGCATTGTATTTTAGTGTGTTGAACATGTGTGCATCGTGAACACACACACATCACTTATCCTGAGCGAATCGATCATTCTTACTACAGTCTGAATAGTGCTTATGACACCGTTTTCGGCTCAGGAAAGTCTGTAGTTTGGAGATTTTATATGTAGTAGGAAATTCTATCCATGCTGAAACTCCACTTGTCCCCTGATTCCTGTTCTCTCATTTGTACACCACAGAGATTTAAAATCTGGTTTTGAAATAAATCAGTGTTGAATATTAAACTCCTTGCCTAACCCTAACCCTGACTGTATGCTTAGTCAGGCGGCAGTAGAGATGACGAAGTGACAGATATGAATTATGGATTATCAGAGTCAACAGTCAACTACTTACACGCACTGTAAAGGTTTAGGTAACTGCATTGTCAGTCATTTTGATTGAGCTGAAAGCAGCGTTTAAGCCTGCCTCACTGATCAATTCACGCGTCCGCTGATTGCACGCGTCCTCCTCATAGGAGCTGTCTGCGATGAAGCAGGTGCTGGTCAGCATGCGCTCACGGCAGAACCGAGAGCCCGAACCGGAGCTCAGCGGCAGCAGAGCAGTGGAACGGAGGCCCAGAGAACTCAGCCGAACAGCAGACGGGGAGCAGAACCAGCTCCGACCCAAACCTACGGTGTTTGTGAGTGCAGACGAACTCCGTACAATAAACAATACAAATGATAATGCTAACGTGAGCACAAAATGGCTTCCTGCCACAAGTCCTGTAGCTCAGGCTAACAGATGGAGTCTTAAATGAAAAGACGTGAGTATTAATAAAAATATACTACACACAATAAACACAATTTGTGCTTTTTCACAGGTTTTGATGTTAGAATTGTAGTGCGGATGATTACTTTAAAACTACGCTGTTGCAAGCTGAATGCCGGTTTCTATACTGTTTCTATAGTAACAACTTGCACCAAGACTTCAATGACAGACGCGTTACAGAAGCAGATTTTAAAAATCTGTTTGTAATTGTTGATGTGCTGAAGTTTTCTGCAAGCAGATGATAATTTAACATTTACGGAAGGAAGTGTCAGCGCTTTGTTACAATCAGAGGCAACATAGGGAAAGTCTTCAGGACAGAGGAGTTTATGCCTTTTGATGACATGACCGTGGCTTTTTTATTTTTATTTATTTTTTTGGTCTATTAACTTCACGCGAGAGATGTTTGCTATAACGTAAGAGGTAACGGGAGCTAACTTTCACAACACTAAATGTAACTGGAACTTTTTTTGAGTATCATGATGTAATAATTTATGCATGTGTAAGGCCTGATCATGTTCACTGTGGATATTCAGAGTGATTTGAGCTTTGAGACTCATCTCTGTGAAGGAATGCTTCCAATACAGAGCTAAAAAAAAAAAAAGGATGTGATTCTTGTATCACTCGTGGACCGTTTCACGTCAGCTTTCGTTATATATTTCTAGTAAACCTGTAATTGGCTTGAGGTTGTTTGCTTATGGCAGGGATTTCGAACCTTTTATGAAACCTCAATACGTCCCAAAGTTCAAAGGAACAGCCTAAAATAGCTTGTTTTCTCTCTTTCACAGACCAATAAAGAAGCTCCTGAGTGGCACAGAAAGCTCAAGGCGAAGTCCAAATGACCAGCGGAGACTTGTTTTACCAGAGGAACACAACGTACAGGTTTTATTTATGGGCACCGGAATTCACTTTGTGTACAGTGTGTTTTGTACTTGTAAAAAAAAAAAAAAATCAAATTTTAAATTAAAAAAGAATCTGTTTGGATCTGTGATTACAGGAGCGTTATTTGTGTCATGTGCGCGCGTGTGTGAGAAAAATCATTTGAAGATGGCTTAAGGAAGAAGAGCGCTCTTTTGTCTGCTGAAGTTCATTGTAACAGGAGTCTCCGGCCTCTTCTTTTTAATCGGGAAGGCGCTACACACAGTAATGTTTATAAATAGCCAGAGCCTTGCATACCATAAGACTCGTCTGTCTCCTCTTCTCTCGGTCAGTAGTAGTAGTAGTCCTTATCATTCAACATTTTTTTTGGGGGGGGGTCATATAAACATCATCTCAAAATGTATTTATTTATTCATTTTTAAAAAAAAAAAATACACTAAGTACATTACAAGTGATTTTGACACTATAATGGATTACAGTTGTCCATGCACCAAAAACATTTTCCATTTTCCTACATTGCAACAATGTTTTAATACTTTCCAGATTGTTTTCTGCATGGGATGTCTACTTTTGACAAATGTTCTATTACAAAAAAAATGTTTTTTTATTTTTATTTTTTTAAAAAGTATTCACTCATTGAATTGCTCCACACTTGTTTCTCAGCCTTGGCATCTCTGCCCAGAAATTTGACATCGAACTCGGTTATGTCCTGAACTGCATACCGTAGTTCAAAAATACAATACAAAAATACCTGAAACTAGAGTTAAGAGTAAAGTAAACGAGAGTAAAGTTAAGGCATTGGGAAACCTTCTCAATTTTGGCATGGCAACCACGTTCACTGTGGTGCACGCACATTTCTGACTTGCGATATCTGCAGTACGCCTTTTTGTCTTTGTCTAGTGCGTTCCACAATCGCCCTTTTCCTTTCCTAATCTCTGAAATATATTGTACAACAGAAATGATTCTGTACATCACAGAAACGCTGTCTGCACTTACACTTTCCCTTTGTTTGCCATAGCCTGTGTTTGAATGAATTGATTTGATTTAATTCCGATTCTTTGCTTTAAAACGAGAGCTTGGTGGCCACGGATTATTTTGAAACTATCCCAAAGAAGCGGCACCCGTGGACTTGCTGTTTCCACCTGCAACCTTGTACCACAGCTGGCTAATCTGCATGCGACGCAACCTTAACTACAATACTGATTTTTTTTTTTAAAGGGAAATTGAACTCAACCCAGTCGACATCAATATCACAGGAAAACTAAAATAATTCCTTTTTTTTTTTAACCACAAATATGCGATGACTCTAAATTTGAAGAAACTGTAGTTAGATTAACATTTTAAAAAAAAATAATAACATGGTATCATTAGCTAGATTGTGCTTTAACGCCTATTAATTACTTCTATCCAAACACCATAGCGAACTACGTACCAGTCAGTGCAGTGTGACGGCAAGCCCTACAGTACACACCTAGAGTCACTATGGCAACCTGTGATGGTGAAAGATACTGTTTTGACATAAACCTTGGGATGTAGGTTGACGCATGCTATGTTGTAGGCGGTGGTGATATGGGGAAAGTCATATCTTGATGCTTGGAGATGGTTTAGCGATACATGATACATCGTACATGTCACTAGGGATTCATTTTGAGAAGTGATGCGAGGGAACAACACCCAGTTATATTTAAAAAAAAAAAATAACCTCCGTGCAGCCCCCATTTTTATCTATCTATCTTATATATCTCTGTTCTTTTTATTTTATATCAGACCTACCATCCCAATTTGGGCAAAACAAAATGTACATCGTTTAACGAAACAGTAAATTTGAGTTTATAATTGTAGGGCATTATCTTAATATTTAATTATATTGTATTAAATAGGATGTTCGGTTAGTAGTATCTCACTGCTGCTTTTGGCAACAGCCATGGTAGACTCTCTCCCCTCTCTCAACCACAGCGACGCTAGCCAATCATACGCCTCTGTGAGGTCATGTATGTGGAAGAGGGCGGATAGCGCTTTCCTCTGAGCGTGTCACGCAGCATGAGCGGCAGTTTGGACAGATGCGGTTGGCTCGCTTCACATGTCTCGCAGGAAGCGCGCGTTAACCTTCACCCTGAAAACCCCCCCAGGTGCTAGCTGTCGTGCCGTAGGGGAGCGCTGCCTGCTGGCATCTGGTGGAAAATTCAACAAAAAATTTCTTTATTTGGACCACTGTGTATTTGTTCAGAAAATAAAAGAAATAGTGGAAGTGTATTACGAACAACTGTATGTTTCATATTCTTTTTTTTTTTTTTTTTTTTTTTTTTTTTTGATCTAACATTTTATTTAGGAAATAATGTAACAAAAAAGGAGGATTAAAACTAGATTTAATTTAAGCATCCAATCCGCATGGACACCTGATATACTGCAGGCAGGACTACAGAAGTGCTTTAATGATGAAGGACACATCACCCTATCCTATCCTATCCTATCCTATCATCATCATAGTCTCTGTACAAGTGAGTTTTTGAGACACGCGCAGCTCCAGCAGAAGCTCTGAGAGGTGTAGCTGCTTCACTTTCCTAATCTCGGGTCTGCCACGCCCCGCCCATTCAGCAGCCTCATATCATCGAGGCCCTGAGACGGGAGGAGGCAGAAACCGGGATATCCGCCGTGAGCACGAGCGCGTATATACACACACACACGCGCAGAAGCACGCACCCTCGCGCGTGCACTCGGTCCATGCGCCACGCACTCGTCTCGCTCCTCCGCCGCACGTCTGTAAAGAAAGCGTAATTTCTTCTGCGGACGCCTTCCATCGTAGCGGGCCGTTATGGCAGCCACGCTGTTAACGGGACACGAGGACTTTCTGCCGCTGATGAAAGGCTTTCAGGAGGAGTCCGCTCTGTTCACCGACACCGACAGGGGACTGGCCAACGAATACGCGCAGGTAATCACAATAATAATAATAATAATAATAATAAAAATAATAATAATAATGATAATAATAATCAACGTCATATATATTTTTTAGAAACATCATGTCTTAGTGAACACTGTCTTGCATGAAAGATCAGAGGTGTGTCCTTGTCTCATGTCTGAGACGCATGTCTGTTTCCCGTGCCATGATGCGTCCTTGTTTATTTCACCACTCGGGATTTCCCCGCGTGTGTTTATGGCTGGGTGTTTGTGTGTGTGTGCGCGCGCGCGTGCCTGCGTGTGTGTGTGTGTATGTGTATATATATATATATATATATGATGATGATGCGGGTTCACGGTGGAGTCTCGGGGTCTCTTGGCCACTGAATCCACCAGCAACATCTGATTCCTCCCCGCCGCCTCGCCCTCACACGTTCCTCCAGGCGATCCTGGAGTGAAACTTCCGAGCAACCGTGCAAGAGAACAGCTGGACGTCCAAAAGTCCAAAAATAGCCCGTGCACTTCAGGAGCGCAGACCCGACATTCCGGGTGTCACCCCGGCGCAGGCGCAAGCGAATAAGCCGCGGGTTTGATTGGCCATTTCCCGCTGATTGCGCTCTAATGATAATTGGCTGAGGTTTATATGGAAAAGCTGAGTGTGTGAGGCAGTCAGTGAGTGTGTGTGTGTGTGTGTGTGTGTGTGTGAGAGAGAGAGAGAGAGAGAGAGAGAGAGAGCGAGTGAGGGAGTGAAGCTGCAGGTTTCCGCGCGTCAGCAAAGTCTGTTTTGGGCCCGCGGTATGTATGAGCTCTGTTTTACAGTGCAGGGGGGAATGTAGCGGATACCTACTGAAGGCTGTGTGATAAATGTTTGCCTGCTGACTGCAAAAACCCAAGAACCTCATCCGTCCCTCATCATAGTTTAGGTATGATCGCAGCACAAAATGTATTCATGTGCCGGGTTCCCTGTAGTCTGGTCAATTTTCAAGTCCCATTGGACCTTTTGGAATCTTCTGCACTTATACTGGCTCTGGGCTGAGGGTTAAGGGTTAAGGGTGAGCAGCTGAGGGTTAAGCGTCTTGCTTGAGGACCAAACAGTGGCAGCCTGGCGGTGTTTGGATTTGAAGTCGCAATCTTCCAATCAGTCGCCCACTGAGCCACCACCTTGATTCTGCGTCCACACGTTTTCGTTTCAGAGTTACACTGGAGAAGGCGTGCTGGTGTGTTTGTGACTGTTACACATCTATTTTAAAACTTTCCCTGCTGTTCTACATGCATATTTATGCCCAAGTGTTCTCTGCATCACCTGCTACACACATAGCATGCATTCCGGTCATGAAATTCGGCTGCAAATCATATCAGAGATATATACAGTAATTTGTGAAATTATAACCAGTTCAACGCTGAGAATTTACAAATCTCTGTCAGGACTACAGCACATTATCTGAGAGTTACTGAGAGGTTATTCATGATTTCTGTTCCCAAGTTAGACAAAATCCTTCAGTCTTTGCTGAAACGAGCAGCGCGTGCATTCCACCTGTCACGAAATCATCATTCTTTGACATTTCCTTGTCTGCAGGAGTTTAAAGCAATGTCTCTGCTGTTTTTCCCTCCAGGCAAAGCTAGAGATGGACAAATACCTGACGCCTCAGCTGCAGGATTCCCCGGCAGTCAAGAAGCAGTGCCAGGACAGCTCCTCTGTGGAGTTTTTCTGCGATGAACAGGGCTCCCCTTACAGCATCAACATGAACGTGTACCTACCTGACATCGCCTACCTGCGTGGCGGTCTGTGCCGCCCATCACGGCCCTCTGTCCCCAGCCAGGTGAAGAGCAAACCAGTGAGCTCAACCTTCTCTTCAGGTCCAGACTGTTCCGTCCCTCCCACTCTTCCTGACTTCACTACCATCTTCAGCTCGCCCTCGGCACCATGCGCTACCATGGATGCAGGTGACGCTTCAAACGGCGTTTTCATCAAGCAGGAGATGCCCTCTTTTGAGCTTCCCCAGGATGGCCATCTGTTCCAGCTGCTCAGCTCGGACCTTGACGTTCCCATTCAGGCCGTTTCAGACTCTCACGCCCATGCCATGTCTTCAGAGGTGCCCTCCTTCCATGACCTGCACTTAGCAGCCACACAGACTGCCACTAAGCCGTACTGCGCCATGGCCACGCCTGGGTACCCGCTCGCCCCCTCGGGTCACTTCGCCCAGGGCCACACGCAAGTCAAAGCGCCCTACCTTCCTCCCTCGCCGCCCACCTCCGAGCCGGGCAGCCCAGACCGGCAGAAAGAGCTGCTGCACAACCTGACGCCACCGCCATCTTACGCCGCCAGCATTGCGTCCAAAATGGCTGGCCATATGCCCGCTCATCAAGCATCCGCATCCACACGAGCGCCCGCGACCACAAGCGCCGGGGTCATGCCCGTCCGATACAACCGCCGGACAAATCCAGACCTCGAGAAGAGGCGGATACACCACTGTGACTTCCCAGGTATGGAGAAGTAGTACTTCATTCTTACCATGCTCACACCACTGCAAACTTATTTGGTTCTGACACTGTTAGAGGTCATACCTTTTTTTTAAAACGGTATTTAGGCCATAAAGACATCGAATCGAAGATACCATCCACTGCAGTCCTTCACTTCCTAAGTGTTATGTTTAGGAGCTGTTTCATATTCAGGTGTACGTTTATAAATCACACTGATCGCCCTTCCACTCTCCTGGCTTTATCCGAGCACTCTCTGCCTTTTTTCTCTTGTGCTTCCTCACCAAGACCGATCCACTGTTGAATAATTCAGGGCCAGGCCAAAGCCTTTTAACCAGGCCTCTGAATTAATGCGAGGGAGCTGACGTCAGCCCCCCGATTGTTATTGAATCCTGTTGCATCAAATTGACCGACCAGATTGTAAAACAGGCAAGCCTCATGACACCATTAATAGTGCATTTACGCTAAGCAGTTCATCTGAAACGCCACGCTCCGCCATTTAGAAGCCATCACCGCTTCACCGAACGGGAGGAGGGGGAGGTTTTACAGCTAACAAGATGAGATTGGTTTTAGCTTCTCAAATGGAATGGAAACATTACTGAAGCCAAAGAAAATGTTCCCACTTAGTTTCCTTTGGAGTTTACTATTGATGTGACGTGCCCTGTTAATTTCCTCCATTCATAGTGGTGTTTTTTTTTTTTTTTTTTTTTTT